>OZ024727.1:56760104-57360104 GCA_964016875.1 Fallopia convolvulus | reverse complement strand
TAACTAGTAGGTTATGTTGGTCAAGCTCATTAAACTAGGGTGTGTTTGCAAGTATAAATGAACTAGTAGTTTAATTTATGTGTATATGTGTTTGCATATATAATTTAACCTAGCTTTTAGTTTAAAACGTAGTTTATATATATAAGGTATAAATTAAAGCTTTTTAAGTAGTTTTTAGTTTATTTTGATTTGAAAAGTCTATATTATCCCTATCTTTCAACAATTATTAGACAATAACAATAAATATTAATCCTTATTGGGTCTATCGGACGTACCCCTTTTTCCTTGGACATGGTACCCGATTCCGCTGTAGCGGAGCCTCACTGAGTCAATGATGACGATGATTATGCATTATAAATTATATTGCATGATCCAAATGGAACATTTCGGGTCAATTTGTGGGCCCACATGGGACCTTATCTGCCTTGTCGATCTCCTCAGGTTCGGTATCGTCTTTGTCACAGGCTATATTGGTTAGTTTAAAATACCAAATCGGTCAATTTTTTTTTCAATTAATCCACATGTTTTTAGTGGGCACTAGTCATTTGATTTAACTTAACTTACATGTAGTTTTCATGTTCATCTATTTCACATACAAATTAAGAATCTTTCATTGCATTGGCTGTTGTACATTCAAAATGGTATTGACATGGAAGGAATGCTTTCATTGCTTCTTTTGTAAACTCCTAAACACGAAAAGAAATAGAAGGCAACGAGGAATTCGGTGGGAAACCAAGACAAATTTTATGGGCCCAAAAACTAAAACGGCACTTATTTTGAATCGAATGAAGTATTATTGTATTTATGTATGAGAAAATTTAACCTTTAGGGCTCAATTAGGTTTGTATAAATATTTTTTATGAACAAAATCCGTCAGATTTACGGCCTCAATATTTGAGTACAAAGGAAAGTGCACTTTGTAAGGAGATTATTGTTGAAGCCGAGAAATCATAGTGTTTATAGAAGAACTGATTTTTGGTGTGCGAATCAACCCTATATGGGTGCACTAGTGGTAGGAGGCATGGGAGATTTTGGGAGGTCACATGTTTGATTTCTTTTTCCATCTCTTCACTTGTGTAACAAATCAAGTCTCTCGCCAGGGTCGAGCTGGTCGATGCGTAATGCTTACCTAGCTCTTGTACTTTACTGCCTAGTTAACAAACCTATTATTTATCACTAAGGATGAGTCCTTCGTCAAAAAAAAAAATATTGTAGAAATTTTTTTAAAAAAAATATACTTATATTACATTCCAAAGTTTGAAAAACTACAATAAAATCACAAAATCTAGATGTGAATAGGATTACGGGAAGTTAGTCCTTCTAGGCGGATCAACTCTGAAATTGTAACTCATACAATTGTGGATTTGGGTAAATCTCAACCATTCAAATATAATTTAACGATTAGATTTAATTTGTTCTCTCTCCAAATCTATTAATGATTTTTTTTTCTTTTTAATTTTTTCCCTAGGGTTCACTAATTTAACATAGGGATTTAGAACTCTACCTATAGAGTTTCTAAGAAACTCCACCGGAACAAGACCAGATTCCAATTAATTCACGTAGAGCCTAACCACCGAACACGTGAGTTCTTCATGTTTAATTTGTTGTTCTGTGTCAAAAATTTGGTTCGATTACGTGGATGCTATAAGGTTGTTCGAAATGCCCGATGATACGTAATTTGATCAGACTCGACCCATAAATTACGGTCAAGATTTTTGGGATTAAGGGTCAACCCATAATCCGTAGTATTTTTTAAAAATATTTTTATAAAAAATAATTATATTCATATATTTTTATAATAATATATAAATACCCTAAGTGTCAAGCAGGTCAAATAGATTATTTTGACCTAATTGACCAGGTCAACTCGTAATCCAACCTATAAAAGTAAAACCCGTAGCTCATTACGGGGCAATCAATTTTTTTTAAGAGTCGACATATAACTTGTAAATCGAGTTATAGATCGGGTCGGATCGACCGGTTAAACAATATATCCTGGTGGAGGGCGATACGATGAAGAGATAAAATCTAGCACCGCTTTGCATTTGCATATGAGAAATTACAAGAATCCACATCTCGCATGCATGTGAATGGAGTTTGAATGGAATGAGAATAATATATACAATGCTCATAAAATGTTAGGTAAATTTTCAAATTGTGAGTTGAAATAATAGGAAAGTATTTTGACCAAATTTCTTATAAGGAAGTATTTTGATTAAAAAAAACATAGATTTATCAAAATATATAGGCCTATTTATCTATTTATATAAAATATTTTTATAAGGAAAGTATTTTATGACATGTAAGTGACGGGGTGAAAATAATACGATGTGGCATATGACGTGTTAAAAATTACATGACATGGCTTAAGGAAAAGACGACATTTGGCAAAATCCGATGTGGCATATTTTAGAAGCGACATGTGGACAAAGCTGACATGGCGTAATATGGTGGTTCCAAAGCTTATTGCTTTTATATATATAGTAGATTACATGATTTTTTGGCTAATTTATCCCAAAAAATAATTAACCATAAACAAATCTCAACCGAACACCTCCCAATTTATCGAAAAATAAACATCTAATTTTAACATCTATAAAAAGTTTCAACACTATTAACACTAAATTTTTTTAACACCGATAAATATCTAGTTGTCGAACGGACTCTTAGTGTGCTCTGACTTTGTTAGACTCAAGTCTCACAACAGTACTCCGAGGATATAGATATGAATACCGTACTTGATAACAATAATTGCCTCGATTTCTATGTCTGTTTGAATATATGACACTTTAATTCATCCGTCCGGTGATCATTCTGGAAAGTCAGATTCCCATTTCCGCCAAAGCTCAATGATGGAAGACAGTAGAGATTTTTTGGATTAGACCAAATTACATACATGCATGCATGTTCAATAATGAAAATATAAATACGTTGGTGTTAAAGTCTGATGCGTCAATATAACATGAAGTGTATATACAAGTCCACTAAAAATAATTTACGATAGGAGAGTTAATTCATGAATTTATATGGTGGATAAGTTTTTCATAAATCTCGATGTGGGATAGATTTATAGCTCATTAAGCCGGCTAGCCCATTAATAAATCAAAAGTAGTTATGGACACGGGCCGGGCCACCACCGGGCCGGGCTAGAAAATTAGGGCCCAGGACCGGCCCGATATTGTACCGGGTTGGAGTGGGCCGAGCTGATATATATAGGCCCGGTCCTTCTATTTTTATTTTTTAAATTTTCGGGCCCGGCCCATGGCCCAGGCGGGTTGGGCCCGGCTGGCCCGCACTAATGGACATCACTGAATTCAGGAGTAATTCGGACCTAGACCGAACAGATTATGATACCATGTTAAAGTCTGGTGTGCGCGAATACAACATATAAGGTATAAACATCGTCCATTAAATCTAATTGACGATAGGAAAAGTAACCCATGAATTTATATGATGGACGAGTTTTATCAAAAATCCCAAAGTGGGATAGATTTTAGAGGGCGATTGCATGACACAAGTGTCATGATACACCCATTAAAATAATAATAAAGAAGGAAAATACGGGGCTTACAATTAACTTTTTGTTTAATCATAATTATTTATTAAATCTGATTTGTATCCAACTCTTTAGTTTCGAATGAACCCACAATTCAGCTTCGTATATATAATTTAATGTGTTGTATCAATAGGCCAACTCTATATCATAATCCAAGCACATTTTTTCAATCAATTTTTTTCCAACTCTTTCAATTTAACTTATATTACATTCTAAAGTTCGAAAAATTACAAGTAAAATCACAAAATCTAGAAGTGAATAGGATTATTGGATGTTAGTCGTCCTTCTAGGCGGATCAACTCTGCAATTGTAACTCCCATACGATCATATCCATTTCATGTAGAAGAAGAACCTAACCACCGAACACGTGACTTGTTTATGTTTGTTGTGCATGTCAAAAAAATTTGGTTCGAGTACGTGGAGGCGATGAAGAGATAAAATCTAGCACCGCTTTGCATATAAGAAATTAAATCAAGAATCAGCATTTCGCATGCATGTGATGTGAATGGAGTTGAACTGAAGGAGGCCAGGTCATACCTGACAACGCTGACATCATGGTCTAGCTACTACGTGTCATCCAAAAGCAGCTGAGCTGGCACTCCTGTACTCGCTTGTTTCCAATTGTTTGGGCGTCTCACGTCCACACAGCCCCTAATGCAAGACATAAAGATTTGAGTCTTGGTGAGTTCTGACTTTGTTGGACTCAAAAGTCTCACGCTTCGAGGATATATATGAAGGAAATATATGACACGTCTGGTGATCATTCTGGAAAGTGATCAGATTCCCATTTCACACCGGCCAAAAGCTCAATGATGGAAGACAGGAGAGATTTTTTGGATCAGACTGAATTGTATACATGCATGCATCCATGCTCAAATATGAAAATATAAATATGTTGGTAATCCGCTTATAATAAATATGTTGGTAATTATACTAGTTAATACTAGTTGAAATTTTGGGAAAAAAAAATAAGGTGAGGGAGAGGACCTTATGGAGTTGAAATGTGTTTATTTTAAGTAGTTGAAATTTAATTCAACCTTTTTACCTACTTTTTCAACTTTCGTAAATTACTATTTTCCCAAACACTATGTAGGTTATACAAAAAATAAACATCTCATTTCAACTACTAATTTAAACACATAATTTCAACATCAACTACATCAACATCAACTCATATAAATACATTGTTGTCGAACGTAGCATCTTGGAGTTCTTGCCTTCCATCTTCTATTACTATTATTTTATAGCCGGTAAGATCTAAAACGAGGATTAAATAAATAAGAGCCCATTCAAAACAACAACAAAAATGAAGATTAATAAGGTCGGGAAAAAAAAGGGTTACTTAAAATGCAAAATATTGTAGGCGGTTGGTCCCGTATGGGTAGAGCTGTCAAAAGCTGACCCAACCCGCTAATTCAACCCAATCGAAAACCTGCTACAACTCGATCCGATTGATCCGTGACCCATAACAAAACCGAACCCGCCCTACTCGACCCGATTGACTAATTCATAACCGAAAGTGGGTCCTTCATTAAAAAAAACAAATATTATAAGCGGATTGATAGGATTATAGTAAGTTATAAAAACATACGTAATTACATTATAAAGTTTGAAAACTACTAATAAAATTAGAAAAATCTAGATGTGAATGGAGGATTGTAAAAAGTTCGGAGTTTACTCATAAAAAACTAATTAATATTGTGAGCATATTAATAGGATTATAAGGAATATACTTAATTACATTCTAATGTTTGAACTTTAACAAATGAGTTTTTGAAGGAAAATTTGTATATCTATTGAAATTGAATCTCGAATCTTGTGAATATAAAACGGACCGTTTATCATCTGAATAAACTCTCTTTAGTTAGGTTAGGATTATCGGAAGTAGTCCTTGCATAAACGGATAACCTTACAATTGTAACTCCCATACGATCATATCCAATTTCATGAACAACCGAACACTTGACTTCTTCATGGTTGTTGTGCATGTCAAAAATTTTGACTTCTTGTGAAATAGATAAAAATCTAGCACCGCTTTAACCCACATTTCACATGCGTGTGAATAGAGTTGAATTGTGGGCAGAAAGAGATGAAATGACGTCATCTCTGATGTCATGGTCTGCACACGTGTCATCCTCTAGTAGCTGAGGTGGCACCACCTCACTTACTTGCTTCCAACTGATTGGGCGATCCCACTCCCCCATTGCATGGTATAAAGATTTGATTCTTCTTGGTGTGAGATCTGACTTTGTTGGACTCAAGTCTCACACATTCCTAGGATACTACATATGAATAATAATGTCGTACTTGGTTGATAATAATTGCCTCGAGTCTTACGTTTGTTGAAATAGGTGACACGTCATCCCCTCTGAGGACCGTTCTGCAGAGTAAGTCAGATTCCCCATTTCACACCAAAGACGCGCGCTTGCTTGATGATAAAAGACAGCTAGAGATTTTGGATCAGACCGAGTTGCATGTATGGATCATGCATGTTCAAAGATTTTAAAAAATATACGTTAAAATATGTTGGTAAAAGAGTTTGACAAATTACCAGTTCACTAGCTAATTAATTTTGATGTAAGGAGTAACTCATTAGCTTAGGGTCTCTTCGTTACAAACTTCATTACCCATTATAATAGATTTTTTTCAAAAATGAATTATTGGGGTTGGAAAAAGCTGGTAATTTTGAAAAATGTCAATAAAGCAAATGTCAGATGAAAAATAGCTTATCATGCTTTTTAATCCGAACACGGGTTGTTAATTTTAATGCATTATAATCTCATATAATATATTATTATAGATAATGTAATGGTAGCCGAACACACCCTTAAATTTATTGTTTGTTTGGATTCTCTCGCATAATCAGGAGAAAAACATATGGAGGCTAGAAGTGGTCTTGGCTATCCAATCTAAAAAAATTGGTATATATTTTCTTTTCATTAATAGTTTTGATTTGATATATTATAAGCCGCAATTCACTTTCATATGTCATTTACTTAGTTAGAATGCTTTTTTTATTAAAAAAAACTAGCATATGTACCCGTACCATGTACGGATTTGGTTAAATATAAATGATATATTTTAACATAAATTAATTTAAAAATATTTTTTTTATGTAAAGTTGAACAAAATTTGTCAATTATTTTAATGCAAGACCTATTATTTATTTAAAATTTTAAAAAGGTTCAGGATAACGTTTAACTAATTATGCAAATACATTTAACATAACAATGTAATAAAATAAGGAAGAATTAATTATTTGAGTAGACATAGTTTTATTTATTTTTAAACAAATTTAGATAAGGATGGATATATTTTGTTATGATTATCTTTCATGAACAATTAATTTAAATATGTTTTAAAAAATTTGATAATGTGGCGCGGGCGCCACATATGTTAAATGAACCACATGCCGACACATAGGCGAATTCAACCAGAGGTTGACATGTGTTAGAAAGACTTCTTCTTTAGTATATAGATAGATTATAACTTCGTATAGTAATTAAACCCGGAGCTTTAAAAGAATTGGTTATATTAAAATACTTGGGTATCGTACAATAAAGTATGAGTGTATGTTTTAGGTAATTATTTAGTGTCTATGCGCACCTACTAAAGCGGATAGGATTTCAAGGTAGGTACATAAGGTGTACGTTTCGGCTCCCACGGGCAGTGTCCTTTACCAAAAAATTAGTTATTCTAGTTACACATTTATAACTTTTTAGGTTGTTTTGAGTGTTTTCACTGTTTTTTATTTTTTTTTAAATTATTGAAAATTATTTTAGCTACACTAGAAAAAACTTTGGCCCCCTCCAAAAAGAATTCTGATTCTGTTCCTATCCAAAATACATTATTTTGCATTATATTCTGCATTAAAATATAAAATTTTACATTATAATGCAAAATAATACATTATGGCATGTAATCCAAACAAGCTCTTAATGAACATAGCTTCTTGGAGTTTTTGCTAACGAGGAACCCAAATTTAGTGGTCTCAAGTATGTGAACTAACCGACAAAGTGCACAGATCGAGTAAACCGATTTGTACACCGACCAGCTCAACTTAAGTGTAGAGACAGAGACAAGTATCAAACTTAAAACCTCCCGATATTTCCCATGCATCTTACCATCAAACCAAGTCTAATATATTTAATTACTTTCTTTCCAAAAAAATCAATTGGCAATATGGCATCACATTTTCCTACCAGCTCAACGATAAGCTCAAGAACAATACATGGCTAAGCGAGCCAGCCAGCCTTCATTCGGTGCGCCCGCGTACACTTGTAACAAACCCCGCTAACACCTGCTCAAGCTTATCTACATAACACACACTACTCCTTCATTAACTCACACGCCACGTGTCCCCTCCTCACATCACTATATATATTCCTCTTCCTCCCTTCTTCACTCTCACCACTCCACACACCAACAAACAAAACCAGTCAACAAAAAGTCAGAATCCGTTTTCAACAACCTGATAACCATCAGCCATGGCCGCCGCCCCCGCCGATTTGTACCTCCCGCCTGGCTTCCGCTTCCACCCCACCGACGACGAGCTCGTCTCTCACTACCTCTGCCGCAAATGCGCCTCCCTCCCTCTCTCCATCCCCAACAACGTCATCGCCGAGATCGATATCTACAAATTCGACCCCTGGGACCTCCCGAGTACGCAATCAATTCAATTCAATTCAATTCAATTTCAATCGCTCCTTTAATTCTTCTCAATTTCTTCATAATTCGATTGTTGATTCCTTCAATTGCAGAATTGGCGACGCACGGGGAGAAGGCGTGGTACTTCTTCACGCCGAGGGATCGCAAGTATCCGAACGGCTCCAGGCCGAATCGCGCCGCCGGATCCGGCTACTGGAAGGCCACCGGCGCCGACAGGCCGATCGGCCGTCCGAAGCACCTCGGCATCAAGAAGGCGCTGGTATTCTACGCCGGCAAGGCTCCGAAGGGGGAGAAGACCAACTGGATTATGCACGAGTATCGCTTGGCCGACGTCGACCGCTCTCCTCGCAACAAATCCAATTCCCTTCGGGTAAAGTAAAATTGATCCTCCCAAACTCAAATTCCGCCCCGAATTTCTTCAAATTTCTTAGCAATTTTGGTTTCGCAGCTGGATGATTGGGTGCTCTGTCGCATCTACAACAAGAAAGGCGTGATCGAGAGGAAATTGAGCCCTAGCTCAGCCGGAACGCCGCCGCTTGTGCCGCCATCGAAGGCGGCGTTCAACGATTACTTGCAATTCGAGGCGTCGGACTCCGCGCCGCGGCTGGTGACGGACTCCAGCTGCTCGGAGCACGTGGTGTCGCCGGAGTTCGCGTGCGAGGTGGAGAGCGAGCCGAAGTGGAACGATAACGCCCTTGATTTTCAGTTTAATTACGTCGATGCCACCATCGACGGCAGCGCGTTCGCCGTCCCGAGTCTCCCGACGAGCCACCTCTTCCCGTTGCAGGATATGTTCATGTACAATCAGCAGAAGCCGTTCTAGGAATTGGGCCTGTTAATGGGCCGGATAAGCAAACTGGACTGATGCAAATGGGCCGTTAGTAAACTCCTCGCTCGAGCTCGGCCGAGTGAGCGGGCTTTTTGGGCCTTGCGTTGGTCGTGCAGGCCCATTTTTAGGTCTAGGTAAGAAAAGTTGGAGCAAAGTAATTGTAAGAAGTTGTTGTTCACTAATGCTGAAAATGAAGTAGAAAGTTTAGGATGATAAGGTGGGTGACCTTCGAATCAAATGTGTATATATGCATCCATGGTGCTTTAGATAACATATTAGCATGTATGGGGGTTGGGTATATACATCAAGAGTCGGAAAGGTTTACTATTTCCTTGATAATGTTGGTAGTAATAAAAATGTGGAGAGTATGTTACTGGACACGGTTGGTTAACCAGGATTTCGGTTATCGAACTGAAATTTGGTCAACTAACTAAAATTTTACAGCCGACGATAGATTGTTTGATCGAAGCGCCCACAAGTGAAGTCCACTTTCAATCGGAGTGTTAAAGACTTCATTGCCATCGTTTTGATTTGATTTCGTGTTCCAGTATAGGATATATTTCGGATCCAATTTGCACCGATTTTCAACGATTGAAGGCATCTATTTGATCGCCTTTCTCCCTTTTCGTCTTTCTCCTATCTTGAAACACTGATTTTATTGAGTTGCGTATATGTTCAAGAATTTATGCTAATCAAACGTATGAAATTGTAAGAAATTTGGTGCATATCAATTGTTTGCGCCAAATTAGGGTTAGATAATTCGACCAACAGCTTTTTTTCCTAAGTCTTTAATAACGGGTATCCATAGCTTTTGTCGCGTGTGCAATTACTTATACAAGTATGAGAATGCCTACACCATGACTACCCAAAGGATGAAGACTACCCTTACACTTTTATACTTTGAGCCTGTGTGCTAGTTATACCGGTATAAGCTAAAATTACTTAGCTCAAATGATGCATACAAATTTGTACTATAATATGAAGTTTGGAGAGACTAGCTTTGGTGTGAAAACTATGTGGGAATTCTTCATTTGTGACTTTATATTCCAGTTGTTGTTGTTTTTTTTTGGGTGAACTTTATATTCCAGTTGTTGATGAATGTTGTACATTGCTTGTTAAATAAAAAGTTATAGCATCACTTTTTTAATAAAATTACGTATAATTTTTCTATAATATGTTTTTAGGGTAAATTATAAGAATCTTTAAATGAAAACAATTTAATTAGATTTATTTTTTAGATTTTTAGGATTTATTATTTCCTTTTTAAGGTTTAGTTTCTAATTTAAGTACACTTAATTTTTATGTCTTAGGACATATTATAGAAAACCGAATTAATCCGTTAATTAACTTTAGGAATTTTGAATTCTGTAAATGATTTTTTTTTAATTTCGTAATGGACCAAGCCTACATTGATTCTATTGTAGCCCATCACCCAACCCAACATCGAACCTGTAATGGCCCATTAACCAGCCCAATGTAAGACCTGATCGATTCACTAATCTATTATATATATAAAAGTAATAAGGTTTGGAGCCTTCTCATTACGCCACCTAGGATTTCGCCACATGTCGATCTTATATAAAGCCATCTCAGATTTTTACACCTGTCATTTTCTTATAATTTAGACGTCTTTATAAATATTCCATGTCATAGTCCACATGTCAAAATTTTTCCATGTCACTCATATATTATTACACATCATATTGCCACATAATCTACAAATCTCAATCAATTTTTTTATTTTCTTATATTGGATTACAATAATGATTTTTTTGGAAATTTAGTTACATATTTCGAGAAATTTACATATAAAAATATTTTTTACCATATCTTTATGATCCTAACAACTCTCCAATATAATCTACCAAAAAAAACTCATATAGATATATACCGATATCTTATCCTATAATATTTTTAAATTACAAAATTAATAATAGATTGTTAATAATCCATATATATATGATATGATCATATATGTAATGACAGAACAAATATATTGAACAAAGATATGATCCTAACAACTCTCCAATATAATCTACCGAAAAAAACTCATATAGATATATACCGATATCTTATCCTATAATATTTTTAAATTACAAAATTAATAATAGATTGTTAATAATCCATATATATATATATGATATGATCATATATGTAATGACAGAACAAATATATTGAACAACGAAATTAACGGTTAACCTATTTTCTAGCGAAATAAAAGTTGGTTCGTAAAAATTAATTTCCACGAAATTGACATAAAAATATTTTTTTATGTATTTTATAGGATAAGATTTAACATATCTTCATGATCGATTCTAACAACTCTGCAATATAATCTAAAAAAACTCATATAAATTTAGACCGAGATCTTATCCTATAATATTTTTAAATTATAAAATTAATAATAAATCGTTATTGATCCATATGACCATATGTATATTACGAATAAATTGAACAGAAAATTTAACAATTAACATATTTATTTAAAAAAAAGATTTAGAATAGATATGTCTAGAGATAATCTTAACATATTTTCGACAACCTTATCATTGTTTTGACTTTTCCAATATGAGTTACGGTATTAAAAAATTGAATCATAATAAATATATAGAAAAAATGAGTTACAGTTTTACAATCTATGTACAAATCAAGTGAATTTTTTTGTTAATCTATATTTTTTTCCCATTATGATATTTAGATAGGATCGAATCTTTTTGTTGCCAAATCTTTAAATTTCAATTATGATATATCATTGAATTTTCAATTTTGATTTTTTTTTTGATAATTTACATACAAATCTAGCCAATTACAATTGTAATTTCTCGGTAATGTTTTTTTGATAATATACGTACATGTCAAGTCAATTTTATTTGCTAATCCATATTAAATGTCCCATTATTTTCATTTTTCTATCAAAATATTTAATTTAGAATTATGCTTTTTTCACAATTTATATAAATCACCAATTCAAATTTATTATTTATATTGTATTTTTATTTATTAATATCTTTGTTATAGTATATCTAAAAAATATCGAGTCATAGTCGTGCAGGGCACGACGGGGATAACTAGTATTCTTTATTCAAAGCTGTTGACTTCTTTTGCTAAAATAAATAAATAAAAGTTTTTGACTTCTTAAGAGTAGACAAAATGTTTGGGACGTTTTTTGATCGATTTGGGATTTTTTACGCAAAGGTTTTTTACCTTTGTCGGGTCTCTTGTTTTACGTTTTGTTACGTAGGTATGACTTAAGTTTGGTGTGTACTTCTCCGTTATTGGGATTTGTGATTGGATGTTGACCGAGTTGCTAGGAGTGGTCGCGAATGTTTTGTGGCTTGAAAAGATCCCCCTTTTCGGTGGGGCAGCGTCAGGGGTCCAAATTCTTTACCAAATTTGTCCAAAATTTGGCCGTCTTGCCGAGGCGCTTTGTCTTCTTTGCGCTTTACTCACCTTACTTCTAATCGCTTTTTATTCCATTTATTCGCTTGTATATTCTTTGCTTGTAGTTTATTGTCTTTTTGTTAGTTGTTATCGGCCCTCCAATTGCCATCTTTCGGTTTTACTAGACTCCTCTAGTAACCGAATTCTTACTTGATAAAAAAAATGCAACTATGTTTATTCTTTACTTGTATTCCATACTTGAACTCGTAGAGCTTTGAAAGAATGGTTATACGTCCTAAATGTACTTGTCCCCCCGTTCATATGTGAGGCCAAAAGAAGCGGTTTTTGTTTGCGGGTAGGTTAAAACAATAGTTGAATCTTTACACATCTCCCATTCGCTATAAATATCTTCTCCATGAACGTAACTCACTAGGTAAACGTCTTCTTTCGTGACGAGAAAAATAGTAGTGACATCTTTATGACGATGAGTGCCCGCAATTGGTAAAGCACAGACGGGAGCGACTTCCTTCCAATATGTCACGGGCACATGCACGGATCTAGGGGAGGGTTAGGATGTGATGCAACCCACCCAAAAAAATTAGATAATAAATATTAAAAGAATATTAAGGTAGACAACTCAATTGACAAGTACTAATACTTGGGGAGCCATTTCCTATCTAATTTTCAAGCAACTTAGCTCGTAAAGCCTTCAACTTCGGATGACTTTTTTCCTTAAGCTCATTTACTTTCGCTGCGTCTTTACTTTCGATTTTGAATTTAGAAAGTTTTCCAGGGAATGGCTGTGTAAAAAAATGTATATTAACACTTATCATATTTTACAAGCCAAACAAATTAATTCACAAAGATGTATGCACACTTACTTATTTTAAGAAGTTTTTCCTTATTTTTATCCTTCTCCAGCTTTCTTCTTTACTCACGGTGAAAATCATCCTCTCTTTTTAGAAGACTCAACTTGGATATGATATTTTCCCGGGTAATGTTTAGTTAGTCGAGTTCAAATTGTTGGTCCACTTCAGGATTTATTTTATATTTGAAGAACCTTAGAGCAGTCAAAAGGCCCCCCATGAATTGAAGATGCTACGGAGATGGGTAGCGTTCGTAGGTATAGAAGCAGACATAGATGTTTTGCCAATGTCAAAAATATCTCTAAAGCGAACCGTTTCCGAGATATTGTGGCAAATAGCTTGAAATGCTCCATGTTTATTCTTTACTTGTATTCCATACTTGAACACGTAGAGCTTCGAAAGAATGGTTATACGTCCTTAATATACTTGTACCTTCGTTTCATATGTGAGGCCAAATGGATCGGATTTTATTTGTCGATAGGTTAAATCAATAGTTGAATCTTTACACATCTCCCATTCATTATGAATAACTTCTTCATGAACGTAACCCAATAGGTAAACGTCTTCTTTCGTGACGAGAAAAGTAGCAGTGACATCTTCATGACGATGAGTGCCCGCAATTGGTAAAGAACAGTTGGGAGTGGCTTCATTCCAATATGTCATGAGCACATGCACGGATCTAGGGGGCTAGGATGTGTTGCAACCCACCCAAAAAAAATTAGATAATATATACTCCATCCGTCCCTAAATGTTTGTCCTCTTTCCGTTTCCGTCGTCCCTAAATGTTTGTCCTCTTACAATACTACTCTCATTCAATATATCCCTATCCATATTATCCAATCAAAAATCAACCACAATACCCCTTTTAATCATTTCCTTTCTTCTTTTCTTTCTTCTCATCTTTATCCATCAACATCACACTCTCTCCCCTCTTCCTATTAGCTACTTTTTTTCTCTCTTCTTTCTTCTTAATTTGTGTGAAATTGTCCTTTTAGGACAAAAATTTAGGGACGGATGCATTATTAAAAGAATATTAAGGTAGACAACTCAATTGAGAATTACTAATACTTGGGGAGCGATTTTCTATCCAATTTTCAAGCAACTAAGTCGTAAAGCCTTCAACTCCAGATAACTTTTTCCCTTAAGCTCATTTACTTTCGATGCGTCTTTTGTTTCGATTTTGAATTTAGAAAGTTTTCCAGGGAATGGTTGTGTAAAAAAATGTATATTAACACTTATCATATTTTACAAGCCAAACAAATTAATTCACAAAGATGTATGCACACTTACTTATTTTAAGAAGTTTTTCCTTATTTTTATTCTTTTCCCGCTTCCTTCTTTGCTCACGGTGGAAATCATCCTCTCTTTTCAAAAGACTCAACTTGGATGTGATATTTTCTGGGGTAATGTTCAGTTGGTCGAGTTCAAATTGTTGGTCCGCTTCAAGATCTATTTTATATTTGAAGGACCTTAGAGCAGTCAAAATCGCCCCCATGAATTGAAGATGCTATGGAGATGGGTAGCGTTTGTAGATATAGAAGCAGACATAGATGTTTTGCCAATGTCAAAAATATCTCCGAAGCGAACCGATTCTGAGATATTGTGGCAAATAGCTTGGAATGCTCCATGTTTATTCTTTACTTGTATTCCATACTTGAACTCGTAGCTTCGAAAGAATGGTTATACGTCCTAAATATAGTTGTCCCCCCGTTTCATATGTGAGGCGAAATGGATCGGATTTTGATTTTAGGTAGGTTAAAACAATAGTTGAATCTTTACACATCTCTCATTCGCTATGAATATCTTCTCCATGAACGTAACCCACTCGGTAAACGTCTTCTTTTGGGACGAGAAAAGTAGTAGGGACATCTTAATGACGATTAGTGTCCGCAATTGGTAAAGCACAAACGGGAGTGGCTTCATTCTAATATATCACGGGCACACGCACGGATCTAGGGGTGGACTAGGATGTGCTGCAGCCCACCCAAAAAAAAAATAGATAATATATATTAAAAGAATATTAAGATAGACAACTCAATTGACAAGTACTAATACTTGGGAAGCAACTTAGCCCGTAAAGCCTTCAACTCCGGATGACTTTTTGCCTTAAGCTCCTTTACTTAACTGCGTTTTTTCTTTCGATTTTGAATTTAGAAAGTTTTACAGGACTTAGCTCTGTAAAAACAACAAATATATATTAGCACTTATCATATTTTACAAGCCAAACAAATTAATTCGCATTGATGTATGCACACTTACTTATTTTACGAAGTTTTTTTCTTATTTTTATCCTTCTCCCGCTTCCTTCTTTGCTCACGGTGGAAATCATCCTCTCTTTTTAGAAGACTCAACTTGGATGTGGTATTTTCCTAGGTAATATTTAGTTGGTCGAGTTCAAATTGTTGGTCCGCTTCAAGATCTATTTTATATTTGAAGGACCTTAGAGCAGTCAAAAGGGCACCCCATGAATTGAAGATGCTACGGAGATGGGTAGCGTTTGTAGGTAGAAGAAGACATAGATGTTTTGCCAATGTCAAAATATCTCCGAAGCGAACCGCTTCCGTGATATTGTGGCAAATAGCTTGGAACGCTCCATGTTTATTCTTTACTTGTATTCCATACTTGAACTCGTAGAGCTTCGAAAGAATGGTTATACGTCCTAAATGTATTTGTCCCCCGTTTCATATGTGAGGCCAAATATATCGGATTTTGATTGTGGGTAGGTTATAGCAATAGTTGAATCTGTACATATCTCTCATTTGCTATGAATATCTTCCCCATGAACGTAACACACTAGGTAAACGTCTTCTTTCGTGACGAGAAAAGTATGTGATATGTTAACCGGTTAGTATTTTTGTATTAGGATGAACCGGTTTTGGATATGTAATAAGTAGAACCCGGATTGAGTAATAGCATATCCATATAAAAGGGGTTCTTGAATTGGAAAGAGGGATTATCGAGATTATAACAGAATTCTCATTTCTCATCTCTTTCTCTCTACTTCTCATCTCAATTCTTCTCTTTCTCACCTAAATTCTTCTTGGTTACTAAAATTCAGTCGTACACACGACAAAGTAGTAGTGACATCTTTATGACGATGAGTGACCGCAATTGGTAAAGCACATACGGAAGCGGCTTCATTCCAATATGTCATGGGCACATGCACGAATCTAGGGATGGACTAGGATGTGTTGCAGCCCACCCAAAAAAATAAGACAATAAATATTAAGGTAGACAACTCAATTAACAAGTATTAATACTTATGGAGCCATTTTTCTATCCAATTTTCAAGCAACTTAGCTCGTAAAGCCTTCAACTCCGGATGACTTTTTGCCTTAAACTCATTTACTTTCGCTGCGTCTTTTCTTTCGACTTTGAATTTAGAAAGTTTTACAGGGAATGGCTTTGTAAAAAAACAAATATATATATTAACACTTATCATATTTTACAAGCCAAACTAATTAATTCACAAAGATGTAAGCACACTTACTTATTTTACGAAGTTTTTCCTTATTTTTATCTTTCTTCTGCTTCCTTCTTTGCTCACGGTGGAAATCATCCACTCTTTTCAGAAGACTCAACTTGGATGTGATATTTTCCCAGGTAATGTTTAGTTGTTCGAGTTCAAATTGTTGGTCTGCTTCAAGATCTATTTTATATTTAAAAGACCTTAGAGCAGTCAAAAGACCCCCAGTGAATTAAAGATGCTATGGAGATAGGTAGCGTTTGTAGATATAGAAGCAGACATAGATGTTTTGTTAATGTCAAAAATATCTCTAAAGCGAACCGCTTTCGAGATATTGTGGCAAATAGCTTGGAATGCTCCATGTTTATTCTTTACTTGTATTCCATACTTGAACTCGTAGAGCTTCGAAAGAATGGTTATACGTCCTAAATGTACTTGTCCCCCTGTTTCATATGTGAGGCCAAATGGAGCGGATTTTGATTGCGGGTAGGTTAAAACAATAGTTAAATATTTACACATCTCCCATTTGCTATGAATATCTTCTCCATGAACGTAACCCACTAGGTAAACGTCTTTTTTCGTGAAGAGAAAAGTAGTAGTGACATCCTTATGACGATGAGTGCCAGCAATTGGTAAAGCACAAACGGGAGCGACTTCATTCAAATATGTCAGAGGCACATGCACACATCTAGGGGTGAGTAGCCCACCCAAAAAATAGATAATACTATATATTAAAAGAATATTAAGGTAGATAAATATCAATAAGATGCATTAAATTAATTCAAACTCAAACTCGTAATAAGTCTACATAGTTTTCTACTACAAACTTCAAGTTTAAACGTTCTTTTTTCTCCGAAAAATGTTACATTTACCCTTCGGAAAAAGTTTTATTTTTACATATTTTCTCAATTACTTGACTATCTTGCTAAATTGGTGGGCTATAATATTAAAATATTGATGATATGACATTATTATGGTTTTAATTTCAGTTCAAATTCCCCCCCCCCCAAAAAATGAAAGCACTACAGTTAATAATAAAGATGAATAACCAAAAATATATTATTTTGTGCAACGATTACTTTTTTTATGTTTTTATAACTACATATTAATTAAGTCTATTAGATTATGTAATGGTTATATTTTAGTGAGTAATAAAAGATTTTTAGTTATGATAAAAAAATCCCTAATCGTTTTAATATATCAAGATGTTTTTGTTCTATAAAGTGTTTGGGAAATTTATAGTAGAACGGGGTCTTTAAAAATATCGAGACGACACTGCCTATAAGTCAGGCTACTCAAGTTTTTATTCCTGGTTCCGTCCATGCACGGGCACATTCATGTACAATGTTCCTCCAGCACTACAAATCTGCTTCAAGTCCTCGATTCCCTTACGATATGGATCCTCGATGAGTTCGTTTACATTTATTTTAACCCAATTATCTTGACTCAAGTTGTGCATATCATATAATTTTTAACAACCGAAAAAAACACATGGAAGAAACGAAGGAAGAACAATAGTAAGCAGTAGTAATTTATCATAATCACATAATTTTCATTAAAATAAAAAAAATGACAGAAGTAGTAGTAAACAACAGTTTTTAATCATAATCATATAAATGTCAGCAACAAAACAAAACAGATGAAAGGTGCAAAGGAATCAGAAGCATCTTTAGAAATAGGAACACCGGTTGGTGCAAGTTTAGCTTTCGGTTTAGCTTTAGGAAGACATGGGGATAGACGAATGAAAAGCTATCATTTAGAGATAATCCGAGAGCATAATTGATGTCAAAATAGAGAGGCATTATTAGTAATATGTATTGATTTAAATGAGGTGGATGAGTAAGAACATTGATTTAGGAAAGGGTTAAAATTCAAAATTAAAACAACCATTGTAAATGGTCTTAGACTCTGCCGGAGAGAGATTCAAGCAATGTTTGATGACTCTGTTTCAAATTATACTTGTTGTGAGTATCTTTTCATTCTCTAGAACAAATGAAACCCAATGAGCACTAGACCTCATTCTAATGGCAGAATTCATATTTTTATGTAGTACAATGGTAATTTTTGTAAGTGTTTTTTGGACATCCAAAAATAAGGATGCACTAGACCTCATCCTTCTCTCGTCGGAGCTCTCGTCCATCGCTAGTGTGGTGGTGCGCTCGGTGGCGACATTCTCTTGGGCTTGAGGCAACGACATCATCTTAAACTATACCTGAAATTGAGGCAACGACACTCGTACGTAGTACATTATATCCGGGCATTAACACCCAATGACCGACTAATTTGACGATAAATTTTAACAATTTGACCTACACAATTACCAAAAAACTACACTTCATCCGAATATAAAATGATTGAAATTGAATTCAACCGAACCAATCCGATGAACAAGTCTACTTAAACTATATCTGAAATTGGCTACAATAACAAGGTGTATCATCTTTGACAAAATAAACATATGTGAACTAACATTTTATAAACGGAAACTAAAGGAGCTTAATGAAAAAAAGAATTAATTGTAAAAATAAGATATAAAATTTTAAAGATGAGATTTTATATAAAATATGGGCCATATGGCTAAAGATATAACTTCTTTAAGCATCTACTTTACTTGTTTTGGTGGAAGTTAAATTATTGAATTTTCTATCAATTTTTCCCCAACGAAAAACATGTATTACTCATACTTCTGTGAATTTCTAGTTTACGAAAATAAGTATTAAAGAGATGACCAATATATATATATAATTTATAATATATAATACTATATATATATATTCGCTTTTCATCAAATTAGACTGAGTTGTTTTCTCTCTTTTTTTTTAAACTTGAGCATATAATATGTACCAGTATCATATAATCTTTTTATTTAACATGAATATCCAGGCTCAACTAAATTGTTTCTTATAAGGAGGTCATTAAAGTTAAAAAACAAATCAATAATAATAACCTACATTGTATTGACTATTTTGTTTCAAGAAAAAAGGGCACTGAAATAAAATATCTTGCGAATTGTAATTTTTTTAAATAAAGTAAGAGGTAGAAAATTAAGATTGAGTAGAATAATAAATTAATAATAATATTATATGTCAACTAGATTAACTGTACTCTTAAGTAAGAGGTAGAAAATTAAGAGGGCTTACTAAGAAGTATTTTATTGACCACTTGGGGGCTCGTCATTTTAAAATTACGGATTTGGCGGCCTCTCACAAAGCACGGGTTGCAAGCGACTTTGGTTTTTTCTCTGCTTTGGACTCCGTGCTTCATCAGGCCGACATCTGGCTTTGTGGTGAGTGTTTTTGTACTCATACTTTTAGCAAGAATTGTAAGCATGTTGATGATGTTGTGATCCATGCACCTAGTTTTGACGACGTTGCGATCCTTGGTATTTCCAAGCCTCCTAGGCCTGATGTGTTGGTTTCTGATGGTGTGGTTGGCGAGGTTGATAACGTTTCTGATGTTCCCTCTCAGTTGTCCTTACCCGGGGATGCTCTTGATTGTTTTGACATCCACCTTCTTAATCGTGTTTTTTCAATAAAGTTGCGAACTGTTAAGTGTACTCCCCCTAAGTTGAGGCTCGACTTTTCTATAGTTTTCTTTTGTGCTCTTGATAAGGTCCTTGTGATCCCGAGTGACGTGTTGGCTTGGGCGCAACTCCTTATTTTGCCTTGCTGAATTTTGACTGCTTTTGTGCCTACCAATAGGGCTCAACGGCGGTCGGGTGAATGGGAGCAGTGTCAGTTTGATTGTATTTCTCGCGCCATTCTTAGATGGAAGGACCCCGGGGATAGGCTTGGTTTGGTGCTTGATCGCTTATCAGAGGAGGCGACTCTTTCTAGGAATGTGAAGAAATCAAGAAGCCCTGACGAAGTTAACCTTTTCCAATGTAAGCAAAAGCTTGGTGACGGGCATTTCACTGCTGCTATTAAGGTTCTCACATCTTCTGGAGTTGCCCCATCTAATCCTGACACTCTCCATGAATTGGAAGCCAAACACCCCTACGCCCCCTTTCTGGTTTTGCCTTCTTCTCTTTTGGGTGTGGATGCTCTCTCTATTAACAAAGATGTGGTGCTTAATAGGATCCACAACTTCCCTAAAGGGACTTCATGTGGCCGTGATGGGCTTAGGGCTCAACGTATTGTTGATATTTTGGGAGAAGCTGCTTCTGCGGTGGTCGATGATTTGTTAGGATCCATCATCGGGGTTGTTAACTTGTTCCTTCGGGGTCAATGCCTTAGCCAATTAGGAGAGTTCATTGCTAGTGCTCCCCTGACTCCCTTGGTCAAGCCGGGTGGTGGTTTGCGCCCTATTGTTGTTGGCACTGTATGGAGGAGGATTGTTTCCAAGGTTGTTGCGTCTGTGATTGGCCCTTCTGTGAACCGTTATCTACAGGATTTTCAGTTTGAAGTGGGCGTTCCTGGGGGTTGTGAGGCAGTTCTACACTCTGTAAACAGGCTTGTTGAGTCTAAAGGCAATGAGGTTCGACTTTCTATGCTTTTAGTGGATTTTAAGAACACTTTCAACCTTGTCGATAGGAGTGTCCTTCTCCAGGAAACTAAGTTAAGGTGTCCATCTATTGCTCCTTGGGTTGAGTTTTGTTCAACCTGCTAGGCTCTATTATGAAGACTCTGTCTTATGGTCTTGTCAGGGTGTTAAAAAAGGTGACCCTTTGGGGCCTCTGTTGTTTGCCCTAACTCTCCATCCTTTGGTTCAGTCCATTAATCATGCTTGCGATCTCACCCTTCAGGCTTGGTATCTTGATGATGACACCATTGTTGGAGATACCCTAATGGTGGCTAAGGCACTTGACATTATTAGGTCTGATGGGCCCGCACGTGGTTTGTTTCTGAATGTTGGTAAAACCGAGCTTTTCTGGCCTGTGGAGGATCCTAGAAGTCTGGTGGAGTGTGTCTTCCCATCGAACATCTCTCGCCCAAGTAGTGGTGTCAAACTTCTTGGTGGGTCGGTCAGCTTGGATGTGGGCTTTAATAGGGACTTGGCCTTGAAAAGGGTTACTAAAACAATTGCCTTAATGGAGGCGATTAACCGGCTTAATGACCTCCAATGTGAGCTCCTTCTTCTACGTAACTGTACTGGGGTTGCAAAGTTGTCTTACGCCCTGAGAATTTGCTCCCCTGTGTCTTTCAAGGATGCTCAAGTTCAGTTTGACCATGCTCTGTGCCTCTCCTTGGAGAAGGTTGTCACTGCGTCAGGGTCGGGTTTTGGCGATTGGCAATGGCGGTTGGCCACTCTCCCCATAAAAGTGGGTGGTCTTGGCATCTTTACTGCTGGGGATGTTATGCATTATGCTTTCCTTGCTTCTCGGCTTTAGACGAGCACACTGCAGGCCAAGATTCTGTTGAATACAGGTATAGTTTCTCCTGGATCTTCTTTTCAGCATGCTCTTGATGATTTCAATGTCTTTTGCAACGTGGATGCTATCTTTCTCACCACTATTTCTCCTGCCCCCGAATAATGAAAACCCTGGCAAGGTGTTACTTTGGTGTAGTTGAGAAAATCCTCGTTGATAGGTACATGCTTAGCCCAAGGGAGGTTGCTGTTTTCAGCTGTATCCGTGCTCCTCATGCACAGGATTTTTTGTTCACTATCCCTATTGATGGCTTGGGGCAGAGGATGAACCATCGTCAGTTTCGTTCTGTGTTATGCTACACACTTATGATACCTCTGTTTTCTGATGGTATTATTTTCCCGAGTTGCAACACCCCTAGGATGGACAAATGGGAGGATCATGTTGTCCACTGTTCTAGTGAGGTGGGTGTGAAGTTCAGGCATAATTTGATGCGTGATATCCTTGTTGATATTTGCTCCAAAGTCGGGATCGCGGTGCGGAAGGAAGCTCCCATGGGTTTCCTCTCGGAGAATGGGCAAGATCTTAGGCCGGCAGACCTCTTACTTTTTAGTTGGCATCAGGGTAAGGACGCTTGTGTGGATGTGACTGGGGTCTCTCCCTTTGTTGGTATGGGTGCGAGTTCTTGTTTATAATATATGTAAAATTTAATTTTAAAATTTAAGTCGTAGTCGTGTATTACACGACGGGATAAAAGCTAATTTTAATAAAGATGGATAATTCGGTTTAATTTGGAATTAGCATGTTGTATTTTAATTATTATTTTGACATTCTCTTTAGTATAGGTAGATTTTAGGCCAAAAATATCCAAACATTTTTAAACCCTAACTTAAATATGCAGTAACTCCAATAATAGAGTTTTTGGTATCTAAATATTGTTATAGATCCAATAATAAATTTTTAGTTTTTTTTGGCAACTAAATAAATGGTCCTTGATCATAAAGTAAGGCGATTCGTTTGCGACTCACAATTTTATGTTTCGCACTTCGATATGGACGGGTTTCAAACCCGCACAAGAAAATGGCATATATTATGGACGGATTTTAAACCCGCCCAAGAAAAGCAACACAAATCATGGCCGGATTTTAAACCCGCATAAAAAGACAACCAAAATCATAGGCGGATTTAGGATCCGCACATACTGGAGTGCACATCCCAAAAAACAGAGTGCTCAAAATCTTACCGATAAGGGGTTAAATCATCTTGTTCTCTTCTAAACGTATGA
The DNA here is from genome assembly GCA_964016875.1 of Fallopia convolvulus. NCBI lineage: Eukaryota > Viridiplantae > Streptophyta > Magnoliopsida > Caryophyllales > Polygonaceae > Fallopia > Fallopia convolvulus. The sequence continues at coordinate 57,336,748 of OZ024727.1, read as the reverse complement.
AATTGTAAGAAATTTGGTGCAAATCTATTCATTTAGTGTTTCTAAAAATCAATTTTACCCAATGGATTGAATTGCAAGTATTCCTCACTAGCAATTTTCCTCAGCTCCAAGATCTTGCTCGTGTTAATTGTCTTCTTGAGATCACTTTTGGTAAAGCTCCAAAGTTTTCCCTCACTCCAACGTTACCATGCCCTAGATTAGGTGAATCAAGTTGAACGTTGCGATTAATGTACTTTAGAAATTCTGATCGTTGTTTGTTCTTCTTTTGTAAACACTTGTTGTGGGTAAACTCTTCAATATTCATCTTATGTGCGAAATGTATCGCCACCTTGATTTTGTCTCCATTTATCTCTTCGTAGTAAACCTGAAAATTTATAAAGAAGAAATTTGGGACGATAAAAAGGATCATAAAAATTTCGGAAAATTCTTTTTGATGAATTCAGGGGACAAATCGTGTATACGTAAACCCAATACACAAGCCTAGTGAGTTTCCATCCTAAAACCAATTGGCAATACGAGGAGTAATATACTAGGTTATACACTAGTCTCGTTCGATTCCAACTTTAAATGTGGGATGTATTCTAACAAGTGGTAATTAAAGTGATGTCGGACTCCTTAAATGTTGTTCAGAAGATTCGAGTTCGAATATGATCCCTTCAATGACATGTATCATGTATGGAGAAACTAATATTGAGAGAGCCTCACCAAATAGGGTCATAAAATACCCTGTTCGGACATAAAACAATATTGACCGATCGAATCGAGCGAACCAAAGCAAGACCAAGAAAAATATTTTCTTTTTTTTTGGTGGAAGGAGAGACGGTACTCTCCGGCCCCTCAAAGAGGCATTTTATTAATTAATAAAAAAGGGCTAAGTAGTCAGCAAACGGGGGATAGCTCGGCCCCTTACATCAGCAACAAGCAAAGAAATAACACCCTCCGACGGGTCAAGCAATACATGAACGTCTAAACTAAACGAAAAAGCAAGAGAAGCTAAGTAATCAGCCACACAGTTTGCTTCCCTGTAAACATGACGGATCTGAACATGCCAACTCCTACTAATTAAGCCATGGCATTGAGCAGCCAAGCTAAATAAGGGGTGGTAACGATCTACAGGTTTATTTAGAAAAAGGCACACGAACTGTGAATCCAATTCTAAACAAACCCTCTTGTACCCCCGTTCCCAAGCTAAGCATAAACCTTGAAGTGCACTCCAAAGTTCAGCCATAGGAACATTACACATACCAATATTATGAACAAAGCCTACCTGCCATTGTCCATTGCTATCACGAATGACGCCTCCTGCTGTCGCTAAACCATCACGGACGGATCCATCAGTATTAATCTTCACCCAAGGATCCACGGGTCGCTTCCAAAGAATAAAATGCTCTTCTCTTTGTCTTTTTTCCGTAAGCAGACAAGCTCGTGCATAAGTCGATGATTGCTCCAAAATGAAATCCTTACGATTGCCTGTAAACGGAATAGGATCAAAGATTGATCTATTACGCCATTTCCAAATCCACCAAATAGCAGTCACGAAAATACAATTCCAATCACCACCACTAAAATGTTTGTGATTGGAAGAAATATTGCAACGTAACCAACAATCAATATCAGAATCGAAAAAGACTTCACTGGCTTCAAAAATTTTCATGTTGGGCCTGAACGAAGAATCAAGTGTCAACTCTACAATATCCGTTGGATCCGGATGCCTCCCAAGATTGTCAATTGATTTAGTAGCTAACACTGAATTCGAATATATTCTTTTGTCATTCGTTCCAATTTTGATGAATGTTGTTGTCATTATCCTGACACTTTTCACCTCCAACTGCAAGGAGTTATAAATCAATCTAGCCTTGTTTACGATCAGATGAACCAACAACAATAATATTAACTTAGAGCAGCTTCCCTTATGAGAAATCTGAGATTTAAAGTTCGACGGGCCACAATTCGGACGGAGGGGGAGACCTCCCCAGCGCACATGTGCGACAAACTCATCACATAAGACTACGGGATTCCATACTAAAACTAATTGGTTTGTTATTGCAATGTCATAATGTGTCATCAAAATAAAAAAGTGATATATTTAAAAATAGTAAGTACATATAATGGACAAACCTCGGTTTCATCGAGAATACACCGATCTCCAATATCAAAAGGATGGAGATCTTAAATAAATACTAAACGATTCTATAAAATGATTTTAACCTTAAATAAATAGAAGATAGAACGTAGAATATAGTAAAATCTTTTCAAATAAGAGATCTTAACGTTTTTTTGAGTAGGAAAACATTAGACTGAGCCTAGTCAGCCTATGACATCCTTAAAGATGAGGACACGAAATCCTGAATGGGTCTGAATCTAACGTGCACTACACGAATGGCACAGGCCAGCAATCAAGTCAACCACGGTGTTACAGTCACGAGGTACATGAGCGATTCGAACAACCTCAAAAGACTGTAAATTAACCAACGTATCTGAAATTAACATCTCAATCTGTCGGGGGGGGGGGGGGGGTTGCTTCCTTTCAAAGCAAGAGATCTTAACCTATATCTTAAGTGTGAGCAGGTAAAATTAATTTCCATAATTATTTTTGCTATTATCCTTCATAAAGGTACTTTTATTTATCCTTGTTTTAATTATATATTTTATTATAAAATTAAATATGGTGGTTATTCATTATGATGGAGGATTCTATTTTAGTCGAAAGATAGAATTTCCGCGTGGATTGGGGAACAAGAAATTGCTTGATGGACTTTGAACATTATCGACTCGCCCTAAGAGATAGAATTTTCAACTTTCTCTCTCCCTCTCCTCCGTTATAAATACATGTCTTCACCATGTGGTATGATGAGAACCTTGTTGGGTTAGGCAATCCAAGTTTCGTATGGAAAGAATAAGGAAGTGAAGAGCTCCTTATAAAGTGAAAGCACACTCCATTAGTATGATGCCTTTTGGGAAGGAGCCCAAAAAACAAATCCGTGTGGGCTTGGCCCAAAGTGAACAATATCATACTATTGTGGAGCTATGTGTGCGTGTGACCCAACAACGTGGGTGACCCGGGCCCAACAATTGGTATCAGAGTCGATGATTCGGCTGGGACAAACACAGAACCCAACTTGACTTGGTGCTAGAACACACCGGTGTAGAGTGGTGTAGCTCGATGGCGTGGGTGATACTTTTTGGTAGTGTTGTGTGGGAGACCCTCAATGTGACCTCGTGATTGAAGATCTGTGGTGTTTTGTATCGAAAGTCCACTTAATATTGTGGTGGTCAGGTGGCGTGTTCCGTAGTGGTAGCAGCGGTACAAGATGGGAGATCTATGTGGGTGATAGTGGCGATGCAAGATGATTTCGTTGAAGGGGATCGACCATGAGTAATGTAATCCTTGGTTCGAAGGGGGGTTGTTGGGAAAGAAAATCCAAGTCCCACATGGAAAGAATAAGGAAGTGAAGAGCTCCTTATAAAGTGAAAGCACACTCTATTAGTATGATGCCTTTTGGGAAGGCGCCCAAAAAAACAAATCCGTGCAGGCTAGGCCCAAAGCGAACAATATCATACTATTGTAGAGCTATGTGTTCTTATGGCCCAACAAGGTGGGTGACCCGGACCCAACAATTGGTATCAGAGTCGATGGTTCGGTTGGGACAAACACAAAACCCAACGTGACTTGGTGCTAGAACACACCGGTGTAGAGTGGTGTAGCTCAATGGAGTGGGTGAAAGTCTTTGGTAGTGTTGTGTGGGAGACCCTCAATGTGACCTCGCGATTGACGATCTGTGGTGTCTTGTATCGAAAGTCCACTTGATATTGTGGTGGTCAGGTGGCGTGTTCCGTAGTGGTAGCAGCGGTACAAGATGGGAGATCTCCGTGGGTGATAGTGGCGATGCAAGATGATTTCGTTGAAGGGGATCGACCATGAGTAATGTGATCCTTGGTTCGAGAGGGGGGTTGTTGGGATAGAAAATCCAAGTCCCACATGGAAGAATAAGGAAGTGAAGAGCTCCTTATAAAGTGAAAGCACACTCCATTAGTATGAGACCTTTTGGGAAGGAGCCCAAAAAACAAATTCATGCGGGCTAGGCCCAAAGCGGACAATATCATGCCATTATGGAGCTATGTGTGCGTGTGGCCCAACAAGGTGGATGACCCGCACCCAACATACCTCTTATTCGCGGAGCTCACTAAGCAAGTCTTATCCTTTACCTTGACGTTCGATCGACAAATTGCTATTTTAACTTAAGCATCAAAGGTATACAATCAGTGCATTGAAGATGAATTTTTATGCATGTTACAGAAAAATTGCATGCTAGCTTACGTACCTGTTGTTGCTCTCAAATTTTCGTTGAAACCAATATATGATATCAGGAACACAATCCTCCTCTCGTGACCTCACAACTTGTGCAAGCGACGTGAGAATGTCACCAACGTAGTTCAACTTGAGTAGTCCCACTTTTCTCGTCTCAGTGGCATTGATGTCGAATTCGATGGATTCCGGCAAAGGCCTCGTCGTTGAACATCGGAGGTTGCCTTTACGGCGTGATACTCTTAATTCATCAAGAGTTACATCTTCAACAAAGCCACCAAAAACTGCACCAAGGAAGAGAAGCTTAAGCCCTGCAACGGTGATCCTAGTCTGCAAGCGACGATATATGGCATGCTCGCACCACCTCCTTAGGGCAAGGCCTTTGAGAAGCCAAAGGACCGATCCTACGAACAACGACACGAAAGTCCACGTCACGTACTCGAACGATGCCTCAAAATGTCGACGATGGCTTTGGTTGATCAGGTCGTGCCCAGTTCGGAAGTAGAGCAGCCAAAGCACAAGAACAATGCCCAAATGGATCACTAGAATCATTTTCAACCCTAGGTGAAAATCCCTATAATAAGATTCGGTTTTGCTCATGGACGCCCGACCTCTGAAATAGTCTGGTAGATCGAGAGGCATGACATAACACCAGGTCGCAACCCAAAAATAGGTAGTCGTGAGGGTCACCCCTAGCAGGCTCCATTTCCACAAAGGCGAGCCAGGGAGATTCAAGCTTCTTAGGCTCGGAACTGAGACGCTTAAAGCTAGCTACACTAGAAGCAACAAACCGAGCATCGCAAGCAGTTTCGACGAACCCAAAACCATCCGTTGCATCATCTTTTGTACTCTTCCCCTTGCTTGGTCGTAGATGCCTGCCATCCCAAGTTTTGGGCCGTCGCTCTTGTAGTAATAATAGGAATAACATATAGGAGGCATTTTTTTAGCAACATTTTGGGTATGCTACACATCACCATAACACACAATGGTAAAAATAATACTAAACAAGGGAACAAAAGAATGTATACGACACAGGGTTTAACAATTTGACCTAGTAAATTGCGTAACAGCTTGGAAGTAGTAATCTGTATGTTTCTAGAAAATGAAGCAACATAGCCGACCCAAAATTTACAATCGTGATTGTTGTTTGCATCGTCGATTTGTTGAGTTGGTCGTAGATATTCAATATCATTTGATGAATCCATTGTATGCAAGGATCGATATATAAAAGAAATACGTATTGATTGTATATGTGAAATTACATTTGGGCTACCACGGATGCAATGACTCTTATATATATAATTGACACTTTTTGGCATATATGTTATTAAAGTTAATTCTATGAACACTTTTTGCATAAATGTTTCCAAAGTATCAATTCTAGTGACAACATCTCAAGTAAAGTATGACCGTTGTTTTAAAAATCATGTCTAGGTCTCATTTAGGCGCTAGAAGGTCCCAGTCCGCCTAGTTGTCCAACTCGTCTAGGTGTTCGTCTAGGACCGCTTAGATAATCGTTCTAGTTGTCAAAGTGCTAGGTAATCCCTTTTCGTCCAAGGTTCGTCTAACATTTTTTAGAACCTTGAAAGTAGGGTTGAGCATGGGTCAATTCAAACCGAAATTTTAAGCCGAACTGAACCCATCTGAAACCGGTCTTATTTGGATCGGTTTTCGTTTAGGAATTTTCCAAAATTCGGTTTCGGTTCTGGTTCAGTTCGATTTCGGTTCGAATTTTCCAAAGAATAACCTCTATTAATCTAAAACCGACAAAAATCAAAACCAAATCGAACCGAACCAATTCGGTTTGGTTTTCAATTCACCTTAAATGAAATTTCGGTTTTCGGTTCTGTTGTATTTTTTTCAATTCGGTTCGGTTTTGAACCAATGTTTAGCCCTACTTGAAAGTATCCATTATTTTTTCAAACTAATAATAAGTATATATGCACTCTTCAAACCCTAAATTCAAGATCTCGAGTAAAGTTTCCACCCTTCAAACGAAACTCAGAATCAAATAAAGTATCCAAAGGTGATTACGCTCATCCTGGGTGCTCTCACCGCACCATGTCTTGAGTCATCGTGGATGAGGTAAATCGCGGGATATGCAACACATCGGCCAGGAATCGAACCCGAGACCTTATGATCCCATTGGAAAACATCCAAGCCTTTTTCAATCCGCCCTTTACCACTGCGCCATGTGCCCCGATAGCGCAAGTAAAGTATCCACTCTTCAAAAGAAGTCCAGGTAAAGTATCCACTCGATCTTGAAAATAAACTAAGGATATCAAGTAAAGAATCCACTCTTCAAACTATATCCATTCTTAAAACTAATTAAACTTGTCTCCAGTAAAGAATATATCCACTCTTGAAAGAAAACTAAAGAAAGTAAAATATCAACTCTTCAAGCCAATTAAACTCAGGACTGGAACAAAATATCCACTCTTCAAAGTATGCTTATGATCTATATAGTAAAGTATTCACGTACTCTTCAAACTAAACTTATATTATATTTGTTTTCTTTTGTAACAGGTCATAATTAGATGTAAATCTTTGACGTTTATTTTATCTAACTAATTACCAATGGTTTTTGATGGTTAACAAAGAAAGGCAAGCTTTTTATATAAAACATATTGTTTGTTGTTATGTTACGTATATGGGCATTTCTTTCTTTCTCGCATTAGTGTAAAGCTACAAATCTTGTCATCTTCCTAGTCAAATAGTTGGGACAAAAACCGAAGGGGAAAAACAATTTGTATGGTCCAATTAACACAACCTCTATTATGGCAACTCCAGTGAGAGTTCTTGGAAGATCATAACGAATGTTGAAGTAGTTGATCTCTTTAGCTCCTCACTTTCGCCACTATGCTACTCGTCCTAGTTCTCTTTTTTTTCGCTAGTTTGTATTTACTTTACGTGTTGGTTGCTTTAGTCCGTTCTTGCCCGTTTTCACGGCCTCTCGATTATACTGGCCTGTTTGATAAACTAAATTCTTACCTTATCAAAAAATAATAATAATAACAAACTATGATTAACAAAATACACGATGGAGCTACCATAATGGAGGATATTGGCCTAGTAAAATATGTTCTTCATATCTCTTTGGTTTTATCCCTATTGTTTGTAACAAACTTATGAAGTATTTGTTAAGAAGATTTCGTTGGAAGACCTACTTTTGAGTGAAATTGTTCTTCCAAGTGAGATCGTGTTCTTGAATCTTGATCTAACTTGGAAGGAACCAATCTTTAGAAGATGGAAAACATAAAAATTATCATACAAATCATCAACAAGGATGGGGCAAACTCGTGTAACTATTGATTAATTCGTTCTGGTTAGTTCTACAATCTAGAAATTTAGTTAAAAGTCTATTAGGACATGTTTGTTTCTATGCCAGGAATCGGGTTATGTTATTCCTGAAATTTAGCGTTTGGTATGCTACTGAAATCAGTCATTCCTGAAACTTGGTGTTTGGTTGAATTTTTTTTGAGCCAATTTCATGTACATGCAAATCGTACAGACTGAATTTTTTTTTGAGCCGACATACTTGAAAATCGAACACACCAAATGGGAATTTTTTTTTTTTGGTTCTTGCAGGTACATGAAAATCAAACACCCAAATCCATAATGGTCTAGATTAAAATCAGGAATGGTAAAATTGAACACCCAAATTTCCATAATAGTAATCAGGAATAGTAAAATTGAACACCCAAATCCAAAAATCAGTATCAGATTTTTAACTCTAGATACCACAATTTCGAAGAGCATAGAGATAGAAAGGGGTAAAAATACAAACATGGACAAGAGTATGGAGAGAGAGGAGATTCAAGTAAACAGATTTGGAGTTCAAAGATGTGGAGAACTTCTTCAGAGAGAAGAAGGAGGCAGCACCATTGTGTTTTGTTTTTAGGTTTGGCTCATTCCCTTGATTTCATTCCCAACCCAATTCATACTAAATACAAAAATAGGTATGACTCATTCTAAACCCGATTCCGTATTCCAGGGGTATACAAACAAACAAGCCCTTAAAAAATGTAAGCCTTTGTTTTGATAGCCCAATTTAATAAATTAAGTTAATTTAAGTTGCATTAAATCATAGAATTAATGCTACTTAATGCATTAAGTAGCAATCGAAACATTCCTTAAATGTCTTGATAAATTAAGCTTTTAATTTGTGTATGGAAAAACTATTTGAATATTCGATAATTAAATTGATAAAGTTAATATTTAAATAGAACTCCACCGTTTAGTTATAGATTAAGACACAGCTATGAGCTATCCTCGGATGTCATCGTCATTGTAACACTATATACCTCTATGATCAGATAGTAGAATATTACAGCTAAAACTGAGATCATCGTCAACTGTAATGGCGGTTTCTATTCTAATAAACAATTATATCAAAAGGTTTTGTAGGCAAGTTCAAGATCAGTATAAAGAGAAATTTTGGAAAGAGTCATTAAACTCATACTAGGAACAACATAGGAAATTTTCAAGTTAGGAATAGATATGCTTAATCAGACCTAATCAAACATTACCCACCCACTAAACACCAAACAATCAACTACAAAGCCAGATCAATAATTACATGATAATCATTTAAGCAACCCTAATCATTTTCTAATCATTTGCCAACAACAATGACTTGTACATCCTAACAAATTTAGTCAACTCCATGCAAGAGCATGACATGGTCGTGATATGCACTAACAAACCATACCCATTACTCATCCATTCGTTCACCATGTATATAAACTTTCATGTGAGAACAACACCAAGAAAAACAAAAACAAACCAAAAGCTAAACACAATAAAGATGAGGAGCCTTTTCAAAGCATACTTCATTTCCTGTGCACCCTTCAGAAAGAAGCAGATTGCACCTAAAATCTCGCCCTCGCCCTCCCCAGACCCGTCAAGCCCAAGGCCCGTCCTCAACCGGGCCTCATCAACTCCCCGAAAAGCAACATACGAGCCAGAGCCTGTTACCCCAGCCAAGTTGGCCAGAAACTCCAGCCAAAAGAGAGAGTTTGACCACTTTGTCCCTGGGGAAGGCAAGGTCAATGGGGAGAAGTTGGGTATGCGGGATTTGCGTAGAACAGCTTCAACTATGGAAGCTAGATCCTATAGAGCTTCGGCTTTTGCTAAAAGTAGGACAATGTCAAACAATAGCATTAGGAGAAGTGATTTTGGGAGTGAATCTTCTAAGATGCAGAGGAGCACAAGCAGAAGCTACCAACACATTATTTTTTCCACATCAAGTGGGCTTCTAAAGCCTCAGCACATGGAGATGAAGCTGGAGTGCACCCTTGAAGAGCTCTGCTTTGGATGTGTCAAGCAGATTCCGGTTTCCAGAGACGTTATAAGCAACGGGTTTGTTACTCTTTCAGAGATAGTATATATAGCATATTATTCATATCGGTCTTTCTAACTTCAGGCATAGTTTAAGAATGCTAATTTTGGAAACTATCCCTGAAAAGGAGCAATCCTATAAAAATAACATACTGCTGACCATGGAGGAAGTTAATGTCCTTGTATTCAGTTATAGAATTCAGCTTAGGCATAGGTTAAGTCATACTTAAACATAGCTATAGTTAATGTCTTTGTATATTCTAAGAGATGATATTTCTTCTTTGAAGGCTGCTGACCACGGAGGAAGAGTTGCTAACAGTGAACATGGAGCCAGGATGGAAGAAGGGAACTGTGGTTACTTTTCCCGGATGGGAAGAAGAGGAAACCGGGAAAATCTCAGGTGATGTTGTCTTCGTTATTGTAGAGAAGGAACACAAGATAATGAAGCGAAGATATAACAATGAAGAAGACTTGGAGATAGAGATGAGGCTGCCTTTAGTAGATGCCTTGGCAGGGTGCAATCTAAGCATCCCCTTGCTCGGGGAAGAAAAAATGGTCATTACAATCAATGAAATTGTGGAGCCCGGGTTTGAGAGAGTAATCAAAGGACAGGGAATGCCAAGAATGAATGATCCATCACAAAGAGGTAATCTGAAGGTTAAGTTCCATTTGGAGTTTCCTAAAAGCTTGACGGATTCTCAAAGGTCTGAAATCACTGAGATTTTGAGAGATTAGATAGCCAATTCCAATTTTCACTCTATAGAGAAAATGGTTAGTAGATGGATGAATGATCACTAAATTATCAGCTAAAGATCAGAGCTAGGTCAGATTTTGGGAAATGAAACATGCACATATGAGTTTCAAGGACAGTACAAAGGATCCAACAGAAGCACCTCAGCTACCAGAGTCAATTTTGGTTTCATCTCAAGAGATTGCATCATACATACTATTTTCTCAAGTCTGTATTCCAACAAGTTTGCAAATTTTCTCTAATGGCGGAATCCTAGGATTGTCAAACAGCGATATATCTTCAATCTATAATCAAAATCCATGGAAAGCCAGAAAACAATTGCGCAAAATCAAACATCCAATCAACCAATTCGAAGCAAGACAAACTCAAAATAGGGATCCAATCATAAAATTAACATCACTGTATATAATCCAGACCACAAAAAGATCCTTCATTACCTAACAAAGCAAAAATTTCTGAAATTGAAACAAACACAACTTAGCTGAAACGAGAAACTCCATCCGATTGAGAAACACAGATCAACGAAGTCTCCTGGCTTCCCTCTCGGACTCGAGGAGAGTGAGGATATCGCCTTCTCTGACCGGTCCCTTGACATTTCTCATGATGAAACGGTTCTGATCGTCGAGAAACTTCACTCTCACCTGCGTCACCTGACCTCGCGATCCGGTACGGCCCATCACCTTCACCACGAGAGCGTGCTTGATCTGAGAATCCATGGCTGCAAAATTGAAGATAAATTTCACACATTGCGATAGAATTTGAGAAATCAATGAACGAAATTAAGCACCAGAGTACAAACCGGAGAAGTTTGGACGGAAAAATCTGCAGCCGCTGAGAGAGAGACACCTTTTGTTCAAAGCTAGGGTTTTGAAGATTTGCCGGCGGGTAATAATATAAGGGCGGGTTTAGAAGAAGAAGTAAATTATTGATGGGGCACTTAATGGGCTTGTTTCATATTGGGCCAATTTATCTTATATCGGCCCATTAATAGTATTGAGCATTGAATTTAAGTAGATTTGATTCCCACTCGGCCCAATTAATTCTAAATTGGCCCGGTAAAAGTGGGCTCTACGTAAAAGTGATCAAGAATATTAAAAAAATTTAAAAATGGCAAAAGAAAATGATGGTTTTGCGGTCGAGATTATGTTACGGTTGCGGTCGGGTAGTGTGTTTCTTGTGCCAGACGAATTGTCACACTTTTCTCAAGTCAGTTAATTTTCGGCTGACTTGCTCTCTGGCGGCGCTATACGCCCTGTTAGGTCTCCCTAATCCGCGGTTGTGTCTATCTCCGACCTTGTTCGAAACCTTTTCTTACTTCTTTGTTGACGTTTGTATCTTTGTTCGTTTTGGTTTAATTTGTTGTGTTGTAGCACATTTGGTTGTTCTTGCTAGCTTATCTGGCTACCGAATTCATCTCTATCTCCCGGTTTATCGAGTTTGTTCGGTACGTCGAATTCCTACATTGTTCAAAAAAAATATTTCTTTTTTACTTGTATGAAAATTGAAGATTTTATCATTTTTTTTCTTCAATTTTCATAAAACGCGTATAAGTAATAGCAATTTTCTCGGAAATAAACTCTCACAATTTTTATAAGAACCAAACGAGGAATAAGTTAATCGCAAACCTTTTTAATAGATTAATGGTCACAATTTCATCAACTCTACCTAGACCATCTCTACTCAAAACTAAATCTGATGAGCAAACATTTGAATTTGAAGATAGTTCTAAGGAAGACACAATTCATAATAAGCACAAGGAACAATTTGAATTTGAAGCATCAAAATTTTTACCACATGAGGACGTGTAATCGAGGTAAAATACTACATAGTAGAATGTTTTTTCTGCTTTATGCAGGTGTTGTACTGTGCAAGTGTAAATATGATAGTGTCCAAAAAACCAGGACAGGCAAAATAATGCCCAGAGATTTGAATACATGTGGGTGGTACCACTTAATCTTGATTGCAATATGTGGTACATGTATGTTTTTGTCACCCAACATTAAAATCTGGAATGATGCAACCATCCCATGTGAAAGCTGATTCGAGAATCTCCCATTTATTGAAAACAAACATACATTAAAGTCTAGTGGTTTTCATATTTATTCCTTCATATTTAAAAAAGGTTTTTCTATTCTTTGCCCTAAAAACATAGGAGAAAATTAATGAACCATATAAAAATAATAAAAATAACATCAAATAATAATATTCAACAAATTATTACCATTTTAAGATTCTTAACCTATGCCCAAGAAAAATCGTTAAAAAAGGTATGATATGTTTTTTTTACGATGGACCCACTTTTGGTGGTAAATCTCGGATTCGTAAACTGACCGATAAAGCGCACGAATCAGGTAAACCGACAAAGTGTACAGATTAGATAACTGACAAATATGTTGGGCGAGATAGCGACAAAGGTCTACTTAACGCAACCTATAAACATAAGGGCAATCCATGCTACTTGTGTTGGTTTGTTCGTTTGGATATGATGGATTTATTTCCTACCTCGGCTGGAAATTGGCTCTGCTATTTGCATTTTTTTTTAAACTATAGGGTCCGGATCTGGGCGAGGTGATAGCGGGGAATTCCAACTTGCTTTGGATTTATACTTTGCCCCGACAATCACGCGTCAAATCTTAAGGCGCGTTGCACGCCGACCAGCTCGACCCAATAGAAGAAAAAATGATGAAACTTAGTTTTTCACCTAAGTTAAAAAATGGAGGCATGAATTGCTCGGATCTCCCAACATCCCCTATACCTCCAACCGGCCGCCACCCCATGTGAGGCAAAGCTTGGTACTCCGTATGTTTCTTTTTTAGACATCATCTTATACATTTTTTTAAGTCGACGTTATCAATACTTTTCTAGTGGCGTTCTACTTCTTGTGTATTCCTTCAATTTTGGTTTTAGCTACAATCCACGCTCTTTCATTATTGTATTTTTTTTGATAAATTATTTGCTTAGTGGTTTTATTCTTGTTTCCAATATCGATTTATCTAACCGTCGATTAATATTTTTAGCCTTTCGATTTACAAGGTCTATCAACTATATCAAATTCTTTCTTGATTAATAAAAAGTCTTGACCTAAAAAATCATAAATAAATAAGTGCTTTACAAGTTAGTCAAAGATAATTGGAAACCTAAAATTAAATGAAAGTGCTTTATAAGTTTTCTTTAATAGAAAACCATTAATTTATATATGCTTGCTAGCGCGACGTTACTAATTAGTCACTACAATTAGCACTATCCGTTATTTTACTTTCCACAATGGTTTCTTCTCTCTTGTTACCAAAGTTTCCACCACATTCATCATTCAAATCCTTCTCCTCCTCCTCTTCCTCCTTTTCGATGCTCAGATTTTCTTCGATCAACTCAAATCCTACGTTCGAATCTCCTCCATTATTGTCGCAACAACACCTCAAAGATCTCGTAATGTAAGGCTGAAGCTTCTTCAAATCTGTTAGTCGAACTGGCTTCAACATGAACTCCTCGGCTCCTTCTTCCAAGCACCTATTCATTCATACCGATTCAGAGTATTATAATTATATTAGATGCTATCAAAAACAATATTTTTTTTAACAGAACTACTAAATTTATAGTATAACAACAGGCGTAATCTGGAAAGTCAGGATGTAAGTATCGCTCTAAAACGAGTCGAACTGTGATTTCAAAAAACCCAAAAAGTGATTTTATAGTGTAATTACTGAAACTAATTGTCATTACATGTGAATTCTTGAAGGCACGTTCTCTGATGACATTACTATAACCGGTACGTCTCTCCAAGAAGATCCCTGCATGCATGTTATTCAAGTTAAAATCATACAAATTATCATTATAATGTAAGATAATGTATTTTGAGTGGTAATAAAAACATGTCTTAAAACATAGATAGTATGGAGTATAACATTGATCATGCATAACGAGTTGATTAACTTTGTACGTACCTTAACTTTTTTGAGTAGATCGTAGCCGGTCATCCCTGGCATTGAATAGTCTGTCATGATCAAGTTCACTCTCATCCCATGATCCTGATCATTTCATTACATAAATTACCCGAAGATAAACTAAAATTAGCTTATTATTTTTCGATACACAATAACAACATCTGCCCTACATATATATATATATATAATAAGCAGGATCCGGGAGTCAAGTTGTACACAGTCTTTTCTAAACATGTCAAGAAAATATTTCCGATGAGAATAAGCATGGACAACGTACATAAAGAAAAGAGCAAAATGTCCAATGGCAAAAGCCAAAAAAAAAAAAAAAAAATTAGATGCAAAATCACACAATCAAATTCTTTTCAAGCTTGTTTGGTAAATCGAATTCTTTCCTTATAAAAAAAGCGAAAAATACTAAACCACGAACAAAAAAGTAACACACAAAACCTGCCGACCCCTAAACACCCGAAACTCTGAAACCTCCGCCATACTCCAAAATAGTGAACTCTAAACTCCAAACCCTAAAATCTATTGCCCTAAATCCTAATTGAAGCTATATATCTATGCAAAATCTTTCCCTTCACAAGGTTCTATCCTGCCTCTTGAGCGCGTCATGTCCTATATATATTAGGGTCGGAAGGATAAGGTCTTGTCCTTTTTCCCTCTACAATGAAATCGTCATCATTTGAAACTCCTTAAAGACATTAACGACCTATTTGGATTATCATTGAAAATATATTATCTTGTATTATAATAAATAATTTAATGTCAAATTGCATTAAATCCTACATTATAATGCAAGATAATGCATTTTTAATGGTAATCCCAAACAAGCCCTATGAAATGGATTAAACCCATCAAGAAATTCAACATTTGGAGGAGAAATAATCAATGGATAACTAATTTAATCACCTGTTGATCACAAGAAGAAGGAGAGGCATCAAGCAAACCCAGATACTCCAAAGCCTTGTCACCAGACTCTACACTTGTCACTACATTTAAATCAATTCCAATTTAATTAATTTTCAAAAACTCCATAATCAATTACACAAAATTAATCATCATTGTATGACAAAATTAAATAAAACAAGAAAAAAAATTAAATTAAGTTTCATACCTTGGTAAGAAGAAACAGTAAGAAGTTTCTCCAACATTTTCCTTTCAATTTGGCTATCATCAACAGCCAATACATGAAAACATTTCTCTTTCATCTCTTCTTCATTCTGTTGTGGTTGTTTTTTGTGTTGCTGGCTTTCAAAAGCATGATCAGCTTTCATTGTTTCCATTGTTGTAGAGAAGTTTAATGAATGGGAATTGAAAATTAACTCTTCTTTGAGTTTTTATATAGTGTGGGACGTGACAACATCATAGACATGTGATTTCCATTTTTATAAATATTTTATTAATTCTATAAAAAGAAAGAAAAATTGATATCATTGAAAATATCCCGGAAACTAATATTCTATAATATTTTATTCATGGATATAATTTCTTTATGAATATTCCCGTACATGTACTAATTTATGTAGTATGATACTTTTCTAATTTTAGAATTGTTATATTTCGATTTTTTTAGTCTTGTTGTCATGGTATAGGATAACAATTATTGTTTAGAAATACTTTCCTAAGATTTCACTTGCTTTGAATTTTTTTTTATAATTTTTACAAATAATTTTTTATTTCGACTAAAAACCGTATGAATAGGCAAATAGTATATCGATTTTTCTAGGTTAAGAACCCCAATTTTAGAAATAAAATAGTAATTTTGTATTTAGATATTTTTTAATTATTTTTAAAAGGGTTTATCGTTCCTAAATAAGGTTTTAGTTTCCACATTTAGGATAGAAAAACCGATAGATAAAATATTTACTACTTAAAATCCACATAACATGTAATTTGTTAATTCTTGCTTGATTAGCTAGGAAAGCTGATTCATCCTTTCTTCTGTTTTATGGACAACAAAACACATATTTAATTAGCTACTTATTCAAGCGAGAGAACTTAGTTTTACTAGTTAAATGAATTTTTTAAAAGTAATATAGTGCAAGAGGACTTTATTTTTGATCTTTTGATTTCTTTCCGAAGAGATAAAAAAGTAAAAAATAAATAAATATATGTTGTGGGCAAATCTACAATTTAATAAAATGATTTTTTTTAACCTATGTCCTTGGGGTATAGGTTAAGTATTTATTATTTAGAGTAATTAATTTTTTTTAATATGATTAATTTATTTTCTTATAGTGTTTTAGTTTCTAAAATAAAAATGCTTAGAAAATAGTATAAGTTAAAAAAACCGTTGATAAAATTAAGATGAAAATGGAAACGAAAGAATATACTTTTGATATTTTTCTTAATTAAAGCAAATAATATAACTAGTTAACTACATTTCAATTAAAGAAAAGATTAAAGATCGAATCAACATGTGAATTTTTTTTTTCTTACCAATAAAAGTAGGAGATCTCATAATAGATTCTCGTGGGGTCCTCAATTCTTTTCAATTTCATTTCTATCGATTTCTTTCTTTCCTTTTAAGATTTGCTAAGAAAAATCAAAGAGATATTTGATGTCTCATACATAATCTTTGATTTCTCATGATCTTTGATTGGGATCAAAAGTTGATTCTTTGCAATCATGTTTGAACCAAGACTTGGTTGAAAAGTTAATTTCTTGATTTATTTCACCTAACATCATCAATCGAGCCTCGTATTCCCACGCCCTCTTGTCACCTTTTCATATTCCTTTTCATTAAAGATTAGAGTTTAAATTATGTAGTTTATTTAATTATAAAGTCTTGTTTCATCTAGAAACTTATTTGGGATACTTTTTTAAAATTTAGGAAATAGTGTGTCACATATAATAAAGTTATGCTTAACTTTTATAACATGTGTGCATTTGAGTTTTGGAATTAATTGCGTAAATTAATGAGTTAAGAACTAGAAAAGTTGTGCTTTCGGGTATTTAGTAAAGTGGTTAAGCTCCTAAGAATAGTATCAAAGGTCTTTGGTTCGACTCTCATCACCAAAAAAAAATTCGTAAAGAACGCATAGACAAGACATAATGTGGTTTATTAACAATGTGTTAGGTACGTCCATCAAGAAAAACATTTTTATTATTAAAGAGACCATATTTTCCAGAATACAATAACTCTTTAAGAGTTTATGTAAAAACTCTATAAACGTACTCTAAATCAAGCTCAAACAGATAACGATAAACCCAAAAATTAAAGATAAGCCATATCATAAGTGTCGGGGGCTACTTCGCTCAATGAGAATCCCTAACTCCGAGTAGCGAGACCCTATGACAACTCTGCATAGCAGGAATTTTAAATTCAAGGCATATTAACACATATATACATCGACTTTGTAAGTGTTTAATTTTACTATGAAAACCAACAAATCATGCAAGAATTACAATTACAAAGAGGATGATCCGAAAGGCAATTTTTTTATATTTAAAAGAATCGTGGAAAGATACGATTTTGGTACCAAAGACCGGGATCAGTTTTTAATTATTTACATAGTTGATTTACACAGTATACAGTTCAGTAATTAACATATGATATGGATTTATAATTTTAAAATAAGTGCAATATCCTAAAGAAGGAATCTTACGATATGATTTAGCTGTCCACGTATACTTTGAAAGGGAGAAAACATACTATTTATAATTATCGATTTTTTTAATCTATATTAAGTTTTTTATTTTGAAAAATTAAAATCTTATAATAAAATTAATAAATTATTTTTGAAAAAGTGATTAATCTTAAATAAATACAACTCAATAAATTATTTTTATTGTAAAAATCTTAACCTATATCATAGGGACGTAGATTAGAAAAATTGTTATAGTATTAGTTTACTTCTACGAGATCATGCAAGTTGGTCTATATATATGTACGGAATTTCATATCAATTTCCAAGATTTGCATTATCAAATGGTGATTGAGAAGGATATGATGAAAGCAAATCATTAATATTATTCAATTTTTAAATGTATAGTTCGGCTAATGTGTGTCCATGGGTAAAAAATAAAATTGTTAATTTGGGAAATTATTTCAAAACTATTCCCTAAATTGGAATTAATGAATCCTTTTAAAAAAATCAAAATTAACAAACAATATCTAGATTTACCAAGATTAGAATTCTTATTGTGTGCTCATGGGCACACATTAGAAAAATCCTTAAACGTATGCTATATAGATATAACAACGACATTACGACGACAACATCTATCCAGTATAATTCCACTTTCGTAGGATCTAAGAGATCAGATGTATACACTTGTATCTAAAGACGAGTGTTTCCGATAGACTCAAAGATGACAAGAGCGAGATCAGAAAACTAAAATTAAGCTATGTGACAATAATTATATGCTATAGATATCAATTGTATATACTATGACCTATTGACCTATATACATACTACAAGATGTCAAAGATCATTTATCCACCTTCGAATTTATGTAGAAGGCATTAGATTTGTCATTTGTGTGATTACATATATGATTTTGTAAATCTTCTGAATATTTGGTGAATCATATATATGTCATCACCTTGCTTCGTAATCAATTAGATATGGTTTGGGTGCTTTTGACTTGCTAGGTGACAATATTTAATCTTATTTTTTTAGTTCTAGCCTTCTAGGTCATAGATCTATGAATAGAAGACTAATTCTTGTTTGCGATTTATGCTTATGGCTAGCCTAATTAAGAAAATATTGCACACAAAAATGCACTAAGCCTATACTATTGTGGCAATCCATAATGAAGTACAACCCACGATGCGTAATGTATTCCTATCATTTTATCACTTTAATGACTAGTAGAAAGATAAAAGAATTGAACTTGCACCATATATTAGCTCACACCTTTTCAAAACAAGATAAAAATTGAGAAAAGAAAAGAAAAGATATGACGAATCATATTGACAATTACCCCATAGTAGAATTACTTTGCTTGGCATGGGGGACATAACACAAATGTTCTACTGTGCGTGCCATCTTTAGTTGACAACTCACAACATTAGGAGACAAGAAAGGGTAATAATCGCGCGATCGAACGGGATTGGACCTTAATAAAAAAAATTGAAAAAATGATGAAGATATACATATAAAAATTTTATCTGTACGGATGCTCTAGAACATCTGTCAACTTAAATTTAGTGTCCTCTTAAATTATAATAGTTTACAAAGGCATCAAGCTGAAACAATTTCTACCAATGGGAGAGACTAAATGGCTTACGTTAGGCATTTTAACCATTCAGCCATGGGTGCTTAACCGAGATCTTGATGAATAACCAAATTCCAATTGAAATGAAATTTTTAGGATAAATCAATACAATTTTATTGGAGTACTCCGTCTCACGTCGGAAATATAGAAAGAACTAAGCCTGCATAAATATCATTGGATTACTCCTCCTATTGCCAATTGATTTTAGGATGGAACCCCACTGAGCTTGTGTACTGGGCTTACGTATGCACACGGCCCATGAAGTTTCACATGGTGACCCACAAATTTGACGCCTATGAAGTTTCACATGGTGGCCCACGAATTTGACAAATTTTCATTGTTAACGTTTCATTGAAATAGAATATAGAAATGTTAGACATATTTACATTTTTAGTATAATATGTCGAATAAAAGTTTCGAGAATGCTTGAAATTTATACCGGTCCCAAAAATTTAAACCTTGTGTTAATCTAATCGATTCTTCAATTAATATTGATGATGTTCTACTAATGTCGTGTTATAACATATGCATTATTGTCTAATAATATACCCAAATGAAGATTTACCACAATCAATGCGTCATCCATAGAAAATCAGCTTACAAAATGACTTTTTTGGCTTGGCCCATGGGATATATTTAATCTTTATGAGTGATTTATTGTCGGTTTAGTATAGTTTTTGCCATGTTCCACTACTTGTAAAGTTTGTGCACAAAATGGATGATATCATGTGCAATTGTTAAGGTTTTTGAAGTACCAAATTCCTTACCAAGTAAAATTTGGCTCAATTATATGGTGATTTAATAAGCAACATATCTACATATCTTGTTTGGAAAATCAAGTAACTTCCAAATGAAATTAATCAAATGCCACGCTCAACATGAAGCCAACATCATATTCATAATGGATTTAAGATCATTTTGAACATCGTATCTTGTTTGAAACGACTTATCAGCATATTAATCGACCATTTTAGAATGGCATATACATCACACTTCCTAGACCAAGTAAAGACTCTGGGTTTCCAGCAAGCCACTGCTTGATCTATTCCATTAGGAATTGAGTAATACAAGCTTGTTTGGTGCTCCAAGTGGCGAAGGCATCTGGCTAAATACAAGGCCTAAAGTAAACCAATCAAGGATAAGCTTGCTTTTTTGCCTTGCGTTAAAATTAACTAGTTTTCACGCATTTTAGACAAAAAAAATTAATATTTTTTACCAAAAAGAATGCTTATTGATAAAAGTTTAGCAAACCCTAATGCAAATAAGATTATGTCAATTGATAATGTCAATCATATCTTTGCATATGCCCATAGTTCATTACCAACTTACCAAGGTCCAAGCAACAAGACACACTAATGCCAGCTTTATTTTTGTAAGATTACTAGAGGAACAGGATGCATAGAACTCATGCTCTCTGGATCATTCAATGTTCATTATGAACTTTTGGCTGTGTCTTCGAACCTCTATTTGACAGATGTACAATCAAATAAAGTCCGTTTTAGTTACACCATTAGCAGCTTCATCTTCAATTACATTCAAAGCAAAATTGAGCTACTCAAATTGGCATTGCCAAAATACAAATGTTCATTTTTTTCCCTGCCAACACATTATTCTAAGCTACCCCCACAGGCAAAATAAGTCTCTTTCAGGTTCAATTTCACTAGCAAAAAAAAAAGATCTTCTCATGCCTAATAAAACAAAAACACAAGAACTGAAGCACCAAAATTCCAAGAAGAAAACAACACTGAGCATGATTAAGAGAAGAGGTGCATATACCGAGGGCTTCGAAAGAAAGAGATCAGGTCACTGAGTATTGAGAACCCGGGTTCGGTACTCTCCAAGTGCCCAGATTGGGAAGATGCATCTATATGCAGCATAGGTGATCATACAGTTCTTGTTGAACACACCCATTATTTCCTGTTTATGAAACACCACAAAATCAAAATTATTTAATGAAACATATAGTGAATGTGGGAAAACACACTGTAAATGAAAAGAAAGAGAGCCGGTTGAAAGAAATATATATTGACCTGTTGAGGATAATCTCCATTTTCCATTTGGGAATTGATGAGTACTCTTGCTGCGCGATGGAGAGGCTCGGGATCTCTCTCAGCCTTACCACAATTCAACAGAAAAATAAAATTAAGGGAACTAAAAGCAATACATCAAAAGAGTTTAAAATCCTTCAACTTCATGAACATCAAATGCAAAGCAATAAATCAATAAGGCAAGAGAAGAGCACCTGGCCAGCATCAATAAGAGAAAGCATGGCCCACCCTGTATTTACTACATGAGACCTGTCTCCTTTAAGATTTGTATAAACCTGACAAGAGAGTATAGAAACACATCAGTATATTGTGTTCCTTTTTCAGAAGAAAAATTCTAAATTTAGAGCAATGAGTTGAAAATTTACCTGGTCCTGACATGAAAGATAGCTTTCTCCCCAACCACCACAAGGAAGTTGTTTAGACAATAGAAAATCACAAGCCTTACGAATGCTAATACAGTTTTCATAGCTCTTTCCAGCAGATGTCAGGCCCTTTACCCCAAACCAAATACCATAAGTAAAGCAAACTGCCCAAGAGCCATACCTACATGATAGTAAATATGGGGGAAAAAAATTCAATCACAGAATTCAGGAAGCAAAGGAATAATATACTATTTATTTGAACTCAAGGAAAGTGGAATGAGATTAAAAAACAAACCATGAGCCATCCGCTCTCTGAATTTTTTCGATGAATCTAGCACCTTTCTGGATACAATTTTTTATCTCTTCCCTCCTGTGTCCAGGATATGATTTTTTGAAAGATACCAAACCTTGTATTGCAGCAGATGTACATTCGACATAGCTGTAACCAAAAAAAAAAGTTTTTAAAGTAATTTTAGTAACTTGTAGGTCAATGAAACAAAAAACAAAGAGAGCCAAGCACAATAATATTAGCATGAAAAGTCAGTTACAGTGTGAAACCAAATGGTTTAACCAAGATCCAAGAAACTTACGGATAATCAATAACAATGTCACCAAAAGTTTCTGCTGGATTGATTAACTGAAATGAAACAAAGTACATATGTTTACATAATTGTTACATGACAGTTGCACAACAAATCGAACAAATAACATCTTATTCAACTATTGAGTAGAGCTCTACCTCAAGCCAGGCGTAGGATCTTGTGAGTTCATATGTGGCAAACCCTCCATTCTCATTCTGCAACAACCATATTAAGATAGGAATATCACATTAACTGTAACATAGTTTTTTTTTACACAACTGTATAAACAGTAGTGTTAGATAATTTGTGAGATATAAGTTCTCCAGATCTGATAAATTACCTGTAAAGAAAGTATAACATTGACAGCATCATACAATCGCTTTGCTTCAATTGGCTCTCCCACAATTTCTGAAGGAAGCTTTGATAACAAAAGGGCAGCCTAATGTACAATGAAATAGATTAGATCTCTGAGGTACATTAATGAAATTGTCACATATTTGATCAACCCCTTACTTTCAACCCTTCTGGTGTACAATCGGAGATGGGCCAACCATGATCAGCAGTTGAGAAGGGCCAAGCACCTTTAGATATGTGGCGATACCAATAACTCAGATCACCAGGGCAATCCTCCAAAACCTTGAAAGAACAGAAAGTTGTTAAAAATGTGCGTAATGAAGGAGATAAATACAACCACACATAATTTCACTAATGTGTTATATCATGACAAATCATTGAGCCAACCTGTGAGTTATTGATGTATGAATGAGCTTTTTTCAAGGGTGTAAAGTATTCTTCAGTAAGATTTGTTGATATGATTGCTTGAACAGCAAAAGCAGTATCCCACAATTGACTTCCATTGTAACCCTGCATTATGAAAGTCAAAAAGGAAGCAAACTGAAAAGACATACTACATGCAATCTTTTGCCCATGACCAATTTTTCAAGGTGGGAAAAAACTATTTGAGGGCAGAATGAGAGGAATCTGGACCTGCATTTTCATGCCATCTTCAGCAACCCAGAGATAATCATGTATTCTAGGAAGATGCAACTTAAAAGCCTCTGAGTTTGGATCTTCAATCCAGCAACAAAGCATGTTTAACACCTGCAAAAGATTTATAGTATAATGACAAATTAATAACAGAGGACATCAAATACAATTGTATATTTTTATATCACTCATTCACTCGTGCTTTACAGTTTGTCTTTAAAATGCAATACTTTTTCTATTTCATTAGCAAAAATGCAGATATAGATACACTTCTCTTATAGCAACAACAACATTTACCCAGTGTGGCTCCCCTTGAGGGGGAAATCTGGGGGGTCAAGATGGGGGCACCCCTGGCTTAACGCAAGGGGGTGTGACCAAAAAAATAAATAGAAGAAGCCTGAGGTATTATATGTTCCTACCTTATTCACAGGTCCTATGCATATGTACCGAGTATTCTCATCTTCATAGTGTATGTGCTCCATTGTAGTGGAAAGAGCCTTCTCCCTTAACTTTTTCCCAGGCCATGTCATTAAAATTGGTTCCACAAACTTGTGAAGGGTTGCCCACAGAATGTCTTGTATCAAGGGATGTGGATAATATAGATCTTCCTAAAAACGCAAATAGTGAGCCGTTTAATCTTCATAACAACCAGAATAAAAAGTATACCTAAAAATGAGTACAGATGCAACCTTTGCACATTCATTCCGTGCATGATCCCAATCTACTTCATGGTAAGGGACGGAAAAAAGTTCCCTCCTCAGTGACAAAACTGTTGGTGTGATGGGACCGACAAATCTCTTCCCGTACAAGTATGACATAGGCAGATAAACCATGCGGCAGTGACACCACATTCTTCCTGTAAAAAATTAAACAAACATTCATCAACAAGTAATTTATACATTATTCATTTAAGGACACGACACCACGAGCGTGCTTAGATTAAGCAAAAGAGAAGTACAAGGAGCTATTCAATTAGGCATCCCACAAACATAACAGTATACAATTCAAACAAATACATGAATTTAGACATTGAAGGAGCAAAAAGATATGTGTTGGGCCAAATAAGAAAGAGTCTTACTTATGAGTGCTTATCACAAATACTTGAATGAATGATAACCCATAAGTAACATAATTTATAAGGGATATATACAGGGAATAAAATTGATTCAGTTTGTTATATCTTCACATTCAATAGTACTAAAAGAAATTAAACAAAAAAAACACATTTGAAGTCCTCAAAAAAGTACATCATATTTTGGAGAATGGGAGTTATCCAATTTATCAATCTGAGATTAATAAAAATAAGATGCAGTTCAATTCAGAGAAAAAAGACCCATCAAATCTCCCTAATTTCCACAGGAGGGAGAAAAAATGAGTGAATAGAGAAGAGGAGGACCTGGATGAATAGGAAGAATGTATGGTAAAAGCCATATTTCTGGTGGTAGTGGATTATTTCCTGCCCATTCAAATATCCCAAGCACCTGTTTGAATCAAAAGTAAATATGAAAAACCTTCCACAACAACAGAAATTATCAAATTAGGAAAAGGTTGAAGGTAACTGAACTGAAAGCCACATTTTGCCCCATGATGTCACAGCTGTAGCACTACCATGATCAAGAACCCATTTACGTCCTTTCTCCATAGCACCATTCCCATCATTGGGTCCTTCACCAAGCAATCTTAAAGTAACATATGACAAAACACTACCAAACATGGTGCTGTGCCCCTCAATGTGCAAACCCCAGCCACCATCTTCATTCTACAGCAAAAAAATTCATATCACAATAGCTCAGTTTACCTAACCATGAAAATAAATTACATTTATTGACTTGTATCAATGGATACAGAGAGATAATAGAGAGTGGAAAGAAAATATGATGACAATCTATGACAAGTAAACCGAGAACAATGCAAATGTAACATTTCAAATAGCAATCCCTTACCTGATGATTATAGAGATAACGACACATCTCAGATTGATGCTCGGCTGAAAGAACTGCATTCAGTGCCCCTGTAACAGACAAGGCAATCACCTGATCCACCAAAACCAGTGATTATACTCCTTCCAATCAAATTGTAAAGGCACAGATTCATTTGAACAGTCTGTAGTATATATAACACTCTGTAGAGAACAAAGCTACTACAATCACAATTTCATTTCATGACAAAATAGTAGTATATGACACTTACCAAGCCAGGCATAAGAAACATAGGGCCCCCATAGTCTCCAGGCCAGTGTCCATCATCAGCCTGGATAGTTGAATAAAAATCGATGGCCCTTCTCAAAGTATTTGCAACAATTTCCTCAGTCACATGTTCTCCATCCTCTACTTTAATTTGAGGTAACACTTCTCTTAGTGGATTCTCTTTTCCCAGCTAAAATTTTCCAGTGAGAGAAACAAGTATACAATGGAAACAGGGCATACATAAGAACATCTATGACTCACCATCTGAACATAGATTACATGAAAAATAGCTTGTAACTGAAGAACCTGCATGCGCATGAGAAGATCTGAGCTGTGCTTCTTTTCGAACCTATGCACCTGAAAGTTCTCACGAGCCTTCTCAATCTCATTGATCTCTTCAGGTGTCCCAGCGCCTGCATCAAATTCCCAGTGCTGTCTACCAACGTGATGGTTTAGAGTCCTCAACCATGGACTGCCTCCTTCAGCAATCTTAAGCTTCCACATCCCTAAATCAGAAGCAACCAACATCAGTCCATATAACTAACAATTATAACCTTGTTAATGGCTGATAGTCAATATGTCCCTACTTCAATTCAAAATCACTTGTTGAATTTCATCAAACACCAAATCCAACTTGTGTTGAACAAATTATTTGTGTAAATTCACCAAACACCAAATCAGTACATATAACCAACAATTATAACCTTGTTAATGGCTGATAGTCAATATGTCCTTACTTCAATTCAAAATCACTTGTAGAATTTCATCAAACATCAAATCCAACTTGTGTTGACTAAATTACTCAAGTATTTGAATAGCGTTACTTTTTCAATGTACCACCGTAAGCTAGTAATCATGACATCGCATTCTACAAAACTTAAAACCAACGCAACCGCGAGATGCATGCAAACTCTAGCAGCTGAGTTAGATTCTGAAGGAAAGAAAGCAATTACTTCACAAATCGCAACCAAACAGAATCGAATTTGCATGCTTCACTTCGCTTGACTTAGTAATCTATGAAACAATACAGTTATATTCAATCTACCTAGCAGATTTTGCAACAATTGCAAGTCAACAGAGCAATGAACTAATTCAGTCTAAAGGCACTCACGATCGCCAATGCATTGACCTAGGGTTCAGATTGACACAAATGCGAACCAAATTCATCGGCAAAACAACCACTCACCGGAAGTTAAGGCGGCTTCCACAATGCAAAATCCGAAATCGACTAAACAGGAGATTTGAAACCTCTAAGGAGCAACAATGGCGGCGAATGGATTGAAATTTGAACTTTCCACTCGAAAGAATTCGGTTCAGAAACACTTCCTTCGCTGCTGAATCGTCAAAGTGGCCGAAGATTAGAGACGGTAGAATCTGAAAAGGTGGGAGAAATGGAGGGATTTAGATCAAGAAACAATAATTATAGCACTAAAATTCAATTTTAGTGAGCCTGAACTGGACATACTCGCCTGCACAACGCACATGACGATAGTCAGCCAGCTATCCCAATTTATCATACTTAAATAATAAATAAATAATGGGCCATGAAGCACGCTATCTCCACCGAATACTGGTATATCGTGCATTATAAAAACAAGTTTTTTTAACAAAAATAATTCGGCCAAAGCTAAAAATTAATCTGTTCAGACGTATTAGGATTTTCAAAATGTCCGATGACACGCGTAATATTAATTTTTAAATATTTTTATAATAGATAATTGTATTTATTCTTTATAATAATATAATAATATTCTAAGGATCAAGCGGGTCAAAGGATTAAATGGATCATTTTGATTCATTTTGACCCGTTTAGTTAGACCCGATCCATAAAACTCGTAACACGTCATCTGGGTTACAGTGGGTTACGATCGGATCACAGGTCAATTAATTTTTTTATGGGTCAATGGGTTGACTCGTAAATCGGATTTTGAGTCGGGTGGGGTCGACCCATTTAACAACCCTACGTGATATCTCATATTCATTACTAATTAAATCTACTAGATTGAGAAATCGAGAAAATGCAACAAAATGATCAAGAAACCTGATTAAGCTCAAAAATTAGATAAATATAACACTAATGAATTGTAGCATTGGTTAAACAGATCAGAGATGTCCATTAGAAGATTTGGGAAAAGATCAAGTTGTGTCTAGCCAAGGTTGTGGTTATGTCGAAGGCTTCTGAAGATCTCTCACCGTGTGAAGGCAACGTGTTGCGATTATGAGTTGGAAATAACAACAATATCTAACGTCTAATAATCCTTAATCGGAAACGACGTCGTCTAGGGGACATACACCAAACCGTTAGTACACCGTTGCGAATCTCAAAATGTTAGGAAATATGGCAAGAAAAGATATAGTGTTGTTAAGAAGGGTAAATGAGTCTTTCTTTGTATTGGCAGTTAGAAAAGGGGTGACTTAGAGTGAGGGCTATAAATAATAAGGGTTTGTTTTCGTTAGAGGCATCCAGAAATACCTAGAAAGGATCAAGCACTAGTGTCTCGGGTTCATTGGAGAAATCCTTTGAGATTGGCTCATCGGAGGTGTATCTCCTTTGAGAGTGTATATTTGTTCTGTTTTCACAAATTATCAATAAAAAAGAGTGTTGTTCATTCTCATCAACCTAACAAAAAACATCCACAAGAAGAAGAGAGAAAACTTGCAAGGATTGCAAGCCACCGGTCATGTTTGGGGAAAATGTTAAATTTGTGCAAAATTGAGGTCCACTCTGTGATAATTTAAAGAATGGAACCCATTAAATGAAAACCTCACCATCCTCTCACCAATTCCAACTTAATGGCATTGGGCCAACTTTACGGCCAAACCCAATCCAATAATACAAAATCCAACAACAATGCCAACTTCCAACTTGAGTATATTAAGGCGTAGTTATTGCTACCCTTTTGTAGTTACAAGGTTTGCAAATTCCAATCTTTTGAACAATTGGAATTATTTAACGAATAATCAAAATCTAAAAAAAAACATAATCAATTGAAATAAATTTCTTCTTAGAAAGTCATATTTTCGAAAATTGAATTTTCACGTTGGACTAAACGAGAATCTATACTCACTCCGTTTCGTAATTTAGGGATTTTTAAAACTTTGCACATATATTAAGACAAGCTTAAAGTGAAGTTGATGAGATTTTGTTTTTCGTATCTAAAATTAATACTCCTATGAGATTAAATCATATAATATCATCCAATTGGTGATATTTTTCAGTATTTATAAGTACATTGAAACTAGAAATACATTAATTAAATATTATTTTTGGCAAATTTTAGCATTAATTAATTAAAAAGAGATTTATATTTTAAAATTTTATTTGAAATTTAAAAGCCCGTCAATTATAAAACGAAGGTAGTATAATAAAATTGAAACAAAATGTAAATACAAGACCAACCCGGCCTTGTTAAACGCCTGTACAATACAATCCACCCTACCTTTCATCTCCACATTTCTATCCCACCAAACCCACAAATTCACAAAAACAACCCATAATTCCTACAACAATTACAAAACCCACCCAATTCATCATCGCTCCTCATTCAAATACCTCTCCGCAACCGCCGCGTGCATAGCCGCCCCAACCTCAAGCGCGTCCTCATCAATCGCGAAATGCGGCGAGTGGCCGGAATGCACGATCCCCCGCCCCTCATTCCTTATCCCAACGTAATAAAACGCCGCGGGCACAACCTCAGTGTAAAACGAGAAGTCCTCGGACCCCATAACCGGGTCCACCACCTCGAACTCCGAACCACCCAGCATCTCAACCGCCACGCGCTCAACATGCGCGTGCAGCCTCTCCGCATTCACCATCGGGGGGTAAATCGCGAACTCCTCCTCGAAAAAGTCGATTTCGACCCCGCATTGGAACACACGCGCCTGCCGTACGAAGACCTCTTTGATCCTCTCTTGTAGCGGCCTCATCTCCGAAAACGACCTGAACGTGCCCGCGAGTCTGACGTCGTCTCCGTGACTCTCGAACGACGTCACGGAGACGACCCGCGAGTCCAGGGGATCGATCTCGCGGGAGACGATCCCCTGTAGGCTCAGGACGGTGGCGGACGCGGCGAGGATCGGGTCAACGCATTGTTGTTGACTTGTGGACTGGGGCCCAATTGCGGCTCGGAAGAAGCCGCAGCCGGCTAGCAGTGGACCGGGCCGTGAAGCGATAACGCCGGTTGAGTGTTGGCTGGACACGTGGATGGCGAAGATGGCTTCCACGTCATCTAGAGCGCCGTCTTTTATCATCTTGTCGGCGCCGTTGCCTTTCTCCTCAGCTGGCTGGAATAGTAGGATCACAGTTCCCTGTTCATATGATTTTTTTTTTGTAAAAAATAAGGTTAATGACATTAATATAAACATTTTTAATTTAATTCTACCAAAAAAACATTTTTAATTTAAAGGGATTTGTATGAGAGTAAAATAATACATTGACAGCATTATACATGATTTTTAATTATACTATGGTCAGTTTTTGTTATCCTTAAAATAATCACAAACTCATTATAAAAAAAAAACAATTTTTGTAATTTATGTCTCAAGGTTATCCTTCAAATAGGAAAATTTTGTTAATTTTTGTTATTCGAAGATAATTTAGTTTTTTTAACGATTTTTCTAACCTATAATATTAAGGGCATAGGATAAGTGTCTAATTCTGGGAAAAAAATCAATAACTTTTTTTTAACTTTGTTGAATTCTTTTTTAAAAGGGTTTATTATTTCTAAAATAGGGTTTTAGTTTTTAAATCCGGACTCTCATTCTATGCCAACCGTTTTTAAATAAGAGTTTATTAATTTTTCGTAGGATTTAAATTTAAAATAAAAATGTTTAATTTATATTCTAAAAACATAGGTTAAAAAATCATATAAAATAATATTAATGTTTTCTAGTACTACCAACCCACATGCATGCATGTTGGCCAAATTAGGTGAAACTCATCAGAGAATATGAGATCTATATCAGTTTATAAATACAAATGACAATAAAAAACAGTGCAGATTCCCTGATGGTCCATGTGCAATTTTTTTTTGAGTAAACAACAATGCAAGAGTGTTCAGCACTTTAGACAAATGTACAAGTGAAAATAATTCAATTCAACAAGGTAAACTTAATCACCTAAACAAGTTCAAAATAAATCAAGAAGTAGATTCTATGACATTGGAATTAAATTAGGGTAAGCTTTATATTCCATTAACTTGAAAAGGACAAAATTAATGGGTAATTCCAAACAAGGAATATAGTTGGTATATGGTAATTAGTTGAGTGCACAAAATGACCTAATGAATTAATGAATGATTTTGTGGAATTTTTTGCCCTTTCAATTTGTGTACATGACATTGGGCCTAATCACACAAAGCCTGGGCCCTAGATTATCAACATCACTTGCATATATGAATCAGACTAAGACCTACTATTAATGGAAAATAGACCAAGCAACTGCCTAAATTCATAATAATATTATCAAATCACATTGAGTATTCAGTTCGATCCATTGAATGTCGATATATCGTTTTTATTTCCATAAACGTGTTTTCAATTCTTCAAGGGTGGGTATAAATTGACAAGCTTCATTAATTAAATTTTGATATATACTAATGTGTGGCTTGTTAATCATATAATAATTATGTTTGATATGATATGATATGAAAATATGTACCTTAAGAAGGTGCTCGCGTGACTTGAGTATCTTGGCAGCGCCAAGAAGCATGGCTGTGTGCGCGTCGTGGCCACAAGCATGCATTTTCCCTGCCACTTTGCTCTTATGTTTCCACTCAACAAGCTCCTGTGTTTTCAGAAAAAAAGACAACATTAACATTATCACCCAGTATAATCCTGCTCAAGCGGGATTTGACGAGTCAAGATGGGATCACTCATAACCTGAACATGTCAAAAAGATGCGCATGTAGACCTAAAGAACTTTAGTTATTTGATCACTAAACTTACAAGGTACAAATTAAAATAGCAATAATGTCCTAGTATAGTCTTGTTGAGGCAGAGTACGATATGAGTCGTTGAGGGCTCCAAATGTATGTATCCTTACCTCGAACACGTACGACGAGAGGATGTTTCCGAAATACCCAAGAAAGATAAAAGCGAACAACTAGTAAAACGTAGGATGCAATGAAAATGACTTTTTGAACAATCCAATGAAGTCACACACAAGGTACGTACAAAATAAAATAGGCATTTATATTATAACAACAACATCAACAATGTCCCAGTATAGTCTTGTTGAGGCAGGGTCTCTAAGCCTGCTGAGGGATCCTCACCGAGAGGATGTTTTTGAAAGACCCAAGAAAAGAAGAAGTTGACAACCAATAAAACGTACAATGCAGTGAGAATGAATTAATGAATGAACAATCCAACGAAGTCACACACAAACAAGAAAACTAAACTTTTGCGCCTCTAACTTAAAATCATTTCTTAGTACGATCGAAATGTATGTAGCCTTACCTCGAATACATCGAGAGGATGTTTCCAAAAGACCCAAGAAAAACAAAAGCAAACAACCAGAAAAACGTAGAATGCAGTGAAAATGAAATGGATGAACAATCCGGCGAAGTCATACACAAACAAGAAAACTAAACTTCTGTGGCTCTACATTAAATTAGTTTCTTAGTAAGATCCAAAGAAGAGTGATGATACAAGCATTCATCTTCTAAAACGCATGAAGCATAGACATAAGTGTTTATGGTATAGATCCAGGCAAATCCAGACCGGTTCACCTAGTCCAACCCAACTACATGTATGGACAACGAATATATACAAAATTAAAAAGACCTGATTGATCCTTTAACTTGTTCCATTCATGGGTCTAAATTTTGAATTGAATTGTCTTTGCAATATGGCAGAGATATATAGGGGAAAAAATAGGGTTTTCAACCCAACATTGAACTTAGGAAATTTTACAAAACGTAAAATACTTTGGGACTAGGAAGTCAAAACACTTCTTTATCTCTCTTAATTTAACATGTCTATATTTTATGCATCCATCTCTCTTAATCTAACATGTCACAATTAAATAAATAAAAAGTCAAAAAATAAACCAATGCACATATTATAAAGGATATATTACAAAAAAAAAAGCATCATCCAATAATGTTCCTTTTTTTATTTACTCATTTCAGACATTTCTTTTTCTTTTATTTTTTTAAATAGTTTAAGATTCTTTAGCCACGAACTCTCACAAATCACCAACCGACATTGAAGAAACAGTTTTGTTCCTAATTTCTACCTATGTACTAAACAACCCAAATTCAAAAATTCTGTCATAGTCATGGTTAATTTGTGGGATGCTAGCTAGCTGTATGTTAACTGGGGCATATCATTTATAACTAAGTTTTTATGGTGATATTGTACATCAAATATACACAAGCCTTACTAATAAGAACAAACTACAACCTAGCCAGCCAGCTAGTTCTTTTATACATATTTGCCCATATCATGAGACACAAATTCAGCTAACAAAGCATGAGGATGTTGGGAGGTCACATGTTCAATTCTTGCCTCCACCTCTTATTTGGGTGAAAACCCAAGTCTCACCATCCTCCCTACCACTAGGCAGTGTTCTAAAAAACGTTAAACGGACCTTAGGCGGAGAGGGACCGGCTAGTGCCTAGGCGCCCTAGATGGGCTCCTAGACGAACTAGACGGTCTCCTAGACGGGCTGGAAGGCTAACACCTTTCAATGCCTAGACGAAGTTAGGCAGGGATTTTTAGAACAATGCCACTAGGTCGAGCCGGTCGGTGTAAACCGGTTTACTTGGTCTGTGTGCTTTACCAACTAGTTCACGGACCCGAAGTTTACCACCAAAGGTGGATTCCTCGTTACTTGAAAAAAAAGACTAGCAATATATACAAGGCCCATGTAGATATTGTATTGTATATGAGTGGCTAAGTATATAGATACATAGAAGTATGTCACATTTGTCCTAATTTATAATACTCATAGCCTATGGGCCCCCAATTAAAGAGAACATATGTGATGCATGATTCTACACGTGAATTGTCTTTCAATTTCACACTTTTGCCTGGCATATCTGATCTCTCCAACTTGGTACCATTGTACTCTTGTTCACTCTTTAATCTACCTCGTATATTAAGTAGTTGAAAAGTGATACAATATAAGTATATAGCTATATATCTATTATCTTCGATATGATCTAGTTTCACTGTGTTGTTTGGCATATTCCATCTCTATCTTGTAAAGTAAGTAGTTGAAAAGTGATACAATATAAACAACTGACATTTTTTCGGTTCTTATGGCTATTAAAGTACAAGACCGGGTGTCACACTAGAACAACAAAGTATAGTAGTTTAGAGGTATTTTTTTGTGGTATTGGAAGGCTTAGGATAAAGCCGAGTACTATTTGGAGATCGACTAGTTTAGAGCATCCAAAGCAGATGAGAACACTCTTTAACAGTTCTGAGATATTAGACATCATAGCATCATTGCCCGTGGGAATCGAACAGAAACCTCAAGGTGTCCTAATTGCTAGTCTACATGTCTGAACTGAAGGCCGACATTAGCTTAGAAGTAATTCGATCAACATGCAATTGGCTTGCGGTTTAAGAATTAGGGTGAAATTATGAGAATTCAAAGGAAGATGTTGGAATATTATAACTTCTCAAATAAGAAGTTGGACTAATAAAGCATAATGTATAAAGTTAATGGACTCTGCTTCTCTTATTATCAATTGATTTTAGGATGAAATTCTAACTAAACTCACAAGATGTATTGAAATACAAATTCTCACATCAAAAGTTGAGACTAATACAACATAATAGATTGATTCATGCATAAGCTAAAGTTGCTAGCTCCCATCTCCATAAGCAACACAAACACATGGTAGATCTAAGGATGATGAAGAGAGATCCCTTAGTTCATTTTTACAATGCAATTTGTTGTCCACTCACTCTAATAAATAATTTTTTATTTCATTCACATAGCACTACTCATTTTTGATATATTTTAATCGATTTTTACTAACCAAAACAATGGTACTACAAATTGGACTTCAAAAATGGATTACAAAATATTGGGTTGGGTAAAACAAATAATTGTATGACTAGAGTTCACTTCTTTTAATTTTTGCAAACCATATTATATAGTATAGTGTATGCATTGACAATTTGACATGGTTTCGTTTGGTGTTGATCAATTCTCAAAATTGTTAATTTCAAAAAATGGTGTTTCTAATGAATCGTTAGCTCAAATTAAGTTGATTATATGATTTGGTGAATAAAATTTCAAATAAAAACACAAAAAGAATAATTAAACTCAACTAATTAAACAAAACAATATCAATATTAAAAATATCACACAGAGTTAGTTCACCTGTATGGGCAAAGCATCCATGTCAGCCCGGAGGGCAACAAACGGGGGCCCGCCGGAGCCAACCCAGGCTCGAACACCCGTCTTGGCAAGCGGGTACCTATACCCGAGCCCGAGCCCGTCAAGCTCGGCCCGAACCAGCGCGCTGGTCTCAACCTCCTCGAACGCGAGCTCCGGATTCTCATGGATCCGCCGCCGGATCCGCCTGATCCACTCCGCCGTCTCCGGATCGCGAGCCATGCTCAGGATCTCGCCGGAGATTCCGCCGCCATCCCTCGCCGGCGGCAGAATCTCCGGCGAGATCCGGCTCCTCGAGCTCCCGTTCTTGATTTGGTGGCAATTATCGGCGCCGGAGACGGCGAGGAAGGAGACGGAGATGAGGATGATGAGGTGGATTTCCATGGCGGCGAATTTGACGGGGAGAGAGGAGAGAGAAGGGAAAGGAGTGGTGTGGTTTGAAGAATGGGAGCAAAGGGGGGTTAAAT
The DNA here is from genome assembly GCA_964016875.1 of Fallopia convolvulus. Classification (NCBI taxonomy): domain Eukaryota; kingdom Viridiplantae; phylum Streptophyta; class Magnoliopsida; order Caryophyllales; family Polygonaceae; genus Fallopia; species Fallopia convolvulus. The sequence continues at coordinate 57,301,198 of OZ024727.1, read as the reverse complement.
GGAATTGAAGCACGTGGAGAATTGGAGGGGTAAAATGGGAAATGGGGATTGAGTGGAGGGGTGACGTGGCAATGGGGTTACGATCACGTGTGAGAAATGTACGCCTCGGAAATCTGTTATTTTTGGAGGGTGGTGTTCCGGAGATCTCGATGGGAGGAGATATGTTGGGTAAAAAGGAACAGAATTTACCTTATCAAAAATATAACAGGGAAATTTAAATTATCTTACTTTAAAAAATGTAAAAATATAAATGTAAGTAAATTATTTATGTATTAATTGTCCACAAGATACGTGTAATAAATAGAAGACAATAGTATTCATACACAAGATCGACATACAAGACACGGGCTTTGCCAATCGGTAATTGACTAGTTTACGGATCTGGAATTTAACACCAAAACACATAAAAAACATACAAAAACACATAAAAAATATGAATCATATGTAAGAAAAGCATACAATACTTATAAAAGACGCTTACAATTAAAAAAAAAAATATACAAGACGTATAGAGGAAATGAGAATTCATATATAAGATAAATATACAAGATGCATATAACAAACAACAAATATTCGTGTGTATACGCGAGGTCAAAATCCTTCGCTAAACCTACCGAAAATGTATGCGTCGATTCAAAAGCAATTATGGTGGGTTGGTGGTGGTAGAATGAACGGTAATTCATTCGAAAAAGAAGAATAAAAGAATCGAGTATACGAGGCCTAGGTCAATCTAGACATTACACGGTATTTTCCATCCCTATCTTTATAAGCCAATTTCTAGCCTCTGGATTCCCTTTTTTTATCCATCTCGCTTGAATACAAGATCGTACATGGCTAATCCTAGAGCATGCAAATTTATCAAATGACCTAATTTTGTGCTTTCTAACATTCATAGAGTACCAAATGTAGTAGATAATTGTCCCAAAACAAGTCGCTCATGTATGGAACATAATAAACTTCTTGTTTCTCCATGTTTCTACTGCCACAAGCCAATCACAAATAGTCTCTCCATCTGGATGCACATAAGCCCACTCACATGCTTTATGCATGACAATACGTTGTATGAACATGTGAACCATAAATGGTTGAAAGTTTCTTCTTCTTTCCCACATAATGTAAGTTGTTTCATTTCTCACACCCCATTGAGTTAGTTTTGCCATAGTAACATGTCCTCTAATGGCTAGCCATGTTGAAAAGGAGCATTTAGGCGATTTGTTAGTGGTGGGATACTATTTCTTACAGGCGCCAATAGTGTAGGGTAGCTAATGGTGGACCAATGTCCTTGGTGGTGGTGGGTGTCGGAGAGAGGGTGTTGACTCTATAGACGTATTTTTAAAGTCTTTTCTTTGAATTTGGGTACGCCTTAGAAAAAATTACAAAAGTAACAAAAGGACATTCAAGATTTAAACTCAAGTTTTAGTAATTAGTTTCAAACTTGTATTATATGGATAATTATGAAAATTCAATTTTATAGGGAAGAAGTTAGTGCAACATTATATATAAGGGATATTTTCTTAAACTATTAGTGAAGAGAGTATATGGAGCCCAAATTTTCTCATTTACTATAAGCATTTGAAAATGAAAAATTATAAATTTGCTATATGGAGTCTAATTTTCTCACCAATCTATGGAGAATGAACAAGTGGAAAGTCAAGTGAAAAAAAACCCAATAACTTATATATATATATATATAGTTTGTTTAATTTCAACTTTTTTTCACATGGAAATGATATTCTAACATTACTCAACTTTCATTTTTTGCTTCAATTCCAAAAGGCCAGCCTAATTGCTTTAACATGTATGCAAGTAATGTCACTGTCGAGTTAGTGTACTATCAAAATCTTAAATAATTCAATACGAGCATGTGATGCATGTGTTTAATGTGCCTTGCTTCGATATTAGCATGTTTTCCATATGTAAAATTGAAAAGGATACCGAACTTGTATCCTTCTTAATGTTATGATCTTGGTTCCTTAAGTATCTTACTTAATTATTATCATCTAGTGCAAGACTTGGTTCTACATTTGAGTGTTGTAAACAAGTATGATAATTGATGTTGTTGGTGCATAATTTCTTTACGTTCATTTATTTCCATCATATAAATGAATAATAGTCTGAATATTTTGCATTTTGTCCCTTTAAACTTAAGTACAACAATAATGTAAATTGACCCAGTGAGGTTCCACTACAGTGGAATATGAGGTCAAGATAGGACTATAGGAGTACCCAAGGATTCAGGGTACGTCTGATAGACCTAAAAAGAACTGAAATTTAGCTATGTGAGAACAATAACTGAATTTAGTTAAAATGCACCAAAATTAATATAGGAACCAAATCCATTTCAAAGAGAATGTATAAAAGCCAATGAAAATGAAGATGTTCATTGGCTTTTAAACTTAAGTGATGTATATATTCTCATCTTAAACTTCTTAAACTCAATTATTGTCCTTTTAAAGTTGATAAATGGAATCAAATAATATAGAGTAATTATAAAACTTTGTTTATAGAATAAAAAAAAGAAGTAGGAAATGATGATAAATGTTCGCAACTACTTTAGCATATATCAATAACAAACAAATACACTAGAAACGTACAAAAGCAACGTGGAATCGCATAAACAAGGGTTACCCAACTATACCTAATTTCTTTATTCTGGTTAATCTTTCTATGATTCAATAGTTAAGCATCATTGATCACTTAACCAAGGAAGCAATGGGCCACACAAGAACATGGGGCATACGTTGTTGATAATTAGATCCGACCCGGGTCAGGTGGAGGATCCGAATGCATTGATTTTATTTTCTTTTACATCCATATATATGTTTTTAATAGTGAAAAAAGGTGCGGGAGTAATAGATTAGATTATTTTTTGGTTTGTTAAGGGCGATGTTCATGAGAGCCGAAACGGATATCTTATAGATTTATAGTACTACTTTGAGATCCTAGCCGCTTTACTAATACCTAGAACTGGTAATTAAAGGACGTGCTTTATGGAATTTACAGTTTCCGGTTTAAGGTTTTCTACCTTCCTAAAAAAATATTCAGAGTTTTCCTCTATTATGAATTGCTATTTGTGGGATGTTAGGGACCGTCATATGGGGTTTAAAGGAAGTCCTGGCCTAGATTAAGGTCGTCATTCATTAGGTATTAAAGTTTTCAAGTCGATATAGTGGGAGTCGTGCGTATGTAGGCCTAATACATAAATTCAATGATGTCTCATTTTAAAACTAAATGACAATGGAAGGAGTGACTCAATATTTTATATACTAGGCAAGTTTAATTTCAGCTTTCAGATGTCATATTTTCAACATTAGGCCAACTCTTGTTTGATGTATACAAGTCACTCCAACATTGATATGTGATTCATGGGTGTATGTTAACATCCTAAGGCAATTATTTTAAAGGCATGTCAATCGGTTTCCCATTAACCAAGGTTCTCTTTCTCTTACTTCTCATGCACACAACTTCTCTCTATCTAGTGTTTTCCATGTTCTTAATATTCTTAAAAGGGTTTTTCTAGTGTGTGCCCATGGGCACACACTAACAATGATTAGGTCACCTTAATTAGGGAGGAGAATGTAAATTGAGAAAGAGGAGGGTGTAAATTGAGAAGGAAAATATATAAATAAGGAAATTATAACTTAATTTTGGTACAATATTATTTCTCTTTATTACTAATTTTAAAATTATTAAGTAATACTTACCTCTAAACTTCTAATTAAAGAAACCCCAATCATTGTTAGTGTGTGCCCATGGGCACACACTAGAAAAACCCTTCTTAAAAACATTCTTTCTGTTTCACAATTTACAAAAGAAACTAATCTTGGTCTCTATTTTTGTCAAATTATTTTTATATGAAGGATATCCAAACGAGGAAAACTCTACTTAAAGGTTCTTATGTTAATGGCATTTATTTTTGGCCTCATGGCAGCTCGCACACGGTCAATTCCGCTCGCCTTCAACTGTCTTCACTCATGCATCACAAGCTAGGTCATCTGTCTACGGACGTCTTCAGTTTCTTTCCAAGCAGTTTCATTTAGCTAGAATTCCTTTTAAAAGTTAGATTGGATTACTTGCATGTCAACCTAATAAGAGCCATAAGCTCTCTTTTAATGTTTCTTCTATTGTTTCCACTTTACCTCTATAAATAATTTACTTTGACGTTGTCACCGTATGGCTTTAAGTATTATGTTGTATTTGTCAATCATTTCACTTATCATACTTGGTTATTTCCCCTGAAAAAGAAATCGCATGTGTCCGACATTTTCATAAAGTTTAGGGCTCTTGTGCAAAATTTCATTAATCTCAAAATTAAAATATTCTATTATGACAATGAGGGCAACTTTCAAACTATAAAAAGTAGGGAAAAAAACTCATATTCAAAAGATTTACATATCCCTATTGGTAATGATAGGAAATTGGGCAAGGTTTTCTATACTACTGAAGTTACACGCTCATACTACCCTTGCATAATCTGTCTCGCCCCATCCTCCACCCTAACTATTCAAAAGAATCCAATAACACCCCGTTGGACAAACACCATAATCAATAATTACAATTGTATGGTTTGTCGGTCTATCATAAGTTATCCTGAATACCCCACATAGCCCTTTCCACAATTGAATATACATGTCTAAAGAAATATCTCCAACAATGGGACCTCTTTTGAGGCACTACATCATCTCTTCAATTCCACTCACTAGTTGCCAATGAAATTCTACAGACGGTTACATAACCTAAAAACAAAAACAAAACACAAGGTCATAAACAATCAGGTAAAAGATAAATAGCATGGAAAACTAAGAGATTAGGCATTACATAAGAGAGGAGATCAAGATAAATATAATCATAATGAGACATGAAATACTCATGCAGGCTGATAAAACGACTTCATTAGACCCCCGCCATGATGATGGATCATTGGATAACTTTTCCAAACCCACTGATAGTGTTGAAGTATGCGTCAGGAGGTGGGCAAGTTCCTATGTTTAAGAATGGTCAAGGATAACTTTCCAAAATTTGTTACCACGAGTAAAAATTCCAATTTTCACTCTGCGTAATCCACAAAATTAAGTATGGTTACATATAGGGGTGCTCACGGGTCGGGTCGACCCGCGACCCGCAAATGCGGGTTGCATGTCGACCCGCTGGCCAGCATATTTTTTATTAACAACCCGCGACCAGAATGTAATTCATGGAAGTCCGTTTTTTTCCTTTTCGCGGGTCGGGTCACGGTCAGAGAAGGGCAGGCGTCAGGCGACGTCGGTCGGAGAAGGGCAGGCATCAGGCGACGTTGGGCGAGGATGTGAGCACTCCGAGCAGTGCGAGTTGAGGCTGCGAGTACTCGTAGAAGAGAAGGCGACGTGCGAGGACAGCGGCGAAGAAGAGCAGCCGGGCTTCCAGCAACGGGGAAGAGCAGTCGGGCTTCCAGCGACTCGAGGTTGCCGAGCATCGACGGCGAAAGGCCGGGACAACGGCGACTTCGAGCTTCAACGACAACTCTCGAGTTCCAGTGGCGGAGAAGAGCAGTCGCCCTAGGGTTTTTTCGAGAAGGCGTGAAAACTGAAAAGTGAAATGTGAGGATGAAGGCGCGTGTCAGAGAATCAAAGATAGGAAATAGGAGGCCCAACTGTTGCCCTTCTCCGAACGACCCACACCTTTTTTAAAAAACAAAAGGGTGCGGGTCGACTCGCAGACCCGTCGGGTTTGGCCCGACCCAACCCGTGACCCGAATTTTTCCAAACCTCAACCCGCAGACCGACCCAATAATAGTGGGTCGGGTCGGTGCGGGTCGGGATCGACCCGGACCCGTGAAAAATTCCGCCTTGATTTTAACTCATAAAAAAGTTAGGATAAAGATGACAATATAAATTTTCTATATAAATATTGAAATATTTTAAAATTTTCCATATTAAAATTTTTAAAGAGGTTAAATTGTCAATCCGAAATATATAATAGTGTCACTCCGGAATTGATAATATATCTATACAAGGAGGGTGATAATATAATTTTCTAGGCAAACCCATATTTGTGCATTGAAATAGGTGATAACTTTCAAACAATAAAAAGTAGGGAAAAAACTCATACTCAAAACATTTACATTTACATATACCTATGGGTAATAATGGGAAATTGTGCAAGGTTTTCTATACTACTGAAGTTACACCCTCATACTACCCTTGCATAATCTGCCTCGCCCCCATCATCCACCTTAACTATTCAAAAGAATCCAATAACACCCCGTTGCACAAACACCATAACCTATAATTACAATTGCATGGCTTGTCGGTCTATCATAAGGTATCCTGAATACCCCATATAGCCTTTTCCACAATTGAATATGCACGTCTAAAGAAATATTTCCAACAATAGGACCTCTTTGGAAGCACTCCATCATCTCTTCAATTCCACTCTTAAGTTGCCAATGAAATTCTACAGACGGCGACATAACCTAAAAACAAAAACAAAACACTAGGTCACAAACAATTAGGTAAAAGATAAATAGTATGGGAAGCTAAGAGATTAGTCATTACATAAGAGAGAAGATCATGATAAATATAATCATAATGAGACATGAAATACTCATGCAGGCTGATAAAACAATTTCATTAGACCCCCGTCGTGATGATGGAGCATTGGATAACTTTGTTCCACGATAATTTTTCCAATTCTACCGATAGTGTTGAAATATGTGTCAGGAGGTGGGCAAGTTCCTATGTTTAAGAATGGTCAAGGATAATTTTCCAAAATTTGTTACTACGAGTAAAAAATCCAATTTTCAGACTCTGTGTAATCCACACAATTAAGTGTGGTTACATATGCATAAATGATGCATTGAAAATTTCGCCTTGATTTTAACTCATGGAAAAGTTAGAATAAAGATGACAATATAAATATTCTATATAAATGTTGAAATATTTTAAATTTGTCCATATTAAAATTTTAAAAAAGGTTAAATTGTCACTCCGGAATATATAATAGTGTCACTCCAAAATTGATAATATATCTATACAAGGAGGGTGATTCCATTACCCGATGGGTCATTACTCTCTAATCTAATAAGGAAACTTTATTAAATTAAAACAAAAATAATAAATTCAGCTTTTTTCTAGATCATTGGGCCTTTATAGTGTGATTAAAGTTAAAAGTTTGGTTTTCAATTAATGCAACTTTTTTTTCTATCTTACGCTTAAATTACCAAAAAAAAATTATCATGTTTTTAACTTAATAATAATCCTACACAAAGCACGATGACGAAATTGTATATATCAAATTGATGATCAAACATCTATTGAGTAGTTTATTCCTTTTATGGAAAGTAATCAATCGACAAACAACAATATTGTGAGGATTTGTTTGTCCTTATATTATATCTGTTTTCTCATTGTAATAGAAATTCAAGAGCAAAATGTATAGCGATTTCTAACATCTTTCATCATCGAAGATGTTTTCCATGGATAGTCATCACCTTCAATGCTGGAAATGAAAATAAAATTGATTTTCATTGTCTCTTTAAAATTTAGAGCAATCACTTCCTTCATGTTAATTTCATGTCTTGCAATCGAAAATCCTTCTCAATGCATGCATGAATATTTTTCGGTACACCAAACCTTATCTATGGATTGGCTCCGCCAAATTGAAAATCTCTTTTAAATTGATTAGCTCCATCAAAAAAAATATGCATTCAAACCTAGATCGAGAGAATCAGACAACAACTATCCAAGAACAAACCTTTTGGCTCTTTTAGGATCAACGATCCAAAGTTCCACAAGTTTATCAGCACTCTTAGCCTTCTTCGGCTTAATTATCCTCTTCCTCTCCTCATCAGCAAGTCCATCCAAGCAATCGACGGATTGGTTCCGCCAAATCGCTAACTTGAATATTAAAAACCTAAAAAGATGTTTTGTGGTAAAATGCGTGTTTTTATAGTTCATTCCAATGTAAATCTTTCCAAGGTATCAGAAGCATCAATGTCTATTTCTAAAGATAACTACCTTCCACCAAGAACACGAAACTACTTAAAAAAAAAAACAGGAAACTACTTAAAAACCTAAGATAAAAGACTGCCCTATTCTCTTCCCAGCAGGGCTCGAAGTGAGTAGCACTTGTAGGTATTCCTAGCCCATACTCCACCCACTATCAGAAGTAGAAAGGTAGAAATGCAATTCAGGGATCTAATCCATGTGAGGTTTCTTTGATGGTTGAAGTAATCCTTCAAAATCACCCTTACTTTATCAGCAACCTCCTACATAGCTCTCTTGATCAGCGGTCTCAATTGAGCACGACCTTCTTCTCGTTCCGTTGGATGAATTAGAATTAGATTAAGCCGCGCCTCAATCTGATCCATAAGGCGAGTAATATCCGGAGAGATTGCCCGCCGCCATTCGCTTAACCAGTCAGCAGCCATATCTACAGATTGATTTACGTAAAATGCGTGTTCTTTTATTTGGTGGTAAGTTTAAAACTTGAAAACGCGTGTTTAGTGGTAAGTTTTGTTTGATAATGTTTAACTATGAATTCTAAGAAAGTAGCGTTTCTTTTGTTAATTTGATGTTGTTCTATGGTAAATTTTGAGGTTTCGAATATAATTATAAATATAAATAAATAAATAAAGTAATGTGAATTAAAAATATATTTGAATTTAAAAATATAAAATATCCTCATTATATTTAATTTTAATGGTCGATTTGTGTACACCAAACCTTATCATAAAACACTACGAAATTACTATATCTAATTAATATGTGTGATATATATTGTTTAACTAAGTATTATATATTATTTTAAGGTATCTTTTCAACCAGGGGTAGATTTATTCAGTTCCCAACCCCCACTGGGTTTTAAAAAAAATTAAATATACAAAAATACTTTTATTTTAGGGTTGGAAGCTGAAGGCTGAAGTTAGGGCTCTCTTGAAAAGAACGATCGAGAGAGCGGCACTAAAGTGAAGGCCTCCTCTTCTCGTGTCTCCTCTGCTCGGCGACCGGTCGGGTCGGCGCGGCGCGCTGAAGATCACCATTCTTCAGTCCGGTGACATGTCCTCCTCTGCTCGGTGCCTCAGCCTCTCGCCTGCTACAACTCTACAATCCACCCGTCTGTTGGCGTCATCTCGATCGCTGCTCGGCCGCTCCTCGGCTCCCTCACGCCCGCCCCTGGCTGCAACCCCTACTTCTAATTAAAGTCCTGCAACCCTACTTCTAATTTCAATTCATTTATCCCCAATTTCAACTTAAGGTCTTGCAACTTATTTAGTCCCAATTAATTTCAATTCAAATTAGGTTTGAGTTTTAGGATTTGTGAAGGAAAGACCAATGAACATAATTTAGTGCACTGAATGGGATTTAGGTTTGAGTTTTAGTTTTGAGTTTTAGGTTTGAGTTAGATTTAGGATTTGTCATCTATTTATGGATTTGTCGTCTCTTTTTAGATTTGAGGTCTTCAAATCTGGAGAATTTATGAGAATGGAATAATCTTGCTACTTATGTGTTGCATCTTTTTTTTTGATCGATTATGTGTTGCTGATGGAATAACAATATGATAATGATTTCTGAATATTCTTCCTTGATTTCTGAATATGATAATGTACAATATATATAGTGTTATAGTGCTACTGTAGAAGGTTCTCGATTTGGGACAAATGTCCGTTTACAATATTGGGCCTATGAGATGGGCTATTAGTATTTGGGCTTTACTATCCTACTACGCCCCCTCGATCCGAGTCGGGTGAAGCCCGAGTTGAGATTGAAGAAAGATGAATCGAGTTGTAGACAGGGGTTTAGTGAGGAGATCTGCTTTCTGATCTTGTGAGGAAATGAAGGACACTTGTAGGGATTTGTTGCGAACTTTTTCCCTGATGAAATGGTAGTCCAGACTGAGATGTTTGATCCGGTGATGAAGAACCGGATTGACCGCGAGATAAGTAGCACCAAGATTGTCAGACCATAAAACTGGGGCAGTGGGAAGGGCGATTTTGAGTTCAGTGAGGAGCGATTGCAGCCACAAGGTTTCACAAGTGGCAAGCGCCATTGCACGATACTCTGCCTCGGTGGAAGATCGAGCCACGGTAGGCTGTTTCTTGGAGGTCCATGATATAAGCGAGGAGCCAAGAAATATGCAGTACGCACTTGTTGACCTTCTATCAGTTGGATCACTTGCCCAGTCAGCATCAGAGTATGTAGAGAGATGAGTGATGGGACTGGAGGAGAGGAGAAGCTTTTGATCGGCAGTGGAGTTGAGGTAGCAGAGCACTCTCTTTACTCCTTGCCAATGTTTATCTGTGGGATTGTGCATTGATTGACAGAACTTGTTGACAACAAAGGACATGTCAGGCCTCGTGAAGGCGAGATATTGAAGGCCACCCACAATGCTTCTATATTTGAATGGATCCGAGAATGGAGGTGAGGTTGTAACATCATCAACAAAATTGGAGGCCATGGGTGGTGTGACTGACTTGGACTGAGCCATCTAAGCACGTCGAACCAAGTCTTTGATGTACTTCGTCTGGTGAAGATAGATGCCTTCAGGTTTGTAGGAGGCTTCAATGCCGAGAAAGAAATTGAGTGCACCTAGATCTTTCACTGGAAACTCATGAGATAAAACAGTCACAAATTTATCATTTAAGATTGGATGTGTTGCAATTACCAACAAGTCGTCAACATACACGAGTACGTAGACTGATTGATTTCCTTGGTGATAAGAAAACAGGGATGTATCAGATTGAGAAGGTTGGAAGCCTATAGTGACAAGAGAGTCGCTAAGGCGAGAAAACCAAGCGCGAGGCGCTTGTTTTAGGCCATAAAGAGATTTGTTCAATTTGCAAATATGAGATGGAAAAGAGGGATTTGTAAAACCTGGAGGCTGGCAAATGAAGACCTCTTCATTCAAGTTCTCGTGTAAGAATGCGTTGTGTATATCCAATTGGCGAAGCGACCACCGATGCATCGCTGCTAGGGCAAGAAGTAGGCGGATAGTGGAAGGCTTGGCAACGGGACTAAATGTTTCCTCATAGTTGAGGCCCGGGATTTGCTGAAACCCCTTTGCTACTAGACGTGCTTTTCTTCGCTCTATTTGGCCATTGGCATGTCGTTTGGTCTTAAAAACCCATTTGACACCTAAGACATTGGAAGACGACTGTCGGGGAATAAGGTTCCATGTTTGAGTTTGTAGAAGAGCTTGAATTTTGGCATTTATGGCGGCTCTCCATTCGGTAAATTTAGATGCCTCAGTGAAGCAAGTAGGCTCATCAAGTATGATGGATGAGGCAGAGCGGGATGGGGAGGGTTTTTGTGGCCAGGGGATGGTTCCATCGGAACGAACCAATGGTTTAAAGATTTGGGATTTTGAGCATGTAGTCATGTGGTGCGGTGGTAGGGAATTATTGGAGGATGAGGAAGATGAGTTTTCAGAATGAGACGGGCTTGAAGAATTGGAATTGGGTTCAGGAGGTGAAGGGTTTGTATTGGGTTGTTGTAGAAGAAGAGGTGATGAGTTGGGCTCATCAGATGGGAAAAGGTCAGGCCCAGTTTGTGGTGGGAGTTGAATAGGAGGAAGAGTAGTGAATTGGGCTGGTGGAGTAGTAGACGACCCATTTAAGGGAGGCCCAGATGAAGTATGCTGAAATGAGAAGTCATTTTCGTGAAATATGACATCCCGTGATATATAGGTGCGTTTTGTGGCTAGGTCATAACATATATAGCCTTTGTAGTGACTAGCATATCCAAGAAAGAGGGTGGGGGTTGAGCGGAAGGAAAGTTTGTGTGATTGGTAGGGCCGAAGGTTTGGAAAGCAAAGGCATCCAAACACTTTGAGAAATTTGTAATTAGGTGGGTTTTTGAAGAGCATCTCATATGGGGATTTATGGTGTAGGATGGGAGTAGGAAGACGGTTTATTAGATAAGTGGCGGCCTCAAATGCGTAACCCCAAAAGGTAAGGGGTAACGAGGCTTGTTTTAAGAGGGTTAAGCCGTTGTCGACGATGCGACAATGTCGGGTTTCGACACTTCCATCTTGTTGATGGGAGTAAGGACATGTGATCCGGTGATGAATGCCGAGGGTTTGGAGAATGGGTTTAAGAGGCATAAACTCGGTTCCGCCACCGGTTTGTATGGAGGATATTTTTGTTGAGAAAATCTTGGTAACAAAATTTATGAATGTGGAAACAATTTGTGGAACTAGATTTTTTGTAGTGAATGGAAATATCCAAATAAATTTAGTATGGTCATCCACAATAGATAAGTAGTAGGAAAATCCTTTCATTGGTTTTAAATGGGTTGGGCCCCAAACATCTAGAAATAACAACTGAAAAGGAGAAGTAGAACAACTTGGACTGGGAGGGTGGGGCAGTGCGTGGGCCTTGGCCCATGAACACTGTTGACACTGGGCTGGACTAAGAGAGCCTCTTATTTTGGCTGGTAAAACTGAACGCAAGACACGGCTAGTGATAGCATGAGAAGGGTGACCTAATTTTCGATGCCAAAGAACTAAAGGAGACACTGCTGCAAGGTTGAGTTGCGACTTTATTGTAGACAGAGCAGGAAGAAAAGTGACAGCAGAGTTGAGCGACGGTGATGGCGAATGCGTGGTGGCCGAAAAGTGGTACAACCCATCCTTAACGGGTCCTCGAAGAAGAGTTTCCTGTGTCTGCGCATCCTTCAAGAGAAAGAAGTGTGAGTGAAACTCAAAGAATACACAATTATCTAAACAAAATTGATGAACGGAAAGCAAATTTTTTAGTAATAGCAGGAGTATGTAAGAGATGAGTGAGTTTAAAAGCATGGTGATTAGAGTGAAGAAAAGAGGAACCGTGGTTTTGAATGGGGATTTGTGATCCATCACCAAAGGAAACCTGATCCGAGCCTTCGCATCGGTAGTTGTCAAGCCTGAGGTTCGCGAGATCCGGCGTGTAATGGTGAGTCGCTGCTAGGGGTGTTCACCGGGTCGGGTCACCCGCGACCCGCACTGACCCGACCCGCAATTTGCGGGTTGCGGGTCGACCCGCGACCCGTGCAGTTCAAGTCGCGAGTCGAATTTTTTTATTTTGCGGGTCGCGGGTCGGGTCGGGTTAAACCCGTGCGGGTTGCGGGTCGACCCATGACCCGCAATATTTTAAAAAATATGTATATTTTTTATAATTTTATTAATATATAAACTATTTTTTTATAAAAAATCCGAGTCGACCCGCAACCCGACCCGACCCGCAATGACCCGACCCGAAATTGCGGGTTGCGGTTCGACCCGCGACTCGCAAGTTGGGTTGCGGGTCGGGTCGCAGGTCAAAAGTAAAAATTTTTGCGGGTCGCGGGTCGACCCGACCCGACCCGTGAGCATCCCTAGTCGATGTAGTATCGTGGTACCAGTTGGTCATGGAATTATGTTGGCTTGGTGATTTTAAAGATTTGGTGGGGTGGAGGTTGGATGGCGTGATCAAATCGGTGCACAATATTTTAAGGCACTGTGACGTGGTGTCTGGCAGACCTGGCAGATGGGGCGAGTATCCGGCTCTCCAGTGAACGTGCTCGGACCACGTCCACGCCCCCTGCCTCGGTAATTACCCCTGCCGCGAGAGTTTCCTCGGCCGCATCCTGTGGACGTGTGATGAGCTTCGGGTTTGGGTTTTGTGGTGGTGTGATTCACAAAGATGGTGGATTGGAGATTTTGGGTCTGTCGGTTGAGGTGGGACTCGTGAACGAGTAAATAAGACAGAATTTGAGTAGAGGTAGGAAGGTAAGGTTGAGTGGATAGGGAACTCACAAGTAAATCATATTCGCTGCCCAAACCAACAAGCAGGAATGTCAAAAATTCCTCATCAGTAATTGGATGTCCAGCGCCTGCAAGTAAAACAGCGAGGTTCATTGCCTTGTTGAAGAAATCCGTGACCGGTTCCGATTCCTTTTTCAGTGACACCAACTGCAGCCGGGTATGAACGATTTGAGTGCGTAGAGAAGAGCTCGTGGAGAGTATCCCAGACGGCAACTGTTGTGTGGTAATCCATGACTTGAGCAAGGACCGATTCGGTGAGAGACCCGGTGAGAATAGCAAGGACCATTTGGTCTTTTGCTTGCCAAGCTGGAAAAGCTGGGTTGTGTGTGCCATCTGCAAGGGTTGGTGACAGAGGCAGGGTACCGTCAACAAGAGAGTAGAGGCCATGAGCCTTCAAATATGGGGTAACCTGACATTTCCAGAGAGGGAAATTGTCGGATGAAAGTTTCACAGTGATGAAGTGGGAAAAGGGTGAAAAGGATGACTGGGTATTTTATGGAACTAAAGCCATGGGAAAGGAAGGTTTTTTGTTTTTTGTAAAGAAAGGCCGAAAAAGGAGGAAGCTTTTCCAGATATGGATTTGTATTGAAGGAAGATATTATGGATATTTGTCCGGTAGCTCTGATACCATGATGGAATAACAATATGATAATGATTTCTGAATATTCTTCCTTGATTTCTGAATAAGATAATGTACAATATATATAGTGCTATGGTTCTATTGTAGAAGGTTCTCGATTTGGTACAGATGTCCGTTTACAATATTGGGCCTATGAGATGGGCTATTAGTATTTGGGCTTTACTATGCTACTAGCTGCATCTTTTTTTTTATCGATTATGTGCTGCATCTTGGAAGATAGCTATTAGATAAGTTTGTTAATGTAAAAATTTTGGAGCCTTGATATTTTTATGCTGCCCTTCTACCATCCATCTGTTTGCATCTATGATTGTCGTCTCTTTATGGGTTTGAGATTTAGGTTTGAGTTTTCTATATTTTATAAAAATTACAAAAAAAATCTGGCCAAGCCAAAAAAATTTCTGTAGCCAAAGGCATTTAGCCCCCACTGGCAAATATTCCTTGCATGATTTTTTTTGATAAGGAAAGGAATTTGGATGATCACTAGTAAGCTAGTGACCGTCTAAGGGCATCCTGGCGGATGATGGCGTGCAAACCCGAGTCAACTACGAGCGGAACGGAAGAGATGCGTCTGAAAGATCAAGCAATTGTCTATAAAGCACTAAGTGTGCGATTGTCTTTCAAAACTTGCTCAAGATTATTAAGGGTAGTTAAGTGAAACTTTATTTTAATTTATTATTTTTGGATTATTTTTTTGGTTAGGTGAAACATTTTTCTAATAACTTATCATTATTAGAAAGAAAATTGGTGGTATAATTACAATAAACAAATTGTTTTGAATTTTGAAAAATTAACGAAAAATATTTGCATTCGTAATTTTGTAGACCAAAGTTATTTATCCACCCCAAATTCTTCAAGAGCTCAAACCTACACTTCTCCTACATGTATTACCTATAATTAAATAGACTACATAATTTAAAAATAAATTAGTTAGTGTGTCAACAGAAAATAGATTGTATCTCAGGCCAAACAGTGAACTATCATAAATCAGCTTTTTAGGCAAGTAAAAACACAAGCAACCACCAAAAGCAACAAATACAACAAGTGCTAGGAATTAACTCAATGACAGATTTGGAAAAATACCTAGGATGCCCAATTATTAATGGAAGAGTGAATAAAGTAACCTTTAAGGAAACAATTGGAAAGACTAAATATCAGCTCTCTAAATGGAAAGCCAACTCTCTTTCTCAAGAAGGGCATACTGTATTAATACGATCAAACCTAGCAGCTAAACCAAACTACATAATGCGGAGTTTTATGTTGCCAACAAACGACCATGATGAAATGGACATAATCAACATATGTTTTTTCTGGAACAAAGATCAGCATCATAAACCCCTGGTGGGATGGGATAGAATTTGTAGACCAAAGGACCATGGAGGACTGGGCATACGAAAAACGGAACATATGAACAAAGTATTACAAATGAAACTTCTATGAAAACTTCTAGCTAAATCTCACAACATTTGGGTTAAGATTGTCATGGAAAAATATATTAAAAATGAAACACTCTTCTCTTATAAAGTCAAACCAAATGGCACCGCTCCCTGGTCACTTTCTCCAGCGACCTACCTCCCCATGTGGCCTAGGGTAGGGTTACGTGGGGGCATGGGACTAGTCGGCACCGCTCCCTGGACTCAGGTTCGAGCTCCTAATTGCACTGCTCCCTAGGCTCAGGTTCGAGCCCCGGAACCCATGATTAAAAAAAAAATGTATCATGGCAATGAAAACGACTTATAAGTCTAAGATCAGAATTTCTACAAGGACTAGTATGGCAGGTTGGAGATGAGGAAACTATCAATTTTTGGACAGATAACTAGGTAATAAATGAACCACTTCGAAACCATGCATTACAACCAGAAACAATTGATATGGAAATGAAAGTGAAAGACTTGATCTTAGTAGATAGAACTTGGAATTCAGAGCAACTGAAACAACTAGTTCAAAACAATATCTTAGAACAAATTATAGCAACTCTTATGCCAAGTGATCCTATTAGAGACCAGCTTTACTGGGCAATAAGTAAAAATAGATGGTTCTCAACTTCATCAACGATAGAACTAATTACAAAGACTATGAATGAAAACCCAAATCACAATAATTGGATATGGAAACTTGATACTTTTCCAAAGGTGAAAAATTTCTTATGGAAAATTGAGACTAATGGGCTACCAACTAAAGCTAGGTTAAGAGAAAAACATGCCATGACACTGCCTGAATGTATTATGTGTAATTGTACTTATGAAGATACCGAACATTTATTCATTAAATGTCCACACACCATTAAGATAGCAGGGACCATAAATCTAGCAATACACCAAACGCTACGACAATATAATCCGACCAATAAAACAACTCAAACAATACTGCAGGAACTATATCAACAACTATGAAATAAAGAATTTGCTACCTTAGCAATTATGTGGTGGTGTATATGGCACCAACGAAATAAACTAGTCTTCCAACAACAACCAAATGATGTCATATCGGATCTGCTCATGTATATCCGAACACAAATAGACAATTGGAATAGAGCTAAAAATTGGGAAGAAGATGAAGAGAAAACCAAGTGGATGGGCTCGGTGAAAAATAAACAACGACAAAAGAATACCAAGTGGAAAAACCCAAATAGAAATATAATAAAATTTAACTTTGATGGATCCCAGTTATTGAATGGACAAGCCTCAGGAGGCATAGTCATTAGAGACCATCGTGGATCAGTACTAGGAATAAAAGCACAAAATTATGGTAAAATTACCGCCATTAAAGCTAAGGCTTTTGCCCTACGAGATTGCATTATAGAAGTGCAACAAAATAATTTCTCAAATATTGAACTTGAAGGTGATAACCTACAAGTAATAAAAGCAGCTCAAGGACACCCTAATTGCCCTTGGGAAATTGAAATGATTATTTCTGATATCCTTGTTTCTTTACAAGGTTCCTCCTCGGTTAGGATTCTCCATGTCAATCTGGTTTGTAATATTGTGGTTGATAAAATTGTCAAATTGAGCCAAAGGCTCCCTACTAATGCAATTAAAATCCACCTAGAACTTTTTGTTCTCATCAGTCAGGATGCTCTAGGATGCCCTCCCTGAAGAGAGTGCATCCTAATTATTACCTAATCAAAAAATATAGATTGTAAATTATGGCATATGTTAGGCTCCTGTCTATCTCCTCCACCATTGTTTACCCCAATCATGTTCCAAGAATTACGGGCTTGAGCTTTTCAATTTTACGAGCTCCACTAATCCCGATGGTCTACGCTTTTGAGGATTCCCTAAATGGCGGTGATGAGGAGTTCGCTGATGCACTAGCCAAGGCAAGTCAAATCTTGGGTCATTTGAGGTTTTACTATTGCTACCTCCAAGACAATCTTCAAGATATTGCAAAAGATAGTGACCCAATTTTCGTTAAGCTGATTGGTGAAACAACAACTAGATTGACCATGATTTATGTCATGATATGCCCATGCTCTTCTCAACTTTCCTCTCCCAATCCGCCTGCAAAAGTTGAAGGCTCATGTCGACAAGGACACCGGTGATTTCGGTTCTCTCCTTGTCGAAATTCGCTTATGCTACAATTGTTGGAGTCTACTTGTAGGGTAGCTAAGGGCCATTCTTCACGTTAAGGGCGTACAAACTTGAATCACCCATCTGTTGGATACAATAACACCCCATTAAACCCACACCATAACCAATAATTACAATTGTATGGTTTATCGGTCTATCAAAATGTATCTTGTATGGGGATTATTTACTTCATTTGGTGGATAAGTAATGAAACTATTTTCAACAACACAAGTCCCGATGTAAACGTTTGTGCTGCAAAAATCATTGAAGAATGCAAGATTCAGATCACAACACAACTCAAGTTATTAGGGAGACGTGGACAAGCAATGAGGAATCAGCTAAGACTCTAATTTTGTACTATAACGTTAGTTTCTTTCCTGTTCTATGTGGATTGGGTTTAGGTTGAGCTTTTTGTGGATGGTTTTTGTTTGGAGAGTTTTTCCCCTCCCCATTCTTTGATGAGTGCTCTAACAAAGGTTATCATGATGAAAGCAAAGTTTGATGCGGCCTACGATAGTTTGCTTTGTGATCCCACACTACTTTATGTGCCCTTGTGCATGTGAATGAGTGAGTTTGGGGTCCTTGCAGGGCTATGGGAATCCCCTTGCCGCCATATGCGTCAGTGTCATTCTTGTAAATGATGCCCCTTGCCGCCATATGTGGAATGATGGTGCAGAGGCATATCAAGATGACACATTTGGTGGCTTGTTCCTCGTTCAAGAATTGTGCCATGGTTAGTGTTGAGTGTTTTCACATGTGGACATACAAATTTATGGCCTTGTTGGAAGTTTGGGTATCATATAGGTGGCCTTGGTTGGCTGTATTTTTTACTCTTTGGTCCTAGGGACCTACATGTACTCTCTCTCTCTCTCTCTCTCTCTCTCTCTCTCTCTCTCTCTCTCTCTCTCTCTCTCTCTCCTTTATAAAAGTTTACCATTTGCGGAAAAAAAGTATCTTGAATACCCCCACCTAGCCCTTTCCATAATTGAAAATTCAAAGGGTGAGGAGCCCAGTCAGGCCGGTTGGGCCTTGGGGGAAGAACCCCGAGGTCACCGGTTCGACACCCACCGGTGACGAAACCAAAAAACTTTAATTTCTCTAGAACTGTATCAGTTCTCACCCGTTCAAGGGTGCTCTAGGCTAGTCCAAGTGGTACTTGGTCTATCCTAAATCTTACCATATAAAAAAAAATTGAAAATTCAAATTTGAAAAAATACCTCAACAATGGGTTAGGTGGAGGATCCGAATGCATTGATTTTATTTCCTCTTACATTCATATATATGTTTTTAATAGTGAAAAAGGCACGAGAGTAATAGGTTAGATTCTTTTTTGGTTTTTAAGGGCGTTGTTAATGAGAGTCGAAACGAGAATCTCGTAGTAATACTTTGAGAGCTTGACTAATTGTCTAGAGTTGGTAAGGGAAGTGCTTTATAGAATTTACAATTTTTGGTGTAAAGTTTTTTACCTTCCTAAGAAAAATTATTGAGTTTTTCTCTATTATGAAGAGCTATTTGTGGGATGATAACGAGTGTCATAGAGGTTTAAAGGACGTCCTAGTCTAGATTAATGTCATCATTAGGTTAGGTATTAATTAAAGTATGTGAGTCAATATTAAGGGTCATGTGTATGTAAGCGTAATGCATAAAATCAATAGGTCTCATCTTAAAACTAATTGAAAGTAGGAGGAATGACCCAATATTTTATATACTATGCAAGTTTAATTACAACTTTCAGATGTGGGAACATATTTCCAACATTAGGCCAACTCTTGTTTGATGTCTACTAGTCTCTTCAGCATTGATATGGGATTCATGGGTGTATGTTAACTTCGTAAGACAATTGTCCCTACGACATGTGAATTCATGGGGAAACCAGAAATTTATTTTGAGGGGCCAAAATTTATCCGATATAGTTAAAAAATTTCATTTTTTTAAAATACGGAATACTAAAAAGCATTTAAAAAAACCTTCAAGATTATAATGCGTAACTAGAATAACAACTTTTTAAATCAAGGAGACTGTTCGTGTGAGCCGAAATGTAGACCTCATGGTACTACATCATATCTTATTAATTAGTTTCCCGAAGATACTAGAATAACTACTTAAAATATGCATGCATACTTTATTATACGACACACAATATTTTTAATTAATATAACCTATTTTTTTGAAGGTATCGAGTTCAATTACAGTATGAAAATATGAAATTTAACAAAACATAGAAGTATTATGACTATGTAAATGACATGTAAAGTAGTTTGCATACATCTAATCTTCAAACGTTCATAACTTTTTGCTCTGATATCATATCAGAGCTTATAATATATCAAATCGAAACTCTCGACAAAAGAAAAATATATATTAAAAATTTTGGATTAAGGGGGACAAGGCCACCTCTGCCCCATGTAGTTCCGCCAATGTGTCAATTAAAGAGTACAAATACTATAACTGAAAAAGCCTTCTTGTGAATATAAACAAATTGGTGCAAAGAAGTTTAGAAACTCAAAATTTTCAAGTTTAGAGAAAGGCTCGTGGTAAGAATGACATTACTCGAACCGAAAAAAAAAATCAGTTCAATTTTCGATTCACCAAAAATCAAGTTTCAGTTTTCAGTTTGGTTTTGGTCAATTTGGTGCGGTTCGATTCTGAACCGATGCTCAGTCTTACTTAAAGAGGATGCTTCCTTACTCGTGCTCAGTTTTACAACTATGGTGTATTAGAGCTCAACGTTACTAGCCTATCTAGTTGGATTAATGAACCAACCAACTAGTCAACTACAATGGTATATAATGATGAATTAGATACACTCTACATAGTACAACAACATAATGTCGGCAACCACTCTAGTACATGTGTTTGATTGTTTCTCTATGAACCAAAATGAATAATTTCGTGTCAGAATTTGGCATTTTCTTGAAATAGCATCTTGCTTTTCTCTTTACTTTCTTCTAAATATAGCTAATATGAAAATGGAGCCAATAAAATTGTGGCTTAATTCCTTGAGCATGAAACAACAAATGCAATGAAAGCGAAGTGACGTCGTTGACATGACCAAAGTGAACAAATAAACCTCACATCAAATAAAAGTTATAGCAAGACGTTCATGTCAATATTAAACGTGACAACGAATAGTGCATATGTCACGTTAAACCCGTGAATTTCGCTCGTCGTGGTGATAAAAGATTTTCTCACCAAGAAGACTCGAACCAATGCACAACCGACACGTGTATTGTAAATAGATGCAAATGTTGTTGGTTGTTTTTTATGATCATGTAAGACAGTACGAGTTAGCTAGCGAGTCGGATGAATGTGGGGATGGTCGCGAGAGTTGTCTGTGGGAGATAGAGATGTTACGTACTGATGTTCTGTTTTATTTCAGAAAATTTTGAACGTGTTATATTGACCACGTGTTCAAGGAGATCAAAAGGATGGTGGATTTTATCGCAAAGACTTACAACTCTTGGACCAACTTGAATGAAACGGCTGAAAAGATCCGTGTAATCTTACCCGAAAAGATGCACTGGGAGGATTCAAATCTAGACAATAGGACACCCTAATTCTTTCCCTTTCGAAAAATGTATGACTTAGCAAGTGGCATATATTTTAGCTTATTGGAAATTGACTCTTATATGAAACTAATTAATCTTTTTTTTTCGATCCTTTGGCTTCGGCTTTGAGTTGTATTTTACAGCCCTTTGCCTTTAGTTTGATTCTCCCTCTCCCTCTTCTATTCTATAAAAGTTTACCATTTGCGAGATATTAAACTTTAGATCTTGCTATATAAGTCGTTATAGTGTAACAAATCTCTTCTTTGATTCTTTGGCTTCGAAAGTCAAATGAATATGAATCTATCCCTTTAGCAAGATCTTGTGATACTATGCAACTCGTTTAAGGCATGTTACTTTTGTTTATATACCGCCGGTATCAGGAATCGGGTTTGGAATTGCCAAAACCGATTCAAGTGTTTGCTTTCACAACAGGTATGGAATGAGTGATTCTCATTCCAACATTACCCATGTCAAAATTAAGGTATGGGTCATTCCGAATTCAATTCGATTCCTTATTCCAACCCGATTTCAGGTATAGAAACAAAGGGGCCCTTAGTATAATTCGAACGCAATGACTTTGAAATAAAAATTATGAATAAATTAAGAATTCGTTCTTGTATAAGTTAGCCAAAAATACATATATCAAACCAGAATTTTCTTGATCCAAACTGAAATGAAGCCCACTTCATTACAATATAGCTATGATCGACGTTGATCTATACCGACTATACGGAGTATTAAGATTTAAAAATCATAAAACTCAAATCAAATAACAAGCCAGTTCTTAGCTAGTTGTACGTTCTCTAAGAATTCTACTTAACACTTAGTTTAACAGGCCCGATTAATAATGTCAGTAGCTTATGTTTAGATTCGACAGGCAGAGGCCCATAACGATGATGAGCCCGGCCCATGAGTTTCTTTGAAGAAATAAAATTGTTCATCATGGTTATAATACTAGAGGTGCGTTTGGATTGTTTCGAGTCCCTTCGAATGTGAGATGTGGCTGACTTCATTAAAATTATAGTTGTCAAAAGCTGACTCAATTAGTCAATTCGAACTGCGAGAAAATTTTAAGGCCAGGGCCCGAAAATTTCAACCCAAAATCCGAAATAAACCGAACCTGATAGATCGGAAACTCGTTGGGTTGAAACCTGAAATTCGTTGGGTTGACCGATTTAGTATATTTATAAAACGTATAAATTGTATATTGGAACTTATAATATATTTTTATTATTAAAATACATAAAATAATACATTATAATTAAATTATTATTTAAATAAAAATTGATTTAAAAAATCATAAAAAAATCGATATTTTTGAGCCGCTACTCAACCCGGCCAATTCGAAAACCCGCAACAACCCGGCCCAACCCAAAATGACCGAACCTGAACCTGAACCCGTCCCGCCTCGCCCCGCCCCTCCCCGACCTGATTGACATGTCTAATTAAATACATGATTTACTCATGTATCCAATCAAAATTTTCAAGGAAAATACAAATTAATAAATTAGTTTTCAAAAAAAATATTTTCTAAAATAAAATCAGGAAACCCTAAAAAAGAAATTTAAATTAACAAATAAACACCATTTTGGTATTTTCTTTTAAATTTAGTATGTCGATGAGCATACCCTAGAAAAATCCATTCTCTATTAGTTCCATCGAAATATCCTTTTTTTTTTTAAGGAATGAAATCATCATTAGATTTTTGGATCTTAATTTAGAAAGATATAATTAGGTCTAATTTATTAGGATCATTCAAGATTTCTATAGGATTTATTTTTATATTTTTTTAGAATTAGTTTCCAAAATAACTAGTCTTATAATGTATTTTCAAGACACACTATACAAAAATCCTAAAAATATTGCATTATCCTAACGAAATAAATGACGTGAATCCATATAAAGATTTTCTAACTTTACCAACTTTAGTACATTGCTTAAGAACATCAAATTAGAAATTAAGACGGTCAGATATTTTTTTATTTTTATAAAATTATTTATATCTTGTTAAGGCAACTGTTTTTAGGGCATAATTCTTTCTTGTGTTTTCTCTTCACAAGACTTCGATCGATATCCATGGCTGATCTAATCCTCTTCGGGCAAGACGAGGTTTCAGACTGCTTATACATCATCACGCTGGAGCCATATCCAGTCATCAATGACGTCATCCCCGACCATGACTTTCGTATCGACGACGTGGAGATCCGCGCCACTCACTCCTACAGGCTCACAACCTACGACTACAACATGGTACTTTCCGGCGGGGTAACCGAGGCCCACCGCGATTCCTTCACGAGGAATCTCGTAGGCCTGCTTGTAGAGACGCGGTGGAGGCTTTGGAGAAGGTTTGGATTAGGGCGGGTGAGGAGATATTGGGGAGTTGCGCGGTTTGTTTGGAGGAGTTTTCGATTGGGAGCGAGGCAACGAAGATGCCTTGCTCCCATGTTTTTCACGGAGAATGCATCGAGCGATGGCTCGAGAATCGGTTCTCTTGTCCTATGTGTCGGTTCGAGCTGCCACGCGTCATCGGATGATCAAGAATTGATTTACCGAGAGAATGGGAATGAAAATCTTGGTAGACTGAATTTATCTTACTAATTTGTATGGTATGTAAGTGGTTCTTGATATAGGGTTTGTATGCTCGAACGATACACTATTAATTCAATTCGAATTCGATAGAGTTTGTTAGATACTCTATGAGTTTGTTATTTGTAACCATTCACACATTATCGTTCTGTTTAACACCGATTAATTTAATGCCCTAAAGGCCTGGTTATTAAAAATCAGAAGGCTGATGATGAGCCTTGCCCAAAATTATCCTTTAAGAAATAAAAATTATGCATGATTAATAGTACTATTTTTTTTTCGTTCCAAGAATATTTTTTTTTGAAACTGAGGCCTACGTACTATAAAGTATAAAATGGCAAAACAAAAGTTAATATATAATGTTATATAGAGTTGTCAAAAACTGACCTGACATGCAAACTTGATCAGAACCGTCCGAAAATTTTATGATCAATATCCGAAAATTTGTTGATTGACCCGATTTGTTATATTTTCAGAATATATAATATATTTTTGTAAATAATAATATATTTTATTATTAAAATATAAAAATAATAGATTATTATTAAATATTATTGTTTAAATAAAATAATATTTTAATAATTGTTAAAAAATTCGATCTTCTTGACATGTTGGGTCGACACGACCTGCCCAAAAACCTGCAACGACACGACCCGATTTGACACGTGAACCTTTACAACACGAACCCGAATCAACCTGAACTAAAATAATCCGGCCCTAACCTGACCTGACCGACTCAATTGATAAGTCTAATGGTATACTATGTATTTTATTATGGATATTTACTTTTAGGATACATAATAAGAATCTTTACAATCTTATTTATGGTTCTTAGATATGCACCTAGCTAAGTATACAAATGTGTGGGGAAAATCACGATATTTACAATTGTACCACTTCACACGATTTCTCACCTTTAATCATATTCTACAATTTTTTGATTAAAATTTTTTTTTTATTAAATTTTGATTAATATTTTTATGCCCACTTAAAAAAATTTCTTTTAACTAAAGGAAGTGCTTAAACTTTTACTACGTACTCCGTTTTTTTTTTTCATTGTTATGTCCCGAGAGAAATTAGAGTTAAAGAGTGAGGATTAGAGAAAGAAAGATAGAAGAAGAGATTAGGAAGAAGATTGAGAACAAGAGAAGAAGAGAGGATGATAGGGAATAGAATTCATTTCAATATCTGGATACCTATTATAGAGAGTTTTCCCCTTTTAATATATTTTCACATATTTACAACCAAGCCCAGACTTCCCTCATATTATACAAAACACCCCTTATTTGCCTAATGACACACTCATGCCCAATCATTACATTTATATGGTAAGGATTAGGGTCGCTAAAAGTACTACTTGGGCTCGCCTAGAACATCCACTAGGGATGAGAACAGGTTACTAACCAATTCTAGAAAATGGGCAAATCGCCGTCCGTGGGGTTCGAAACGGTGACCTCGGGGTACTACCCCAAGGCTTAACCGTTGAACCAAACGCCCGAAGGCTACTCCGTAGTCCGTATAAAAAAGGAGAGGACGAGATTCGAACTCAAAATATAATTGATTGGTATAAAAATTCGCCTTTATGTTTTAATGAAATTTTTTTTGACTCGCCTCTTCGTCTTCTGTTCTAAGTTTATTCTTCAACCAAGAATTTGCAAAACAATGAACATAGGGGGCGGGGTCTCCCTAATCCACCTCCAATGCCTAAGTCAAAAGAGCAGTATGTCGATTGAACGTCAAGGTAAAAGTAAGACTTGCGAGCGAGTTCAGCGAATATGAATTTGCTTACCATATATGGCGATCCCATGTATTTATAATGGAAGAAAGGGAGTAGGGGGAACCGCGATCGCAGTTGATCTGGCGATCACAGCTTCCGATCGAACGAATACCGACCGTCGTTGCCTGTGCGAGTCTTGGTTCCAACATAGGAAATCGATCGCTTTGACGGTGGTTGATCTACGATATGTGATTCGTGACCAAGTTCTCGACTTTGGGCTATCGATCGCGCACACAGACCCGACTCGTGGCTTGGTCAACTATTGTCCTCAGGTAGGACTAGGATCGATCGATGAGGGGCTGGCAAGGTCGCTCCTTGCCCAGCGTCGTCGAATTCGCAGTGTCCGCGATCGCGGTTTTGCCTAAGGTTCGCGCGAACCCCAAGGTGGTGATCCTTCATTGCTTTGCTAACCATGGAAACTCCTTGTGGGGAAGGTTTTTGTGGATTTGAATCTTCGTCCCCCACGGTCGCCGCCAACTGTTAATCCATAAATATTCGCTTTTGTGTCCTAATGAATGCTCCTCTTAATTCACCTATTCGCCTTTCATTCCAAGCTTCTTCTTCAACCTAGAACCTGCAAAACTAAGGACAAAGGAGGCACGGTTCCCCTAATCCACCTCCGGTGCCTAAGTCAAAAAAGCAGTTTGTCAATTGAACGTCAAGGTAAAGGTAAGACTTGCGAGCGATTTCAGCGAATATGAATGTGCTTACCATAAATGGCGATCTCATGTATTTAAAATAGAAGAAAGGGAGTAAGGTGGGCCGAAAATGAGCCCCTAGGGCTGGCTGTAACATGCCTTGTCGCCTAAACAAGTGATATCTTGCTGCTCAATCCACAAGGAAATTCTATTTTTCGACTAAGATAGATTTTTCACTATAAGAAAAAGTAATAATTTAATGAGAAACATAAATAAAATAGTTGAAAAAATACTAAAAAATAATTTTTAATTATTTACCCACTCATGATAATAGTTATGGACACCATCACCTATCATCTACTCTTATATACAAAAATAAGCAAAAAAAAAAAGTTATACCATGTAAATAAATACGCCTAAAGTTGCGTGCACAATTTTTTTGGATCGAATCATTGGATCATAATTGACTGCACACTAAATCTTGCTAAATTGGGACAAAAAAAACTAAATCTTGCTAAAGTTTGTTTTTTTGGTTAAAAATCTTGCTAAAGTTTGCGTGCCCAAATCTATGGGTCTGTTCGTTTGCAGGCACATCACCCATTATAATAGCTTTTTTGAAAAATTGGCTTATTGGAATTGGATAAAGATAGTTTTTGAAAAACGTGCATGAGATAAATGTTAATCATAAAAAGAGCTTATGTGTATTCTGTGCCGAACAAGATAGTTGCATTTAATACATTATAATATCTTATAATATATTATTATAGTTAATATACTGTCCGCCGAACGCACCCTATATGGCAGTCGGCAGAATCACGTGAATCAAAACCATACTATCTCAATAGTTTTACTGTTTACTAGATTTAAAAACTAAAATAAAATTAAAAAATTAATAAATCTTGTCAAAAAAGTCAAAACAAATCTTTAATAATGAAATTTAACAAATAATTTCCCTTTTAAGCTTCTTAACCTATGCCTTAAGGGTATAGGTTAGAAAAATCGATATTTTAAATCATGATTTTTATACAAAGATAGAAATAATGTCTTTGTTATTTGTAAATGCAGAACCCAGGGAGAAACATATAGTTTTTAGTTTTTACACGCTTCGGACATTTGGTTCGACGGTTAAGCTTCTGAGGTAGTGTTTTGAAGTCGTTGTTTTGAACCCCTCACATATATACAACGGTTTACCCTTTTCTCTTTAGAATTGGTTAATAAGTTATTCTCATCGCTAGTGGATGTACTAGGCGAGCCCACTTGTGGCGACCCTAATCGGCTAATTCTTATATTATTAATATATATATATAGTTTTTACAGATGAATCATTTGGGGATCGTTCAAATTTATGGTTCAATTATGTCGGTCATTGCGGGTTTCGTGATGGTTCAAGTCAACCCAACGAGTCAAGAGCATCGATGTTTTTATAGTTATTACAATTATTATAGATGTAATTTTATAAATCATATTTTTATTAGGATTTATCTATGCATGGAGAATAGACTTGTTAATCAAGACGGTTTGCTCAGATTTGAGTTCAATCATTTCAAAATCAGATAGAGTACATGTTTAGATCATTCAAATTTACAAGATAATTGAGTTGGGTCATTGCAGATTTCTTGTTAGTTCGAGTCAATTCAACGAGTCAAGATTCTTTCTCAGACCCTGCTCGAGACGGATTTAAACTGGATTGTTGTTGTAATATGTTATACCTATTTATTTAAAAACGTTTTGGGTCATCGACTGGTTAGTTAAGAAATTAGTAATGATATCGACATCTACGTGCTAGCACGACACACTATAAGATGATATCGATCGACCTTCACCTTACTTAGTGTTCTAAAAAAACGCTAGGTGAATCTTTGGCGGAGAAGGGCCGCCTAGCACGCCTAGACGGACTAGACGGGTTGAAAGGCTAGACAGGCCAACATATTCCAGCGCCTAGGCGGGGCCTAGACGGAACTAGGCGGGGAATTTTAGAACAGTAACCCTACCAAGTCTAGCTCTCTCCATTATAAATATCAATAGCCAAAGGATCTAAAATTTCACCATCTCTTTCTAATTCCTCAAACATTAATCTCCCAAAACAAGAAGAAGATGAATTCTCACCATGCCCAAGAAATCGAAAATCTCACCAAATCCATTCCAAACGGCCACAAAACTCAACCACAACAACGACAAGAAGAAGATGAAGAGCAACTTAGCAAAAGAGCCTTGCAAATTGCAAGGGGGATATCTTTTCCAATGGTGCTCAAATCAGCCATGGAGCTCAACATCCTAGAGACCCTCTCGGAGCGCGGGAACTACATGTCGGCCTCCGAGGTGGCCGACGCGATCCCGGTGCGCGTGAACCCTCACGCGCCGGCTCTTTTGGACCGGATGCTTTGTCTCTTAGCAAGCTTTGACATTTTGAAGTGCAAGCTTAGGGCTAATAATGAGAGGGTGTTCATGGTGGCTCCCATTTGCAAGTATTTCTTGAGAAATGGACTTGGTGTTGAAGGCTCATTTGGGCCTTTGTTCTTGTTGCACCATGATAATGTCTTCTTGGAAAGTTGGTAAGAATTAATTAATCAATTTTTTTAGTCATTTTTGGACATGGTAAGAAGTTTAAATTAAGTAAATATATTTAGTTTGCTTAGATATTTATTACTCCGTATTTTAATATAATTAAGATTAATTGATTCTAATTTATCGAAATAATTAAACTAATATTACAGGATTGCTATGAAATGTATTTCTTTTCTTTTCTTTTTTTTGGTTAAGAGCATTGCCCATAAAAAAATAAATATATTTAGTTTCCTTAAATATTTATTATTGTAATATAATTAAGATTATGTGATTCTAATTTATTGAAATAATAAGATTAATATTACATGATTGCTATAAATTGTATTTTTTTTGTGAAATGAGAGTTTATATTATAAGTCGGTTGAAATATTCTTGGTTATTATATAATAACTTAATTAAAACGTTGAAATAATTAAATTAATATTATGTGGTTGCATGGAAATGTATTTCTTTTCTTTTTGTAATATGAAAATTTAAGAGACGGTTGAAATAGTCATTGTTATTATCGAGTATAATGCATGCATGCCACATATCATGCTGCCAATTTTTGTGCTATCATATTGCCAAGTCGATCATGATAAAAGAACAAAATTGCTACTATATAGAATTTGGATGAAGAATTAAAAGTAATGAGTAGATGAAAGTATCAGCTAGAATATACACAATGTTACAAACTTTATTTTATAAAACAATTTTTTAATTGTTATTATTTGTACAAGGTTTTGAGTCCCACATAAAAAGATCAATAATGAAGATGTCTTCATTATATTTAAGTGACGTCTAATCACTTTTTGTTGAAGAATTCATGGACATTGTGGAGCATGAGCATGTGAGTAAAGTATTTACATATTAACTTTTTTTTAGATTAAAATGTGAATTTTAATATTATATATAAAATGGTTAAATTTTCAACACGTCACATGTTTTTATATTAGCTCGTTGAAATTTGATTTTTTCATACCCTCTTGAGTCTTGATTATATATATAAGGAATAATGATGCGTATATTTTAGCTCCTTCAACTAGATTATCGTTGAAATTAGACATGATTTGAACTTTTCGACCAACTATTAAATGCATATAGGGTTTTGTAACTTTTTCATTTAAGATATGTTTAATTTATTTAAAGGAATTACTTATATAACTAGAAGTATATGCCCGTGCATTTGCACGGGTTAATAATTCTATTTAAATTCTTTTTTACATGTTTACGAATTTAGTTTTTTTAAATATTATATTCCATTAATGAAGTTTTTTAAGTTATATATCTTTTTTACATATAATTTATCACATGCATTTATAATTGTCATTCAATTATTTAAAAAACCTACATAATAATTATTTTATGATTGATGTATAATATTAAGTAAATATTATGTGTGGAATGTCAAGAGGCTAAGGTAGAGTATGTAAGATATATATGACATTAAGTCCATAGGAGTCGATTGAATGATTTAAATTCAAAGCATTGAATGTAAAAAAATACAAATTTACATGTAGGTTAGATACTCCCTCCGTTAAGGTAAACTTGTTGTTTTAGAATTTGTCTTAAAAATTAAAAAAATCGCTTGATTTGACATAAATATCCTCAATTTCGTTAAGATCTTTTACCGTATTTTGTATATTTATATAAATATTTTTAATTAATAGAGATATTATTGAAAAAAATGGGTTAAAATAAGTCAAATGATAACTTTTATTGAACAATAAAATCAAGATAGAATGACAAGTTTACCTTAACGGAGGGAGTAATTTTTAGGATACCTTATAGAAAAACCGACACATATATAACATAAAAACTAATTAATCTATTGCCGTGAATAATCAGGAAACACCTGAATGATGCGGTGCTAGAAGGAGGGACTCCATTTCAAAAGGCCTATAAAATGACCTCTTTCGAGTACATGGGAGTTGACTCAAGGTTTAACCACGCCTTCAATCGAGCTATGTCTAACCACACCATTTTCCTCGTGAAAAAGATCCTTAATGTCTACCGAGGATTCGAAGGGATTCATGTTTTAGTTGACGTAGGTGGCGGAATCGGCGCCACCCTCAACCTCATCACTTCCAAGTATCCCGACATAAAAGGGATCAACTTCGATCTGCCTTATGTTCTCGCCGATGCTCCAACTATGAATCCAAGTAAATATACTTAAAACTTTCAAACTAACATTATTTGGTCTATTACAAAGTTAGCCTGAAAATTCCCATGGATCATAACTAGGGTTGTGCAAACCTGAACGGAAAATTACGGTCCGATCCACGATCTAAGTTTTTATATTTTGGATTACAATCCAAGACCGAAACCGGACCATAATTTTACAATTTAGACCGTATTTATCTAAAGTGTAGATAATATAATATGAGCAAGCATAAATTTAAGAAGTTTTACCCTACCAGTCTACCACCCAAATCTTTTTAAGTAAAAATCTTTAATTGACTTGCATGATTTGGGTGTAGAAGTAGACTTTTTTATGAGTGAAGAAATATTGACCAAATCTAATCAAATCAAATAATTAACTATGTAAATATATATAGTAAGCGTTTTGAATTAATTATTTGACTTGTCTGATTTGGGTGTAGGAGTAGAGCACGTTGGAGGTGACATGTTTGACAAAGTTCCAATTGGAGATGCCATCTTCATGAAGGTAAGCATATATTGTACTCGTGCTTTATCGAGTAAGTATGAGTTAAACTTCATCAGTTTAGTTGATAAGTAATGATGTTCGTGACTATTATGTTATTATGAGTTTGAATTCTTCTTTTTTATAATTAAGTGGACATTTTCTTTGGACCAAAAAAAAGTATGAAAATAGAACCCTAGCTACTAGCTAGTGTAGCATTTATTTTTATTTTAATGTTGTAAAATATACCCTAAGAGCACGTTAATAAGAATCTCCAAATGAGTAAGTGCTCATGGCTCAATGGTTGAGCCTCTTGATAATGTGCAAGAGGTCTTAGGCTCGAGCATTTAGGGCGGCAGTTTGCCCTTCTTTCTTAGAATTGATTAGTAAACCTGTTCTCACCCGTTTACGGGTGCTCTAGACTAGTCCAAGTAGTACTTGGACTACCCTAATTCTTACCAAATAAAAAAAAAAAGAATAACAATACTATGGGCACACAATAACAATACTAGTTTTAGAAATAATTTTAAAATTATTCCCTAAATTAGAATTAATGAATCCTTTTAAAAAAAATCAAAATTAACAAACAATATCTAGATTTACCAAGATTAGAATTCTTATTGTGTACCTATGGGCACACATTAAAAAATCCAATATTCCTTTTAGGGTTTATGATAACCATTATTATGGATTATGATAGTTTCTAATTAAGTGTTTAGGAATTATGATAGTTTCTAATTCAAGTATGCATATTGAGGATCATTAGGGAACATTATAGAAAAACCATTATTATGATAAACAAATCTAAACTATATATGTTTTATAGATTTTTCTATTCTATGTTGTAAGGGAATATTACAAGAATCTTGTTTTAAAAAATATTTTATTAATTTATAAATTTTAACTTTTTTAGAGTTTATGTATTCATTTTAGGGCTTTAGTTTCTAAAAATAGTTAGGCTTTTTAAAAACTGTTTAGTCATTTATTTTTAGCGCATGTGCTTTGCCTTGAATAAAGGTGTCGGACCCCAATTAGTTGCTAGGCTCTCATCCAACTTTGTGTAAATTGAACAATTTACTTTTCACAAGGAAATATAATGTGATAGAAAATGTAAATTTAAAAAATAGGTTTTTAAAAATTTTATTTTTGAAATGTACAGTGGATATTGCATGATTGGAGTGACGATCATTGCTTGAAACTATTGAAGAACTGTTGGAAAGCTATTCCGGAGAATGGGAAAGTGATAATTGTGGAATCGATTTTTCCATTGATTCCAGAGAATAACTATGAATCACAGATTGCGCTCGAGCAAGACTTGGCCATGCTCGCGCACAATCAAGGTGGAAAGGAGAGAACCAGAGAAGAATTCGAGTTCTTTGCTCTCGAATCTGGATTCTCAAGTTGCCAAGTTATTTGTTCAGTTTACAACTCTCGCGTTATTGAGTTCCACAAGGCAGGATAGTTTAAAATCAAATACATTGTGTACGCAAAGTTTGGATTCATGTGTTTTAAATTAACTCGTATGCTATTAAAACTATGTAATAAGCATTGAAATAAGCATATGCCAAATGCAATTATTAGCAAGATAATATTTGACCATACAACTAATAGGGGTGCGAAAGAGATGGACAAATAGGTAATTATTCTCAACTACTCAAAATCTATATTCTTATAAAAAAACATTACTCCTTATACGGAGTAATAACGTACTTCGTAATCAAAGATACACCAAGTATCGATATTTGTCGGTCGTTATATATTTCACTGCTTTTTTTTCTTTTTTTACAGACCTGTCGGCTGGCGGCTGGCAGCTGGCACACATTTATTTTTAGCTGGAACACATTTTTTAGCTACATCAATTTTTTTTAAAAATACACATTTTTTTTAACGAATAATTTTCTAAAAAACACTAAGCGGTCCCTAGGCGGAGATGAACCTCCTAGGCGCTCGTTGGCGGAGATGGACCTCCTAGACGGCCTAAACGAGCGCCTAGAAGTACTAGGTGGTCTGCTAAACGGGTTGGAAGACTAGGCGGGATAGGACCTTTCATTGTCTAGGCAGGACCTGGACGGAACTAAGCGGAAATTTTTAAAACAATGTAGAAAATTTTATTTTTTTCTGTATAAAAAAAATTGTATTTGAGAACCCTTATTTTATATTTTTGATAAAATAAAAAAATTAAACTAGTTTTTTTGGTCAAGTAGAGTAATTTTTATCAAATAACCTATATTTTTTTATATTTTTAAAAAAAATTCAAAAAATTGAGTGGGCGTTGTAGACCTCACTCGCCCCCTCTCCCTCCGCCCTTGCGTCTCACCCTACAAAAACTTACAACTTTTAAATGCTCCATAGCTATGCATACACTTGACTAGACAAGGTGACTTTACTAGTGCGTGGTTAGCGAGCAGAATCAACTAAAAGCTTAAAGACCCTAAGGCGAGTGAATAGCTCCCACGAAGCCCAAGTGTAAATATCGCACTCACCCTACATAGCGTTCAACTACCCTTTATAAACTACACGTTAAACAAATGGCGGATGAGGTCGCGATCTACAGGGACCCTAAATCAACAATGACGATTGATGACGTCGCACACCTCACACTCCGCCAATCAACAAACGACACCTCGAAGATCCAACAAAGACTCTCCCATATCATAAGATTCCGAAACTTCAACTGAAACCACATCACCCACCAATCAATAGTCGACACCTCGAAGATCAGCAAAGTTCACCCTCATCGAGAAATTCCAACTCCCGGTATTCCAATATCTATAAATAGCTGATAGAGCATATATATGTAGTTGTTAGAGTATGTTTTTATTCTCGTTTTATGCATGTTTAGCTAGATTTTCGCTTTAAGTTGTAGTTTAGGTTTTATTTCGGTTTAGCTCGGAATCTACGCATTTGTGTGCTTTATTGCAGGTTGGAAGGTGAAGCAATGGTGGATATGAAGCTAAGGGACGAAGCTTAGGGGACTATGGCGGAGTTTGATGAAGCTTAGAGTGATACAAGTGAAGATTGATAGAGCTAAGGCCCAAGAGCTTGTGTGAGAAGAACGCTTAAATCCGGGTCAAGCATTGGAGTCTTGTTTTGACATCTCTATCTTGCAATACTTGGTTTGGGAGCTACAGTGGTCGGATGAAGCTGAATTTGGTATCACTGGAAAACTAACTCGAAGAGCTACAATTCATATTTTTACTCCAAGTCCAAATTCCAACTAAAAGGGGGTCAAAACATCCTCTGAAGTGTCGTTTGAATGCTGAACTGAGGCTGAGCGCGGACAAGAAGGCCATAGCGCGACCGCGCTCCTCAGTGCCAAACCACGCCGCGGAGATGAAGTTTCTGCAGGCGGAGCGCGACCAAAACCCCCATAGAACGACCGCGCTCTCACTGGACCAAACCGCGCTTTGGCGCGTTGATGCGATGCTGACTTGGGCTTTGCGAGATTCTGTTGGGCCGACTTTAGTTTATGTTTTTGGATATTTTTAGAGATAATATAAATACTTTCTTTAGGTTTTATTTTGAAGATTATGCTATCTATTGTTCTAGTTTTTATGCTATTGAAGAATTTGGAGATTTGTGAGAGACAAAACCCTAGATTTGCAATTGAAGAAAAGTTGAACTCTTGTAAGTTTGATTCTTCTTCAATGTCAATTTCTAGCTAGTTTTCTCATGTCCAACTAGTTAGTTGAAGTTGTATGCATGATCGTTTGTGAGATTTGAGTTATTTCTATTTGCCTTGACTAGATTGAATATCTCCATGCTTGATTGATTACATTCGCTTAGGATTATAATAGATTGGCCACCTATTCTACTTCTAGGTTGAATTACAACTAGAATAATTAAATAGACGGTGGAATTTGATTATTCATGGATGAATCTTTTGATTAAACTTATACATGGCGGAATAAGATTAATCAAAGGCGGAGAATTTAATCACAAGACTTCATGAATAGACGGTGGAATTCATGATTATTGTTTCTATTGAATGTTTTGAACTTAATTGCATGATCAACTTGACATAGAAGGTTTTCTAGGTTAATTGATTAAAAGGTTGTTAAAGACGGTGTATATTAACAACCACCTTAAGCTTGAATTCATAAATTCACAATAGATTAGTCAAGAGAAATTGAAATAAGGATAATCGAGGATCAAAACTCATGCATGCAATGGATACGAAACTAGTTGGACGCTTTTCTCCATATTTGACTCTTTAATCGTTTTACTTGCTTTGGCTTAATTACTTAGATTTTAATTTACAATTATAAAATCCCCCTTTTTACTTAGTAATATTACTTAAATACAAATATTCGGAGTCTCTGTGGGTTCGACCCTTACTTCCACTTTGCTAAGGTTAGGAAGTTAGGAATTTTCTTTGACAGTGTTTTTATAGCGAAGTAAAAGTGCTCGTGAATAGCTAAAGAAGGTGAAGGTTGCGAGGGTTGAAAAACATCTCTAGCATTAAAATCTTTTCTTATTAATAGTGACTCGATGTGTTGAAACTTTCAAGAGAACTTCGTTATTTACAAAGGAAAATCCTAATATGTTCTAAGTCAAATATTGGAAAAGAGAAAACCAATTCTTAGTAAGTTTTAGAATAGTGAAGAGATCGCACATACTCCAAACACGAATAATCAAAAGTGTAGAAATTCTTTTCAATTGTGCGTGAATCGTTCTCACGTGTGGAAAAACAATGAAACTGGCCGGCCTCGCCCTGCATTGGACAACACCTTGCAACAATCGATTAGGAGTACTCGCTTGCCCACATGGACAGATTAAGCACCGTAGTAAACTTCTGTTTGTTTTATATTAATTTAAGTCATCGAACTTAACACTTGTTTATTTCATGTTTCAACATGTATATATAACTATGGTAAAAACAATTTTTTGTTTACGGCATGTTATACTTTGTGACTAAAATAGCATTTTAGAGAAAAAGTTATTTTTTGTCTTGAAAAAATTTAAAAAATAAAAAATAAAATACTAATTTTATAAGCCTGAAAATGTATTTTTAAAGAGAGAATTTTGGTTGAAAAAGCGTAAAAATGCCTTAAGGAAGGTCAGACCCAAAAGAAAATGAAATAAGGCCGAAAATCCGAAGTATCCTTGGGCTTGTAATGGTCCGTGTAAATGAGAAAAATAAGGCCCAATAATAAAGCCCGAGACCAACAATTTATCACGTCCATTAAATTTTACAGTCGGCGTTTGGTGGGAAAAAATAAAAATTTATTATCATTTATTTTTACTTGCAGGATTCAGTGAATGAATTGGAGGGAGTCCGTGGCCACTAGAAACGTTCTCTATTTTCCGGATCGGCCTTCTTCCACGATTCCACCTTCCCCTCACCCCGAATTCATTTTCTACAGAAACAACGATGGCTTCCTCAGGTACGAATTTCCGATTCAGTCGATTGCAATTCATCATTCCAAATCAATTCCTCTTTTGCAATTATGTTCATCTCGTTATTCCGAGAATTCGCTGTGAATTGTAAAACCCCGTGGTTTCGCCGTTTCGCCTCGTCAATTTGAGAAATTTGTGTAATTTTCTAGCAATTCGTTTTCGTTTGCCATTGATATTGTTGTTGCGTTCGTTTGATTGAGTTGTTTTCCCAGGAAGCCCCTTTTTTTTATCTCCAATTTTCTGTCTCCCATCTCCTGGGAAGAAGATTTCTTCTTTTAGGTTTTTTTATTGAGTTTGTTCTTAATGCGTGATTCTTATTCCACAGAGCTTAGCTCAACCATGGTGGCCGAGCTCGAGGCTGCCTCGCGGTTTAGGACGGCTCAATTCTTGATCACTCGAAGGCCTTGGCTCGGTGAGATTTCTGCTCATCTCCTACTTGTTTCATTTTTTTTTTCTCCTTTTAAAACCATATTTATTTTGAAATTTCCCTGCAATTTGAATGTTCATAATGCTGTTGGTTGAGTTGGCTAGAAATTAGCTGTTACTAAAAATCCAGAATAGACATGATTATGATCAAATAGTGTATACCTTGGTTGTGAAAATGCTTGAAACTAAAATTCATCGTTCTTCCTTTAATGATTACACTATGACTTGTTTGAATGTAGATCTTTATGGTGTAAGAGTTAGACCCGTTGCTGCTTTTGGAAGCACTAGTAACAAGCCATCTTATGATCCAGCGCTCCTGCATCGGGTCATACCAGATGAGTTGCTTTATGAGGTGTTTTTTCCCCTGGATTCCCTTGTTCTGTTGTTGGTTGATGGATAATATTGCACAACTGTTGGATTTTCTCTTTTATTGATCAAGAGCAATATTTATTTTTGCCAATGAACTAGCCTGTACATTGTAAAAGTTCTGAAAGCATCAAGCTTTAGTGAATCGCCTTATATGTTGTGATTGAAATTTTATTTGCAATTGTTTAAATTTTTGGCCGCTTCATGACTTATAAACTATGTAAATGTAGATTTTTGCAAGGATGACTCCTTATAATTTAGGAAGGGCGGCTTGTGTATGTCGAAAGTGGCGATATACAATCCGGAATCCTGTCTTTTGGAGGAATGCTTGCTTAAAGGCTTGGCAGGTTGGTTCATTGTAGTAAAGCTTTATTATTTATTATTTTATGAGGGGCTTGTAATTTTGAAACTGATATTTTTTTTCTGTTTATGTAGCTTTCTGGTGTGGTTGATACTTACAAGATTTTGCATTCAAAATATGAAGGGTCATGGAGGAAAATGTGGCTCTTAAGACCAAGAGTTCGAACTGATGGTAAAATCGTAGCTCTTAATTTCTGCTATTATTTGTTTAGGAACTCAAGTTTATTTTAATGGGGGAAATTGATGATACTTCGTGAACCCATTTTGCCACATTTGTTCTCTAGGCTTTTGTGTTTTCTTTTTTCTTTCCCTGCTGTATCATCTGTATTAGTAATTTCGAAGTTACGTTTGTTATAGCTCCAGACTTCTCTGTTGTGGATCCTTGATTTAGTTGTGGTTTTGTGGGCAAATGCAATTTGCTTAAATCAACCATTTTTTTTGCAGGTCTTTATGTAAGTCGGAACACCTACATTCGTGCTGGAATTGCAGAGTGGAAAACCTCAAATCCAGTCCATCTGGTAAGATATACTTCAACATTTGCAGTGGTGTTTGCTTCTTTCATCAATGATTTTAATGAGATTTTCGTTTATGGTTTTTACTTGTTAGCTTATGTGGACTTACGTGACAAGGTCGGAAGTTGTGTACTCCTCGTTTGTTATGGTTATATTTTATTGGATTAAATGACCTGTTGACTGTTGAGTATTAAGATTATTTTTTTGGCAATTAGTTGACATATTAAGTCTTTCGGTAGGTAATAGCATTTGTTCAGGACTTGCTTACCTAGACATTTACCAAGTTGCTAGATGTAATAAGAGCATGCTAGGTTTCATATCATTTCTAAAGTCTTTATAATGCAGGTCTGCTATTTCCGCTACATAAGATTTTACCCCTCTGGAAGGTTTCTTTACAAGGTTTGGTTATGGGCCTCTTTCACCTTTTCAACTTTTATATTCTTGAAGTAAATTCTTTCTCGAAACTTAATTTATCTGTATAATACTGAATGCAGAACTCTTCTCAGAAGGTTAAAGACGTGGCCAAATTTATGAACTTCAAAGCATCTAAAACAGAATGTGTTTTCCGGGGCCAATACACACTGTCTGATGATAAGGTCTGCATTTATCCTTCTCCTACACATGTTTTTGTCAAAGTAGTATCATATCCCAATTTCCCTTAGCCTCCTCATGTGCTTTAATCTTGGGTGAACCGTATTCTTACATGCGTTGTTCACTTTTTCAGGTTGAAGCAGCTCTCTTATACCCTGGAATGAGACCTACAGTTCTGAGAATCCGTTTAAGGTATTAAACAGATTTACTTCAGTAAATTGTGCCATGTATAATTGCTTGATAAACCAAAAGGCTAGATATAGGCTGCCTATATCTAATAGTGGAGCAACACACCTGAACTTTCAGGTTTTAGCGTTATCTACTGCTCTTTGCAATACAATTGGATAAAGAGTTCAGGAAAATACTTTCAGGTTTTGTTTATTTGTTCAAAGTCTTCGATTAAAATCTCTATACGCTTAGCTGTGGGTGGGCATGATACACAAATCTTGAATTAGATCCTCAATGTAGCATATATTCATTAATCATGTAGCATGTCACATGTAGTCATTATGTTTGCTTTAACCTAAATGACTCTTTTCAGGCTTAGAGGAACAACATCAGGGGCCAATAACCGTATGGACTTGGTTTCGCTTGTCACAAGTGGCGTGAACAATAACGAGGCAAGCAGCCATGAAGATGTTCTTGGCGTGGTTGAAGGATGGCAAGATGATGAAACCCATAACCCTGATGTCCCTGCTGTTACTCACAACAGGGGTTTGACCCCTTTCATCTTCATCCCTTTTGAAGAGGTAATCTCCCACTTCAACATCCAATTATCTATTTCTTCCATAATCAGAATATTCAGAATCCTCGAATTCGCATCTTACAACCATTTCTCATCTGGGTGTAGGTTGAAACATCAGTTCTGAACCTCCCAGTGGAGAAGATGGACTTCTTCGTGCCCGGTTGATCTACTGATCCTAGGCAAGGACAAGTTAAATCTGTATATATAAGCTTTACAGTATCAAGACTGTTATGATTATGTGTGTGTATGTACTATATTTATGTTGTCTGCATTTTTAGCTTCAGTTTGTTGCCAAAAAATGACGATCTTTGTACATATATCAGTGTCATTTGCAAGAGACACAATTGTATAAGTTGGAATTCTGTATTATTATCTGGTCTATCCACCAGTCAACCATTATTTTACATCTCAACACAGCTTAAGATCGACTATTTTCACAATGATACCAAACAGAGCCTAAGCGATCGATGCAGGAAGAACAGCTATGATCAAATAGAAGAATTTGGCGCCACCAGGAGCGTAGACTATAGAATTCCAGTTGTTGTTGCGAGGAAGAAACGTGTCCTGTACAACAAAAGCCACAAATCACCATGGTCAATCGAATGATCAAGCCAAAATTGAGCTGGACAAATTCGATCCCCAATTGAATTGAAAACCCTAGAAATCGAATTGAGAACGAGAAGAAAGGGGAAAAGAGGAGATAATTACGGAGACGTAAGAGCAGGAAGGGATGACGAGGAAAGAGCGAGACTTGGCGTGATCGAAGGCGGCGACGCAGAGACGAGAAGCCATGCCCAGACCTCGCTTCGAAGGAGGAACGTAAGTGTGGACGATGTCCATTACCTTAACGCCGTCATCTTTCTCCGTCAAGATATACTCCAGATAAGCTTTGTGATCCTCCGTCTCGAATCTCTGCCTGCTCTCGTTCCACACTATCGTGTTCGCCGTCTCCGTCGCCATCTCTCTCGCTCTGTGTTGCTGTAGGAAGTTAGCGCTAGACTTATCGTTGCCATATTTGGGCCTAATAGAAGATTGGGCCTTTGACACTTAAGTGTGCCTTGGCCCAAACTCTAAAAGGCCCATTTTATACAAAACTTGGTAGTTACGTGAACTGCTAAGCAGAACGGAAAGGGGCCGTCTAGCGCTTAGGGAGTTCAGATGGACACCTATATTGGTTGGAAGATTAGGTGGTTGAGACCTTTCAGTGTCTAAGAAGATACTCGACGGAGCCTAGGCGAGATTTTTTAGAATAGAGTCGATAGTAGTTGTTCTCTATTCTCTAACATGAAGTGAAACAATTGTCATTTCAACAATACAATACGCGTAGAGAAGCAAAATATCATAGTTCATCACGTAATGAACACTTCACTAAGCTAATGGATTTTTTTTTTTATAATCTACTATTGTATTATTATTCATGGGCTACTTCTTTTGTTAGTTAACAGTTAATGTTGCATTATCATTTTCGTCTTTATTTTGCAGAAAGGCAATTTGTGATTTCAAAAGGGATAGTCATAGTAATGCATAAAGGAGGTTGTTGTGGCTACTTGTCAGTTGCCATTCCTTAGTGGAAGAAGCAAAAGCCAGATTAAAAAATCTCAGTTGCAAATTGACGTTTGTGACCTTATAAGCTCATAATTAAAAGAATTTGATAAGTTGCTAGAATAGGATAAATTCTCCCCTAGAACGGCCATCTACATTATGAACAATATATATAGGATACAAGACTTGTCTAGCAAGTTAGGTTACAAAATACTATATACAAAAGCGATTAGTAAGCTTTAATTTTTTTTTCAAAGGAATCGAACTCATATATGATTTTAGTGAACCAGCATTCTAGAAAATACTAGACGTCTCCTGAACTAACAGAGATCGCATAGTGTCTAGGTAATCTAGGCTGCATAAACGGGGTGAAAGACTAGACGTGTCTAATCGAAATTTCTAAATGGTTAACTACACTTGGCTCCTCCATATTGGGCCAAGTTTCATTTTTTATATCATCTTGTTACATTATACTATGTTTTTTTTAATGATGCTTAAACCCAACTAACGTCAAAGATAACCTAAAAAATGTTTGCATTGTAAGCCATTAAAAAACAAAACTTTTTCAGAGTAAAAAATTAATGTACGTAGCTTAATAGCAATATCGTTATAGATATCATAAGGGCAAAATCGTGACTTAACAAATCTTTGTCCTCGCTTTAACTTCACCCCCACTTGCATTATAATCCTCCATCATCATCCATGGTTCCTTGTCGCGCCACCCAACTTGTACGACCCCTTTACCACCACTTTTAATCCAAAATCCCACAAACACTCCAAAATTCTCATCTCCATCTCCGTTTGTGCTCCAACTATGGTGGACACCAAGGTCGAGACCATCTCCAGGCTCGCTCAGTGGCGAGTTGACAGCTTCGGCCCTTGCGCCTACAAGAAATCCGATCCCTTCCGAATCGGAATCTGGAATTGGTAATTGTGCGTTTGATTTTCATTTTTGAAATTCCTTTTTTGGTGGATTTTGAACTGAATCGGATGTTTTGGCCTGTGTTTGTCTGAATCGGGCAATTGATTGACGAACAGGCACTTGTCGATTGAGAAGAATCGGTACCTTTACATCAGATTGTTCCCGGAGATGTCTAAGGTGACGAAGGAGCAGCCTCCGCTCGCTCGCTTCATTCTCCGCGTTAACAGCTCCGGCGTTAATCGCAAACCCTACGTTTCTCCAGGTTTGCTTCTTCGTCTTCAGTTGTGTACTGATTTCCATGCTGATGCTTGAATTGGAAAAGGAATTTCATATCTAGGTTATTTCTTAATCAATTGCAAATCATCGCAATACTATCATGGAAGTATAGAGAAAAGGAATTTCATTCTTTCTACTCTGGATGTGCTTTGGTTATGGTTTCTTCTACATTGAGCTGAGTTGAGTTAGTCAGATTTATTGTGAAAGCTAGTTATTGTATGATCTCACTCTCCTCTGTTGGACTTGACTTGGCTAGTTAGAGTAAGACTGGTGATTCACACATTCAAGATTTTGTCTCTACTTCCATGATATTTGGAAGAGTATCATTTGTCTGCATATAATGAAATTCTTATAACATTCAATTGCCTGTCTAGCTATGTTGATTCGAGCTTCTAATAGATTGAATTTGTTTCTGTTTTCAGTACAAGACAGATTGCTCCGAACCAGTGAGGACTTCGTATGTCCTGTTGATTGCAACTTATCTGGCCGTCTTGTGATTGATGTTGAATTTCTTGAACTGAAGATCTACCCGGTCAATGTAAGCTTTGCTGAATAAACTTACTGTACTTTACACACACATGACAAAATCAATCTTCAACTGATACTTGAAAATCAGGGTGGTGGAGAAACAATCTCTGTATGGCCAAATGACGTAGCCATGGAATCAATAGCTTCAAAAAGCACACTCAGATGCCTCTCCCGCTTACTCCACGAGAACATCCATTCCGACGTCACAATCAACACAGCAAACGGAAGCATCAATGCACACAAGGCAATTCTCGC
Source organism: Fallopia convolvulus (assembly GCA_964016875.1). Lineage (NCBI taxonomy): Eukaryota > Viridiplantae > Streptophyta > Magnoliopsida > Caryophyllales > Polygonaceae > Fallopia > Fallopia convolvulus. The sequence continues at coordinate 57,257,574 of OZ024727.1, read as the reverse complement.
TGCAAGCTCGCCAGTTTTCCACAGCATGTTCCTCCATAACCTCAGGGAGAATCAATCTTCCACCATTGACATAGAGGACATGTCATGGGAGTCTTGCAGGACTCTCCTCACCTATTTGTATGGCGACTTAAAGCAAGACGATTTTTGGAAGCACAGGCTTGCACTACTTAGTGCAGCGAATAAGTATGATATTTCTGATTTGAAGGATGCCTGTGAAGAGAGTCTCTTGGAGGATATAAACTCTGAGAATGTGTTGGAGAGGCTGCAAGAGGCCTGGCTTTACCAGCTGCATAAGTTGAAGAAAGGTTGTTTTACATACTTGTTTGAGTTTGGGAAGATCTATGATGTTAAAGATGAGATTGGGAATTTTTTCAAGGCTGCTGATAGGGATTTGATGCAGGATATGTTCCAAGAAGTTATTAGCCTTTGGAAGCCACTTTAGGGTTTAGTTATATACTTATATGCTAAGCATCATCATTATAAACCCAAGTGATTGGTGGGTAATTGTAAATACTAGTATTAAATTATTGTAAAATGTTCTGCTTTATTTGTTAGAATGGGGCAGGTTGCTTGATTGGGATGTAAAATATAAGATGTAAGATTTGAAAATTGTATTTTTACCTGGCATTATGTTATCCTCATTGTGATTCCATGCACAATATTTCTCTAAGAGAATAACATTGAAGTTTGAAGTTAGAAAGAGGCTTCAAGATTAAAAAACCCTCTACCCAAAATGAGTACTTTGTATAATTGGATCAATTTAAGCGTAATTCCATACTAACAAGTAATAAACCTAAAATTTAAACCGGAGTTTTAGAAATGGCTCATTCCAACAGCCTACCAAACATTATGTATGATTCCTGATTCCAATCCGATTCCAACAACATACCAAACTGACTTTAGTTGCTCATAACTGCCTTTCTTTTCTTATGGACCTCTCCAATTATCGAACTTGTTTGGCACAACTGCCCATTATCAAAATTGTTTGGCATCTCAACTGCCCATTTATTTTCAGTGTACAGTTGTTCGCTTTTGTGTAGTGGTGTTTCCTCAATCAGGAAATCGTATTCGCACTCCCCAATCTCCAGTCATTCACTTTCAACAACAAACCATAAAAACACTGCGTGTCCAGCCAATCAAACACCAAGAACTTTAATTCTCTCTTCTCTTTTCGTCTTACCTTTCACTCCAAATTCCCCGGCGATAGAGATGCCAAAGAGAAATCAGCAGAAGAGCAACGCCGGCGTGTTCTTCCTGGCCACGCTCATTCTCTGGCTCATCTCTGTGCTCTACGAAATCGGATTCCACCGACGAAGAGAGCTGATTGTTGTGTTGGGCGGTTGCTTCTTCTTCCAATTCGCCAATTGGGTCATTAGGAATTCGTTTTCTCGTGACCCCCTTTTCGTCAACACTTCCGTCTCTCTTATTCACTCCGCCATTACTTCTTTTGCAGGTTTTGATCTCTCTCTAACCCTTTTTTCATAATTCAGCTGTTCTTTGGGCTTTTTTTGTGTGCAATTTGACAGATTGTTTTCTGTGGACTTAATTGTATGCAAATGAGAGCGTATGCATCTAGATTGAGATGTTCTAGGGTTTGCAGGTGGGAAGAAACTTACTTTCTAGGTGTACTCTTCAGTGTTAAAGATTCAAACTTTTGATGCTATTTTGTGCTAATTCTTTAGGGCTTTTGATGATATATAGTTAATTATAGTTTGCAATTCCTCTAATGCTTATCAATTGGATAATGGATTTGGGTTGAATGAAGCATTGTTGTGGAATGACATTGTACTGAAATTTCTCAGTAGTGGAATTTCTTAGTAGAAAAGTGCGTTTTCAATTTGGGTGTATAGGGTTTAATAGTTGTTATTTGGGGGTTATGATTAGTGCAGATGATATAAAGAAAGAATTCACCTTCTCTTATCTGTCCCTTCTGTCTTCCTCTCAATATCCCCTAATTTTGTAAAGGGTCCTTCTTGGGACATTACAAAAGCCAAGCCATGCTTTGTTGTTCAATCTGTTCTTTGTTCCATTGAGTGTTATCCAATAAATGAACTCTCCCTTTTATGTCTTGCATCTCTTGCTTGACAATTTCTCTTCCTTACTCAGGACATTTTGTTTAGACTAAAACATTTGCATTTCCTTGGAAACTTGTATGCGCACAATATCTTTACAAGATCCTTCTCTTACTTTTGTTGAGCTTATTATGACTTTATTCCTCCTTGTGCAGTCATTTTCATTCTAATCACGCGATGGAAAGTATCACAAGATCCAACCCAAATGTTTGAGCACGAACAATTAGTCGGTTCTGCCTGGCCCGCCGCTTACACAGCCTTGTCTTTCTCCTGTGGTTACTTTGCTTATGATCAATGGGATATGTTACAATACCATCTTTACAGCGGCTGGTTTCCTTCGATTCTAGCTCATCATCTCATTCTCCTCCTCTGCTTCACACTCGCTCTATACCGTAATGTCACCATCAACTACCTCATTCTCACCCTAATATGTGAGGTAATGTGATTACCCATCTGTATAATCTTCATACTTTTCTCTTTAGTACCTGTTTCGATGCATTTTACATGCATCATATAGCACGTTTTACGCATTTTGCTTCCAAAAAGATGAAGTGATGCATATTAGTAGAAGAAGATATACTACATGACATTCAAACAAGCCCTAACAAAATCAAATACAACATTTTGACTGACATAATGCTTTATGATACATTTTGAGCTTACATGTTTGGTAAACTCAAAATACAATGCTTTATGATACATTGAATATAATGCATATTGTATCAAATACAACATTTCGAATTTAATGCCCCGTGATGCATAAGTTCTTTATACATATATATGTCGTTTTGGAACAGCTGCATTCGGTCTTTCTGCATATAAGGAAACTGAGAAGGATGCTGGGAATTCGGGACGCCAAGACTAAAATTGTTAAGGCAGAGTGGGTTCTCAACTGGGCGACGTTTGCTTTTGCTAGGGTGATCCCACATATACTGATCACCATTAAACTGTTGCGAGACGCCTCCAAGTTTAACAAGGGAATTGAGCTCCCTTTAGCTCTGTTTGGAATGGTGGGAATGAATTCGCTCAACATCGGTCTTGGCATTGATCTGTTGGCAGCTTTCAAGAGGGAAATAAAACCTCCTATGAGCAATCATGTTGACTGACATAGTGACATAGGAAACTTCTATATAGTGTAAAGAGATTTTTCTTTCTGGTTGAACTATGTAAATGCAACTTATGTTCTCTCTTTTAAGAAATTGAAAGGCTTTTCCTTGTATTTCGAATAGTAGCTTATAATGATGTTGTCATACACACCCATAGTTCAACAAGATGATGACTTGATTTACGAAAAGGAACCCATGTAGTATTTGTTTATGGTGCCAATATACATACATTATTGGACCTATTGAACCAAAGATTTCTGAAAATATGCTAATGCTAGACAATGTAAGACGTGGAGAGAAAATCAATTAACCATTTGCATTTGTACATGAAGTTTTCTGTTGCTGTTTTCAAGCCCTCAGATCATATCCCCTAGGCAGAAACTAGTTTGTATGTAGCATCATATGAAGGTTGTATTAGGAAATGAAGAGCTGTTTGAATTCGTCTTAGATGCACTTCTAGCACGAACCCAGGCTAAACATAAAAGAAAAGATCTTTGATCTTACACTCCAGAGACAAACAAATCAATGAAAATACAAATGCAGATGGAACCCATGTCAGACAAAAGAAAGTGACTTTATTCATAGATGGAGGAAATAACATCTCATCTCATTTCAAACGCACAGCAAAAGCAGACGACGACGATTAGAACACCACAACATTCGTCCTTGCCCCTTTGAGGTTAATGCTCTCAATGTTGAATCGATCATTCGATATCCTTCTCCTTATCATAGGACGGAATGGAAGAAAAGTAATGAAACCTGCAATGGCTACTGAATAGCCTCTTTTGACTTTCCGAATAATAAAGCCCTTGACTTTCGTATTCGTTCGCCAAATCTTGTTCAGCTCCACCCAAGCTCGGTGTTGTCTGAATCTTCGTGGAGGAAGAAGAAGCGGTTCACCAACCACTCCATCTGTGGATGATCCCACCAAATCATTAAACCTGGCGGCTGCTCGCTCTTTGATCAGTGGTTCGCCGACCACTAGATCGATGAATAATCTCTCCAAAATCTTCTTTTTGATCAGTGATTCGCCGGCCACTGGATCCAGGTATCCTACCTTACTCTCAAACCTGGTGGCTCGGTTGATTGGCACTCCTGTAAGCTCATCTTGCATACAAACTCTGGCGGTCCCAGGTCCTGCATCCACCAAGAACAGTTCTTTCTTTAAGCGTAAAACTTGAGATTGTAAGGCGTTTCCACTGCATAAGAAAAAACTGGAATTGTATCTTGGAAATAATCGACTCAAATAGATGCTCATCGTAAGATAAGCTTCAGATTGTATGGCTTTTGCTTTTGAAGAAGCGGATTTCTCTAGATCGAAAGAAATGCAAGAGAAGGGAAGAACAAAATAAGAGACTGCTAGGGTTTCAGTCTACAAGAGGTTATAAGCAGGAGCTCATTTAATCAAAACGCAGTGTTTTGTAACCAAGTGAATGAGGGCCCAGCTTCAGAAAATAGGCCCACCAAGCAGAACAACCCCAATTCAAAATTTCAAATCCAATAGACATAAACCAAAAAATTAGGGATGATCACGGGTCGGGTTGGGTCGACCCGCGACCCAAAATTGCGGGTCGTCCAATAGACATAAACCAAAAAATTAGGGATGCTCACGGGCCGGGTTGGGTCGACCCGCGACCCAAAATTGCGGGTTACGGGTCGACCCGTAACCCTCAAAAAATTTTACTTTTGACCCGCAATCCGACTTGCGGGTCGCGGGTAGACCCGCAACTCGCAATTTCGGATCGGGTCATTGCGGGTCGACCCGGTATTTTTATAAAAAAAATAGTTTATATATTAATAAAATTATAAAAATATACATACCGCGACCCGCAACCCGCAAATTGCGGGTCGCGGGTGACCCGACCCGTTGAACACCCCTACAAAAAATGGTCATTTAAATGATCACACTATTTTTTTTCCGAGGGACATAGTGCCCCAGTCCAACGACAAGGAAGACCCAAGGTTCACCTCAAGGAGACTAGTGGGAGATCGAACCTACGACTTGTCAGATTCGATTCTTGTCTTGCTCCACTAGACCAACCCCTTGAGGTTAAATGATCACACTATTGAACTTAATGAATTACACATGAAAATCAAATGAAAGCAAAATAATGAATTACGTCTAATTTCAACCAAAAAAAAATACTCTCTCTGTTTAGTTCTATTTGTCCTTATAGTCTAATGCACATATAGTCATATATTAAGACATGTCATATTCTAACTAAATTGTCCCTATTGAATTCATATTGAAAAAAGGTGAATAGTGAGTGCATTTAATGTATCTTGTTTTTAATTGGATAAATATAAAGGGTGATATTGAAAATTTTTGGACAAAATATCTAGAAAGACAAATAGAACTAAAAAAAATTAATTGTAGAAAGACAAATAGAGAACTAAACAAAGGGAGTAATGAATTAGGTCTAATCATAAAAGAATTATTGTTTTTAGAAGCCTTGTAAATATAATCATAATCAGGCTGAACTATGTACATGCAAGAATTTATCTTGCAAGCTATATAAATTTATATTGCCACTTAATTTGAAAGGTTTAAACTTTACAGAAAACTTCTGGGCTTTCCTAACCTGTAGATCTACTTGCAAAAAAATATTCAAATGCAACTGAATTCCAAAGAACCTTTCAAATTCTTGCAAAAAAATATTCAAAGGTTTAAATTTTGGCATCTCAGGATCAAAGAAACCTTTCAAATGTGTAAACCAAGCCTTGGTTTACACATTGAAATCCAAAACCAAGGCTTTTTTTTTTTTTTTTAAATGAGCCCTTCTAATCTTCTTCTTAGATGCCAAAATTTCAAAAAGACAGTATCCTAACCAAACTTTTATCAGCTTTCATAACAACAAACTAATTCTACAACCTTAACCAAAAATTTCCTCCACTTCTCATCCTCTTCTCATAGGAAACAATTTCTCAAACCCATTTCCCCTTTTCTCAGAACTAGAACAACTAAACATATTAGTATTAGAAGAAGAAGAAGAAGATTCCATCACATCTCCATCAACATACTTTGAGAATGTATGCAATCCTTCTGAATTTTTTAAGTGATCATCACATCTCTTTTGTTGAGGCAGATACACATTGTTCGAATGGAGCTTCCACATCTCATTACCACCATTTGTGATTACTGGTGAAGGGTCAATCAGAAATTCTTCTATTGTTGCTAGAGACTTCAGCTGGTTGCCAAGAGATGCTATTGTCTTCTGACACTCTTCTAATTTCCCCGCTGCGTTCGCTAGATCTTCCTGAAATGCAGAAAAAACAAAAAATCCAGCTTTAATTGAAAAAAAGGAAGATAATTGAGATGCATTCAAGCTAATATTTTTACCTGATTTAATTTCTGCTCAATTACAACAGGCACATTTTGTTGAAGCTTGAGTTCTTGCTCCTTTTGCTTGAGCTCTTTCTTGAGTTCTTCACATTTGGCCAACAGTTCAGCTGAGACACCATTTTCCTTGTTAATCTGTGCTTGTAAGGTATCAATTTGAGTAGACATGGTTTCCACTTCCCCTCTTGCATTGGCGATCTCTGACAAGAGACGTTCTTTTGATTCGGTTTCTTCATGAAGCTCCTTTTGCAGCTTCTCCACCTCGCTATCAGCTTCCTTAAGCTTGCTTTGCAATTCGTACAAACGCTCTTCGCTTTGAGCCAAAGCAGTTTTCATTTCCTCAACTTCACTTTTGTGTACTGCATTTTGCATCTCCAGCTTCAACTCAGCCTCATTGATCTTGATCTGTAATTCATCTAAACATTTTCGGCTTTCAGCTAAAGCCATTTCCTTTTCCTCCACTTCACTTCTAGAGGCTTCTTCATGCTTCTCAAACTTCATGACAGCTTCCTTATATTGGCTTTCTACTTCCTCCAAGCACTTTCGGGTTTCCTCTAAAGCCTTTTCCTTTTCCTCCAATTCACTACTACCTTCAAGTTCTTCGTTCTTCAAATGCAAGTCGTTTTCCAGTTCTTGACATCTAGCTGAGAGTTTCTCAGATGATACCCTTTGCCTATCGATTTCTTCTTGTAACTGTTCAATTTTCGACATCATTGCTTGAGCTTCTAGTTTCAAATCATTAGCAAAGGACTCATATTCCATTTTTAACTCATTCGCTTCTTGCAACTCTTCTTCTACCTGTTCCAGCTTCATTTTGGTTTCCATTAGCTCAACTTGCAAATTTTCCAAGGAAACTTGGCTTTGAGATGAAGCCATCTCCAGCTCAACCTTCTCATCTTCCATCTTCTGCACTTTTTCTTCCAATTCAGTTGCCCTACATTTAATCACCTTGAGCTCTTCCTTTAACAGATTATCTTCATCTTTAGATTGATGCTGAGGCGATTCTAATTTGGCGTTATGATGATGACCATTTTCTGGCATTGAAACCAGCTTTTCCATTTCAAGGAAATCATCCATAAGATCAATATTTCTACCGAGCGACTTTTCGTTCTTGAACTGATCAAGCTCATCCATGAGAGCAGAATTCAACTTTCTCAAGCTAGCCTCCGAACCATCTGATTGGCTATTTGTAAATGAATCAATTGAGTATGAAGAAGCTAAAGGAGATTTCTGGCCCATATCCAAGATGGGTAATTTACGAGAAATGGCTTTTAGCTTCCGACACTCACTCTCAAGCCTAGCAACCATTCTGATGCTCTCCAAATGCTGCTTGCTAGCTGTTTCTGCAGCTTTGGTGCTCAGATCTCTCTCAATGGTCCTAATTTCCAGCTCCTCGGATTGCGCTACAAGCTCATAATTAAGTCTTTCACTCTCCCTTTCTAAAAACTCTAGCTTTATATGGACCTCAGGTGAGATTGCACTAGAAGCTTCCACTTGGGCCTGAAGCTCGACAATCTGGCTCTCAAGCTTTGACTTGGAAAGCTCAAACTCCTTGCTTTTCTCATCCACGGCTTCTTTGATCTTTCGCTCTTGTTCATCCTTTGCTAGTCTAAGTTGCCTAACACATTCTTTTAGAGCTTGATCAAGATGGCTGAATCTTGCTTCTAGAGCCGAGTTATTCTCAGCTGCAATTTCCAGCTGCTCTTTTAAAGAAACCACTTCATTCTCAGCCTTTTCCCACCCTAAAAATAAATTAAAACGTTATAATCAATTTTAAAATAACACACAACGGAAAAAAATGTATTAGTTTCTTGTATAAAAAGCTAATTTCTTTAACCTTCAACTGCATCTTCAGCAACCTTAGTGTGCTGTTTCACTAGCTCATCTTTAAGACTCACATTGATGAGAGCAGCTGATAATTTCTCCTTCAAAAGTTTCACGCTTTCGTTCTCTTCTTTGTCATTTGATACAACAGTTAGTGTTGCTTCATCTAGATGACCTTCTTGATTTAAGGGCCCATTGTTCTCGAAAGAATCTTCTTGATTAGCTTCTGAGAATTTCATCAGCAAACTATTTTTGCTTATAGAACCATTTTCTTTGTTGCATTCTTCTTCTGATAATGCTTTGGAAGTAACTTCTGGAGACTGAGTGTTATGATTTGGAGATCCTTTTGTGTAGTCCTGATTTAGTTTTTGCACAAGCTAGTAAAGATTACAGATACCTAGAAACTCAATAGGAAAATGTAAGAAATTATACTAACCTGTTCTTCTGAGACTTTCTCAGATTGTGAAGACATTGACTCTGAAGCTTCACTTTCACCTGGACTCATCTTATCCAAAGAAGACTTCTTCTTCCACAACCATTTCCTTTTCTCCATTACCCAAAATCAAAGCTCTCTTAACTCCACATCAGTGTTTACATTTGCACATTATCCAATTTGGTCCTCATTAGGCTAACAGCCTGTAAAAGAGAATACAGCATAGATAAAGCAACTACAAGTAGAACATCAAGAACCCTAAAAAGGCCAAAAGTAAAACAAAAGGCACCAAGATTTACTAGAAATGAGAAATGATGTGTCCAAAGATGGAACAAAGAGATGGGTTATTGCAATTTGACAACCCAGGACTTGAAATTAGAGTGTTTTCTATCCTACCCATGTGGTGAAAATTCAAACCTTGTTCAATGGAGATGAATAGAACAGTGGCAAACAGAAAGAGCAGCCAAGAAAAAAGCCATGAGTTTTGCAGAAAACCAGACTAATAGAACAACAACACAGCATTTCACTATTTCATCAACAGCATCATAACTCTTCAATTCATCACTTGAATAGGGTTAAATGCAATGACAGCTGACTACTTTTTGAGCAAGACTTATTCAACTGTTGGAGAGAAAAAGGGTAAAAATAAATTGAATACCTTTGACTGTTGACAAGCCCCAAACAACCCAGAAAAATTCAGAGAGGTATAAATGAGAAGGAACTGAAAAAATCAAGAAAACAAGGGTTTAGAGTTGCTAATGAATGTCAAATTAATAAAAACAAGATGGGGTTTTGCGGTGTGTGCGTGAGCTGGAGAAGTTAGCATGTGACTATGAATTGCAATGTTGAACAACTCAATGGATAAAGATAGAAGCTTTTTCAAGCAAATCAATCTCTTTTTTGAGTCTATGACTATAAATTGCTGTTGAATGTTACCTCATAATTGCTCAAATGAAGCTTCTCTTGTTTCCCTTCCACAACAAAGAAAGCAGACAAAAATTACCAGAAGTAAAACTGTAAAAAAAAAACACACACACAAAAACAAAAATCCAAGTAACACCCAAATCTGAAAAATTGATACAAAAATCAGCCAAGCAGCTTGAAATCCAGAAACCCCACCTTTGAATTTCTTCACTTGGTGGGTCTACAATCAAGATTTTTGGTAGTGAGAATGGTGGGTGTCAGCTTTAATTTAAATGGGCTACACAGCTTTGTGTCTATCAAGGAGTTTCCTTCACCGGAACTCTTCATCTGTTCCTGCATCATCTTCATCATCCAACGGTCCAAATTAAACATTGCCCACACTTTATTGCGCTCTCATTTTCATTTAATACAGAGTAATGGCTATTGGTCTCTAATTGGGAAATTAAAAGCTATAAATAATGAGCATGGGATTCTTTTTTTTTTTCCTTTTCCAAGCGTCTGTGGGTTTGTTTATTTGAAAAAGATGAAATCTTTAACATGTGAAACTGTGTGAGAGTTGGTTGAGTGAGTCACCCTTGAAAGTTACCCATGTTTTGCTCTTTCTCCAGGTTTCATTTGTGGTTCATCATTGTAAAGCTAAACATAGTTTTTTTTTATTAGAGTAAGGTTTGATTTGTGTTGCATTATTAGACTTTACAAATTATGGGCTTTGATCTTTTTCGACTGGTTTAATGTTTGTTTATGATTAGGGAAATTCTTGTCATATTAATTACCTGAATTTGTTTAAAGAAAAGATGAGACAAATTGTTTTTGTTTGGTATAATAGACAAAAGATGTCGGCTGTCACCATGTTATATGGCCTTTATTGGAGTCCTTCAACATTGTATTTTCTAGATGCCAATAAATTTGCTACCCAAGTTCCTTCCTCTAAACAAAGATAAATATTAGCATCTAGCTCAATTTTTTCATGGGATATCCCAAGTTCTTTTAGTTGATAATTGTAAGGATATCAACTTCAATAATAAGATTTTTTATTCATAAATTTAAAGGCTCAATCAAGCCCAAAACAAGGGTTTATAGCATAGTTATGATTTATGAGTGATATAATTTTATCCATAAATTTAATCCTATTATTAGCATAGTTATGCTAAGAGGTCCCATTTCGATCATTGTCTCCACTTCACTTGCATGAAAATCAAGTCTTACCATTTTTTCTTTTATTAGATCAGGTCGATCGGTACAATTCGATTTACCTGATTCGTATGCTTTGTCGGTTAGAGTTTAGGATCCAGAGTGGAAAACACCCAACTCACACACTCACAATACGAGGTAATACACTATAAAGTGTGATCCAAACAAACCATTATGTTTATTAGATGTTAAAAGTTTAGTTTTACAAAAATACCAAGAGCCTTAGTCTAGGCGATTAGTTTTCAATGTTTTGGACTCGTGGCCCATAAGCATGTCAACTTTGAAAGCCCAAAATCAGTTTTAAAGCCCAATTTAGATTAAAAATCGTTCGTTGGCTTTAATTGCTAGAAAGTTCTAGCTAGTTTTCTTTTTTGTATTGAAAAGGACTATCCCACCATAGAGAACTTGACGTAGTATTTGAGAAAAATTGTCCCTCCACGTGTCTCGACATCTTTGTAATGAACGTGGGATGAGAAAATTCTGTAGTCGTGTGGCAAGTGTGACAAGTGGTCCAATCGAAGCATAATTCTTTAGCCTTCCATTAGTTTTGGACACAACGTTGACACTTGAAAATACCACGACTACATACTACAAGTGTAACAAATACAACATTCCCTATATATATATGAAAATTTCATACTCACATTTTACAATTGGATCGAGTGAATAGACAAAACAATTTACCTTGTTCATGGTTTTTGCTAGCATATTTATGCACAAAAAGCTACTTATATTATTTTGTAAGTAGTTTTCAAAACAAAACGTAGGATTGTTCAAATAATTCGATGACTCGTAACTCGACCCGACTCGTAATTGATGGGTCGAATAACGGGTTAATATTTTTGGAATTATGGGTTATGGGTCGGCCAGTAAAACTCGTAACTTGTAATATTTTTTTATAATAGTATAATAACATTTACTCTTTATAATAATATATTAAAATCCTAAAATCTTTTAACTAGTTGTAAGTAGTTTTTTTTATTTAAATAGGACAAATGAGTTAAAATGGTCCTTAATCAAGCCAACGAATCAAAAGAGTCAAGCAGCAAGTCAAATGAATCATTTTAATTTGGTCAAACGGATCAACGGATCAACTCGTACCCCACCGCGTAAAACCCATAAGCCGGATTACGGGGCGACAAATTTTTGTATGGGTACATATAAACTCGGTTTACTGGTCAAATCGGGTCCATCCGTTGAGCAATCCTCGCAAAACCAATGGTTAGTTGAAACATAATTTAGAATCAGTTTGAAATTGCTACATTACATATTTAAAAAAAAAAAAAAAAGATCGCAATGTACCGACCACAAAAAATGATCTGCAGGATCAAATTCACAAAACGAGACGTGTTCATCTCTTCGCCCACCAAAATCCCAATCATTCTATCCACACTGCCTTCTTCATCCTCTTCCCACCACTCCTTTTGTCTTCCCTAAACTACACTGAATCCAAATTACAAAAAGGGGGCAAATTAACTCCTCAGTCTTCACTCAGTTCTCTGCACATCATTTTCATCACGAGAAACCAAGAACAAGAACAAGAAGTGAGGATCTGAATTACCATCAATGGCGCAGGCCATGATGCTCTCGTGCGGATTCTCCGGCCACGCAAATGCTTCAACTCCATTGAAGAAACAGCCCTCGCTTCTCTCTCAGATCCAGAAAATCAAGCCTGATTACTCCTCTTCTCACTTGCTCTTCTCTCCGCTTCCGATTAAATCCTCATCTCCTTCTTCGTCCTCGCTTATCAGAACATTCGCTCTCTTCAAATCGAAAGCCAAAGCTCCTCCTGCAAAGAAGGTAAATCAATCCGCCAATCTCTAATTTTCGATGATTGAATTCGGAATTTTTCTAATTTTCGAAAATCAGGTGGAGAAGCCGAAGCGAAGAGTAGAAGACGGAATTTTCGGAACATCTGGAGGAATCGGATTCACCAAGCAGAACGAGCTCTTCGTCGGCCGAGTCGCGATGCTTGGATTTGCAGTAAGTATCACGATTCCTCAGTTTCAATTTCTCTCATTGTTCATAACGGAAAATCAATTCGGCGCTCTGAGAAATTCCCAAATTGAAAGCGAAATGCGAATAACCTAGAAGAAGATTCGAGAGATTCAATCGGAGCAAACCTAATTACAGCTCAGCAATTACTCGCCACCGCGCTAGCGCTCTCTCTCCTGTTCTGCTCCGCCGCGAACGGCCTAGAAGACGGCGGCAGGATCGGCGGCGGAGGCGGCGCGCTGTTCAGGAGAGCGTGCATAGGGTGCCACGACGCAGGAGGAAACGTGATACAGCCGGGGGCCACGCTATTCGCCGGCGATCTGGAGCGGAACGGGGTGGCGACGGAGGAGGAGATCTACAGAATCACGTACTCCGGCAAGGGGAGAATGCCTGGCTTCGGAGAGATGTGTACTCCGAGAGGGCAGTGCACTTTTGGGCCGCGTTTGAGTGACGATGAGATTGGGCTTTTGGCCCAATTCGTCAAGCTACAGGCCCAACAAGGCTGGCCCAAAATTGATTAGTTTATTTGTGACATTCGTGAAACGTAATTTCAATTCAAAGATTGATTTATAACTTTTAATATTAACTCTACTTTGTTTATGGTATGTTCTTACTTCGAATATGAATATGGTTTAAGGTGACTTATTAAGTAACGGATTTTATAACCTATGTCCTAAGAGTATAATAAGATAAGCATCCCCGATTTCGAGTTATAATCGAGTATGTAAGAATTTAGTTAATGTTGGCAGGCATCGTTACTAGGAGAGGCGATAACGGGGAAAGGAATATTAGCACAATTGAACATAGAAACCGGAATTCCAATCTATGAAGCCGAGCCATTGCTACTTTTCTTCATATTGTTCACACTGTTGGGCGCGATTGGAGCCTTGGGTGACAGAGGACAGTTTGTCGATGATCCTGCAACCGGCCTAGAGAAAGCCGTTATCCCGCCTGGCAAAAACGTCAGATCCGCCCTTGGCCTTGGAGATGGAGGTATATACATTTTGCGTTAGAACGCATTCAATAATCTCAAGTTTAGCAAGTATAAGAAATTTATTCGATCAATTTTTAGTTTTAAAATGATTTTCTAAGATTAATATTCCATCCGTTCAGAAATACTTGTCGTATTAGACTCAACATGCAGTAAAAAGCGTATTCTGAGCTATGCAAGCTTTTGTGTAGGTCCATTGTTTGGATTCACCAAGGCGAATGAGCTATTTGTGGGGCGATTGGCACAATTAGGGTTTGCATTTTCGTTGATTGGAGAAATTATAACGGGAAAAGGAGCACTCGCTCAGCTAAACATTGAGACGGGTGTGCCTATAAACGAGATTGAGCCATTGGTGTTGTTCAATGTTGCATTCTTCTTGTTTGCTGCTCTCAATCCCGGGACCGGAAAGTTTATCACCGATGTTGATGAAGAAGATTGAGTAGATGGAGAGATTGTTTGGGTTTGGTTTTGAATGTTTTATGTATATGTTTTTTGTGACTTGTGAACTTGTAATGTGAGCAACATACATTTGCAAGTGATCTAATAACACGAGGTTGCATGTAGTGTAGAGATAATAGTAAGTTCAATCTACATTGTTTCTTCTCTCATTGCTCTTTTGATGATGAATAAGCCAATGGGTATGATTATGATATGATAAATTTGGTATGAATAATGAATCTTTAGGAAAATATAGGAGAGAATAATCAAAGAAGAGAGCTAATGATGAAGGATGTACGAGTAATTATGATTATCTTGTTCACATTTGATGATCAATTATTCCAAATAATTGGAATATTAGCTTAGGGTTTCACCTCCAAAATTTAATCTAAGCCAAAAAATTGGTAATTCATTTCTCAAAGTCAAATTATTGGATAATACTATTGGAAAATCGACCATTTTCAAGATTTTTGTACACTTATTAACAATCCTATTGACACAAAGACACTATATATTATATTGTGAAAAATCTTCAAAAAATATTTTACAAGTAATTCGATATTCTTTTATATGAGGTTACTTCAAAGCACTCACTAGAGTAACTGACTCACTATAGTTCCCTATAATTTTCTAGATAATTACTCATGTAATCTTTTATACACAATTCTAGATATTTTTAAATGTTAATTTAGCAATCTTACTCATGTGTTTAATTGATTTGCATCTCAAGAATTTTCCACCAACTTCATGTAAGTTGATGTTCACCAATTTTCTATATTCTCTTTTGTTGCTTCTTGGGCCAATCCTCATTAGCCCATCTCAAGATTTATTAAGCTATTTCAATTAAGCAATCCATCATCTCATTTGAAATATGATTATAACACTATCACCGGCACGTGGACCTGTCAAAACTCGACTTGATCCGGTGATCCGATCCGATCCGCCTGAAGTTTTCTAGATTAAAACCTAACCCGAAATTAATGGGTCAAAAAATGACCCGACCCAATCAACCCAGTCACTAATGGGTCGATCCGAAACATTGTTTTATAAAAAAAATATCATTTGTATTGAATATTATAATATATTTCTATTATTGAAATATATAAACTACTAATATTTTATAATTAAAGAAATAATATTTAATTTTAATAATATTTTAATAATCATTAAAAAGGTTTAAAAAATTGATGTTCTTGATCCTATGGGTCGACTTGAACCCGTACCAAACCCGAAGCGACCCAACTCGACCGACTCAGAAATTTTGATGACCCAATAATCGGAACTCAAACCCGACCCGCCTGACCCATTTGACAGGTCTGGCGACATGTATCAATCTTTCGTCCTCTCTCTGGTCAATTCATTGAAAATAGATTTTCAGATGTGATTTATTTTTTACATAAATTTTTCCATTAATTTGGGAAATTCTATCAGGAATTCAACGAAGTAAATACTTATATTGTCACGAAGGTAGAGATTTTGATAGAACCATTAAAGGTAAAGGTAAATAAATCTGGATCGGTTGTCCACCCCCTACAAATTAGGGCGGGTATGAACAAGAAAAATATTTAATTTTACAAAGACTCGACCCAAATCCTCTACCCGCCCATAAATGTCCCAAACATTGTGTCTAGATTGATCGAATCCGACTCAAACCTAGTTTTGTATATGCCTCAAATAATAAATTTAGTGTTTTTTTTAAGAAAAGAATTCGATCAACCAAATCAAGAAACCGAGAAACTCGGTAGTTGGACAATTCAACATTAAAGCGACAAAAGAAATTGAAATAACAAACAAAACGACATTAAAAGCTAAAAATATCCGGGTTAGAGTGAATATGGCATAAACTTGGGTGAGTTTTTCAACTAATGCATTGTGCTTTTTTTTAGGTGTCTATATATGCTTGCTTGTTTGTTGTGGGCTAATTATAACCTGCAAAGAGTACTTTTGGGTAGTGGTGGGTTCGGTTTCGGAACCGGCAATTGCGGTTCCTCCGAATCCTGGAATCCCCGATTTCTCGATTTGGTTCCCGGTTCCGGTTCGGTTCTGTTCTTTCTGGTTTCGGTTCCAAACCTTAAAAAAATAAAAAATAAATTTGAAATTGCAAAACTGCGGCGGTTCCCCATTTTCACCGGTATATTTTTTTTAAGTGATGGAACCGTCGGTTCTCCGGTTCCGGTTCCGGTTTTGGAACCGCCGATTTTTTCCGGTTCGGAACCAGGGAACCGAACCCACGTACCATTACTTTTGGGAGTCCAATTTCTGCCATTGATGAATGCTAGTACCAATTAATCTATATATTCATCTTCAAATCCATAAAAAAAATTATCCCCAAAAATATTGTAAGTTCTTGGATCGTGTCAGTTGGTTGGGTATCAGATGATCAAATTACAAATGATCTTCGTTTACTTACCTGAACATATAATTTGAGCACAACAAGGTACATTTGGGCAACTAAAGGCTATATACACACGACAATAAGTTATATTTTTATAACAAAGTTTTGTCCATATATATAATTAGTATTCTCTTTGGACATGTTACCTTGGGTAACAATTGCCACCTTTGTTCGTAGCAAAGCATGTCATGCCATTCCGTAATACCAATAAATGTCGATCAATTTAATTCTTTGGACATGTTACGGTACAATTAATAACAATAGTACATTATCATTGTGTGCATCATAACTCTATGTCGTTCTTTGTCTTTTACTCTTCTACCACTACAAGTTAGGTAATTGAGATTTACCGTATAGGATTCACCGGTAGTGTCTAAAGACCTATGCAACTACATTGAATTCGAGATGATTATCACTAGACCTGCCAAATGGGTCGGGCGGGTTGGATCGGGTTCGGGTCGGATCGGGTTCGGGTCAAAATGGGTCTCAGGTAATCGGGTCATAAAATTTCCAAGTTCATATGGACCGGGTTGTTACGGGTTCGGGTTGATCCAACGAGTCATGATCGTCAATTTTGTTAACCTTTATCTTTATATTTATCAAAATAATTAATATTATATTATATAAAATATTATTTAATAATAATAATATAATAATTTTATACAAAATCTATAATAAAATATTAAATTTTTAATTGAAATAATACTTTATCGGGTTGGCCGGGTCAACCCAACGGGTTGGTGACCCAAACCAGTTTTTTTCAGGTCGACCGGGTTCGGGTTACTCTTGACCCATTGATTTTCGGGTCGGGTTTGAACCCAAAAAACTTCGGACGTTTCGGGTCGGGTCAAGTTTTGACAGGTCTATTATCACTAATCTCCTTATTCATTTGATAAACTTTAATTTTCTGTTGTTAGACAAGGTAATTTGGCCATTGATAAAATTGTACAATTAAGCCACACCCATCCGTTGGACCACATTCAAAATCATGCAAATTTTTTAATTCTTATTCACAAGGATGCTCTGAAAATAATTGTTAATTAAAAGTTGGGTCCTTTTAATTTGTATCTATTAAAAAAAAAAGAGTGAATATCTCTCTTAATTCGTTCAATGATGATACAAGGATTAGAAGCTAATGAAATTGACGGATCAAGAGAATACCAATTCAAAGCATTAATTAAATGTGTCTTTGAAAAGTTATTGCAACACATATATTCTTCTCTACACACATTCATGTGGATTGTTTGCATTTTGCATTACAAGTCACAACATAAGAGGAGAAGAAAAAAAGTGCTAAAATAGGAAATTGAAGTGTGAAAACAAGGAAAACCAAACAAGAGCACACGATAGAATAAGAAAAAAGATAGGCCTAGTCATTTGTCCATCATACTTGGACCAAACACTTGATCAAATTGATCAAATTAATCAAAGCTAAAAAACAAACTCAATACTTACAAAACCAAAATCTAAATAATTACCCAAATGAAACACATATACATATATCATACATATGCATTGATCCGGCGGCTCCCCCAATTGCTTTGACGGAGGACTGATTGGCCGACAGTCTGTCCTGACATCCGAGGCCACCCGACGTGGCATATCCCATATCCAGATTGAAGACGATAACGTGCAGCTGGTCAATGTCGTTCTTGGTGACTGGCGTTGTCCGTGGGAGATCGAGATGTTGTGTGCGTATATCCATTGCTTGCTTGTCCGGTTCCGATGTTGAAGTATTTCCCACGTCGTCCGGGAGTGCAATTCGATGACAGACTACATTATTGCTGGTTCTTTTCGTCGTGTCTCGTCTGTTCCTCTCACTGTTGATCCGGGTCTTCGGAACCTCATTTGTCAGAATGATCTAGGATGACCGCTAGCCTGTTAGCGGGCCGTCCTAACTACTTTACTTATATATATATATATATATGCATTGATCAAAATAAGCCTAGAGATCGATGAAGCTAAAGTTATAAAGATCTAATTAACCATCAAGATTTGGGCTTTAAAGGTTGAAAGTGATACCTCAACTATGAACAAATCAAGGAACTAAACTGATTAACTACTTAATTATTACAACAAACTTATGATTGTTGTCCACATCATTTTCCTAATAGACAAGCACAAGAACACAAACTATCTACTTTTTTCAAACTTCATGGCTTGTTGCTTGCTGTTTTCTTGCATTATTCTTGTGTTGTTGTTGAGACTAAACTGTTCATAAGGATTGGTAAACTGTCCCATCATTTTCACCCATACCTCCATATTAAACCCTTGCATGTTGTTTTCTCTTTCTTTGCATTGTTAGGCTGGTCCCAAAGCCTTGCATTGTCCATTTAGTCATAGATGGGTGCATTTCAATGGTCCCATGGCTCGGACCACTTATTTTCCAAGGCCTCCGTAGATTGGGTTTCGGATCGGGTAGTGTTCGAGTTTCGGTTATTTGGGGTTAAATGGTCGTCAGTTCATTTGTTATATTTTTCTGTTGTCAACAGGAAACACTTAAGTTATTATAAAAAGAAAGGAATTAAAGACAGAAATTGTAAACTTATAATCACCAAATACCATCTTTATCAGATAAATTGAGAAGATTTGACATTTTTTTCCCTTACAATTGAAAGGGTGTCCTTTGACATAACACTAAAATCCCACATATTATATTAGGTTTTTAGTTAAAATTGGCTCATTTAAAATTTTGGATAAATTTATCAACTAATATTGGATTTGGATAACATGTTTTTTTAGGCTTTATTGAAGCAATTTAAGACATGTTTGAATCGCACCAGATATAATGTAAGATAATACATTATCTGGTGTGATCTAAACAAACCCTTAAACACCAAACTTTCTTTTAAAATTTTTATTTCTAAATTATAGCAACATGAATTATTTAAGTAATCTAATACAAGCAAAACATGGCCACCTCTCCTAGAATCTTGATCACTTTGGAACAAGCCATATGCCCACGTGAAGCAAAGAGGCACTTTCGTTCTTTTGGTAGTGTTTGCATTGTTATTTATTACACTACATGAAAGAAGGAGATAGAATAATTAAGAAGAATGTTGGTCAAAGATTTAAGCATGCATGATCGGAGATCCTCTTCCATTTCCTACCACTTACAATTGAAGCTAGTATCCCTCCAAAATCTAATCTTTCACTTCTCATAAATCAAATTTGTTTGTATTGTAAGGGCTTGTAAAAGACATCCCTATTTATTTATTGCAAGGTCAATTTTTTCATTAATTGATCAAAAGCAAGCTAGACTCCATATCAAGCATGTGCTTAACACTACATCTTCATTAGGGGTGTCCATCGGGTCACTTGACCCGTAGCCCGACCCACAGTTTACAGGTCGGATCAGATCACGTGTTAGATTTTTTAACTCTATGGATTATGGGTTGACCCGCTAGATCACAGGTCGACCCGTAAAAAAAATTACCACACGGCACATGTATAACATTATATTTTTTTAATTTATAATTAAAAAATATTCGTAAGATTGATTAAATAGGAGTTAGTTAATAGGAACTTTCGAACATTATTGATGTTTAGTTTTTTTATTTTTTAAATTAATTACGGGTTAAAGGGTCAACCCGTGACACGACCCTTAAAACCTGTAATTTGTAAACCGAGTTGAAGGTCAGATCACGAGTCAAGCTCATTTTTTCTATGGATCAACCCCGAACCGGGTTTACAAATCAGATTAGGTTGACATGTTGTACACCACTACACCCTAATCTTCATCAAAATCGGGTCGGGTTGACTTGTGGCTAACTTCTTTTTTCTTGGTGGATTTCATGCAATAAAACAGCAAAGATTGTTACCAAAATCACAAGTCTCCATAACATATATGCATCTTTACAAATACAATCACAAAGCAAACAACCAAAAACATATCATATTGGCATATTCCATTCAATAATAACTCTCTTTTTGTTCAATGGGTAAAAAAAATTGAACCTACCCATTATTCGTTGCTAGTTTTTCTCCTAGTAAAAGTCTTTATCCATCCCTTACTCCTCATTTTAACCACTCCTCCAACAACACCATCAACATGGGATGATGCTCCTTTTCCACTTCCCTTGTTGGGTTTCTTCCATTTAACAAGTTGTAGCAAGTGACCAATCCGATTGCGCCACCTCAGCGATCCTCTCGGCGTCTTTACGTGGCCCACCAAGCTCGTGTCGCTATTCGTCGACTTCTTACAATTCGGGTCTAATTCGGTTAACCCACAAGGCTTGATGATGGGTTGAGAGGCTTTTGAAGGCTTGGTTTTGGTATTGTCCCATAATGCAACACCATTGTCTTCAAATTTGATTGATATGAATGAATCTGTGAAAACAATAACATCAAAATATTATGCTATTAGCTTAGTAATTGGCTTGGTGAATTGGCTAGATTGGTTTTCACATGATTAATAAGCATCTATCTACCTTTTTTTACTGACACAAATACTCTTTATTGACTATACCCAGAAAAAAATAACCAGCATGGCAACTGTTGACTAGTCAGAGACCAATTATGATTCACACCAAATTGTAAAATTTATGACAATTTTGTACCATCAATTAAAAAAACATTTGGTCTAATGTGGGTACAACAACAATTCGGATGTAACTATAATAGTTAAAAAAAAATAGACATCATTCCAACCAAAAAAAGAGTGCAACTTTTTTACCCTATGAGGTATATATATCTCAATTGAACAGGTAATAACTTGAAGCATCCATGTAATGAAATTGGAGTAGCTTGAAAGCAAAAACTTGTTGAATGTAACATTTTGGACATATATTTACCATCATCACACAATATATTTTTTTTCACTTTTTTTTCTCCTTCAAAATTATGGTTAATTATCTCCTAAATTTTTGCAAACCATCCTCATGATAAAAATATACTATTTTTTTTTAAAATAAAACTCCCTCTTCTATTCTCCACATATACAAATCTTCTGTTCCACTTATGTTTAATTTTCAAATTTAAATGTAAAACTAATACTAAAATAATCTTAAATTTATATTAAAATTTTTTATCTTAGAAAACATATTATAAATTTGAAAATTAAGAGAATAAATTTTAAGCTAAAAACTTACGCATATTTAAAATAAAAATACTTTTTTGAAAAAAAATTAACATTTATATAATTAATCAAAACATAAAAACAAAACACAATTATAAAACATAAAATTTGCCCAGATTCTCAGCATCACATTAAAAAGCACAAATCTTTTACCAAATTTACACAACACAAGATAAGAAAAAACAAAAATTTACCTTCTAAACTAGTGGAAGTAGATTGATAATCGGAGCCAAATTCTTGACCACCATCAGAACTCCGGCGATTACGGTGGCGATGGCGGAGTTCAAGGCGGTTGAGAAGAGACCGGAGAGCAAACATCTTCGTCTGACCAGCATTATCCCCTGACTTCCGAGCCTTACCGCCGCCCTCCTGGTGGCTCCGGCGACCCTTTTGGGCGGCGACGACGAGGAGCCTCTCGTTGAGGCAAAGGGGGCAGACTCCGACGAGGAATTGTGTTGGGTGGTAGTAACAGAAGTCTCTGTTTTGGTGATTCATGGCGTGATTTGTGAGATTGAGGTTGTTGGTGTAAAGATTATGGAGAGAAAGAGATTTGAAAGGGGAAAGAGAGAGATGAAGTGAAGAGAAGGAAGAACAGAAAGGCTTGAAAGATGGAAACTTTAAGAGGGGGTCTTTTTATTCTGGTTTTTGAGGTTTGGGGAAGAAGGCTTGTGAGTTTCGATGTAGATAGCAATTTGGCAAAGGATAAATAATTGGAATTGTAAAAGTAAAAGATATAAAGTCATTGTAAAAGATATAAAATCATTGTAAGAGTAAAAAATTTGCTAGTACTTTAGTAGGGTCGAACCGAATAAAAACTGAATTGAACAAAAATAATTTGGTTCGTGTGGTTTTTGATTTTTAGGTTCAAAATAAATAGAGGTCATTTTTTTGAGAAAATCGAACTGAATTAAAACTTAACCGATTCGAGATATGGGAAATTTCTGAACCAAAAATATAACCGAATAATATTAGTTTCATTTAGGCTCAACATGACTTGCAACTTGCAAGAAAACTCTCAAGAATAAGGCTCATCATGGTTTAAAATTTTAAATAAAGGGATGTTTCTTGGGGAAATTTGAACGGAAACTTATAGGAAATCGAAATCAAACCGAACCAGAATTTGGAAAATTTGTGACTTAAAAACCGAACCAAATAGTGTTGGTTTAGTTTTTTTTTCAATTCAATTTGACTCAAACTCTTGGTTTGAACTGACCGATACTCAACCCTACTATCAAGTGTTTCGCTCGTCTTGTGGGTGCATTGCATATTTTTTCTGTTTGTTTTTTTACATTTGGATTCAACATTGATTTACTGTTTTTTTTTCGGTTTCACAATCCACCAAGTTCGTCGGAATACATCAAATTTTTTCCCAAAAAAAAAATTGGTAGTACCCTTTTAAAACGAGGAGGTTTTTCAAAAGTATTCTTAAAAGAAAATAGTAAAATAACTCTAAAAGTCATTTTTAAAAAATCTTTCTTACTTTTTTACCAAAATGGAAATCTCTAAAGAATCTTTTGGATGGGAGTTCTGTGAAAGTTCTTTTGCATTATGGGTGATTTTTACAATGTTTTTATCTTTTATCTGATTTTTAATGTATTGAGTATAGTTTTTTAGGGGCAAAATACATCAGCAGACCCTTGTACTTACACTTTTTTTCATATTAGACCCTTGTACTAAAAAATGTTCAAACAGACCCCTGTATTGCCCCTAATTTTGCCTATTGAACACTTTCAATCTTATTCTCCTTCCAGTGTACATCACGGGCCTTATGTGTCATGTTATTTTGCCAAATAAGCCAAAATGGTCAAATACGTACATGTTATTTTGCCTATGGAACACTTTCAAGTCTTCACGCGCCTTATGTAACATGTACGTATTTTGCCAAAATAACATGTACGTATTTGACCATTTTGGCATATTTGGCAAAATAACATGACACATAAGGCGCGTGATGTACACTGGAAGGAGAATAAGATTGAAAGTGTTCAATAGGCAAAATTAGGGGCAATACAAGGGTCTGTTTGAACATTTTTTAGTACAGGGGTCCAATAGTAAAAAAAGTGTAAGTACAGGAGTCTGTTGATGTATTCTGCCGTTTTCTAGGCTAGGGTGAATTGGTAAAATAAAAAATACAATAAAAATCCAATTTTACCCTTAGAGAAAATAACAAGGACAGACAGAGAAGAAAAAGGAGGATGGCAAGCATGGAGGATGGCCCCTACCATTCATATTCATGTCAATAGAACATTCTAATTTTTTGTAAAAATAAAATAAAATAAAATAATTTTTTCTTTTTTGGGTTGAAACAAAATTTTCCATAATGTGATGTTTCCATAAATGAGAAAAACTGAACCTTCTACAAATCCACCTAGACAAGGATGGAATTTTGTTGCACCTAACAATTGAAATTTAGACTCACCTAAAAAAACAATTAAAATTAGACATGAGAAACTGTAGATATTTTGAGTAAAAAAATAAAATTTACTGTAATTTTTCTAACGACATAAGTTAAAAACTTTGAATTAAAAAAATTATTAAGAAATATTATATATAGTTATTTACTGTAATTTTTTAAAATAAAATTTATAAAATTACTATTAGAAAATTTATAAAATTTATAAAATTACTATAGTTATTTACTGTAATATTCTTATCCTATCTATTATTTTTAAAAATTATCTTTTGAACAAATAAAACCTTGGCCTCTGTTGTTGTTGGCTATGAACCAACCATATACTATAATAATTGATTAATCCAATTAACTAAAGAAAAATGTATAACATCCCATTCCAATTTCAGCAGCCAAAGATAATTATAAAATACTACTCAAAGTGATACTAAATCTTCATAGATGGAAGTATTAGGCGGGAAAGTGCACTTAAAAAAACAGCTTTTATATATTTTTATTCACTCAAAATGATTACAGTCAGCCAAGATTATTGACCCAGTTAAAATCCAATTTTCTCATAAACTATAAATCCAAATTTCTCATAGACTAGATTAACATAAACCAAGATTACCATATTCTTTCTTTCTTGTTTTTTTATTCTTTTACTTTGATCTTCATAGTGGTGCACAAACTGCACACAAATACAAGCAAATGTTGCATGAATGGGCACAGCCAGAAGCTCTCAACCCAAAAATGTAGCAAATTCCACAGAAAAAATAGCTGGTCAAACCTGGATTAAATGTCATTTTTACCCCTGGTCAAACCAAGAAAATACAGAATTCTTCTGACTCTCTGAATGTGTTTTTTGTATGCCCAGGAGACTACAGATTTCCTGCTACACAGTCTGCAACTTACAAAGAGTGAACACACACAAAAAAAGAATCTCTGAATTCATTCATTCTCAACAAGTACTTCACAAATGGATTGGTTTGGTGGAGCTTGTATGCTTTGATTACAACCACCAATCTTGAGTATTCAGTTACCTTAATATTGAGTATTTTATTTGTTTTTTAAAAAATATTTTTCATTGTCAGATGTATCAGCAGTATTGAAGTACCCAAGTAGCAGAATTATTGGCTAGTTAGCCTTTTTTTTTTTTTCAGAATGGTCAAGAATCAGAATTCTCAACAAGCATGCTTCTTATGTGTTATAATGGTAGAACAAAGTTTCTTTGTTCATATGTATACATTTATGTGTTATACTATATATACGTTGAGAGTTGTCTCACATCTGAAGTTGAGAATTACAATTGCCTAGTATATAATCTAATGAGCTACTTCATCCATTGCCATATGGTTTTGAATTGAAACCTCATTCGGTTGTATGCTAGGTCCGTTACCGCACGACCCCCAGATTCTCGGCCCACCGGACTTTAATTCCTAAATAGTTTTACAACTTTACTAGTATTGAATATCAAATGTGTTTCTTTCTAGATCAGTCAATCACTCATGCTGAATAGATCAAGCAGGGCGGATCACTCATTGTAATTAGGGACGGACTCAAAATAAATTGAAAGAGGAAAGAGCACGACTTTTCCTATAAAGTCCATAGTTCGGGAATTGTTGATGAGTTTTGCTAGTCAGGAATTGAACCTTGATATATAGATTACATACGAGGTTGAATAATCAATCATCTAGAATAGTTTATTTTCATATTTTTAATACAAATTATTTTAAAATTATCCTTATTTAGTTTAAAATTAAAAACACATACTTGTAATAAGTAGACCAAGTGAGGGTGATTGTAATGTATTATATTACATTAATCTCTAATAAGCCATGCATTGTGTATTTGGGTTGTTAGTTGTAATAATCAGTGTTCTAAAAATCCTATTCTAGTTCCATCTAGGCCTTGCTTAGGAGCTAGAAGATCCTAGCTCGTCTAGCCTTCCAGCCTGTTTAGAAGACCATCTAAGTCATTTAGACGCCCGTTTAGACTGCCTAGGCGCTAGGGTCGCCTAGTGTTTTTTAAAACACCCAATAACAATGAAAACATCTTTCCAAGTGCTCTTTTAGTTGATAAGTAAATTTCAAAAGGTACTTACCATATTTATAGGATCAAATTTTTACTGTATGTGGAAAAAAAAAACATGATATCAAAATTTCCATGAAATACAAAATACTACAGTAAGAAATAACTTCACAATTATTTCCTTCGGTCAACCAAACAGCCACTAAATCTCGTATCATTTCAATGTCATGTTATGTTTGTTTTTTTAACCAGCACGGGTAGGTAAATCAGTAACAAATCTTGAACCATTGGATGATACTCCATTATTATGAACACACGGTAAAAATGGGGAGTGAAATTAATAAATGGTGAAACATTCTGTTGAAATCTGAGAGAGATGATGGGCCAACATGCAGAGAACATGCAGTTGCTGGTTTTGGGGTTGAAAGATGACAGAAAAAAAAAAAGGAAGACCACTATACAATTACAAAGAAGAGCTTATCTCAAACAGATCGATCTCACACTGTTTTGTTGTCTTTCACTCTTCAAGTGAAACTGGGTTTCAAGATTCCGGTATTTCAGCCTGATTTTGGCAAAGCATCTTCAATTCTTTGGCCTTTTTTTTAATGATTTTTTTTCTATTCACTTTTCTTGTTATGATTCGAATATTCATCATAAGATGGAAAAGATGGAGGGCAAAAGAGATGGATGATGAATTTAAGCATTTGAACCCTCAATTAAAGTAAGAAAATCAAGGAGATATGGAGGATTATAAAAAAAAATTGCTTGAGAGTAAAAAAAATTTACATATTAATTCTTATTTTTGCCTTGAATATAGCAATTAGTTAGAGAATTTGTTAAAGATGCTCTTAAAACTAGGAAACTATAACGTGTTAATTTACATGTTCTAGGTTTAAGGTTTTGGACTTAGGCCCCACAACTTTAGTTTTGGCTAGCAAAGGATCATAGAATTTGTGAGTTTGTCAAAGGGTTATTGATTTTCCACCAAAATCTTACATGGTTTTAACATGAATCATTAGTCGTTGAATTGTAAGTTAATGCATGTATTTGTCTTCATTAGTTTCATATATATACATCATGATTTTTAAAAATTTTGGTCAGATCATATGCGTCATGATTAATAAAGGTGACTATAAAATATCATGAACAACATCAAATCATATCAACTCATTCATTTTTCCTGTTCAAGAGGATCTTCAAAGTCGTTTTAAGCATGACCAAGAAATGTTACATCATGGGAAAAAATTCAAGCCATTGAAGTTGAATGAACTTTGACTCAAATAGAATCAATATCACCCCTTGTCAACTCTAACCTTTAGATCCATTTGGATCGTGAATTAAAATGCATTATCTTGTATTGTAATGTTAGGTTTGTTATCATTTAAAATGCATTATCGCATTAAATCCTACATTGTAATGTAAGATAATACATTTGGATTCCCTCTTGATTTACCTATAGCTTCCATTGAAGGTTGAAGCACATACCAAGTTGTTGATAAGCACTTACCAGCCATTTGCACCTCACAAGTGCATTTAAAAAATGTGCCATTTGAGATTGTAATCAATACAAAGTCAGGAGGCCCACGTGGAGTGACCTAGTGGTAGGAGGTATGGGGGATGTTGGGAGGTCCGAAGTTCGATTATTGTTTCCATACTTTCACTTGGGTAAAAAACCAAGTCTCATCATGTTTCCTTCCAATGGGTCAAGCTAGAGTTGGTGTAAGCCGATTTACCTGGTTGACTGGTTCGTGCACTTTGCCGACTAGTTTACCATGATTACCACTAAAGGCGGATCACTCATTAATAAAAAAAATACATAAACAGGAAGAAATGGTAAACCCAGAAGTATGTGTGAAAACTGTGAAAGTGATGGAATTGAGTGAAGTAAATGTTCACATGGAATGACTTGACTTCCATTTTGGTTGGCTCTTCAACATTAAAAGTTAGTGGCCCAACCAGCAAACGTCAGAAATTGGGTCCCATCCTGCCTCTATCACACTTGATTCTAATCTCTGTAAATTCTGTGGGTGTGTGAAAATGAATAAACTTACCAGTTAGTCAGTTACCATCTTCCTTTTGCCCATTGCTTTTTCCAGCTTTACAAATGGAGCCCTTTTGACTTTTCACCATTTCTCCTGGAATAGAATACAAAGGATATGTACACATCCTGTGGTAATAATCATTCAACATGGTCAAAAAAATGAAGTAAACAACAAATTTGTAACTTAGGATCAAAATATAAGGCATTACACCTCTTTTGTACTGAAATTGTACTCATTTATTGCATTTGAGTAGAAGAAATTAGAGACCATGATCTTACAATGAAAATCTTATTCTGATCAAGCCAGATTTAAGATTTTGAATCAGAAGAACCAACAAGTTGAAGTTGCAAAAATCCTCCTTCCAACAGATCAAGCTTTACACATACAATCTGGGGCAGGATATGTATAAACAGACTGCTTATCCTTCCTTATTTTGATTTGGCCTTGTCTGTTCATGTGACCAGCTACCACTACCTTCTGAAACTCTGGCCATGTCATGCTCTTGTTCTGGAAAACTCGTCCCAATAGCACCATGTTTGGCTTTATGGCCTTGAGGTTCTTGTATGCTCTGTGTCCCAGCTGCAAAACAAGTTCAAATTTGCCATGTGAGATCAGATTAATCAATCACATGAACTTTGTTTGATAAAACTATAATAAAGAAAAAGAAAGAAGTTTGTTTTGCACCATGTTACAACTACAATAGTCTGAACCCAAAGTTTGACAAAACTTGAGCCTACCAAAATCAGCATGACCCTTAGTGTGACTTGAATGGACATAACAAATTTTAGAGAGTCATGGTCAAGTACTAGGCGCCGTTTGGATTACAAGCATTATGATTTAATTACGCATTATTTTGCATGAAACTATAAATTATATTGTTAAGAGTTTGAAAGTACACATTATCCTACATGTAAGCTCAATGTATTACAATGTGCTTTTTTATTATTGTTATCCAAGTTCCAACAGAATCATTTGTCCTTACCAGGGCATTGTGCATATTTCCAAGTGAAGCAGAGATGAAAATGTCACTATGCATGCTCACATAATAGTCCACTGCAGCTAAGAGTGAGGATTTCCCTTCAACCTTGGCTAGTTCATTGGCAGATGCAAGACTGCTCTTGTCCTCAATTCTAGGAAACAATTTTTGCAGAGTTGAAAGTCGAGCTTCGCCTCCATAAACCTTGATGGAAAAAAAAAACATGAAAACTCATCTATTTTACCAATCTAAGAAGATGATGAATTATAACCTTATGAGAAGCAAGATATAGGCTGGTCTTGTTGGAAAATCCCAAAGCTACCAAAAGTAATCCAATCTCTTCAGGAGTCAAAGGACAACGCCCTTGGTTTCTCAATTCTTCATCAGTGTATTGAGAATTCAAAACTCTTCCTTGCCAAAGCTCTTCTCTAAATTTAGCTAGAGCCAACTTTTCAGCTCTACCACCACCAAAATCACAGGCCGAATGCGCAGCCATATCCTGCATGAATTCAACTTTTCAGAACTCTTCCTTTTGTTTGTCAAACAATTTTATAACGACATTTCTAGTTATAATGTGGTTTTATAGTAACAATGTGGTTATAACGTGTAGTGTCAAACGAGCCCTTGGTTGAAAGCTCTCTTTACCTTATCAAAGCGAAGATGCAACACAACATACTTTCCTGCTCCTTGTTCATTGAGATCATCCATCCAATCTTGCAAGTATTTTGTCCTATTGGGGGTTCCCTTTTGGCTAGGAAAGCGTAAACGATTTACAAGAGTTGCGCCTAAGGTTTTAATATGTGGAACGAAAACCAAGGATTCGAGGTTAACTTTGCAACGAAGTCGTTGGATCGTTTTAGGCATGTTGTCAAAGGCCAAACGGTGAGCGAATGGAGCAATAGCAGCAATCCCATGACTGAAACAGTTTCAGGGCATAAGATAAGAATCCAAAGAAAATATTAACTTCGAAATCTTTTGAATAGGGTTCTAACCTTTGCAGTATAGGTATTGCGTGCTCGAGGTACCAATCTGCTGATGCATGAACAGGTGCAGATTTGATCCGGGTTTCGCGTATTCCTGTAGCATAGTACTCCCTAGTGCTCCAAAAAAATTCATCAGGTAGATCTTTAACTATATGAACTTCATTACTTAAGCTATCGATGAAGTGATCAACATCAAATATGTCCTCAAATGAGCTGCATATGTAGACAGACAGTAGGCACTTATATTAATGCACCTTGAATTGAAACTTCAACAGACCAAGAATTATAAGAAGTTTTATGTTCTTAAGATACCTTGAATCTTGCCAAACTGGATTTAGATCCAGATGTGGGATGACAAGAGTTGCATTTAGGATTTTTGCTACAGCTACAGCATCACAGATCTTCAAGGGAAAAAATAGACATCGATGAACAAGGAACTTCGAATAGCTTGTCATGGACAAAAACTTAGCAATCTACAATAAGTTGCTCTTCATTTCTTTACAAACACACAAGTAATGCGCAAAAAATTCAACAAAGAAATAGTCAATTGCAACAAGCACCATATGGAGATTGGAGCAATTTTAGAAGCATATTCTTTAAGCATAAAAGTTAATAAGAGTTACTGACCCCCATTCTTTGCTGGTTTAGCCCTCCATCAAGGAACACTTGAATATAGCCTTGTGACTGTTCAGGCAATGCTGCCACACAAAATGTTCATCATAGATAAAACTATTGCTTCCATCACATTCTAAAAATAAACTAAAAATTCTCATCATCAAAATGTTTGAACTGAAATTTGTTGAAATACAAGTGTGCAAAGATCAACAACTCACGAGGAATGTCCATGGATTCAGCACAACGCTTCCATCCTTGGTCGGGTAAAGGAGACCATACCTCAAACTGATCCCTCGGTGACTAGAACATAAATCACCACAAATTCAGATTCTAATAAGCGAATTGATTTCGAAGAACAAGCGAATTCCAAATTTATTGTAAAAAGCACGTACTCACAGGCTGGTGCTGTAAAGCGGCCTTCAAGAGAAGCCAATGTCTAGGTTTGGGCGCATTCCATTCCTGCAATTGAAACGAAATTGAAGCTGAATTGCACAATTCGGAACTAATATTAAACGAGAAATCAGAATTGAAGAGAAGAGGAGAAATAGCAAATTACGGAGAAGATCGAAGGCGAAGCTCGGCCGAGAGGGGAGAAGAAATTTGGGGAGAGAACAGGGAAAAAAATCAGGAAGAGGCTAACGAAAGCCGGGGATCTCTGAGCGTAATAACTTCGTAGCTGAGATTTCATCGTCGGAATCGGATCGGAAGCCGATCAGATCATGAGATCCGCCATTGTTGATCCGCTTAGAAGCTTCAAATTGCAGCAGTTAGCTTTGAGAACAGTGCCGCGTTCTGTTACAGTTACTTGCATTTTGGGGAATTAGTTACGTTTTATTTTATTATATTTCAAAAATTATTATTATAAAGCTTGTTATATTTTTGTTACTGGTTTGTATGAAACTCAAAAGTACACAAACAAGTTGAACGACCACTTCAAATTCTGGTCTATAAATAGTGCAATATGCCTAGTTAGTAGTTATAAGTAGAAAATTTTTTTTTTTTTAAATTTAAAATCCCCAAGTTTATAATCAAAATATGCAGATCCAACCTCTTTTTAAAAAAAATTCCAGTCCACAGTCCATTCACAGAAGCATGAAGCCTAATAAAAGCTTCAAGTGCCAGGATCTATGAAGATGCTGGCTTCAAAATTGGAATTTCTACAAACATGGGATACTACCTGTAATTATCAACATAAAGGGGCACCATTTAGAATTTCCCTTATCTCATTATTTAAGTTCAAACAGAAGTTACAATCATCCTTGTGATCAACATGACAAGAAATGTCATTGGGTAAGTATCAGAGAAAACAAAGCACTTCTTCAAAATCGAGTTTTCTTAGCTCGCTCCGAACCTATATGAACCTAAAAACTCCTCAAAATTAGTCTCATGCTCTCTACATTACACAAACTGCTTAAACATATCCTTCAGTCAGATGAGAAGCTTTGTTGGTTTTGAGGGTGTCTTGTCTTTCTCAACATCTTCGCCTGCATCCAGTTCGAGTACTTAATCAAACACAGTCTTGGTAAACAAAATATACATATTCAATAACATTGCACAAATGATCATGCGTTCATATAAAGCAACCAAGTTGATGGGTGATCAAAGGTATGAAACAAATATATATTCTCATAATAGACTAAAATCCAAAGCATTCCATTTTCACACCACTACAGAAGTTTCCAATTCCATAATCCTTTTCTTTAGCAAATGCAGCCACTTAATAAGTAAACTCTTAGCAATATGAGATCAGTTTAGTGCTTTATCAGTCCAGAATCCTCAAGCAACTGACTCATTGAACCAACCATTGCAAAACTATCTCTTGCATTTTCCATTAATGGCATAACAAATTTTGAAACTGTAACTCCACCAAGTCAATGAATATTGGCCAAGAAAAAATTGAGATGGAGATGTTATTTACATCCTTGCATAGCCATTTGCAGACAAGAAAACACCCGCAAATTTCTTTAATTTGTAAAATAATTAACAAAAGCTAGAAGTTCTAATTGCTTGAGATGCTGAAGTTCAGATTTGTAATTGATATTTCCTTTATTAAGAAAAAACCAGTCTAACTTGGGAGAAAGAGATTAATACATGGGCTTAATCATCATACATAACACACCTCACCAATCTAGCAAAAACAGCAGCAAAATATGTTAAAACAGCGATAAAGCTTCATCAGATGGCACTGAATTCGTTCAAATCTAAGACCTTTCTTGTTTGGTAGATACATTATGAGCATTTGCTATCAGTAGTCCTACTCCTAGAACAATTTATCCACCATTCTTACTCAGAAAATCCTTTGAGTCACCAATTACTAATCATGCTAAGTTCTGTGAAATCGAGATCAGGAGATTTCAGATTAGTAATCCAAACAGTTTGATTATGAACTATTTCTTCCCAATTTGTTTCCCTGATGCTATCCAAACTCTAAAGCAGTTGCAATTCCATCCACAATAACCTAATTGAAGGCAACCTCGTCCAGAGTTGACATTACAAATTCTCGTAATTATGAGAATTTATCTATGACTATCAACAATATGATCTTAGAACAACAATTGAAGCAATAAAAAAGCGATCAATATCAACATTATCAACCGCATAAATGGAAAGTGTAGAAGTTTACTCGATGGGGCGGGAGCCACGGCTTCGCCATAGATGGCCTTGAGCTTGGAAAGTGGAACAATGGCGGATTCAGGAGAGGAAGCTTCGGAGTAGAGAGATTGCTTGGAATCCCAAATGGACTTCTTGAGAACTTTGTTGGATCGAATTAGGGATTGTTGCTCGGCTTCTAGGGTTTCAATTTCCCTTTGCTGGTAGAGAGATCGAACTCCGAGAGCGATGAAGCATCCGCCCAAGAATGCGTCAACGAAGAC
The DNA here is from genome assembly GCA_964016875.1 of Fallopia convolvulus. Classification (NCBI taxonomy): domain Eukaryota; kingdom Viridiplantae; phylum Streptophyta; class Magnoliopsida; order Caryophyllales; family Polygonaceae; genus Fallopia; species Fallopia convolvulus. Next base: position 57,223,879 of record OZ024727.1, on the reverse strand, counting down.
GTTACTGTTGACTAATCTCGTCGCCAGGTTCATTGCTTTCTCAGCCATGACCAGCGCTCGGCTGCTCTGCGCGTAGCGATGGAATCCGAAATGAAAGCGGTCACTGCTAAAGCAAATAGGAGGAGGCCTTTTGGTGAATTTTAACAAAATCACCACTAAATTGTGCTATTTTCACTGAATTGCCCACAATTTATAAACTTAAATACATTTTTTTTATGAGGTAAGAAGTTAGGGGGAACAACTTATCAAGAAGTTGTCCGTCCTAGAGCATCCCGAAGGATGAGCTCATGAACCTTGCTAAAAGTTGTCGAGTTCAAGGAGCGATTAGGAAGTGTCATCTTCGCTATAAAGTCAGCTACTTTGTTGATCTCTCCGAAGATGTAATGAAGTTGTCGCGACTCAAACCTCAGCAATGAGACCAAAATGTCAAATAAAATAATCTCGATTTCCCATGGACAGTTTCGGATGCCATTGATGGCGTTCACAATACAAAAGTTGTCCCCTTCAATCTCGATCCTTGAAAATCCCAACCGGAGCGCTTACTGGACTCCACTTCTCAGTCCCAAAGCTTCAGCTGTGATAACAGGTTGGCTCTCACATGCTCCGTTCGCCTAAGAGATGGTTTTACCATGATGGTCCCTAAGGATAAAGCCAAAGGAAGAATGACCATCCACATTTTTTGCGCTGCCAAAATTTAGTCTGATATACCCTGTTTGAGGGCATGTCCATTTAATTTTTTTTGCCTTGTCCTTCTGGTTGTTGTTTATCCTCTTGTTCCCAACTTTTGATAATTTGCGCTTTTGGACTCCTCCTCTTCGAGTTCCAGTTGCTTTATTGTTTGTGAAAAAAAAACAATGATGTCTTTAATTTCATCATTGTCATTTGTTTTGAAAATAGTTCGGTTGTGTTTGTATCATATGCACCACCACAACATAGCCAGGGTTTAAATTTTGCTTTTATTGAGTCTTCCTTGGACATTTGTCAACAAGAGGTGCGGACTCATATTGGTGTTTGTGTTTTTAACAATGTCCGCAAGTTTATTTAGTCAATCAAGGCAGTGGTTTCTTGTGATTGAGGGCATAGTACTAAGATGTGTCCTAGGTCTTCACATGGGTTATCGCATTGGGTACACTCAAGTGTGACGTGTAATATGTTGTTGGAACATTCGAGCCTTGGTTGGAAGGTCATTGTTGGCTATTTTTCAGAGGACATTCTTGATTTTTTTTTGTGGTATGCTTAGTTTGTCCGTCGTTAAAATACCAAGTGACCTTCATTTCCACTTTTGAAAATTTTGTTGTTTATCATTGTCATAGCAATTTGTAACTTCCTTTTTAATCGTTGCATCGTATATTTGTATTGTCTACATTCATTCGTAATTTTGTGAACTCAAATCTCAAAATATATGTAACGATTAAACGAATCAGTCTTGGGCTCATTTTTAACTTGTTAAGAGTTGTCTAACCTAAAACTTTAAAATCACTACTAAAAAAGAATCTTTATGCACAAGGACACTTTACACAATTTGAGCGGAAAGTCTATACACTAGGTAAAAATGTTGTATACACAATCATGGTAGTTATAATTGTGTTCTATCAATTTACCATTTTTTTTTTAATTGAATAAATAAATAAGGGTTGTTTAATGTGTGCCCATGGGCACACAATTACAATACTAGTTTTGGAAATTATTTCTTAAATTAGAATTAATAAACCCTTTTAAAAAAATCAAAATTAACAAACAATATTCAGATTTACCAAAACAAGAATTCTTATTGTGTGCCCATAGACATCATCATCATCATTGACCCAGTGAGGCTCCACTACAGCGGAATCTGGGAGTCAAGATAGGGGTACCCCTACCCAAGGGAAAGTGGGTACGCCCGGATAGACCTAAGAAAAACTGAAATTCAGCTATGTGACAATAATAACTGAATTTAGTTAGAATGCACCAAATTGATATAGGGACTAAATCCATCTCAAAGGCAGTGTTTGAAAGCCAATGAGCATGAGGATGCGCCCTTAGACACACGTTATAAAATCCGAATAAATAAATGTATCATTTTGGTCATTTGCATGAAAGCTATAAACCAAAAGAATGAGAAAGAATGACCCTTGATTCCACTCGACAAGATATCCCGACAAGTCGTCGCAAGAAAGATCGAACACGAGGAACAACATGAAGCCTCCACAGTCTCTTCCAAATCTTACTTCCGCTCCCAGCATCAACTTGGCCACCTTCTTCCATATCATCAACACATGGTAAACATGACGAACAAAAAACCCGCCATTTCTAATTATCATCATAAAACCAAACAAATTCAACCCGAATCAGAAAATCAACCAAATATTGCTAAAGAAATATTTCAACATCAAAAGAGTCTCTAGATGTAACTTATGAAAATACCAACCCTTATTAAAATTAAAATTTAGATTCCTAGCATTTAGAGTTTTATTCTTGAATTCTAATAATCCAAATCCTAATTTTAATTTCTATATTTTTTCTTAAGCTGCTAGACCATATATGCCACAAGGCCCAATTCGTATTGGACCTAACTAGGAAATAACAACACCAAAGTCCACATCTGGTGTACACTTTCAAACCATCTCCTTTCTTATAAAAATTTCCTATTCTTTCTCTCATAAAAATAAAATAATATCCTATTTTTTCGACCGTTTGCTGGGACACACACCATCTCCTTTCTAAAATTTGAATCCGGACGTGAGCGCGTTCTATTCAATCCAATTAATAAGCTTCTCTCATTCATTTCAAACCCCAATTTTCTCATCACCGCTTTCGTTGTTTTCGTTCGCCGTTACATTTCAAATTTTTAGCCCGCCCCTTCGCATCCCTCTCTCTTTCTGACCCTCATCTGCCGCCATTGCTCAGGTCCGTTCTAATCTCTATTGTCCCGTTGAACACTAGATTTGGGTATCAATTGATTTCAATTATTCAGATCCGGATTTTCAGCTTCCATTTTGTTCGATTTGTGTGGTTTTGACCTAATTTTTGGTTGTTGTTGTACGGGTTTGATGAACTTGCTTTCTAACTTTGAGCTTTAACAATTTGGTAGATTTTGGGATGGAAAACGGAGAAAGCAAACCCTCCGGTGGCGATAAAGAATGCGTTCGAGTGGCGGTGAATATCAGGCCGTTGATTACGACCGAGCTGATGCAAGGCTGTACAGATTGCATATCTGTGATTCCAGGCGAGCCCCAGGTATGAACTCAGTTGAATTTCTGCTCGTTTTTCTTAATCGCCCTAGATGCTCAGTGATGGAGCTATAGTTGATGAGAATTTTAGATTAGGGATAGGCAGAATAAGAGTTTGGTCAAATTTGATTTGAAATCAGAGATTTGCTCTAGGTTTTGATTCAATTTGATGCTTTGTGCTTTAGGTTCAAATTGGCTCACACTCTTTTACATTCGATTACGTTTTTGGAAATGGGGCGATTCCATGTCCGAAAATATACGACGAGTGTGTGGCTCCTTTGATTGACGCTCTTGTTCATGGATACAACGGAACCGTCTTAGCTTATGGGCAGGTAGGTTTTAATTCGATTTTTATATTCTACTTTCTGCATTGCATGTTTCTAGGTTACTGAATTTTGTTTGATATTTGTAAGACTGGATCGGGAAAAACATACACCATGGGGACAAACTACAACGGAGAAGAGAACTGCGGAGGAATCATTCCCAAAGTCATGGAATCCATATTTTCTAAGGTGGAGTCCATGAAGGATAAATCAGAGTTTCTGATTAGGGTTTCATTCATCGAGGTAATGTAAAAAAAAAATCAAAACCAGAGCTTTTATAATAATGCCAGGTCTGAAGTTAGTGTGTTAGTGTTTGTGGGTTCATGCATAATTGATATGTTTTTATATCATGCAGATTTTTAAGGAGGAAGTCTTTGATCTGCTGGATTCAAGCACAGCTGCTGTTTCTAAAGGCGAAGGAGTTTCATCAGTAAAGGCTACAGGACCTGCAAGAGTTCCGATACATATTAGAGAAACTGTTAATGGAGGGATAACACTTGCCGGTGTTACAGAAGCTGCAGTCAAGACTAAAGAGGAGATGGCTGCATATCTGTCACGAGGTTCTCACTGTCGTGCCACTGGAAGCACAAATATGAACAGTCAGTCAAGGTAAAAGTTTTGAAATGTATCATGTTATTCATGTATCAAAGATGTGAAAGATATTGGATTTTTTAGGTAAACTATGATCTAATACTGTTAAATGGAAGTTGACAGAATTTAGGTATAAACTTGTGAGTTTTTTCTAACATGACCAGCTGAATTGTAATTTACAGCAGGCTTGATCTCTCTCTTGCATTGAAATTTTTTTATGTAATTAAATTTCTCTCATTGTTTGTTATTTGTTTATTTCAGCCGTTCACATGCTATCTTCACAATATCAGTTGATCAAAAGAAGGTATCAACAGTTGGATCAAGTGATGACTCAGGAGATGATATTCTGAGTTCAAAATTGCATCTTGTGGATCTTGCTGGTTCTGAAAGAGCGAAGCGCACTGGGGCAGATGGGATGCGGTTAAGGGAAGGTAAATTATATTGCCTAATTTTGCAAATCAGTTTTCACAAGTCTTAAGGATTTATCTTACAAAATAAGTTGGCAATTTAGCTTTAGGCAGGATAACATAATCAGGATTCATTTGTGCTCTCTCTTTTTGAACCAGGTATTCATATCAACAAGGGATTGTTGGCCCTAGGCAATGTAATAAGTGCATTAGGAGATGAAAAGAAGAGGAAGGAAGGAGGACATGTTCCCTATAGAGACAGCAAGTTGACACGTTTATTGCAGGTTTGTCTTTATAGATGACCTATATTTTTCTTTTTGTAAGTTTCTCTCCAGATTTGCATGTTATTCACTTTTCTTATAATAATATATATTTGTACTTTGTATTTCAGGATTCTTTGGGAGGGAACAGTAAAACGGTCATGATTGGTATAAATTTAGATTACTTGTCATCTAGTTCAACAATGTGTATTTATAATACTTATTTCTAGTTTAATAAAGCTCTATGAAGTATTAGCTTGTAACCCTCTGTTTATAAATGCAGCATGTGTAAGTCCAGCAGACACAAATGCTGAAGAAACTCTTAACACATTGAAGTATGCAAATCGTGCTCGTAACATTCAAAATAAAGCAGTTGTAAGTTTCCTAGAAATTATTTATTTTGTTTAGTTATCCTTATTACACTTTATAATTTTATTTTACTTGTTTGATTTGTCTGTCTACTTCTAGATCAATCGTGATCCAATGACAGCTCAAATGCAAAGAATGCGTAGTCAAATCGAGCAGCTACAATCTGAGCTATTGTTTTATCGTGGTGATTCGAGTGTTCCCTTTGAAGAAATTCAGGTATAAGCATTCATTCATTCAAGAGGGGTAGTTAATACTTTTGAAAGTTTTGAACTGGTCATGGCTAGAAATAATATTTTCCTTCCTAATATAGATCTTGAAGCACAAAATATCATTATTGGAATCAAGCAATGCTGAGCTTCGAAAAGAACTCCAGGAAGGTCGGGTCACATGTGACCATTTCTCACAGCGTGCTATGGAAGCTCAGGTTTGCTTAACCACTGTTTACAATCTGAGTTTTCTTCAATTACCTTGTGAATGCAGTAATTGGTTTTTTAACTCTCTGTATGTTTTAGGTTGAGAAGGACAAATTAATTATGAAAATTGAAGCTGCTCAAAATGGAAAATCCTGGGACGAGATAGAGGCTAATGGAGATCAAGTCTGTTCTTTTATCGTATTTGTATCAATTTCTTTTTTCCTTTTCTGGTTTTAGCTGATTTTTTTTTTCTGACCTAAGGATGAAATGCTTTTTGTAGGATGTTGGGTTGCTTAAAGGATACTTGTCTCGGATTCAAGAGCTTGAGGAAGAGTTAATGCGGAACCAAAATTCGCATGTAAATCACGAAGGCCTTTCCAACTGTATAGACTCAGATGATGATGGAGTCATCTCTAGGGGCACAAGTTTGTATGGTTTGAATGAGATTCCGAATGTAGGAGGTGTTGAGATGTCAGGTTAGATTTATCCCTTCAACAAGAGTAATCGGCTTATATTAAGAATTAAAAAAGATCTTACTGAGTTTGTTTGGTACTTTGCTGCTATCTTATATATTGTTTGTTGCTTTTAGTTATTTTGTGACAAATCTAGATTTTATTACTATCAATTTAGGTGACGAGGATGGTGAGAAAGAACTTGAGCATTCTGCTATGCAAGAGAAGTTGGATATGGAGCTAAAGGAGCTTGATAAAAGGCTTGAACAAAAAGAGGCAAGTTATTTTTTAAGGACCCTAGCGTCCTTGTGGATACACAAATCAAATTATTGCTGTTTATCACACCTCAATTTATTCTGTTGTGATTTGTTACTCATTTTTTAGTTCCATGATTATTATATAGGCTGAGATGAAGCGTTTGCAACATTATGAAAAGAAGCTTTTAGAGTTGGAACATGAAAAGAAAACATTGCAGGTGAGTATGATTATATCATAAATGAAACTTAGTTTTTCCTGTGATTGTATTCAAGATTCTCTTTATACTGAGAATGGTTTTTCTATGTATTTGCAGGATGAAATTGAGCTATTGAGGAATAACCTTTCTAACATTTCATCTAATTCCGGGACTGGTGCTCAGAAGCTAAAGGAAGAATATCTTCAGAAATTGAATGCTCTGGAATCACAGGTCTTGTTTAGTCTGCCTATAAAAACCTTGTTTAAAAAATGAAGTTTTGTTGTTTCTGATGTTTAGCTGTGTCATGGTTGTAGGTCACTGAATTGAAGAAAAAACAAGATGCACAGGCTCAACTTATTCGACAGAAACAAAAGAGTGATGAAGCAGCAAGGAGATTACAAGAGGAGATTCATCGTATAAAGTCTCATAAGGTTAATCTACAAAACAAGATAAAGCAAGAGTCTGAACAATTTAGATTGTGGAAGGCATCACGTGAAAAAGAAGTTCTACAGGTAATCAAATTAGGCCCATTATTATATTTTAGGGAAGGCATCTCATACTGAATTCGATCTATCTTAATTGTGTGAGGTTTTCAGAAAATCTTGATTTATAAATTTGTTATTATTTTCTTGTTTTTAATAACTTTGATTCTACACAGCTTAAAAAAGAGGGAAGGAGGAATGAGTATGAGATGCATAAGCTCTTAGCCTTGAATCAACGACAGAAATTGGTATGTGTTTTTATCTACTCAGTATTCTCCTAGTCCAGATCATATTGATGTACAAATGCTCATTTATCCAGTTATTCTTTTTCAGGTCTTGCAGAGAAAGACGGAGGAAGCAGCTTTGGCTACTAAAAGGCTTAAAGATGTTTTAGAATCCCGGAAGGCTGCATCTCGTGATGGTAATGGTTCCTTCCTGAAGGCTTAAATATATTTATGTACATGAAAGTTGAAACATGTATAATATGCTGATAAAATTTATCATTCTTCTTCACAGGTGGCGGAGGCAATGGTGCAGGCTTACAAGCCTTGATGCGAGCAATTGAGCATGAGATTGAAGTCACAGCACGTGTACATGAAGTGCGCTTTGAGTACGAGCGTCAAATGGAAGAGTGAGTGCTAAGTCCATATAGATAAATGAATGATATGATACCGGAAGGAACCACAAGTTATGCATTAGTAAATTTCATTCCCGGTCGGTCATTTAGTCATTTAGTTAGTGTCATGTCGGTAGGTTAGTTCCTAGTTTCCAGTTAGGAAAAACTAGACAATTCAGTTATTATGGGGTCAGTGCACTTAGTGTTAGAGTGTAGACGTCCATTACTGCCTTATTGTCTGTATATAAACAAGAGTCCAGGTCAATTTGTAGTTAGGCAGATTTGAATTAAGGGAAGAAAAGAGTGGTCAACTCGTTTCTTGGCAAAATTCTTCTTTGTTGAGATTCGTACCTAGAGTGGTTTGTTTGAGTGGTATTTATCAATGAACTTTTGACAGAAATTAACTTGCTTTCGATCAATATGTTTTGTCTATGCAAGGCTAATTTTTTTTTACCACTTATTTCAGGAGGGCTAAGATGGCCCATGAGATTTCGAAATTGAAGGAAGAAGACAGGATGCTAAAGCAAAATAGTCTAAGGTAGGCCAAATAAAAATTCTAATCTTTTGCTCATTTACAATTTGCTAGCTGAATATAACCAAATGCTCTACATCAAATTACTGCAGTTCATGCCCAGAGACCATGTCTCCTGGTGCAAGAAATTCTAGGATTTTTGCCCTTGAAAATATGCTTGCTACTTCTTCAAGTGCTTTGGTATCAATGGCTTCACAATTATCAGAGGCAGAAGAGCGTGAAAGGATGTTCAATGGAAGAGGGCGTTGGAATCAAGTCCGCTCTCTTGCAGATGCGAAAAATTTGATGAACCACCTCTTCCATCTAGCATGTGTTTCTAGGTATACAACTGTGCATTTTATTTTGACAGTAATATTTTTATTCTCATATATGATACAATCTTTGACATAATGTTAGCTTATGATGTGGTTTTTTTCTGGTTTTCTTTTCCCCAGGTGCTCCTCACGAGATAATGAAGTTCTTTGTAAGGAGAAAGATTCAGAAATAAAGGAGTTGAAGGAAAAAGTAGTCAAGTTAAACGCTTTAGCTAGACAACTAGATATGCAAAAGGCTGACCTTATTCACCAATTGCAACAGGTTAGTTCTATAATTTTTGTTGATCTCTTCATGTTCTGCTCATCTTTATCATCACCCTTCAAGTACTTAATTATGCTTCCTATCTCTTAATTGTGACAGAAATCTCTGGAAAATGCAAATATGGTTAGGAGTCAAAGGCCATATTATTTACGCGAGGTACTTAATGTCTTTACTTACTATCTCCTTTCATGATGTATATTTCAAATGTAACCTGGTCTTCTAAATACCATCAACATATATAACTTATGGCATGATTTTTTTTTTGAAATTGTAATTGAAATTGCAATAACATTAGGGCCCAAGAGTGTCAGGGTTCTTCAACTCAAGTGATATGGTACCCCTTGAGGACATGGACACCTCTGACGACGACTGGGTGGAGTCAGCGCAAAGGCTTCCAAAGAAAAAGACTGGTAAAAACAAAGGACAACGATCTGGGTCCAATTCACCTGATTCAGATGAAACCAATAACTCAACTCTAGAGATACTTCCAAGTGATGGTCAAAAAGAAGCTGAAAACTCGTCTTCTAATACTCTCTGCTGCACTTGTTCCAAGTCTTCCTCGTGTAAGACGATGAAGTGTGAGTGTCGCGCCTCAGGTGGACACTGCTCGGGATCTTGTGGCTGCGCGTCTTCTAAATGTAGCAACAGAGGAGACGTTTCTGATGATGTGCAACAAGTAGAGGATAAGAACGGACTTGCCACTTTAGGTGCAACACTTCTTCAAAATGCTTTGACTCAAATGCCTCAACAACAAGATGAAGAAAACAAGTCTAGAAGGAAGCCATTGTCTGACATTGGCAACACTGCTGTAAATAACACATATCCTACTCTATATATTTATAATCTGTCTATCAATTTAAGTCTAGTTTTGAAGAAATTCAGTCTTGTTATAAAGAATACAAATTCTGAATCTTTTATACATGAATTGCAGGGAAAGTCAAATGTGCCAAAGCCTGAGCAGAGAAAGAAATGGAGGAGATCAGCAATTCAGCTAGTTCCTGTTGCTTCAGCTGCTCCTGCTGCTCCACCTTCAGCAGTACAAGAACCCACAAAGAAGACAGAAGCTAGTGAGACAGAGATTGAGAGCACTTTAAAGCTTCCAAGGGCGATGAGATCAGCTGCGTCTAGTAGTAGTCTGTTGAGGGAGAGGAACACTGAACAACAACATCTGGAAGAGACAGTTGCAGCTGCTAAGGAAAGTGGGATTCCTCCTCCAAGGACAAAGAGGCAAGTTGAGAAAGAGAATAAGGGGATTTGATCTAACAATATACTTAAATGATGAGTTAAGATGATCCATGTGTTAATGAGAACATGATGTTTGATTGACAAAGTTGGCAAGTAAGGATTGCATTTATATCCTTTTGCTGAAGTTGATTTAGATTAGTGGTGTGTTATGTTCAAGATCCTAGAGGATTAGGACTTGAAGATTAATGGGACCGTAAATCCGGATCAATCGATCCTTGGATGTTGTTATGGTCAATGGTTGTGTTTCTGTAAACTGGATTCATCCATCATTTGGAAAGTGTTCCACAATTTGAAATTGCTCTAATTTCTTCAGATTCAGCTTTGTGCTATCATTTCCTTCTAGAGTTTTTAGACAATTATTCAATGGAGTTATGAAAATTGCTATTGAGCTTGTGCTATCACAGCAAACCATAACTAGAAACTCATTCTTATCTTGAATATGGATATTTATTGCAACAGTCCTACATTTGACAACATTATTACAGCTAGAAGCTTCATTAATTATGTGTTACTAGTGGGACGAATTGTGAATTATTAAATTTGGCATCTTTATCATTATTCCAACCTTGTTGCCTATCTTCATGTGACACATGACACGTAGCATCCGTTGGGATACCGAAACCTTCAAAGCCACAAATGATGACTTGGCATATCAACATAAACAAATCTTTTCATCCTACGCCACAAAAATTCCTTGCAAACAATCTCCAACCATAATCAAATTCCTGTCAAATAATATTAAAAGGATCTTAACAAGTTAATTGCACATTTTTAATTGAATTAACACGCTAAATATCGGCTCTTGGATTAACACGCTAAACTTCCAATCCAATGAATGTATAAATCCACAGCATTGTATAACGGGGGGATAACCTGAAAAATGATTAAAAAATGTTGACATAATGAGGATAAAAAAATATTTAAATTGAATGATTGGATGCGTGATCACCTTGATTGAGAGTATTTATTATGAACCCATGATATAAATTTGGAGTCCAATCTGCAACCACGTCTAAAAACTACCGCTTTACAACAAAAAAAGATTCAATCTTTATTCATCCTTCGAAAGAGGGAGATTTTTAGAGGGTTGTTACCGATCGCTTTGAGACTTCAGGTTTGCAAAATTTCAAATGCAAATTCCCATTTCTTTACTCATTTGATCGTTGGCGTGTTCTGTTGCCATGAACATTCCTTGCATTTGAAGGTTGACGGCGAAGCCAATTCAGATTCTTTCGTATGGTTGCCGGATTAGAAACTCTGGATTCTCCTTCATCTGCAAAAAATCTGGGAATCTCCTATCCTCTCTGACATAGGTACGAGGTTTTTCCGATTTCTTTGATTGGCTAATTTCAACATTATTTCTATTGACAACCGAAATTTCTGATATCCACTTGTCTATCTTGAAAGATTGGTTCTTCAATTGCTTGATATACTGAAAATTATTATTGCTGGTTGATTTTCTGAGGATTTCCTCTTTTTTTTCCTGGGTTTTGTTTTGGGCATCAGATTTGGAAGAATTGGGTCACAGTTCAAGCTTTTCTGCTTGATACATGTCTCTTGCACTTACAAATCTGTCCTTGTGGTGGTTAAAAGGCAAGAAAAAGGACCCAAAGCTTCAAAATGGGGCTTCTCTGAATGCTAATCCTGAACTGAACTCATGGGAATCAGATACATTAAAATTCCCTTTGACTGTTGGGAGTAAAAATAGAGCATCTAAATCCACAAGGCTCAAGAAAAAATTGCATACACGCCAGGAACAGAAAATAGACAAGGAGCATGATGTAGTTTTAGTACCTTCCGATGGCGGGTGCATTTCTGATTCAGATTCAGATGCCTCAGATTGGTCTATTGGATGGTCAGAGCCTCATGGATCTGATTTTGAAAGTGAAGATGAGATTGATGATGGGTTTGGTGTACTTGTTCCTTGTTATGGTCCTAAACATAGAGATGCTGGAGAAAGCTCAAATAGGGGTGTGAAGATGAAGGTGAATGTAGCAGAGGGCTATTCTACTGGTGAGAATTTGTGAATGATATAATTCTGTTGCTAGCATTAATTTATTGGTGATTGGCAAGATTTCAACTTGAATTTTGGAAAAGGTTTCTGGTTAATACTAGTTTGTCACTTTCTGTCAAGTGACTTTTGTATATTCAAATGACCTTAGTAGGGAGCTGGAAAATAGATTTGAAGTGATAAAGATAGATAGAGATGTTTAGTTGATAATTTAGTTTGATCTAATTTAATTTTCTTGTATACTGGTGTTTTAGTTTCTTTTTTACTAATGTCAAAGCACATATTTTGGTGTATCTAGGTGGTCGAGTCACACTCAATTATGGTAATAGTTTTTTTTGGACAAGGTTAGAGGTTTTGATCTTAGGCTAAGTTTTAGTTGTAATGAATGAGTGAATGAAAGTAGCATACAGATTTGACAACATAATCTCAGGCTAAGTTTTAGTTGTGATGAATGATTTGACAACATAATACAGATTTGACAACATAATACAGGTTTGACAAAATAAGTCTCTGAATTTTAGTTTTCCTTGGGTCTTCCGGGCAATGATAATACTTGGGCCTTCTTCATACACCCTCTCGATTTTATATTGGGGAAAGGGTGTGTACATCATGGCCCCCCAGATCCCGCCTGAGGCGGGTTAACACTGGGTTGATGTTGTTTTATGTCTCTAAGTTTTATATTTCCCTTATTTTATTGATGGTCTGTTTTGCACTGAAGGAGTTCCAACTTCTTAGTGCTCAGTTGACTCCATCAAGAATAATTAATCGCACATTTACTGATCTTTCCCAACTGTGATTATTGAAAGGAGTGATGCTGATGAAAGATCTTATTCCACTTTTTTCAGATAACAAAAAGGAGTGGCTATACTCTTATCAACCCAGCTGATATGTACAGGTACTATATTTTCACTGTTTGTTGATGCTTTTCTTTATAAATCTTTTCTTCTTCTTCTTCTTCTTCTTCTTCTTCCATTTGTTGCATCAATAACAACTTGCTAAACAAAAATTCCGTTTTGCATCAGTGGACTTGTTCGTCATGCATTGGCTGCCCTTGACACTGTAAATGCTGTTCAAACAAACCAGGTTGACGATTAAGCAAGAGAGACTGTGTCTTGATATATCTGAGCTGTGATGGAAGCTATTCTTGGGTGTGAGTGTGTGACATTATTCACTTTTCAAGTTGCTGTAAATGGATTTCTCTATTCAAAAATTTATTTGATCATGTAAATAAAAAAAACCCAGAAAAATGCAAAATCAAGGAAGCATTTAATCAGTACCATAAAGGTTGGAAACAAGCTGGAGGTGGGATTTATAATGCTGAGTTCATTAGAGCTGCCTCTGTTGTGTTTCATGATGAGGAGAAGAAGTTGACAACATGAATCAAAACAATCATGAACAATACTGAGCACTGCCCAGTCTCAGATTGTGGACTAAAATAGCGTGTGATATTTTGCGTGTGTGCGAGTTTCTTGCTTCAGGATTCTTTGATGTATAGGAGAGAACCATTAATATTTATCTCTGGAAGATAGCCATTTATATGTTCTTGTTTGTAAAACTACTTTCTGTGTCAATAATGTCATGTTCAGAGAACTTCTTGTACATTTTTCTCTATTTCTTACAGTTTGCTCATGATTCTGAACAGCTAATATAATGGTTCATCATGAAACACAACATATGTGAAAAATTGACCAGATTAAAACCATTCTCTTACTGATTTACTATATTTGGCTTTATCTGTGTTGTGCTCGCGGTTCTAAAAATCCCTGCATAGCTCCGTATAAGCCCCGCCTAGGCGCTGGAAGGTGTTAGACCGCCTAGCCTTCCAGTTCGTTTAGGAGACCGCCTAGTCCGTCTAGGTACCTGTATAGGCCGCCTAGGCGCTAAGCGGTCCCTAGGCGGAGCGGCGTTGATTTTGTTGTGAAGGGCAAAAACAGTATTTTCAGAATTCAGAAACTTAAGGAAGAAATAAGAAAACACATTGCCTTAAATAGTAAACAATGCAGCTCCCAAAATACTAGGAAGAATGTCATGTGAAGATCACACAACTGTCATAAAATCCATGAAGACATCCTCTAAGCGATCTATCCTCCCTTCCACATTCACTTTCCAAGAAATAGAAAAAAAAACAAGACAGAAAAAACAATGGAAACTCAATAACATTCAACAACATACACTTTGCTCATCTTCTTTTGGAAACCCACTATCACAATCCAACTAAGTTTTCTGATGATCTATTATTCTATCAACTCTTTCTTGTGAGAGAGAAAAGAATCATGCTGAATAGAGCAGCAAATAATGCATATTCCTGGTGGTGGGCAAGCCACATTAGAACCAAACAATCGAAATGGCTAGAACAAAATCTCATGGGTATGTCAAATCTTCATTTGCATCATTGTCTTCACAATTCATTCATGTTGAAAGCTATGGATTCACATCACTTTTCATCTTCTGATATGAAAAATCATGATGAAATTTATAAATTTATTGCCATTCCAGTATCATTTCATTGGTGTTGCATTGGTAATCTTAAAATGTACAGATATGGAGGAGATGGTTCAAAGCATGATGAAAATCATAGAACAAGAAGGAGACTCCTTTGTGAAAAAGGTGGAGATGTACTACAAAAAAAGACCAGAACTCATCCGTTTCGTGGAGGAGTCCTACAGAGCATACAGAGCTTTAGCAGCGCGATATGATCATCTTTCTAAAGACCTACAAAATGCAAACAAAACAATAGCCACCGCCTTTCCTGAACAAGTCCATCTCTCCATGGAGAGTGACGACGACACAAGCTCACATGGATCCGTTCCTCCTTCACCTGACGGATCCGAAAAGTCTTTCAAGGCAGTTATTCCAACCGCCCCGAAAAACCTACCACCATCACCAAGATTCTCAAGAACGCCGCCACAAATCCTCAAGAGCAATTCTGAGTTAGCTGCTAGGAAAGAGCAGCTGAGGAGAACGGCTAGCAATACGGGTTCTTCTGTGGTGCCGGCAAATTCTTCTGGACTGACTAAAGAAGAGGCTGCAAAGGAGATTGATGTGTTACAGAAGGATATTCTTGCAATGCAAACCGAAAAGGAGTTTTTGAAGAGCTCTTATGAGACTAAGATGGGAAAGTATTGGGAAATGGAAGGGAAAATCTGTGAATTGCAGTCTAGAGTTTATAATCTACAAGATGAATTTGGAATTGGAACTGTGATTGAAGATTATGAGGCTAGGAGTCTTATGGCCACCACTGCTTTAACTTCTTGTTCAGAATCATTGAACAAGATACAAGAGGAACAAGAGACGTCAACGAATGAGGTGATTTTAGAAACCTTAAACTGAATTTAAAACATAGGAAATACTGAAAGCAAGTTAGAAAAAATGGGAAGTACTAAAAAACTAGGAGTTGGGTTATTGGAAAATTTAATAAACTAACTACAAAAAGCAAGATAATAAATTATAACCAATAAAATTAACACTTGGGTTTGTTTCAGGTGATTGGAGAGTATACAAGAATTAAGGATGCTCATGAGAGGTTGGAGGCACTCAAGAAGCAAATCAATCAAAACCAAGGATCACAACAAGAAGCTCTTGAACCGAAAAGTTTTGATCTAATAATAGGAGACATTGAACTAGAAGAGGGTGATTCATTGAGGGAGAAGATAAGAGAGAAGTTAAATGTAGATTGCAATGCAGCTTTCACTGAGCCTGAGGTAGCTGATAGGATTGATGAACTTGTACATAAGATAGTTGTTTTGGAAACCACCGTCTCTTCTCAAAATAGCCAACTCAAGAGATTAAGACAGTACACAGATGAGCTTCTACAGAATATTAGCAGTTTAGAGGAGAACAAGGAAATGATTGTTCAGAATGAAGATAACACCAAGAGAGTCCTAGAGTTGGAGGAGGAATTGAGAAAGGTCAAGTCTTTCAACCAAGATCTTGTAGAGAAGAAGAAGAATCTCAATGCTGAACTTACTGAAGCAAATTGTAATCTTGATCACCTCATGGATAAGCTTGAGGATGTGAAGCCAACTGTGGAGGTAGTAGTACAAGACGAGCCTGAAGCTGAAAATCAAGAAGAAACCGAGAAGGAAGTCCAATGTAAGGAAATGGTTTTGGGATGCAATGATATTCACTTTGAGAAGGAAGAACATGATCAAGAGGAAAAAGAATCTCTAAATGCCCAAAAAGAAAATGAAGTGCAAGATTTGAGATTAGAGGAAAAAGAAGGGATTAATTGGATGAAGATGTACACAACCAACATAGAAGAAAGGGAGAGAATTTTTGAGGAAGAGTACTCTGTGATCCTAAGAGATTACAAGGACAACAAAATCAAGCTTAGTGAAGTGGAGAAGAAGAATAAAGAATACATCTTTGAGCTAACATCTCTTGCAAGGGAGCTAAGAAGAACAATAGCTTCAAAGGATGAGGAAATTAAACAATTGCTTAAGAAGTTGAATAACAAGAAAGAAAATGGTGATCTTGAATTGGAGAAATTTTTTCATGAGAGATCAATGAGTGCTGATGAGGCTTTTGACCCGGATAAGAAGCCGCTTTTCCACCATTTATATGATCCAATATCCGGGACCACAGCAAGAAACACAAGTGTTGCAGATAGCAGTTCTCCTAGGAAAAGAGATCCTCTTGCAGATTCGCCTCGTCCAATGTCAAGAGTCCAAGCCAGATTAAGAACAGAACTCAATAATGTATTAGAAGGTAATCTTGAATTTTGGCTAAGGTTTAGTACTTCTTTCCATCAAATACAAAAGTTTCAAGCTACAATCGAAGACTTGAAAACTGAGCTTCGAAAGCTGAGAGGCTCAAAGAATATGGAAGGAGGCAACAAGAACAATTTGCAGGCTCTTCAATTTGATGCAAGGCCGCATAGTATTTCAAGATGAGTTGAGGAGTCGATCCTCGGCTTTGAATAATATTCAAGAGGAGATTAGGAAATTGTTAATTGCAGGGAAGAAGAGTGGTGATCCTGAGTTGAGTGATTTTCAAGCAGCAAAGTTCCAAGGCGAAATTCTTAACATGAAGCAGGAAAATAACAAAGTTGAAGAGGGGCTACATTCGGGAATTCGAAAGGTGAAGGACCTTAAGAAGGAGATTGAGAAAGTGTTGGTGAAGTTGGATAAAGAGTTCAAGCTGTCTGAGCATAGCAAATCTAAGATTCCGCTGCACATTTTATTTGGGATGAAACTGAAGAAGAATAAGCATTAGAATTTGGTGCTTCTTGGGTAAATGCTTAAATGGAGAGCCATATACTTCTTCCTCCTTTTTTAGCTTAGTTGATTGATGCTTGCTTTGGAAAATTGCCATTTGTTGTTCTTGTAATTTTAATCAGAGTTTTTACACTTGATAGATGGTAGAAAAGCAAATGATCATCCATCACCTTATACAGTTTATCATGTCTAATACTAGTTTATTATCCTTAGCAACATTTCAAATGTTCAACTGTCAATTTTCAGTTAAGTAGAGCACACCTTAGAGCATTTCAAATGTCTTCAATACAATTTTTTTTATTGGGCTGGCTCTACATACTTGTTTGGGCCGACCCAGGAAAGTAACCTGGTCTGGTCAAACTGAAATGGGAAACAATTATTTCACCAAAAAGGACCATTTTTCATTAAAAAAGGGGGACCATTTTGTCATTGCTTTTCTTTTTCGGTCCATGTTAAGAAAGTATTCTCAAAGTATATATCAACACCAGGGAAAGTATCTCAAATTCTTAATCATGTCTTAAGAGGATAGAGTAGCAATAGGTCTTTCTAGTTTGAAGAAATATTATTTATTTCCAAATATGTCCACCTCAAATAGATTCCTTGACACAAACATAACAAAAACAATTTTCTTCACTTATTTTCCTCTCCACAAATAATTCATAATTATAACCCTTCTTATATTTCATGTATATTTTGTGATAAAAATCTAGTCAATCATTCAAATAATAAATAAAAACCTTCATTTATATAACTAGTACTCTTAACCTATGCCCTTAGGGCATAGGATAGAAAAACCGTTTTACCAATACTCGATTGGTTAAGCTAGATTCCTTAAGTTGTTTAGAAGATTTGAGGACTCCCCGAAACAAAATCACGAAATACCCAATCCGGACGTAGAGTCAAAGGCAAGATTAAAAAAAACCTTTTTTTTGTATATGCAACATTACAACCTAATTCATACAACTTTTGTAATTCAAACTCCATAATTTCATGAAATTTACTTCATCAAATCTTTCTTTTTTATGATCCAAACCCTTGATAATTATGAAAAATCCGGGAAAAAAAACTTTAAACAAAACGGTTTTACTAAACGTTGGGCCATGCAAAGGTGGGCCCCCACCATTGGTAGCTTGTTGTTACGTAATAAAGCAGAGGTCGCGTGACTTCCATTCTATAGAGGCTATTAGCTCTGAAAATAATAAAAACCACACCAGAAAAATATTAAACCCAGACAGGGAAAAATATATTTTTTCCCGTCTACTTTGGGGCCTTTTTGATTCGCATTCTCGATACTAACCAAATCCCTTTAACGCAATCACTCTCACTTCCTCCCCCCTCTCTCTTTCCCCTCATGAATTTTCTCTTCCTCTTCTTCTTCTCTTCCCTGAAATCGAAAAACTAAAAAAGCTTCAGTCTTTCATTGTTCTTCCTCTTCTGTTTTTTTGGGTTGCCTTGGCTATGGAGGAGGAGAACATTGATGGGAAGGAAGGGAAGTTTTCTGGTTAGTAATTATTTTTATAAAAATTGTATCTTTACGTGTTTAATCTCTGCTGTCCTCCTCTTTGACAATGTGTGTGAAATTAAGGATCGGAAGATTGTGGGTCTGTTGTTTTTTGGAATGATTCCATCAGGGTATCGTGTATCTGATTGTTTTTTGGGGTGAGGGATTGTTGTTTGTGGTTTTCAGAATGTGGGTTTTTGGTGTTGTGTGAAAGCTTAGTTCTTTTTTGATGTTCTGTGGTGCATGTTTGGTAGTAGGTTTCAGGATCACATTTTTAGTTTCTATTGAGTGAAAGTTACCGAAGTGGCTGATTTCTGGAAAAGGTTGTTTTTTTTTACAGAATTTGGTAAATATGGGAGTTTAGAAGAAGAAGCTCCAATTGTGCTCAGGATCCTGTGTAGAGCTTGTATTTGCTACTTGTTTCAGTTTGGATGAGCAACTGAGCAAGCAAAGTAACTCATGATGTTTAGTTAACTATGTATGGGGATAATGATGATTGATGAGTAAGCTAGAATTTGGTGAATTTGATAATCAGAAAGGCTTGGACTAGACAGAAGATTTTTTTTTTTTTTTTAAGTTTTGGATGCTGTTTAGAGAACCCTGCCAAAAAAAAATGTGAGGGGGCATTGTTGTAGGAATAAGGTATTTGGGCTGCAAAAGGAAAGCAGTTTATTCATGTATTGTTTGTGATCATGTCAAGCTGAACACGAGATGATTAATGCGACTTGCTTGTTTGGAATGGTGGCTATTTTGGCATGTGTGTGTGTGTGTTTACTTGAATAACTAAAGCGATTAGGTATCACGCACTCTGCTTATAGAACAATTAGTAAAGGAAATTTATGGAGAAGAGTACTTAGCCACGTGAAAAACGTACTTAACGAACTAAATTTCTTTATGAACATGCTTAGGGAATCGGATGTTATGAGCTAAAAAGGTTATACATTTATGCCATTTACACTGAACAAACTTATCTTGTATGTATTTGACTTATCCTGGTGAATTATGGTATCTGTACAATGTTACTTAAGCTTGTACAATGTATCCAAGCAATATTTCCATCATTTCCTTGCTTCAATTTCCTAATTAAGAATACTCTTCTATAGCAAGATTACTTGGTTGGTAAGTTTTCTGATCATGTTGATTTCCAACACTAAATTGACAAAAAATGCAACGTCTCTCATTTTTCCTTTGGAGGGAAGTGGGAAACATAATCTTCTGACCATGTGATATCTAATTGCACTGTGCTTGTTGATTGAAAGTTATTTTCGGAGGTGAATAATCATTTAAAAGGAAACTAGGGACATGTATAAGATGATAGAGCTTCCCTGTGCTTTGACATTTATTTTGCTTAAATATTGATTTATAACTTGCACCTTCTCTCTCAGGCTTTGTACTAGACCCTGAAAAGTGCAGTCAGCTTACCTTGGTGGAGAAGAGGGAACTTGTGCATGAAATATCTCAGTGGCCAGAAGATGCACCAAAGATTCTTAGTTCATTCACCCGCAGAGAGTTACTAGAGATAATTTGTGCTGAAATGGGTAAAGAGAGGAAGTATACCGGGCTTGCTAAAGGTCGAATGATTGACATCCTCTTGACTGTAGTTTTGACAAATAAAAGGAAACAGAATCCAAATGCGGTCAATTCTTTTCTTCCAGTCAAAAGTCAACTTGGGGCAAAAAGGCAGAAAAAGAATGATAACTCAAAAGAAACGTTGGATAAAAATCTGGATCCCATTGGTGGGATGAATCATATGAATGGGAAAGTAAAGTTTCTGCTGTGTGAGAATCTTGCATGCAGAGCTACATTAAGTCCAGTGGATGGTTTTTGCAGGAGATGCTCTTGCTGTATATGTCACAATTATGATGATAACAAGGATCCTAGTCTCTGGTTAACATGTAATTCTGACCCACCTAATGAAGGAGATTCATGTGGGTTGTCTTGCCATTTGAAATGTGCTCTTAAACATGAAAGAGCAGGAATGCTGAAGAACAGCTGCTCTAAACTGGATGGGCAATTCTCTTGTGTTGCTTGTGGAAAAGTCAATGATCTTATGAGGTAAGAATCTCTCTCAAAGCCCTTTATTTATTTCTAAGCTGAAAATATAACCGAGGATCAATAGACAGGCAACCTTTGGAAATCGTATATTTTTCAATGCAAAATGCCCTTGTGCGTATTATCCCTGTTGCCCTACCATACTGTCATCTTTTCTTCGCCCATTTTATGTAGATTTTTAAGGAAGGTGCTGAATTTGCTGATGAGCACGATGGCAAATTGGCAATGGCTAATTGTTGAGCAACTGCTTGCACTAGTTGCATACTTGCATATATGTGTTTTCACTGATCATGAGCATTATGAACGTAATGTACAAGTTTGAGTGTGCAACTTAGCCTGTACATTAGATTTTGAGCCTTACGTGGGATAGCGTAATTAATTTTGAACATTGTGTAGCACTTGGAGGAAGCAGTTATTGATTGCTAAAGAGGCTAGGAGGGTTGACGTTCTGTGCCTAAGAATCTCCGTGTGCCACAAGATTCTTGATGGGGCCAAATTATACAAAGATCTCCACAAGCTTGTTGATACTGCTGCAAAGAAGCTGAAGAAAGAAATGGGACCACTTGATCGCGTTTGTGCAAAAATGGGAAGAGGCATTGTCAACCGACTTGGTTGTGGTGCTGAGGTTCAGCAATTGTGTACCTCTGCCTTGGAAATTTATCACAACTCTTTCTCCAACTCATATCTCCACCCTGAGCTTCAAAATAAGTCACCAAGTAAGTCAGGTTTTGTTTCTGATACTTTATGGACCTAATTTTTTTTAGAAAGACAGCTAAATATTGTAGCTTTGTAACCTGTAATGACTTGAATGGAAAATACATAACTTGGTATATATAAGGCATTAGAATCGCCTTTTGGAAGATTCATTCCTTCAATAGCTCCTTGTTCATGCCAATTGTCTTGTGACTCTTAACTAAGAACACATTACTATTGTCAGCATGTAGGATACATTTTGAAGAGTCCAACTCAACGTCAGTCATGATTGTTCTAGAATACGAAGACCATCTCTTTGAAGAATTCTTGGGTTGCCGGATATGGCATAAGGAGTGCAGTTTAAACTCATTTCCGGATAAACCCACTTGCATTGTATTGCGCCCGGAGAAGAAATTCAAGATTTGCAATCTAAATCCTTCAACCGAGTACATCTGCCGGGTTTCTTTGTTCAGCTGCACCCAAGTCTTTGGCACTTGGGAAGCAAAATGGGTCACACCTTCAGATTCCGACAAAAAGCATCATCATCCACAGCTAAATTTGGAAAAGCTTCGTTCTTTGAATGATATCAACAATGACAACGGCGTGATGTCACCTCACGGGGAGATTCTCCCTCTTGTAAGCCCAGTTTCAATCCCTACAACCCCTTCTAAGGCAGATGGCAAGCTAAGGCAATCAGAAAACGCCGACTTTGACTACTGTGTTAGAGTCATCAAAGCTCTGGAATCTGAAGGCCATTTGAACTTGGATTTTAGAGTCAAGTTTCTCACTTGGTTCAGTTTGAAAGCCAACAAACAAGAGAGAAGAGTGGTTAGTGCCTTTGTGGATGTAATGGGTGATGACCCACCAAGCTTAGCAGGGCAGCTTATTCATGCCTTTGCTGATGAGATTTGTGGAGGGAGAAGCGTCTGAATCATTGAACTGAATTGGAGTCTTAGGTGGTGTAGAGATTCATATCAGATTTCTGAGACTTTTTTTAGCATAGAATTCATATAATTATCTTTTGATGCAGTTGGTGCAAAAGCAAGTTGTGCCTTGGAATTTAAGCTCTTTTGGGAGGCTATTTTGCAGGATTCATAGTGGTATACAATTGTGGACTACCAATGTATTCCCAAAAAGGCTTGATAAATTTCATTAGGGTTAAGGTGTGTTTCATATATTGGTGCTCCTGGAAAAGTCCTGCTTAGCTATCTTTATTATTCATTTTAGTCATGCATCATTCATGTTCTTTTTAATTTTCCTAGTATACTATGATTTCATTTTGAAATCATACGTTGATTGATAAAGCAAATCCTCCCCCTTTATTGTCCAAAGTCCAAACCCAGATGAAAAACTGCATATTGCACATAAGCAAGCAATTGTATGTGCCTTTTGGCCTTCTTTTCCCAGCAAGATTTTATCACTGTACTTTCACAGCAAGATTTACAACGTTTTGAGCAAGAAAAAACAGAACATGATCTACAAATGAATACATTTCAAAAACTGAGACAAATGATGTTGCCTGATGACTAGCAAAATTTTGTGCAAGAATTCTCAAGAAGCCTCCTGTGACGGCTGAGGGAGATTATAAACAACAAGGCCGAACAGGAGAACCGCACTTCCGAGCAAGAAGAAGGGACTCAAGCTTGCACGTTCTGGGAGATATGGCAATGGAAGAGAGAGGATGTATATTGCAATTGGCACTGAAATCAGAGTTAATAGCAAATAGTTATTTCACTGAAACCGAAATCAATAAACATATCTGTATGAAGGTATTTGCAATAGAAAATAAGAAAGAGAACCTGAAACCATAGAGGAAAGGGATGAGATAACTGCTGTAGAAATCTTAACCAAGTAGAGTGCTGATATGTTGAAGGCCATATTTGTGACGACGTAGAGTATAGGCAACAATGGGGCTCCTTGACAACCTGAAGTAATGATCAACCCTGGTGAGATGCTGAAAAATCTTTCAGAGAAGTAGGAAGATGTAAAATTTAATGAGAATTCAATTAGAAAAAATTGCCAAGTGAGGGAAATGGATGATTCCTGTGGTTTTCGGATCAAAGGACTATTCAAGGATGATTAACACACCTTGTAAGGAGCCTCCAATGTTGAGAAAACAAGCAGCTCCGCTTTTCAGGTATGAAGGAAGCTGGGTGAAAGGGATACCTCTCAAATTTGACAGCAGAGGTAGAAAGAGTAGCACAAAAAGAGCCTACATTTCAAAGAGTATGTCAAAAGCTATTGATATAAATAATGTAAGAGTTGACAAATTTTTTGAGGGGGAATGGATGATTTGGTTTGGTAGTACTAGGATAAAAGAAAGCACCTGAAATCCAGATCCAAAGGAATTGACAACAAATATGTCAATTGACTTCCCCTGTATAGAGATGAAATTGGAATAATAAAAATATTGCAATACAATTTTAGGCGATTTCTAAAAGACTCAATCACTTCAACATCAGAAAGTTATTTAAGAATACCTTAAGGCGCTTTGCGGCATCAAGAAAGACAGATTCCTGTACAGACATTGAGTATTGAGCAGCAAAATTATAACAAGACTAGAATAGGTTTTGTTGAAAATAAGAAAATGTTAGCTTGAGAAAATCTTACCTTGAGTATAGATGCACCAGCTTGGAAAGCACTTGATACTATCATTAGTAATGGCCACAGAGAGCTGATTCCAGCAAGAGTTTGTCCAGCATCAGAGCCACTGCACTAAATTCAGCCAGTCAAATTTACCTTCTTTACTGGACTGTTTTTAGTCATAATTCTATGTAAGTTACTTAGCTTCTGAATGACAATACCTAGAAACAGCCAGAATCACACCAGCAGCTACAAGCAAGCACCCAGAAATCTGCCTGAGAGAATATCATCTACCCAAGATCAAAGTAGAAAGGGAGAGTTGCCACACCAAAAAAGTCTGCCAGGGAGACAAAACAATAATTCTCTTACTAAATAGACAGAATTGGTTGCTCTATTTTCTAATAAACTCTCAAGGCAGAATGATCCAACTTCCCAATATTTTATGTGCAACAGATCATAAGCAGAATCCAAGTGCAAGATCAGTAAGTAGCACATAGGCAAAATCCCACCATAACTATGATGGAGCAAATAATTCCATTGATAGTTTTAAGGATTACAAGAAACATGACTGAGTATATGCCAATAAAAAAAAAACTTTCATCTATAGGAACAGAACCCAACTTCATCATATAGTTCCATATGGACAATCATTACCTGATTTAGTATGGGTATAGCTGGTCCAGGGAGCATGGCTGTAAAGATAGGCAATTTCTTTAGTATGCAAACAATAACTATCATTACAAATGCACAACTTCTATTTATCAAAATTGCAACATGCTTCTACCACCAAAATAGATCACTATCAACATAAACGCATCAAATCAACAATCACCCATAAAATAATAATTGGGAAAAAAAATGAAGTTAGTGGTCTAGTGAACTACAACTGCAACAAAGTAGCCAACTGAAGTAGAACATTTACCAGCAGATGACATCCCAGCAACAACCCCAAGTGCTTCGAGGACACCAATGGCCATGAAACGTTTCTTTGGAAAGGCTAGCATTTCATCAGTCACAATCCCAGCACGATAACGGGAGTACAATATACTGAAGTAAATAACCACATACCTGCATTCCATATATTAGAAATATTACTTCTCTTGGCTCACCCAATCACCATTCACAACTAAGCACACAATCACCACATTCCTAGAATAGACGAATCCCTCAAATGTCAAATTACTCGCCAATTTGAACAAATCTTCGCTGTCATTAGCATTTTAATTCATAACAATACATCACAGAAAACGAATGAATGTAGACTTTACCCAAACGTGATGAACTGAGCCAAGAAGAAGGGATACTCTTTGAGCGGAACAAGAGCGAGTTTGTAAAGCACGCGATTGGCGATCGATAAAACGAAGGTGACAGTGGAACAAACGATAAGTAGTTTAGTATTACTCTGGCCTTCCGCCGGCGGCGTCGGCGATCCGCTTATTGAGTTCGAAGCTTTGATTGCGAACTGGAAACGGCTTCGCCGACGTAGAGCAAAGCGATCGGCGATAGAGGATTTTTTGAGGGAGAATTGTAAGGCAGGTGTTGTTGCACTGCGAGCTGGCATTTGCAACTTGAGGAGGAAGGAACTGAAATTGGAATCGGAGCTCCATAGTTTGTGAAATCTGGAAGGGAATTTGCTAGAAGAGGATCCAGGAGGGATTGTAAATTGAATCAAACATCCCACCGCCATGAGAAAGAAGTTGTGAAATGTGAGATGGAACTTGGAAGAAGAGATGTGAATCGTACTCAAAGTTTATACAGTATCAAATATGAAATTTTGTTCTAACCCGGTTTACATGGTCGGTGACTAATTAACGGATCCGAAATTTATCCGTGGTTCCTCATTATTAAAAAAAATATATGAAATTGTACATCTTTCTTCAAGCAATTTAGGCCTGGTTGTTCTAGTTTGGCTTTAAATATACTTTTATCCTAAAATTATATTTATTTATTTTTAAATACATACAATATCTTTAAATTTTTTTTTTATGTTTTTTAGGAATTAAAATAAAATTTTAAATTAAAATATCATTTTAGTCTACAAGTAAAACACACCTTTTAACAAAATATCAATAATGAGTTATTAAACATAGTTTGTTCATTGAAGAATTATTTGTAGAAAATGACTTGTATAATATTTCTTTTTTTTGGGTGGAAGACTTGAATAATATGTGGTTGTGTAACTCATACTATTTTTCTAACACTACTCAATCAATATTATCATATTTAACTAGTGTACAATTCAGTATAATTAATAACATCCCTATTAAAATGGAAAAAAAAATATACATTTGAGGGAAACAATTGAAAAGTCGAGGTGCCTAATTTTTTTTTAGTTCATAAGATAGGAGACACTTAGGCTAATACAACGAGGAAGAAGGATACAAACTCACCACCTAATAGTTACGGATATCATCACTTACCTCATAGGCTAGTGAGTAGTGAGGCTTGACTTCGAGAAGCCTAGTAAGGGAGCTCAAAATCTTATAAGAGATTATGAGTTGTAATCCTTGTGTAAGTGTAGTCTTTTCAAAATCATATGATCCTATTAAATCCATGTGGTATGTAAAACTCTAAAAATTGAAAATAAAATAAAATAAAATAAAAGAGTAGATATATAATGGTTTGATTATTAAGAAAAAAAGAAGAAGTTGCCAGTAGAAATAGATCATAAATTAGACATATATACTCGAACAAAAAAAAAATTCTAGTTAAAGTCATATCTAAATAAAAATGTGCCTTTAAAGTGATATCAAGATAAATAATTTACCGTGTATAAATGCATCATATGATAATCTGTCATGGTAAAAACGAAACTGTAAATAGCTAAAAAATTGAAAAACCACATCGGCAAAACAAAATTGCCATTGCCCCTTTGCAAGTGCCATTACAAACGGTAAACTGTAAAAGGGTGAAATTCCTCCAAGAAACAAACTGTACAATATTATATTGACAATTTAAAAACTCAAAACAAATTACCCGCCAATTTTTTTTTCCTCCAACGGCTGCTCTCAGACCTCTCTTTATTCATACACAATATTCCCTGTGATTAATTAAAGATCCTAAACCCGATTATCAGGAACGATTAACCGAATCCGAATCCCTCGTTGCCTTCATGTATTGCAAGGCGCAGCCTCTCTTGTAAGTGCTCTTTTGAAGGATACTCCGGTAGATCCAACTGGTTGAAGCTGCATCAAAAAAATCATTCTTGGAATTCAATACCCCAAACGAATACATTTTTAAAACAAAGCATACATAATACAAGGGCCCGTTTGGTATCCATATTAGTATACCCATCTGGTGTTTAGCATATTCTGATATCAATTCAAATGTTTGGTATATGGGGATATCGATACCGGTTGATGTCATATTAGTGTTCAGATACTCATATCTGATACGATCCCCAAGTGTTATCAATAAAAAGAGAAAAATAGAAGGCCAAGAGAAATTAACCATGTGTGAGCTGAAGGCAAATGATCAATGCTTCCATATGCCTTGTGGATTTGGAACTTCTGTGACCCGGAAATTCCTTGAAGTGCACTGAACCCTTCAAGAGGAACCTGAATAGAAAGCCCGATCAAGCTTTACTCAAAACCAGAAATTTCATCTAAAGCAAATGTTCTATAAAACGCTAGGCGGGCTGAAAGACCAGACAGGCAGGGACCTTCCAGCGCCCAGACGGGGCCTAGACGGGATTTTTAGATCAGTGAAAGCAACCGAGCTGATGGCAAGGATGTAAATAATATATACCTTTGAAGTTCCTGTGACGAACTGCAGAAGACGAGCCTTTTCCTCCTTGCTGAATCCCTGAACAACCTCCCAAAACCACTGAATAACAGGAGATCCAAGGCTGTATCCAGAGTAGTCGGTGTTTGCCCTCATGTCGTCCACTGTAATAAGATAAATTTATGAGTAAATCATTTTGGACGGTTTAAGGTCATAACATAACAGCAAGATGCATAATACATGCATTATGCAGCATGTTTTATGCATTAAAAAGGGATTTTCGTGATTCGATATTGGGCTTCTATCCTGGGCATATAATCTGTCATTGGCCAAACGAGCCTTTAAGTGATGCTTGGTAAGCCTAGATATAATGCTTTATGATACATAGATATAATGTATTTCGGGTTATAAAACTTGTTGCATATCAAAGCAAATGCTTCATTATCAGTTTTAATGTTCAATAATGCACAAGTACTTTATATTGCATGACATACAAACAAATTCTTAACCCGGGGGAAAAAAATCCAAGTAACAAAGATGACTTACAGTCAATATCAGGGAGCCCGCTGATCAACAATTCAAGCTCTTTGTCATGGAATATGGATATCAATTCCCGAGGAATTAGCTCATTAAAGCCCTCCATGAATGCATTGATTTGGGGTCGGATTGCAGTTGTCAGCCTATGCTCAACAATCAAATCAACATATTGATGTTTGTTCTCTTCTGTGACTTTGATATTCCGTCCATCAGGAATCAGCTCATAATCAGTCACCTGGCAATCGTACCAAATTCAAAAAATTAATACTTTCCTAAAGAAAATAACATCAGACAACGAACAAAAGGAAATGAACAAAAGTTCTTACTTCTGTTCTTTCATATAAAATCAGCTTCTCCTCATCAGCATCAATGCTGAAAGTAAGGTCCAGAACATCACTTATATCGTTCTGCAAAGTAACAGCAGCAATAATGAGGGAAAAAAATTATTGAATAAACTTCATGACAAAAAACACATACATGAGAATATAGGTACTCAAGTAACTTACCTCAAGCATCCATTTTAGATTTTTGTAAAAATCAGGGTCTATAGCTTCTATGTCATGGTAAGTAACCTTGGCACCTAAAATGTGCTTGTAGAATGACCGAGTGAAGTGAACATCCAAGAGCTGCCCATCAAGAAGAGCTTTTCCTACCTAAAAGGGTAGAAAATAAGAATCAGCAATAGTTTCGTAATTATGGAAAAGATAAAAACACAGAAAATTTATATATACTTACAACTCGGCCAACAAACTTGAAATATGAGAGATGCTCGGTTTGATATACAGAATTGGGGTTTGGCTGAAAGGTCGAATCATTGCCAACTGTAGTAAATAGCAAAGCTCCTTTGTCAAAAATGACCTTGGATAGTAACTGATACCATTCCCGAGTCAGCCCACCAGCATCAATTCCTTCCTCGCCCTGGAAGTGAACAGCCAGCCGTCCCTTTAACTCTTGAGTAGATCGCATGCGCAGTTGATTGTAAGAATCTTCCAAAATATAAGCTCGCCTAACTGAAATCCTTAGAGAACTATGGTGATGATCATGTTGTTGCTTGATCTTTACGCGGAAATGAGAACGCTTATTGTCAAAATCAATAAACCGAGGAACCTTTAGCATGAGAGAGAAGGATTTCTCAAGTAACCGGGGGTTCTGACGAATAAAGGCATTTAACAGTTTTCTATGCCTCTCAGAGAATTTCACAAATGCACTATTCTTTTCATCAACCTTTGAAGCATGGCTTGAAGTGCTAGCATCATCAACCTCTGGTACAGCAGTAATAGAAAAATCCAGGCTTGCACCAGGTTGTATTTTCTCACAGGTTACAAAGAAGGACTCAATATATGGCAAGATATTTTGAGTACCCGCTGGAAGGGGAGGCATAGAAGTAGAAGGTTTAGATCTGGATGCTTGAGATGAAAAATCTGAATCAGCATTCTCCATCTTGCTTATGCAACTGCTTAGCTCCAGCCACAAAGGTTCTAAAGCACAATTGATATCCCTTACCAGAGCAAGGGCAGTTCCAGCATAGCGTTCCTTTTCAGGAAGGACTTGTTTATCCTTCTCTTTTGCATTCAATGAAGAAACAAGTGAGCTTAATGCCTGTAGTACCCTTAGAATTGATGCTCCACTGGACGAAGTAGACTGAAGCAGTGGTTTATCAGCTTCACTGAACACATGCAACTCCTCCATTGCTAGTTTTGTCAGCTTATGCATTGAGGTTGCCAACTCCGTGATAAACAAGTGAGAATGAGTTGTTGTGAAGGCAGCCAGTTTCTTCATTATCTCAGCTACAGAAGCATATGCATTATCTGACAAACTGGCAGAAACACAAAGGACATGAGATGGCTTCAAAGTATTGAGAAATAAAAGAGAAGGACCTCAAGAAAAGATGAAGGTAGATCATTGAGCAATAAATGAGAATCCATGAAGCAATTACATCATTTAAATTAACCTATGAAAGATCATAAAACATTACAGCAGCAGATAATTGAGAAGTAAGTCAGCAATACCCTTCTTTGGCGAGCAATGAGCAAAGCAATCTCATCTCTGTTTGAGGAAGGTTATGCAACACGTGTTGCACATCACATTCTCCCTGGGTACCAGAAGTAGAGGGGTTTGCAGATTCATCAATTTTACGTGCTTCATTATGCTGAGAATCAGCAGCTGCTGCATCAGTATTCATCTCAGCATTAGCTGCAGAAACTTCAGGGACAGCCGGTGGTTCAGTTACAGACAAGCCAGGCCCATTTATTGTACTAGATTTTGATTCACCATCATCAATGATAACATCCATTAAGTTTAACAGCTACACAAAAAAAGGGGGAAAAATCAAGATAAAAGACCATCACGTAGAATATGATGAGGAAAATTCCTTCTGTAGTTACCTGCTCAAGATGAGCTATACTCCTCAAATAAAGTGGTTGATTTAGGAGACCCAACAGGATCGCGATGGACACTTTGCCTTCATGTTCCTGACCTTTCTCAACACCAACATTTTCAAGCATTGCTGCTTTACCATGTCGATGTTCAAGACTTTCTGATGCTTGCTGACTTTCTTGAGGAAGCTGGAGCTCGAGCAGAATTTTTGCAACAGAAGGATGATTACGGGCCAAGTAGGTCAGGGTTTCAAGTACACGGCGTGAGACCATGGGTGGAACTCCTAAGCAACAAAAAGAAAACAGACGAGATTGTTCACTATTAAGACATTCATCAAGTAACTAAGATATATCCAGCATCAAATAAATTGATTGGGTGCATAAAAAGGGGACATTTCAGAAAATATTTTATAAAAATTGAATGTTCTTCCTGATTCATCGTTATATACCAAAATAACAAATATACACAAGAAACCAAAGTGCCAACAAATAAATCCATAAAAACTTAATGCAAACACCCATTCTTGCCCAATAAAGTATAGGTGGTGGACCAGAATGACACATATTCTCCTATAATCATGTCAAAACCATGATCATTAAGTTTGAAGGAGCATGAAGAAATTGCTATCCAGAGAAAGTATAATATAACAAGAAAGAACAGAAGTTGGTTAGGTGCCAAAATATAGCAAATAAAAATTCCTATATCAAATAAAAGTTTGAAAATAGAATTTGGTTGCTTACCATTAGAATACTGAGGACGAGAGTGCATCACATGGCTGTGACAAGCATATAATCGGTAAGAAGGCTCAGCAGCAGTCAATTGGTTTCCAAATTTTTGTGTACCAAGCATCAGCATATCCATCAAAATTTTTACAAGCTCGGTTCTTGTTTCGTTGTGAGAACAAAGATTCAAAAGAAGCCTCTGGAGGCTGCCCTTGTAAATTGGCTGGCATACACAACTTGCATTAATAAATTGTTGCTAAGAAAAATTACACGAAAAAGAACAAGTTCAACTAAACATTACAAACCTGAAATACTTGAAGCAAACGGATCATGCCCTTCAACGCATCACTATCCACCAAGGGAGTCCCTTCAGCATCAGGCAGCCTACCTCCTCTATGCTTGTGAGAAGCACTAACCCCAATCCTGTCCAAGCTTGATCCTTCGCCCCGTCTAGATGGCTCACCTCTTCGACTTCGAGGATACATGCCAAACAAAGTACGATTGCTATACCTATGTGCAAATCTTTCTCGCAACACATTTGCCTCAGCAACTAGTGCAGGTGAAAGATTTGCTAGAACAGCATCGGAGGAGGTCAAGAGAACCTGATGACAAAGTGATTAGAAAAGAATCGACCTGCAGAAGATATATGTACATGCATGCATGTATAAGACACAATGATCATGCCTAGTACCTCTTCCCTCAAATCTGATGGAAAAGTAGCAATTATTGATACAGCATCCATCTCCACAGGCTGCCCGTCAAGTTCCTGGGACTGCTGGAGTAACCTCTGAGCTTGTTGTTGTGCCAGAAGCTCTGCTCTAATATCAGGCGGGAGGGCAGCCAAGAATTCGGGATCAATATCTTCAGTGTTCTGTTGTTCAGTATTCTGTTGTTCAGTGTTTGAAGGTTGTGCCACTTGTCCCTGCTGAGCTGAAAGGACCTCTGCACGCATCTCCTCTGGAAGTGCATCAAGGAATGCAGGATCAATTGAACCAGAAGCATCCTCATTCATTTGTTGTCCCTCTTCTGCTGGAACACCTTGATCAGTCTCTTGGGCAGGGTTTTCCACAATTTCACTCAAACTGTGAAGTGACAGACTTGTTCTTCTTGTTCGAGTACCCTGCACCTCACCTAAAGGCATTCTATCTTGAGGAACTGGCCTGTCTCCTCCATCATCATGACCATCAGCGCTCCCAATCTCAACATCTAGGCTGCGGAGACTTTCACCTAATGTTGCTCCACTACCACCACTTTCCTGACTAACTGTCTCAACATCCCTAACAACCACATCATTAGTTTCCAGATGTGATCCATGAGGACTGGACTGCATATTTGATGCATCGGTTCCTTGAGAAACTACACTTTCTCCAGTCCTGTTTGCGGCGATGGTAGAGTTATCCAACGCAGTAAAGGATGGAGCTGGGGCATAATTATTTTGATTAGTAATAGCATTGTTCTCAACAATGTCATCAGCTCTTACAGTTGTATCTGATTCCTGTACTGGAGCTCCATCATTCTTGTTCTCAGACTCACTTACTGTTTTCTCATCAGAAGGTTTGTCCGCATCTGGCCGCCTCAGATGAGACACCAGAAAATCTTCTAATCCCTGGGGTATGGCAGATGAACCAGATACAGCACTAGCCTGATAACCATCAGCCCACAAGTTGAACCGATAGCCCTGACGTCCATGCCCTGTCCTCATATATCGAACTACAGTATCCAACCGTGAAGATGTGCTGTCTACATTTCTATCAGATACCATGATATCATGGGCATTATCTGCAACATTCAAAAGAAATATGAGGACATGGAAGCAATGAGAGAACGATAATAACTTCAGCAACTAATATAAATGTACAATAAATCACCTGAAGCTCCTGAGGGGGCTGACAGAGAAACATGTGACTCCATTAACAATGGGTGCTGAGGGGGAATAGTATTGTCACCCGATCTTCCAAGGAGATTATAAATAGACATTGAACGACTTTGCCGCCTAGAGCCAAAAACTTCCATAGGCATCACATTAAGTGTTCCATTAATGCCGTCCTCTAGCCGCAGTACCATACCATCTTCGTCATCCTCTTCATCATCTTCTTCCTCCTCCTCTTCTTCTAACACCTCTTCATCAAATTCATCCTCACCGAGGCCATGACCATCATGATCAGTATCAGGATGTGAAAGATGATGCTCTTCATCTTCCTCTAGACCATTTGGCTCGTCATCTTCATCTTCATCCCCTTCATTCTCAGACATCTCATCATCATCTTCGTCATCATCATCTTCATCAACGATATTATCTTGTCCATCAGGCCGGATTTCATATCTTATTGCCACGTTGTCCATGCCATTTTCTGGACCCCTTGCATTATCTGGAGTATCATTCATATAATCATCTTCATTGGATGGACCAAATTCTCCAAGATCTTGATCATGTTCCATGTCATCTGTGACAGCCTCTGATCCACCAAATGTTTGAACTGCACTAAGAGGTCCTGTGTGATTAGCTGTAGAATAAATGTTTTGCTCTAGAGACCCCGCCTCCCTAAGTTGAGCTGCACCAGCATATTCACGTTGGCTACTGTCAGATGCTTTGACACTTGTGTCACCCTTCCCTAAGTTTGCTACATGTTCTTTGGTCACTGTTTCTAGAGCTTTGACAAGTCCTGTGACAAGTTTGGAAGACTCAGATTGGTCGAGATCCAGCACTTGGAGAGTCTGAGTTAGAGTCCTAACCAGCCCAGCATCTATAAAAGTACTACATGCTTCTGCTGAGATTGACATCCCTGCCAGAGAACGAGCACCCAGAACATCATTAAGCAGATCAATATAAGCCTGCAAATCACGCCCAGGGCACCTAAAACCACAAGCCGATTTGACAAACTCATAGAACACGAAATTAACTTCTGTGAAAACTCTCTTTCTTGCCTCAGATGAACGAATACAAGATGCTACCAAAAACTGACTAGCCCTGGTAGCGAGCTTGTATTTCCAGTCAGTATCCTTACGTACTTTCTTGGAATTTTTTGCATGAGGCACGAATTTGTGCAGAATATGGTGGAATATTCCACCACTTGAATACCCAGTAGAGCCCAGCTGTAAGGGAACTCTGCATCTACTAACTTCAGCATCCTTCCGCAGTAGAACATGAACAGATGCAGAATATGTCATTAGAATCTCTGTCAACAGCTTCAAGATAAATACAACCTTAGCCAATAAAGCAGAGTCCTGATTACTTTCAGTACATTCTGATGTACTGGCTACAGCCTTGCCCTTCCCTTTGCTTTCAGTGACATCAATCTCCATCTCAGAGACAGTCTGTATATCAGAAGCGGCATTTGTATCCCCCTTTAAGGGAGGTTCAATCGCTATCAACAAATCCAACAGATGTTCAATTACACAAACAAAGCTAGTAGGAGGTTTTCGATGTGATTTAGCATTCTTGTTGGATTCAGTAAGTTTAGCACGGCCAACTACCAAACCTGTACTCCCAGATGCAGGCTTTCCATCAACAACCTGAGTTTTTTCTTTCTCTAGTGGTCTATCTTTCTCTTTTTCTTTATCCTTGCTTCTATCTTTGTCACGGTCCTTCAGTAAGACAACATATGGTCTATCACCAACCATCTCAACTTGGCACACAGACTGAGCAGCCCGCATAAAAACTATGGGATCTCGTGATATTACAGAGGTTAAATTGGAAAGAAAATTGCGTGGTGTTAATCTTCCACTAGAATGCCTATTAGCTGCACTTACAAAGCTATGCTTTATCTCAGATTTCATTGCTTGTTGAAGAGTCTGCGGATCCTCAAGAATATGACGAATTATAGCAGCAGCAACATTATCATAGCCGGAGAAGAGGCAACTTGCTGGAAGATTAAGGAGCAGTGGAAGACCCCCAATATCAAGAAAATTAACAGCTAATAAGTGGTTTCTGGTAAGGGTTGCACATAGCTGCAAAACAGCATGTATTGTTTCTGAAGGAAGTTGCTTTCTGATACAACTACAAGCCACATGGATTAGCCTCTTCTGATGGTAAAAATCCACTTGCTCGGGTGACTCCACTGCTGATTGGGCCTTCTTTTGCCTATCCTCATCAATTATGATTGTGTTCTGCTGGACGTTATCTGTTTTCTTTTTCAACAGTTCAATAATCTCAGGATTCAGTTTTTTATCCACCTTCAACAGTTGATCCACAGCTAGAAAAGCAGCTGCTATCCATTTTGGAAACTGTTCTTTCTTCTCATCAGAGGAGCCAAGATCCCATTGACATAGTAAATCTGAGGCAAGTTCTACCAAGCTATTCTTCTGAGCAATATCACGCAATGTAGGATCCTCGTGAAGCATCAAAGCAAGAACTTGAAACAAAGCAGACAATGCATTATCCTTTCCAGCATCCGATCCTGAACAAAAAGATTTGATCTGATCAATTATAAATGTTACAATGTTTGATCTATTTTGACCATCATCCCGGGAACACATCATCATAAGCAGATCTCGAACTGGAAATGCAAGAGATTCCTTTGCCTGCAGTAGCTTCACACATGTTGACAATAACTGATCAATCGGGGGAAGTTGGATCATTTCTTCTTCAAAAGGCTGGATATTTTCGTCACCTTCTTCCTTTGAGTCTGATCCAGAATTTCCTAGAGACATGGCAAGTGCACGAGCAAGTTCATCATCTTCTGGGATTTCTTCAGGATGTGAGAACAGCCAATCCATTGCCAACTCCACGGAATTAGCTCCAACCTGCCTTAGAGCTTCTTCTGCCCTTAACCTGGTAAAGCCCATCTCCACAATTGTTGAAATCACTGATTCATTTGGAGGGGGCACAGGAATACGATCACCAATACTGCTATCAACATTTTTCACTTCTACCCCAGAATATACATGGCAAATGATAGAGATAATGGATCTGATGAAATCATAGCCACAATCAACAAACAGCGGTTGGGTCCAAACTGGAAGCACATTCTTCAGCACCATGGACTGCAGAACCTTCACAAATGTCTCGGCATCCTTGGGGAATGGAACATGACCATCTGATATAGGCTGTACAAGCAAGTGTTTTGTAGAAGGAGATAAAATATAAGACGACGTCACCAAGTGGTCCATAAGCTTTCCATAACTAGACAAAGGACCATAAATCCACTGATCTTTTTCATCCTCTTTCGGGCTTGCATTATCAGTATCCATAGGAGATGTAGGACTTCGATTAATAGCAAAAAGCAACTGACTTGTTGCTTGAAATGTGGTTAAAACTGACTGAATAACCCCTAGCCCAAACAAACAGTTCAACAGGATTGGATTGCATGAATCATGCCGGTCCATTAAAATGCCATCAATGAAATCGACAACCTTGCCAAGGTAACGACACTTGCTCGATACCGATGCCTCTGAATCAGGATTCATATGACCATCAAAATTCATGTGTTCGAGTGCAATTGCTGCAAAAGTTGCTCCTACTGTTTTGGATGAGGGAGAAACATTCAGAGTGTCATCCCGTCGGCGAGAAGGCACTAGCATTACTTTACCCAACTCCTGAAACATATGAAGAATGTGCAGGGAGAGTGACCTCACCATATCACAGCATGAAGTGTAATAAGTTTTATGCTTCTCTTCTTCCCTCCTAGCAATACTATCAGCATCCGAACTTCCAGATTGACTCAACTGACTATTTCTGCTATATCTAAGACTGGATATATCAGAGATATGTTGCTGCTGAGTCCCACTAGATCCACCTAGATCCCTGTACAGGTTTAATAGATCAAAATATTGAGACTCCATATTCCACCCTGACATCCTCCTCCTTAGTAAGGGATCGAGATATTGCCGAAAGGAGGTTCTCTGCTGATCCGCTCCACTTGTAGCAGATAACAACGACTCTGATAGAGAAATGGAAGTATCAGCTTGTTTATCAAGCTTTGAATCCTCAAGGAGAGCAATCTGCCACAAGATTTCACGGTGAACACGTCCAATATCCTCTAAAACATCTTTGCCATCACCAGAAAATTCTGTAAGCAATGCAGTAAGCCACCTGTTGTCCTTAGATGCAGCTAAGACGAGAAGGAATTCGACAAGAAACAGTGAGGGGAAGACTCCAGAATCTGGTTTTGATTTAGGATCCAGTAAGGACCCCGAAACCACACTGAATCCAGATAAAGTTTTCTTCAAATGTTCCCTCAGAGCAGAACAAAATGCACGAGCCAGAGGAGCAGAATGATGCTGAGTAAAACCTTTGAATACCAGCGTACTATGCAGAGCAATAGCCATTCCCTCAGAAGACTGAATAATACTAGGTCGCAGAAGAAGTTTCAGCAAAGCATCAATCCCAGACTTCTCCACAAATAACCTGCATGTTTCAGAATTTTCCATAGTCCTATGTATCAAAATCATCAGATGAAAGATGCTCAAATGAATAAACTGTTCATCACTAATCTTCTCCACAGCAGAGTCTGTCATGCTAACCAGACTCGAATGGGTATCACTTCCTCCCTCCCCAGAATCCATATTTATAACTGTTTTTCCCTTGGCCTTTTCCAAGGACTCTAAGGAGCCAACTTCTCCTAAAGAAGCAATTTTGTTGACAATTTCAATAATAATATCAACACCTGTGCCTCTAAGCGAAGACACATGGCGCAAAAGCTCTTCCACAGCATTTGCCAAAGGTACGACAGCATCATTCATAGGAATAACATACTTCCTACATGTAAAAATGTCAACAAGGAAATGTAATGCGGATGCTTCTTTAACTGCCTCCAAGCCCTTGCTATTGAGGCAAATAGCACCAATACCACTGGGAATACAAGTGAGTGCCTTTGAAGAAGGATATATTCCAGCAGCCACAGAAGTGAGAAAGGCATTTGGGAGACCCAATTCATGCAAAGCAGGATAACAAGTTGGGTCTTTATGAATTATCTCACTCATCACAGTCACAGCTGAGCAATAAATGTCACCGCCAAATTTATCAGCATTCCCAAATATCAGAGTAAGCGTGGAGGGTAATGAACTGTCATGTGGGTTGAAGGATCCAGTAGAATTTGAGGGTGGATACGTAGCTGATCCAAGTGCCTTCAACAAAGCTTTAATAAGTCTCTTCTGAATGTGCAAATGGTCATTATTATTGCTTGAAGACTCAGCAGTCTTTATGGAACTCTCACTGTTTGGTCTACCCAACCCGGTAAGTCTTTGTACCTCGAGCTGCAACCGGTGTGCCAAAAGCTCCACTCCTCCCATATCTCTAAACAGATTCAAAGGAGCATTACTGTAATCCATGAGCTTTTGAAGAGTTTTGACAGCATAGCACACAAGATGCATATGCGAAGGATCAGAATCTTCTAAAAGAGGGAGAAGAGTTGAAACCATTCCAGAGCCCCTAATCATGTTCCCTGAGCTTGAGGTAGAAACAACATGCAACAGGTAGAACTGCAGAAGTGCCTCAACGAAGGCAAGAGACGAAGGATCGCTGGAGCTGTTTAATGACAAAATTGCCTTCTGAAGCACATTCAACAGAATCATTCGATTTCCTCCAGTAAAATTAACACTAGACCCACTCAATATGCGAGCTCTATCATGGGATGCTATGTATGCGGCTGATTGAGCTCCTAGTGCAAGCATTGCCAGTGTTCTAATGGTCCCTGAGACAGTTTCTTCTGCACGAACAATTCGGATCAACTCATTGATATATTCAGGCTCATTAGCAAAGAAAGATACAAGCTCGTCATTAGCATCATTAGACTGCACAAGCACAATGAAAGAAAGAAGGCATATTCTACTGTACAATCTGCAAGTTCTAGTACTTCTGAAAGCATGTGCATATCTAATTCTTGTCAGAAGGGAGAACCTCTGGTCAGTAGGAACATTGTATTGATCAAGACATTGCTTCAGAAGCAACAGATCTTCTTCTTTACATAAATGCAAATCTGGCATTTGTATCACAGCAGAAGTAACAGAATCTGCACTGCTTTCACCGCTTCTTTGGGGGCTAACCCCGTGCAATTCAAAATAAAGGGTTGAACCTAAGCGATACTGAGTCATTTCATCATTGTCGTGTACATCTGATGGAAATAATGTCAATCCTTCCTCTTGGCTTTTTTCATTTTCCACAACACATGAATACAATCCCAACCCCTCCTCCTTGCTTCCCCAGCCCTGAGCCAAAGAAAGAAGACAACTATTGATTGAACCAAGTCCAATCAGCTTTCCACTCACATGGAGTTTTGAGGGATGGATCTTCACAAGAGCACATAGAGTCTCCAACGTTGCTACAAGAACTTCAGGATCCGTAGATGCAAGCAGAAGCTTAAAATGCTGGAAGTTTACAGCCAAAAATAAATTAAAGCCAAAAAAAAAAGTAAATCAATCCAAGAGCATGAAAACAGTGGATATAGAGAATAAGTACAATAAGTCGATAACTAATTGAAAGTGGTATAGCCTACCTCTAAACCGTCAAAAGAACTTCTGTTATGGCAATTCTCAAAAATTATCTGCATCACTCGTAAGATCTGCATTACTGCATGTTTAGGGAAAGCATCATCTTCCATAACATGATCTGAGAGAAGCAGGTCATTCCTACAAGACAAGTATGTCTTGAAATATGTATCGAAGTGATGAAAAAGTGGCCTCCAGTGATGGAAATTTCCCTGAGCAAAGAACAACTTGAGATGACAAATATAACGGCAGAAAAAAAAAAGAAACAGCATTAAAATTAAGTCCAAAAAAGTAAGTACCTTGCTGTACTCCCACCTAAAACCAGACAGTGGAATTGTTATATCTGGTAAAGGACACTGGATGACCTTGTCAATGAATGCTCGAATTTGAGGAGGCTGTACAAAGTTAAGAGCAACCATAGAATTAGGCACAAGAATTTCTTCCATAAATTTCTCTCATTTAGCCGCATGAAATTTTATACCCATATTACTTCTTAGAAATTGAAAGTATTTTCCTTTACTTAACAAAATCATGTAATAGTGATATTAATATATTATTATACTTGCCCCCTTGATTGGCATACGAGCAGAATGAAGGAAACCATCTATCCATGTTAAAGAAAAATCAAAGCCATAACCGCCACTAGTCCTAATCAAGTTTATATATTTTTAGTCTGAAACTAGTATATATAAGAACAACCCTGTTAATAAATCAAAAAGGCAAGTGCTGCATTGCTAAATCGCCAGTAAACCCATAGTGTAAGGGCGTGTTTACCATGTCAAGCAGCTCTCGCACCGCTCATTCAACCTAATGCTATAACAAGCTTAAAACCCTAGAACCAAACATTAGAAACCACAATCTATAACAAAGCTCTATTCTTGCAAGCCCTAATTCCACACCAATCAGAACATAAAACAAATAAAACCCTTTTGACAACTTTCAACACAAAATTGAAAGAAGCCAATCAAAGACGAGAGAAGCTTACCGGCTCCGTGTCGAGTTGAAGGGAGGGACCGAACGATCCTTCGTTGGAAAAGAGTTGCCTGAGCCTAGACGGCAAACTCGATCTCATAGTTGCCATCTCTAACTTGACTCGCTTGTTTCAGAGACTAAACCAGAAACATTAGATTGAACTCCAAAGCCGATCAATCAAAAGGGGCAAAGATCAAATACTGAATCCAATTTTTTCCAAATCGTGAGTGGTCGGCGGAAGTATAGAAAATCTGATAGAGAGGAGAGAAGCGAGAGGATGCTTACACATCCGACGCGTCAACTACACAGGTGTACTGAGAGAGTGTGTGAGGCGAAACCCCAGAGAGCCAAGGAGAGAGATGCTCGTCTGATGTTCGGGCCTGTGTTTGGAGAAAAAATAAATAAAAACTAGAAGGGGAAAAAAAATAGGGTTTTGGTTAAAGATTGGGAAATATATTTTCGCGAACCGGGATAGATTTGTGTCAGTCGGTCTAGCCACGAACCGGGATAGATCATTACTATTATACTATATGTCTATATTATCATATCATATCATATCATAACTATAATCTAAAGTGGAGGTTAAAAAAATTGTTAAACGATACATGTCACTTTTAAATTGGACCACCACCTTTTATTTTAAAAAAAAATCTTATATTTTTGGATATGATACATTCTTATCCATGTTTTATTTTTATTAAATAATCTTTTATTTTTGGATATGATAGATATGAAGATTATTATTATAATCCAATCATTTGTTACCTTATATGAAAAGATCTTAATTAGTTATATGATAATTGTCTTTTTTTTACGCAGATTATAACAAGAATTTATATTTAAGTATTTACATGATTATGTTTTTCGAATAGTATATATATTTGAAAATATTTTATATTAATATTTTATTTAAGAAAACTCGTACAAGGTACGGGAATACATACTAGTACTATATACTAAAACGGAGGTTAAAAAATTATTAAATGACACATATCGCTTTCAGATTGGACCACACCACCTTTTTTATTAAACCCAATCCGATTGGTTGAAATTTAATTGCGTATTTTTTATTAGTTAAAAAATAATTGTAGACCTCACATATAAGATCTGTAATATTATAAGATCTGGATTTGGCAAAATAACCATAACCAGTACTATATACTAAAGCTGAGAATGGAGATTAAAAAATTATTAAATGGCACATGTCGCTTTCAGATTGGACCACACCACTTTTTTTATTAAACCCAATCTGATTGGTTGAAATTTAATTGTGTATTTTTTTATTAGTTAAAAAATAATTATAGACCTCACATATAATAAAATTATTATTTATATCCATGTGTAATATTCTATAACATCTGGATTTGGCAAAATAACCATTAAATAAAAAAAATCAAATTCTACAAATCAATAATTTTTCACAAGAGTATAAAAAATATATGAAATACAACTATAAAAGAAAAAATATATATTGAAAGTTAACCATCTTCCATATATATGTCATTGTTCAAAAGTATAACTATAAAAGGAAAAAAAATTATCCAATTCTAAGAAATATTTCATTGTTTGAAATTTTTTCTCCAAAATAGCTATGAAATAATAAAAAATCTAATCTATCTATTACTATATACTAAAATTGATAGCAAATTCTATCACCATATTGTGCCACATCGTCCCTTTTGTTGATATAATAATTCAATTTTTTATCTACCATATTAAAATCACAAAAATATTAATAAGAATATAACATATCCCCTACAAGATTGAAAAATATTCACACTCAATATTAAAATATTTAATTAAAATAGAAAATAGTAAGTGATAATTTTCTATTTATGTAAAATTTCTTTTAAAAATTGAATTTTGATTTATAAAAGATAGAAATTTACACTATCTTTTAAAAGATTTGCAATTTTCTATTTATGTAAAATTTATTTTTAAAATGAATTATGATTAAAAATTTGATAAAAAAAATAATTTTTATAAAAAATGTTGGTAAAATATTTTTTCAAAAATATACTTTTTATAAAAAATGATATGAATCTAAATTACTCTTAGAATTAAATAAATATTTATATTATCTTTGTCTTAAATTAAATATAAAGATAGTGTAATGTACGTACAATCTTATATCACTATAATAAGTTTATTTTGAACGGTTCCGTGTATATAATAAATTGATAAGTTTTTATCTTATTACTTATCTATTTTCATAATTAAATAAATTATCACCTACTCATATGAAGCTCAATAAGATAACTTATTGTATTATTAATATTTCGAATCAGAATTTCTTCATGTACCTAGATTCGATGTGTTTGATCTTCAAGTGACATCGCGCTATTTAAGGTATAAATTCCAAAATACTTTATTTGTAAAGATGATTACAAAACAATCAGCTGAAGGGAGGGGAGGAGGAATAATCTACGTACGAAAACAGTTTGGTTGTACGAACTCGAGAGTTAATATTTAATATAATCATGTTTATAGCGCATATGGTATCAGCCTAATCCACATGATCCTCATCCAAAGCTTCAACCTTTCTCA
Source organism: Fallopia convolvulus (assembly GCA_964016875.1). NCBI lineage: Eukaryota > Viridiplantae > Streptophyta > Magnoliopsida > Caryophyllales > Polygonaceae > Fallopia > Fallopia convolvulus. Next base: position 57,180,593 of record OZ024727.1, on the reverse strand, counting down.
CAAATTTCGGCCACCATGAGTGCTACCAATTCCGATACTAACGGCATCGTCGATCTCTAAAACACCAATCTATGAGATGAATTTTTCAGAGTCACAAACGTGAAACTTGTAGCTCTATGTTTTAGCTTTCCAATTAGTACTCATGATCCTATAGGATCTTTGTAGCTCCCAAATGAGCGAAAATAGCAAGCCAATGTTGAGGTCTAAAAGTTTGGCTGACAAGAGGCTTAGGCCACGACTTCATCTTGGGCTTTAGGAGCTTGAATCTCACCATCTTGGGAAAGAACAATAAGGGTATAAATGGGCTCATGGATTCGTGAAGAATCAAGACCCTCGTTGGCCACGAGCCCTTCAAAGGAATCATGATGTGCCCCGACAGGGTCCTTTGTACAAGCAAATCAGTTACACGACCAAGAACATTCTTGATATGCTTTCTTATTTAAACTATGTACCAATTTCGCTAGGGGTAGGCATCGGTCCAAAATCGGACTAAGTCGAACATTAGGGATGCACATGGGGGAGGGGTTATGTAGAGAATGGGGCGAGAGATACCAGTTGGGAATGAGCACATTAACGGGGCCCCTTGAAAAATTCCTAAAAACTACTAATCCCAATTAAAAAATTAAAAATATCTTTATATCTTAAATATTTTTAGAGTTTGGTTCAAATGAAACAAACTCTTGTCCTGAAAAAAACTCTTATGCTGACACGAATACACTTTTCCTAGTTCGTAGTGCATTTTTTCTGTTTCGGATTGCACTTTTTCGGATTTGCACTTTTCCTACTTTGTAGTGTACTTTTCGTACTTTTTGTAGTGTACTTTTTCGAATTGCACTTTTCGTATTTTGCAATACACTTTCGTATGAAAAGTGTACTACAAACTAGGAAAAGTGCATTCGTTTCACATTTCAGGATAAGAATTTATTTCATTTCAACCAAACTCTATATTTTCAATATAAATTATGTAGGATAAATTATATTCATCCATATTATATAAGCATATAAGATCAATTACATAAGTTATATAACCAACACAATATTCATTTATTTATTACTTTAATTCTAGAGCTTAATTTGGTGCACTCACATACAGGGTATTTCCCGTGGTATTACGCCAATAATAGGCGGTTCGTTTGCGCACTCTCAATTTTGTGTTTCGCACTCCAATATGGGAGAGTTTTAAATCCGCACAAGAAACTAGCACAAAATATGGACAAGTTTCAAACCCGTACAAGAAATAGCACAAAATATGGGCGGGTTTCAAATCAACACAAGAAAATTCGTATATTCATGGACGGGTTTAGGATCAAATTAGGCCCATTTTTATCAAGTCCATTTATTTTGTCCTTTATGCTATTTCTAATCGAACATTTGGTAAGAGTAAAAGTCACCCCAAGCACAAATAGTCAAATATTATAATGCAATATAACATAAAAAAATCGTAATGCAAAATATTATACAACATTATTTAAAATAGAATTAAAAGGTTTCAACTAAATATCCAAAAACTAGTATTTAGCTATAAATCTACCCTTCAAATCGGTAAGATTTTGCGCACTCTATTTTTTCGGATGCACACTCCGGTCTGTGCGGATTTAGGATCCGCCCATAATTTAGGTTGCTTTTTTTGTGCGGATTTGAAATCAGGCCATGATTTTGGGTGTTTTTCTTGTGCGGGTTTGAAACCCGCCCATATTTTATGTCATTTTCTTGTGCGGGTTTGAAACCCGCCCATATCGGAGTGCGAAACACAAATTTGTGAGTGCGCAAACAAATCGCCCCTTCAAATACATTATTTTAAGCTAACGTCATTCCGTCAGAAAATAATTGTGGCTAGAAGTAATAAGGAGACATTAAAAATCTCAATATGCCAGCACGATCAAAAAAAGCAAATGAATTCTATCAAAAAAAAGTAAATGAAGTAAATATATTGGTTAGGAAAAAGGGAAAATAGGCAGGTCGATTAATACTTGTAGACATGTAGTCCAATTTTGATAGTTTTGAACAAATAGATATATACATCCCATTAAAAATAAATCCGAACCTAAAATGTACTGTCCAAACCTATAGATATGAAAAAAAAAACCAAATTTAATTCACATTGAAAATTGAAAAAGTTTACACGCTCTACTATATTATTATTATAATCAACGGGAAATAAATTCTATTATTTAATAGAGTTGTCACATCACACGTCAATATTCTCCTTGCCCTTTTAGTCATTGCTAAAAAAATGTGGCATAGATTTCTTTTTTTTTCTCAAATCCATTCCCCAGCAAGAAGAACCCTACTGATGGTTGTTCTGCCAGCAGCCTGTCTACCGCCGCCTCCACCGTCGCCGCCTCTGCCCCTAATGCTATGGTCGCCCACTATATTTCGGGAGGGATTTGAAAGTGCCTATATAGAATTCGTGTTTCTCGTTCTACTAGAGTCGGCGAGATCTAGATTTGCCTATTTAGCGTTTACACAGGAATATACTTTCAACGTTCTACGAAAGTCCATCCATCTAAGAAGAATGGCAGACCTAGAGAACAACCCAGATTATGTGTTTATAAGGTATCGTGCAGAGACTAATTGGTGGAAGTTATTGAAGGAGAAAATGTGGAACGTGATCTATGATTACTCCACGGTGGATTTTTTGGATTTCGGTTCTAAGTCGTCAGCGAGAACACCGAACTTTGGATGCTGATGGTCAAAACCTCACAAAAACAATCTTTTGAAGTAGAGGTTTGCGATGCCAATACGATTGAAAATTTGAAGGACAAGATTTATGAAATTGATGGAGTTCTGCCTGAAGAGCAGCTTAACTACCACGCTGGAAAAAAAATTGAAAACAGAGGTTACACGCTTAAGGATTATGAAATCCAAAGACGCTCGACCGTGTTTCTGATTCCATGACGGGAGAATGTGAAGCAGATGCGCGGTGTCCAGCGGCGGATCTAGTGGGTGCATGGGTGGGCAGCTGCCCCCCCCCCCCCCCGTTCGCCGAAGTAAATAGTGTAGAATAGAGACACGGTAGCTGTGGAAAGGGGCGATAAGGGGCAGAAGTTCGTCGGTGAGGGGCAGCTAGTTAGGGAAGGGTGGAGGCGGAGCGCCGGATATTGAAGTCGGAGAAGGAGGCTGGATTGGTGGAGGCTGAGGGAAACCGGAGATTGGAGTCGGACTATCGGTCGGAGAAAGTAACTGGCGGCGGCTTACCTTATTAACGAAGAAGGAAGTTGAAGGAATGGGCTCCTTGACCAGAAAAAGGAGAAATGGGATTTACCCAATTACTCTAATCTTAAATTAGGCCCATTTTTATCAAGTCCATTTTTTTGGTCATTTATGCTATTTCTAATCGAACATTTGGCAAGAGTAAAAGGCGTAGACTGGAGTGCGCATCCGAAAAACGGAGTGCGCAAAATTTTGCCGCAATAAAAATCAAACCACCCACTGCTCACTCACTTTCATTGCTCACTCTCATTGTTGGTCCCTTCAAAGAAGCAAAAATCCAAAAATGTTTCGAAGGTTGCTAACGATCGGTGCTACTCTCCTAAAGTTCTCACCTTAGAGAACCAAAATGTTTGTAAAGAGTGGTAATCGATGCTCCTTCCCAAAAGTTGTTGTTGTCGTGTACGTATGGATCCCCTTCATCATAACTGATCAATTTGATTACACATTCTATAACCTGGAGGCAAGTATGAAGTACAACTCACAAACCCCAATCTATGATAACTTTGGCCGCACTCTAGCCCTTAAGAGCGAAGTGACGCCATGAGTCCTAATTTTTGAGTTCCAAGACCTCAACCTCACAATTGGGGGCGTACAGGCGGACTTCAATCTTAAAGGAACAGTGCAATGGAGAACACAAGATGATAGACGACTTGGAGGGGAAATGTTTTGGGAATTGAGTTGCCAAGTCCAACTCCAATTGGGTACCAATGTCATGAATACTTTTTGTGTTAGATTGTAATTTTTTTAAAGTTCTATATTTATGTCATAATTTTTTTAAATTAATGAAGGTTAAGAGTTGAAAATGTCAAACATGATCCTGAATGCAGCTTGTATCCCAATGGTCAATGGAGACTTCACAAAATGCAACAGAGTACCATTTAAATATAAAACTTAAATTAGCTATTGGAATGGATCTCTTTACATTTCAAGAACGAAGGTGAAAGGGTTGTTGTTACAAAAAGGAAGAAGTTGAGAGGCTAAAAGAAATCAGATAAATGCGTGCAAATTAGAGAGTTAATTATATGTTTGCTTAAAATATTTCTCATGTTTTGACTTCAGACATGTATCTTTATGCTTATAAACACTAGCAACAAATTTTATTGCTATTATTTTGTATATTGTACTCAAAATCTTACATTTTGTGATGATAACAGGTTGTTGAGCTTGTGATTAGCAAGGACTATGTGGAGGCATTCAAGAAAACATCCCAAGATAACAGGCCTCTCATTTCTCTAGTCATTGGTCGTTTGGCCTATCAAATTCACCTGACCTCCCAACTACTGTGTTGAAAGAAATTACTAATCATCTAGGTTTCATCCACGAGCAAGAATTGGTGGAATATTTGTTGTATTAGGCTGAGTATGAAGAACGACAACAACTTCCAACTAGAGTTAGAGGTGATCTTACAATTTCAGCATTGGTCTCCATATGTGCTGCAAAGAATGTTCTAGGAGAGATGGAAGAAATCTATGGGCATGTATGTATGTGTATAGGTCAAGCGTGATATTCATGAGAAAGTGCAAAATGTGAGGTATATTATTTTCAATCCATTGTCATCACATGCCTCAGAAGAAGTGTAAGCCGTTCTCCGAGCCGCTCAAGGGGATTCGCCTAATGAAGACCTTGAAGAGTGCATTGAAGCACTCTATGCCGCCGTGTTTTCAAGATTAGGAAGGAGATCTAGATATATGAATGGTGTTTTTGAAGATGTTGAATACTTTATGTCTTTATTTTAAAGTTTTTGGATTGCTTTGAGTAGTTTTAAAGACTTGGTTATAGATTGTGAGTTGTGTTTCCCTCTGTTGCACATTTTGGGCTAGACACCACCCTCACCCCATCTCTGACTGGTATTCGCAATGCACTTTAAAACTACTCAAAGCAACTCACAAAACAACGATGAAATAGAGGGCAACACATTTTTCTGTTGCACATTTTTCTTCAAAATAACGATGAAATAGTAATGCACTTTTCGGTATTCGCAATGCACTTTTCCACCATAAAACCCGTACAAGGTGCAGACTGTTACACTAGTTTGTGTTCTAAAAAAACATTAGGCGACCCTTACACACAGAGAGACTGCCTAGCGCCTAGACGGATTAAATAATTTCCTAGACAGGATAGAAGGCAAGGTGGGCTAAAACTTGTCACCGCCTAGACATGACCTAGACGGCTAGACATAGCTAGGTAGAGATTTTTAAAACACTGGCCATAGGCGGGTTTTTTCTTTCATTTTTACATAGGCGGCTTGGTAATAAAAAAATGTTTTACTTTTGGTCAAAAATGTTTTAGTTTATATAGAAGTCCAAGAGAAATTCTAAAGAGAGGTTAGACCTTCTCTCTCTCTAGAAAAGAAAATGAAGTAGTTAAAGAGCAAAAAGCTCTTCTTTCTCGAATCTTATGGCGAAAAATTAATAAGTTTTTTGGTAGATTAACCTCTTTAGGCCGAGAAGGTCGAGGTTGATTATTATTTGCCTCTCAACGTTTAATTGATGAAGCGGGTTGATTATGAGAGTTTTTTATGTGAAATTTCTTTAGAACTATTTGTTGAAAATCCATAGATCGGTTTAAGAGTTTGGTTTTCTGGATTTTTTACGAGTTTTCTTGTTAAACTTGTTGATCTAGAATTGTGCTTCAGCTGCTTTGGATATCAATTTCTGTTCTAGGGTCGATCATTTTTTTACTTTTGAGTTTGTGGGGGTTAGGATCGTCGATTTTTTGACGTCAATCTTTGATCTTAAGTCTCGGTTGTCCTCTCCCCTATTGTGAGATTTTGGTGGTGTTTGCATGTGGGGTTGTCTTTGGTGGTCCATCACTAGCTTGTTTCTTTGCGGGGCCGCCGATGTTTGATCACGAGATGCCTCGGTGGCTGGTCACGATGTATCGTGTGGTGTTGGCGGTGTCTTTAGTTGCCAGGAGTTGTGTGTCCTTTCTTGCGAATGTCGAATTAGGCCGACAGGGGTTTGGAGTCAAGTTGAGCTGAAAGCTCAATATTTTCTTTTTTTATTGGAGTAGATCCCTCTGTGCAAAATTGTGTGTTGAGAAGATAGTATATGTGGCATATTGCATCTCCAGTCTTTCTTCCTAAGTAAGTGGTGTTGGAGTTGATGGTAACGTGACTCTTGTCCTCTTGATTTGTGGCGGTGGACTTTTGGCTTTTTGTTGTCTTTTGTGTTGTTGGGCTTTGGTTTGTGGGCTTAGGCTCGTCTCATGTGGCATTTTAGTTGGGGTACAACTTTTTGGGCTAGGCCCTTAGTCTTTCATTATCTTTCTCTAGCTGGATGCCTCTATCCCTCTTGTTGGCCTTTGTTTCTCTTTGATAGGCTTGTTCAAGTAGGTGGGTACTCTTCCAAAGTGGCGGACAAGAGTTTGGGTTTCGTATAGATTCATTTGGGGCCAGGTTGTTTTTTGTGTTTCATTACTTTTAAAGATCTTTCATCTCGATTGAGGGAACGTCAACAACCCTTATTACACATCCCAAGATGGGTTGACCGTTTGTCGAACATTAATTTTAGTGCTTCCCTCTTCGAGCTTAAACTAGTTTTCAGTCTGTTTGGTTGGTTGTCTGTACTTTTACTTTCTCGTGTTTTTTTAGCCCTTTTTCTTATGTTGCCTCTCCGAGCCGTTTTTATTGCCGCTTTGTTCAGCTTCTCAAACACAAGCTTGTCTAATCTTTTGAATGTTTTCTTCATCAAAAAGGGGGATTTGGGTTATTTATTTTTTATTGGTCTAGTAGGAGGCGGGTAGGTCATTGTAACGAAGAGGGCACTCAAAATCATAACTTAGTGAATATAGATGTTATCACTGACCGATTAGGACTGAATGAAGGGTTTAATTTATTAAAATAGAAGATGTTTATGATGTGCTCTAACATAATGAGAATATTAAGTGTAGATACTAAATTATTTAAAAAATAAATAATTCTAAAAAATTACATCTAACTAAATCTTTTAAATATAGTTAAATTTGACGATTTTGATATTTAAAAAAATCCGGTAATATAATAGTGAGCAAGATCAAAAGCCACTAGATCATGAACAAATTATATATGACTAAAAGAGATACAACAATAAGATATGAGATTATAATTATCAGATTCAACAATTAGGTGAGGAATGGCAAGCTTGATACTAGTGGATATTAAATGTGTCTATAATAACTTTAGGACGAGGACACCATGTTGAGTAGTGCAAGTGGGTATGGGATAGGTTAAACATCCCAAGAGATGTGTTTGCAATCTGAATGATTTTGAACAAGGGGGTAAAAACAAAGGACAAGTTGATACATATTGGTCTGGTGCAAGATGAGACTCGTATGCTTTGCCATATAAATTGCCAAGAATTTTGGGAACAAATTTGGTTTTGCTGTGGTTTTTCAAAGGATGTGTTCAAAAGAGTGTTACAATGGACAAAGATATGTAGACAATCAAACAACATTAAGGATTGAATTGGAAAGTGTTGGACCCAGAAATAATCTAAGCAGGAGGCAGCCCATTATCAGGGAAGGCCTAATGCCTTGCAGCTACAAGATATTGTTTGACCTAGATTTTAGGCAAAGAAGCGTCAGCCCATAGTCAGGAAACGGGGAAGAAAGCCCTAAGACTCTGATCGCCGAGGACGACCAAAACCTTGAGAACCAAGGCGTTCGGTCTCAGGATGAGGAGATGACGGACCTCAGACAACGCATGGAATTTCTCCAAAAGGCGTTGAGCGAACAAAAAAGCTTTTATGACTCTCATGTAGAACGCCTCACTACTGAAAACAGTCAACTCAAACAACAATGCGAGGTCTTGGCTACGGGACGTCGCTCCCTTCGCGTCACCCGACACACTGACGGAATAGTAAGGAGGCTAGATTTCAACGCTGGAGAAGGGACTTCTGGAAAGGGTGCAGACTCGGACCCCCGAGGCAAGACACCCGCACGACGAGACGCGATTCTAGAGCCCAATGGCCGAGTCCGCCGTGGAGAAGTCTCCCACGGCGATAATCCTCCAATTAATCTCCGGTCAGCGGCTAACCAACGTCGAGCGCCATCTCATGAAATCTGGGTTGAAGATGATGACACCGATGGAGAGGATCGAGAACGACGCAGGCCAGTCGATTTAGACGCGGCCATCCGGAGAAAAGTAACTGAACAAATAGGCATCATCGCCGACCAACTCCGGAGGGGCAGCCAAGGTTTCCAGCCTTTGGAGCCTGAAGCACCCGACGGGTTTGACGAATCTCCGTTTTCTCGTCGAATCGCCCGAGTGGAGATTCCAAAAAAGTTCTCAATGCCTAGCATGCCCACGTACAACGGGACAACAAACCCTAACGAACACGTGGCCGTATACAAACAGAAGATGATGACGACTACGGTCCCATCCCACTCAAAAGAGGCAGTGATGTGCAAGGAGTTCGGCACAACCTTAACGGGGCCGACCCTAACCTGGTTCATCAACCTCCCACGCGGGAGCATTAGGTCCTTCGCGGATCTTTCGGACACTTTCCGTTCTCAATTCGCGAGCAACCGCAAATTTGAGAAGCAATCCAGCGACCTCTACCGGATCCGCCAGCGGTACCAAGAAACTACCAGAGAATTCTTGGATCGCTTCAATCGCGAGAAGATCTCCATCCCTTCTTGCGACGTGACGACCGCGGTGGAAGCATTCAGACAAGGGGTCACCCCCGACGATGGCCTGTACAAGGAACTAACTAAACACCCTTGTGCTACCTTTGAGGAGGTGCAAGCTAGGGCTTTGGCGCACGTCCGGCTAGAGGAAGATAGGTCCCTAAGGAAGAGGTCTTCAGAGACGGAAAGAACTGAGAGAAGGGGTCCCGTTGGCAGCCGTCGAGGTATTACTTCTAAACCGGCTCATTATCATGTTTCATCTCTAGACATTTCTTAGCTTTAGCTTAGAGAATCTTTAGGCAATTTTTGGCTTTTTCAAATAAACGACTCAGGGCACTTGCCCACACTGTCGAACAAAGTTTTCAAAATTCCTAGTTCATGAAGTTTGTTTCACACATTTTTGCATAATAACTTGCGAGAAAATTGTTCTCCCAATCTTGCATACTCTTTTATTGCTCAAAAACGCAAACACACGCTAATCATACGACATGAAATGCGTCAAAACACAAAAAACCACTGTTGAAACACATGGTTATACCGTCTAGAAACGACGAAGTCATCACGCATACAACGTCGATGAAGTAACCCATAAGATGGTTACCCGTACGCTAATCAAAGTTACATACAACATGAAACGCGACAAATACACAATACCACTGTTAAGACACATGGTAATACCGTCTAGAAATGGCGAAGTCGTCACGAATACAACGTCGACGAAGTAACCCATAAGTTGGTTACCCCCTATCTAAGTCCGATTAACTAAACATCCGATTAGTACGGGAAGGGGAAAGCTATAGCATAAAACCCAAATGGCCATATGCGCGGGACGCCGCGATGACAGCACATCCTGAGTTCTAAACTTAAGGATCCATTGCCCAAGAACGCGTCAACTCTTAATGACCCTTGGCAGTGGCCAAAGGAAGCCTAATCGTAACTAACTACGCATGACCCTTTGCAGAAAATTAACACCTGAAACGCGAAATGTGAATCCACACAAGATTCACAATAACTCGCTAAACAGAGGAGCACCAAAACTCCCTCTTAAAACGCTAAGCTCTAACGCGTACCCTATCCACGGACAACAAATTCCTGGAGATTTACCCTATCCACGGGCAACGAATTCCTGGAGATTCTCCAGGAACCTAGTCATGCTAACATATTATGCAAAACTGTTTTTCAATGCAGACAGGTAAACAACAAATATTATATTGCGCCATTCACGGGGCGTCAAAACCATCCAAAAAGGACGGCACAAAAGTTTAGGCCACCGGGCCAAAAAACTACCAAGTCTTCAAACAGACCCCAGAGAGTATGAGAATATACCGATAGTCCACTTGTTACAGTCGGCTATAACAAAAACATCGGTGACACATGCTGCTGAACCACCACCAGAGCAACTCGCCCCGGATATTCTCCAAGCATCCACCAGTCCGGGGGTCGGCTCGGGCGACCACTGGACCAAGCCATACCTTGATTGGTTCCTTCGCGGCGAAGTACCCAAGGACAAGATCGAAGCCAAAGCATTAAGGTCAAAAGCGACGCGATTCGCCATCTTAGATGGGATCCTCTTCCACAAATTTGCCTCAGGCTTCCTACAGCGCTGCGTAGAAAAGGAAGAGGCTGAGAAAATCATGCGCGAAGTACACAACGGAGATTGCGATAATCATACTGGGGGTCGAAGTCTTGCTAACAAGATCCTTAGGCAGGGGTGGTATTGGCCTACCATTCGCCAGGATGCCACCGAGTATGCTCAGTCGTGCGAAGCATGCCAACGGCATGCACCAGTCCCACATCAGCCACCAGAGATTCTCCACCCCTCAGTCACTCCTTGGCCATTCATGCGATGGGGGATGGACATTGCCAGCAAGCGCTTGGTGAATGTATCTTGTGGAGGCAGTTACGAGAACTTGACTCCCGCGCAGACGTTCAAGAAGATTGAGATCTTGGCTGAGCATGCTCGTAATCAACGAGCACGGACCAATGTGAGGTTCGTAAATGTGGTGAATGAGTCCCTGAATGCTGAAGTAAGGAGGCACGACGACGAGAACGATTGAGTTGCTCAACGACTCTCAACACCACCGGTCAACAGTAATTCAGTCTTCCACCAGAAAAGAAGATCCTAATGTTGGGGTACCGGGTGAATAGTACTTGACAAAGGTATCCTACTATGCCAGTAAGTCCCAACGACCGTTCTTCTCATCAAAAAAGTCTTGAAGAATCTCCAGGCGAGGCTTTATCGAAAACTAAGCAACCACGCTAATTACCATGTTGACCAAACACTGGGTCACCTTTTTGACAGCTTCTCACAGCTTCTCTTCCCGAGCACAGTATAACTCATCGAGTATTCGCTTTCTTACGCGGAGAATCTCCGATGCAGACCTACAAAACCAGCCGGGTGTACTACCTTAAGAGTCGCTTCAGAACACAACTTCCAAGACATAGGCTCTCAATCCGAAACATAGACCTCCAGTTTCTCAAGCATCACCTTTGCACGACAACGAGTGTAAGCTCCTGGTTTGTGACTTGATTTGAGTCCATGCTATGGACTAGCGACTTCGATCAGGTTAACGCCCAACGCTCACGGTTTTTATCAAGTTAAATGCCCAAGGCTACACAACTTCGATCACACCAACACTGGCGGCAAGTAGCTTCGGTCAAGTCCGTGTCTATAGCTGACGACTTCGATAGAGTCTATGCCTCTAGTAAACACTTCTGTTCTGTAAACGTCTGCTAGCCAGAAACTCGATTGCTTATATCAGCGGACAATTCTTGCAAATGATGAAGGATCCTATCGAAGACATGAAATCCATCTAGCCCGTCTCGTCGCCTCAACGACCAAGATGAATTTGGGGTATTGTTGGACCCAGAAATAATCTAAGCAGGAGGCAACCCATTACCAGGGAAGGCCTAATGCCTTGCAGCTACAAGATATTGTTTGACCTAGATTTTAGGCAAAGAAGCGTCAGCCCATAGTCAGGAAATCTCCAACGCGTCTAGAGCTACGGAATATCTTCGGGGTTGGTTAAGTCGGTTGAAGGAGAGAGGGTCCGAGATATGTTTGTTACAAGATATATTCTTCTCCAGATTGTATTCATTATAAGATAGAAATAAGCAAAGATTAGTTAGTTAGAGATAAGATCATATCTTTTATTAAGATAGAATATTGTATTAGGGGGCTATATAAGTCGATGTAACCCTTAGGAGAGGAGGACGCTTGATTCACACTATTTCTTGTGATTTCTACATCAATAAAAACATAATTTCGTTTGTATTCTTCTCAGTTTATTCGATCAAGGCCCGATCTTGGTCAAAGTTCTACCTTTGGTAAATTTTGGCTTAAACAGAAAGTCAAGCCAGTTCACTGGAAAGTGTTCTCTAATGTTCAACCTATGGAATACAAGTCATTGTGTTGTCATGTACTACATGGGCAACTAGAAATAGTAAAATTTTCAAGAATGAAGATAGTTCCATGGAAGTGTTCGAGTGTATATCATGCACATTAGGAACTATATAATGATTAGATGGAGGAAAAGATTTAGAGAAATTAAACTAGCTAGGAGATGGCTCGTTACAGTTGGGCTAGTTGAATTTGTAAATATCTAGGCTATTCTAGAATTTTGTAACTTTTTGTCTTATTACGAACAAATCACCCCTTTCATTTAAAAAAACAATTAGGTGAGGAACTCCCAAACAAAAAATTGTAGACAACCCAAACGTTTAAATGAAGAGAGAGGACATAACAATTATTGTCCAATAAAATGATAATAGAAGTTATAGAACTGCAATCTAATACACATGAACCAGGGATGTCGTAGGATTTGTTATAGTCCACTCTACAGCTGTCAAAAGCTGACCCGACCCGAATCGTCGGAAAACTTTAGGGTCAAGATCCGAAGATTTGAACCCGAATCCCGAAGTGAACCGAAACTCGTTAGACCCGCAACCCGTTGGGTTGAAATCCGAAACCCGTTGGGTTGACCGATTATGTATATTTATAAAAGTTTATAAAATGTATTTTAAAAAAGATAATATATTTTATTATTAAAATATATAAAAATAATATATTATAATTAAATATTATTATTTAATTAAAAATCTATTTTAATAATCATAAAAAATTGTATGTTTTTGACCCGCTGATCAACCCGACCGACCGAAAACCCGCATTGACCCGACCCATTTTAACCCGTGACCCGTAACGATCCGAACCCGACTCAACCCGAACCCGAAATAACCGAACCCGAACCCGCCCGAACCGACCCGATTGACAAGTCTAGTCCACTCTAAAAATAATATACTAACAATAGTAAGAAGGATAGAATTATACTCCCTCCGTTTCGCAAAAGATGTCTTTTTAGGCCATTTAGCATTTTTTATAAAAGTTGTCCTTTTACCATTTTTTTTCAATTTTTTCCTATTATGTCCCTAAAAAGTGGGTTCCCTTTTTTTCATTTTCCCATATAATTGGCCACATTAATAAAGTAAAGACATTTAATGAGGACATATTAGGTATAAAAAAATTCCTTAATAATCGTGTAATTGTCCAAAAGGACATCTTTTACGAAACGGAGAGAGTAATATTTTAACTAGCTCAAGGGCTAGTTTGAATCACCACATTTAGTGTATTAAATTCATAATTTAATGCGATTTAATACATTAAATGCGGCGATCCAAACGAAAGCCAAATAGTAATAAGGTTACATATGCTTTGTAGAGATTGAATCTCGTAAGCTCCCCAACGCTTCACTCTTTTTTCCCTATCAGTTCTACTTTTTTGCTAATTGTATCCTTTACCCCGCTTTTTGTCTAACTTAAATTCTTACCTTATAATCTAAGCTTACCAAAAATTTTAGGGCAAGCTCTATCCCAGCTGTTCTAATAGATTTCTATTAGGGGTGCTCAACGGATCAACTCGACCCGGCCCGCGAGGGGTGACCTGTTGGCCCACAAAAAAAAATTATTGACCTGTGACTCGATCCGTGGGTTGTGAGTTTTGCGAGTCGGGTTGCAGGTGTACCCGTTTGAGGCTAAGAGAACAATTTATTTATTTTTTAAGGACGGAGAATAACTTAAAATAAATAGAGGGAGCAATAAAGATTCGAATAAAAAATAAAAAACACTAAATAAAATACATAAATCATATCATTTTTTAAAAAAGAATCTTAAATAAAAAAATATACATAGAATCTTTTTAAAATTATAATTTTATGCATGAAATAATATAATAATTCTCTTTATAAAAGAGTTACGAGGCGACCTGCAACCCGACGGGTTTTACCCGGCCCGACCCGCAATCCGAAAATCTTTTAAAAAGTGACTCACAACCCGACCCGTTATTTGCGAATTGGACGCTCGACATGCAAATTGCAGGTCGGGCCAGTGCAGGTTGCGAGCGACCTACATCCTTGAACATCCCTAATTTCTATGGCCTTTGATATTGCAAGATTAGTTAACCATTGCAAAGCAATAATTTCCTTATTGGCCAAGTGGCTTTGAATCACATGCCACGATCTTGATCACTTGGCAAACGTTGTCCTCGAGACTCTTTGATTCCATTGTCACATACTCCGTATAATATATCTAGTTTTGCAAATGCCCCTAGAGATGCAAGGGATGGAAAATTCTTTGATTATTATGACTTCATTTGTTGCAATTCGATCTTGTAATTCCGCTTTCACAAACCAATTAAAGTTTGTACTAGTTTTGCAACTTCCACATTATAAATTTCTTAACACAATCTAACATACTACAGGTACGATAGCATTGAATACACCTCATACATTATTGGCAAGTTGTATACAACAAGATTAGGGCCAAATCTCCCTTCTAGATAACACTAATCAAGAAAAATAAACAATCAACAACACTCTATTCAACCGTGTAACATAAAGTTCAACGTATAGATCGAAATCTCCAATGAGTAGTTCATAGATCAAGACTGCTCTAATTTGTCGGTGTTGGCGCTTCTAAGCGAATGTAATCATACAAAATCCCTTGAAACGGACCATTGTTCCTCGGTTGAGTAAGAAATATGGTGTTTTCGCCTTGTACAAGCATTGAACTTTTAATGTCCACGGAGTAAAGCCAGTAAAGGCCATGGCTTCCGTGCCTTGCAATCGAATTGTCTCTTCCTATTAACCCGGTTGTGAAAATGGGTCGATTGGTTGTTGGATCGTTCACTCGTACCTACAAACACATTTCACACACATACACAATCATCTTACATATACAAGAAATGTAGTGAAATTAGCCAGGGAAAAATATAACGGCTTGTAATGAATAAGTTTGAATACTTGTAACTCGGCGAGTGTTGCAGAAGCAATAGCCACTCTTAGCTTATATGTTCCTCCGTTTGCATCCACATTATCAAGATTGAACTTGATTTGCCATGTAGTGCCTTGATGCCCGTTATCAGTTTTCCTGAACAGCAAAAACGGTAGGTGTGTTCATCACTGCTATTTATAACGGCATTTTTCATTGTAAGTACTTATTTTGTATGAATAAATGCATTTTTAACACATATAAGTATATGTTAAGTCATTACAATTACATATAAGTATTCTATTTATATCAACTTGCCTAATTGATAAAAATTAGTGTACAATACCTGGTAACTTGGGCAAAAAACCAATCCTTTTTGTAATCACTTACTCCAATGGTGTATACCAGATCCTCATCTGGATAAAGCTCTGTATATCTCTCCCATAGTCCGTATTGCCTGAATCTGAAGATAAAAAAATACCAAAAAATTCAGTAAAGTTTTGTGCAAAAAATTTGGATTGCTTATTAAGAAACTACTCCGTGCACCTGTCGGGGTGATTAATGTAGAGTTTGTTGATGTAATTAGGATTAGGATCTGGAACAAAGAATTTTGCAGCAGATCGATCTGGAATTCCTATCTCCCACAATGTAGGTCCGTCTCTAGGAGGTTCATAAACAAGGTCGCCCATTTCAACGTTACAACCTGCATAAAATAATGCAGTAAAATTTTGATCTACTTAGAACAGGATCATTAAACAATCTTATGAACTGAATCTTGTAAGCCTACCTGAGGTTATAGTGATTAAAGTGTCGCATTTGTAGTCTCCAATAAAATTAGGCACCCACGCGTAAAGATTGTAGTCCCCTTCACGTACGTTGTTTATGGAGAAGTAACCATTCTCATCTGCTTTGACCCAGAATTGGTATCCCTGCAAATATATATGGTTTGGTTAGGTTTGGTATAAGGAAAACAAAAACTCGGTTATTGTAAAAAAAAAATCAAGGATGCATGTGGTGATTGTTACTTTGCTTTCTCTTTGCCATGATCCAACATCTCCCGGGAGAGCGAGTCCCACAAAGCCTCCACTTGCAGGTATGTAATCGTCGCTCATGTAGCTGGATAATGTATTTGAATCAGTAATATGTGCAACAATTGGCCAAAATTATGAAAATTTTAAAAGCTGTTATTAACCAATTTGGTAAATCAAGCTTTATTTTGAAATGATGAAGTTGGAATATGAATATATGATAATGTTGAAATTACCTGTCTTTGACTAAAAATCTGCCTGTGACATTACCCCTTTGCTCAGAAGAAGGAAAATCATCTGATGCAGGAAAACTGTACGGCCAACTCTGCTCTTCAACCATAGACTGTGGACCAAATCATGCATCATTATAATCTAATGTAACAAGTTTATCTTATATTAAGCAAAATCAAGCATACTACAAATCAGGAAAAACATGATGACACTATTTTATATACATGAAGCAATTTGGCATAATGTATATAAAAAAAACTGTAATTTAAGTTTTTGACTGACCTGTAATTTGGCATCTTGCCAAAGCATCTGGTAATCTTCTCCAGGAAGCATGGAATTACAGTAGATGAAAACTGGGCCAAAAACTTTCTTCCATGGCTCCCCATCTGCGAAATTCGGTACCAGATCCTGACCCGCGTAATGGGCGCTTTGAAACACCTAAAAGCAATCCATGAAGCCCATTAAAGTGTACCTCAAAATTTTGATTCAGTTCAATGCAAAATTGGACATTATAATGCAATATCATAAGCTAGACTGCTCGATCCAAACGGACCCTAATCGACTTACAGTGAGACATGTAGGGCCAACATGAGAGGTAAGGTTCTGCTTAACAGGCCCTCCTGATCTATACTCAAAGCTGGGTGTGATATGCCAAAACCCGGTAGGTGGGTCCGAGCAAACCCATCCATGGACCAAAATGTCCTTATTGTCACATGAATACTGATACTTATCATCCACCTACCCCAAACATCAAATGAACATCAAGCATTAACTTCTGTAATGTAACATCTCATTAAGAAAGAAAACAAACGAGGCTAAAATAGTTATTTTTTCTTACCTCTCCTACCAACTCTTCCTCCACAGGATTTGTCAGCAGAACAGCTTCAGGATATGCCAACACTTGACACCTTGGTGGCATCCTATCTTCTGGTAATGGCATTTGCCGTTGCCTGTCATCTGCTACTGCCATATACTTGAACCTTAATTTGCACAACAACAACAACAAAACAACAATTCAAATCTTCTTCAACAACAATGTAATACATCACCTTTGGTTTAATGCTCAATTCAATTTACCTGTCTTTGCTAACTTTGAAAGTGATTCGGGTCTCGCCAATGTTGAACCCCGGCCACTCTGGCAAGTGCTCATAGATTCCGTACGTGTAGAATCCAGACGAGCCTCGAAGCATCACAAATCTGAAATACAAATATGATACTTTCTTTGTCAATTGTTGCAAAATTCCCTTATTTAGAAGGAAAGAACTAGTAGTGGAACAGAACCTTTTATCAATGTTCAAAGGAACTAGTTTTCCTTTAAGTGAAGGATTCCATGTCCTAGTGAAGGATAACTCCACTTGATCATCATTTTCCACTACCACACTAAAATCTGTGCCTCTTATCCTGCATTAGCAAATCCTTTTGTTGAAACTTAAAACAAATCATACTCTCCCACATAGGAGCTAGATCTATAGTACAATTCTTTATCCTTTTCCTCTTTTTTTTTTGGATTTAAAACAAATTGAAGTTGAATATCACAAATAAGACTGCAAATTAGAGAGAAAACGAATTTGAAATTTGAAATGAGAAAGGAGAGAGACGAACACATCAAACGAGCCACGCGTTTCAGGATCACCCCAAACCAAATCCCAGTACCTACAATTTCAAACAAGCACACAATCACAATGCAAAATATTTACACGATCGATTACACTAATATACAAAACTGACAAATTTACCCTCGATTGTCTTCCTTGTTCCTATATTCAAGCAAATTCTCGACGCCATTGAAGCGAATTCCAGCGACGAGGCCGTCTGGTTTGGTGATAGTAACTTGGAGAATTCCATTATCCATCACCACCTGTGACAAAAGGAAATCCATGGCGAAAAATCAATACGATCGCCATGCGGAAATTACACTAAAAATTATGAAGCTCGTCAATGAAATTGAGATTGAAGAATTACATAGCGATCGAGGATTTGCAATTTAACACACTGACAGGCCATTATCGATCAATAGAGAAGAACAAAATTCCGCCAAATCGACTTCAAATTCAGCGCAGAAGAGAAGGATTTCGGGCTTTTATTGGAGGGGAAGACGGAAGTCGGTTGCTTCAGGTGCAATTTAAGCATTTAATGTTTTGCAAATGATGCCCTCAAATTTTAAAAAATTTGATTTTTGAGCATGATCTTTACTTTGTCGCAACTATTGATTTGGTGGTGATTTGGGAGGTTAGTTGGCCTTATAATCCAAGACTTTCGTTGTGCTGGAAACTTGGAGCGGATCTAAAGCCTGCTTTCTTGTTTAATTTTTTGTTGTAGAAAAAAGTGAGAATGAAACACAGGAGAAAATTTGCAGTTTAGGGCTTGTTCAACTATATATATCCATAAACATGGACAAAAAATTATTAGGGTATTCAAAGTTTTAAATAGACTTGTGAATTGTCAAAATCACACCTAATTTCAATGTTCTAAAAAACGTTAGGCTTTTGAGCGGAGAGGAGCCGCCTAGCACCTAGACTGTCAGAACGGTTGCTTAAGCAGTCCTACACGAGCTGTGACTTTCCAACACCTAGACAGGACCAAAACATGATTTTTAAAGCAATGTCTAACTTGCAACCTGATCCAATCCAAGAATTTTACTTTGTTATTGTCTGCATGAATATTACTTTGTTTGTACATGTTTTACAATAAAACAATATGATTTGAATTTGGTAGACTTACTCTGATATAAGCACATAATAAAACCTTAAGCCAATGGGTAGAGTCTTACTTTCTCTTATATATTAGTTGTATTTGATGTGTTTTCGGATTGATTTGTTCTCCAACAAAACTCATACAGCTTATGTCCTTTAATAAGATAAAATACCATTAATTTCACAAGAACGTCCAACCTAAATCACCATTAAAAGCATAAATAAAAGTTGGAAAGTACCTAATCCAATCTTCACTTACCTAATCCAAATTAGACTTATCTAACCCAATTGATAAGTCAAATACGAGCTCAAGCAAGTCTACTTAAACATAATGATGACCCATGCCAAATGGGACCCCAAAATCTCACACAGGTGGAAAAGTGAAGGAAAAAAAATACAAGGAGCATAACTACCATCTTCATGTTATGAATTTCAATTTTACAAGGCTAGCCGTTGATGAAGGATTTTAAAAGAGTCATCTAATTGTAGAAACATAAATTACAAACGGAGTATACATTCTTCAACAGTACACTTCAAAAGCACCCTTTATTTGAAACAACAAACAGTTCAAAGCTTGGCTACTGCAACTCTGTGGTGTCTAACTTTTTCTGAAAGAAGAAGGATCCTACGACAAACGCAACGCCTGTTATCGCAATGGTAAACAGAAAGTGTCGATTTTCCAAGATGCTACGCGGCCTTCCCTGTGGCCCACGAGGCGCTCGCTCTCTTTCTGGTGGCCTCGTATCCCTTTCGGATAATTCACCAGAGAAGAAAGAAAGAAAGAAACAGTAGTTGTTAGTATGAGGATACAAACCCTAGTTGTAGCTCAAATGTTGGAACAAGAAAACGCTAAAATCCATTTCTAGAATTTGGATGAACAAATACATTAAACATATGTGTTTCATGATGCTAAGATCATCTGCATAACAACATCAACCCAGTGTTAAACCGCCTCAGGCGGGATCTGAGGGGTCATGAACTCATGATGTACACACCCTTGCCCCAATATAAAACCGAAAGGGTGTATGAAGAAGACCCAAGTATTATCATTGCAAAGAAGACCCAAGGAAAACTAAAATTCAGCTATGTGACAATGATAACTGAATCCAGTTAGAATGCACCAAAATTGATATAGGGTAATAAGGGTTACATCCATCTCAAAGGCATTGTATAAAAGCCAATGAGCATGAGCAATAGATTTTAAAAAAGGTGTCCTTGTTACTATTTGAAACAAAACAAAAAAATAGTCTATAAGATAATTGATATTTGAAGCTGAAATGAGTCATATTATGTTTGTCTACGAGATGCAGTGCAAGCTGTAAATCAATTCTAGCTGCCTTTCAATGCAACAAGTATTCAGTGATCATCAATGGCTATCACCAGTTCAAAACATGATTAAAACATGCAAAGTCTTAGCTTGTTCAAAGATGTCAGACATTTCTAGGCCTATTTCCACGATTTACAGAGGAGTTACAGAAATATACAAAGATCAAGACAAACAGAACCTTATAAGCTGAGTGTGGTGGGAATAGATAAAAATGATAATATATTAATAAAACTGACACACATGAAAACACAACTAAGATGTTATTTTGTACCTAGAAGGCCCAGTGCCATTAGGAACGCCGGTGCATGTTGTTTCATGAACAACTCTTTCACGCAATCTTATATACTTCTGACATAGATGACAGTATTCTGTACGGTTCCCACAAACTTCCTAAAAGTTCAAAGAGGTGCGCAAAATATGATGACAAGTGATGAAGGCAACATAGGTTAAACGATTTTTGCAATTATTGGGCTCAACAAATACCTGATGTTCGAATAAATCAACTGCTGGTAGAGGGAACTCACAGTATTCACAAGTTACAATCCTCTGGGGACACTTTTCACCAGTATGAACATCTAGAGTTTCACGCGTCACTGTTTCACTGCATAAAGAACAAGCGACCTGTGCAATTTGACACCATATATGTTTCAACAACTGCAAATAATTAGTCTAACTTCCATAATTATGACAAACCAGCTACTATTCAAAGATTAGGGCACAAATCAAATACTTCTCCTTGTAAGGAAGGGGCATAATGGTACAATAGTAGGAATTGGGTTGGAATGGGGAATGGGTTTGGGATAAGAATGAAGTAGGTATGGCTCATACCCAACTTCTTATCAAGGTATGAAAAGTAAGGACATTTTGGGATGTAGAATGGTTGATTCCCAACCCCATTGCTATACCAAACATTAATTTAGGTTTGAGTGATTCCTAACCTGATTCCTCATCCCAAAGGTATGGTACCAAACAGGCAATCTAAACCCATTCTTTTTCAACAAAAACCGTGAGTTCCCAACAGTCTGAAATATGAAAGCAGCAAAATCCCAAAAGCATAATCCCCCAAATAAGGTTCACAATCAACAGTGTAAGACCCATTTGTATTAAAAATCTGAAAGTGAAGAAAGGAATATTCTTCTCCTTTTAGCCTTGAAAGGCTAGAGATTTATGTTACAACAAGCTAGGCAGGCTAAATCTGAACAAACAAACGCAGATAATTGAAACTTCAGATTTACATATAGATAACCTTACACAACTAATCACTTACTGGAGCATGAGTACTGAGATAATGCTCCTCGGCATGCTTCTTTGGAACCATATCACCACATGTTTTACACTTCTCAAGATTTCGTGCGCAGTGAGCAGAATGCAGATCAATATTCGAAGACGGAATAGCTCTGTCACTGTAAAACATAATAAGAATCCCAATCAATCCTTGAACTTCCATTCCCCAAATTGCAGATTGGCATCAGAAAACAAAATTCTCACTCAATTCAATAACAACCAACGAAAATTCATGTTCAACATAAAACCTAATTACGGAAAAGCAAAATTAAAACGCATTCATCTACGAGAGTTCCAATTTTGAAGACGCAATTCACCGATCTCGGCTAATAATCCATCAAGCCCCAAAATTTTAAAATACCTTATAATTTTCTCAACGAGTAATCAAAATCCAGATTAAAAGAATTGAAGCTCAAAGAGAGGGAGAAAGGGAGTGAATCACCAGTGGTTACAGATGCTTGTAGCTTCGTCCGAATCCATGGCCATGATTATGAATCCGAATTCCCAGATTAAAAAGAAGCTAACTTTCTTTCGATTAATACCAAATATCTTCGCTTTTCCTGGAAAAAATTCTTTATGCAATCAGAAAAAGAGAGAGATTTTGAGAGGAAGACAAAAACTTATGGAAGCCTGAAGACAAAAAGGGGCTCCAGATGAGAAGATGTACCTTGCGAAGCTGGCTCGGAACGGGGAGAGAAGTACTAAAAGAGGATCGCCGACGCTCGTGAGTCTATATGACAAATTGACAACTCAATTATTTATCATTTAAATTTGATTTAGTTTTTATAATACTTTTTTATTTTATAGTTTATTCTGTATATAATAAAAAAATTATATTTTATTTACATCATTCATAACTATATAGTAAAGCGGAGGTTAAAAAAATTATTAAACGACACATGTCACTTTTAGATTGGACCACACTACTCCTTTTATTAAAACCAATTTTAGACAAAATAATTGTCTTTAATATAAAGATAATGTAATGTATGTACAAAAATATGTTATGTTTAGATAACTATGTTTAATATAAAGATAGTGTAATGTACGTACAATCTTATATCACTATAATTAAGTTTATTTTGAACGGTCCTATTTATATAAGTTATTATCTTTTTTTGTCGGGAAACGAAAGCTCCTGCGGGTATTTTATTGATTAGTTAATAGGAAAGTTCCCCATAGAGGGGTGTACATCAAGAGCTAAAACATCATCAAAGCTCCTGAACATGGAAAAATTCAACTAAAGAAACATTTAAATCAAGAGAATAATTAAGAGAATAATTTGCAAGGGCATCTGCCACTTTATTTGTGCCACTTTATTTGCATTCCTAGGAATATGAACTAGCCTAATGCTCCATGAGCTATCTTGGATGAGTTTGCAACAACCATCAAGCAAATAATAATCTTTGTGTGGTTGTAAAACATCTTGTGAAAGAAGCTTGACTGCTTGGGCAGAATCTGATTGAATAAGCACTTTTGGAAAGCCATTCTCTTAGCAATAAGTAGGCGTTAATGAATTGCACTTATCTCAGCCCTTAGTGCTTCAACAACTCCATATTTGAAAGAATAAGCTTGAAGAAAATGGCCCGTATGGTCTCGAAAGACTCCACCCCCGCCTGCAATACCGGGGTTTCCCTTTGAGATTGCATCTGTATTGAGTGCAACCCAGTCTAAATCAGGCGGCACCCAATTCACAACCTGTTGAGGAAGTTTAACTGTCAGTTGCCCGTGCCATTCAGCAGCCTTGGCAATCTTATACGCTTCAACCATGTTGACCACCCTGGAACTTAATCTGCTTATTTCATCTTTGGCTTCAAAAATTAGCAGGTCGCGAGCTTTCCACGTATACCACATCATGGTTACAAAGATTGACCTCCACTGATCAAGCCTTTGTATGTTTGAATATAACCACTCACGACAGTCAGGGACATGGAAAAAATCAGGAGAGAGATCATTACCCGCAAGAGCCAACCAAACCTGCTGAACTTCTGGACAATCACGTAGAAGATGCATCAAAGATTCAACAGCTCCACATCGAGGACAAGCATCAGAAGAACCAATATGTCGTCTGACACGATTCTCATTACATAAAACAGAGTTGTGGGCAACAAGGAAACAAAAGTGACGAGCCCGTTGCTGCGCATCAACTTTCCAAATTTTCTCCCAAATAGGATGATTTTGCTGGTGTTCCTTGTCCCTAATGAGTTCGTAAGCTGATGTTGTGTTGAATACCCCAGAAATTGCAGGTCTCCAATACATCTTATCAACTGCATCATTCTATGCTAAAACTGTCACGGTTGATAGGCGTTGTAAGATGTGAGGCGAAAGACAGTGCGACAGCTGCGCCCAATTCCAACCTGTGACCCCATAATAGGCAGCAATAACCTTGTTTTGTTCATGTAAAGGAACCATAGCTGTAGCAATCTGTATAAGCGGTTCATCAATGAGCCAAGAATGCAACCAAAAAAGTGTTGTGTAACCATTCCCAACTGAGAATCCAATGCCTTGTGATAAAACAGTAGCTCCATGAACGAGCCCCTTCCACATATAAGACGAGCCTCTTTTTGGTTGAAACATGTCAATATCTAATTGTTCATATAGTATTTGCCCCGAATGACTCTGCTCCATATTGAGGTTGGTTCGTTAATCAAACGCCAATCTAATTTGGCTAGCAAGGCTGAATTGGAGACACGCATGGATTTGAGGCCCAAACCTCCCATTTTTTTTGGTTGAGCAATCTTATCCCAGCTGAACAGGTGCATCTTGCGTTTTTCATCAGTCGAGCCCCACACAAAATTCCTTATGGTCTGATAAAGAATCACAAATTGCTCTAGGCAATAAAGTCGATTGCATTGTATAGACGGGGATACTTGAAACAACCGAGTTGGCAAGTGTTACTCTTCCCGCAGCTGAGAGGTACTTGGCTTGCCAAGAACTCAGGCGAGCAACCACTTTATCCAGCAAGAAGGCATAACGATCGTTTTTCATTCGATCGTAAATCGTGGGAACACCAAGGTACAATCCCAGATCATCCGTACATGGCATACATAAAACACCACTTAGAACTTCACGTTCAGATTGGCTAACAGTTCGAGAAAACATAACAATACTCTTGCCATAATTAACTTTCTCCCCTGAGTAAGAGCAGAACCGATCTGAACAAGACTTCACCATTGTTGCTTGATTGACCATATCTTCCCCAAAAAGAATTAGGTCATCCGCAAAGAAAAGATGCGAAAGACACACCCCTCCTTCATAAATCGGATTCCAAGTTCCCAGACTTACGAATTCTTGGATCATATGCGAGAGATACTCCATACATAATACGAATAGGTAATGAGAAAGCGGATCTCCCTGACAGATGCCTCTTGACGGTTTGAAAAATCCTGCCCCTTGTCCATTCCACAGAAGTTCAGTTGCCCCTCGTGTTTGACAAAGCATGATAATATCAACTAGGTGAGGGGGGAATCTTGCATGAGTCAGAATAAGACGTAAGAAGCTCCATCGAACACGGTTGTAAGCTTTCGCAAGATCCACTTTAATCATCATCATTTTGGTACGATTCATGATCGAACTAAATGAATGTAGAACCTCATGAATAACAACCACATTGTCATTTATCTGTCTGCCCGAAATAAAGCTAGACTGAGCAGGAGAAACAAGAAGAGGCAGAACCGGTTTTAGACGGTTTACAATCATTTTCGTGGCTATTTTGAATGTGACATTAAGCAGGGATATCGGTCTGAACTGAGCAGTCGAAGAGGGCGATGTAACTTTGGGAATCAGCTGCATAGTAGCGTTGCACATATCTGAATCAATAGTACCATTATTCAGCATGTTCAAGACACAATCGGTAACTTGATAGCCCACGATTGCCCAATTGCGTTGGTAAAAAACAGCTGGAAAGCCATCCGGACCCGACGCTTTGAACGGTACCATCTCGTGAACTGCCTCCCAAGCCTCTTGAGCAACAAACGGTCTGCCAATGTCCAACAATAAATCATCCAACAAACGGTGCCATCACGTGGATCTCCTTGATCCAAGGGCTGATATTCTCGGAAATTAGGGACGCGATGACATTTTTCGTAATTTCTCGGAAATTACAAAAGTGCATCGTTATGGTGAAAAAGTGCATTATTATATAAAAAAAGTGCATTACTAAACCCAAATATTTTGGGCGATTGAGTTCAATCGGAATTGAGTCAATTGGTCACCCAGGATGATGCACTTTTTTGGTTTAGTAATGCACTTTTTGGTATTCGCAATGCACTTGTCCACCATAACGATGCACTTTTACAATGAACCGAACATGTAACACGTACCTTGTTGGCTTCATTTTTGGTTGCACTTTTTCGGTTTACTAATGCACTTTTTCTATTTAGCAATGCACTTTTTCACGATAGCGATGCACTTTTGTAATTTCCAAGAAATTATCAAAATGCCACCGCGTTTCTAAAAGGGATAGAAAGGCTCTAAACGCTCTTTATTTTATAGAATAAAAAGTTGTTTTATTTGAATCTTACTATGCTAGTAAAGAAAACATAATTCATTGTTGTAGTGATGGTAGCCGGACCGGTCACGGCCTCACGGGCCTATATTTAAACAAGCCCAAGTTCATCAAGGGTCCATTTGGTATTGATATCCTGATATCAGATATCGGTATGGGCCATATCTTGTGTTTGGTATGAGAGTATATGGATTCAGATATCGGTATCAGGCCATATCTAGTGTTTGGTATGGGAGTATATGGGTATCGGGACATATACCTGATATCAAAACAAGCCATTTTTCATTATATTTGATATACCCCAAATAAAAGAGGTAAGGGATATGGGATATGAATGATATCCCATATCCGATACCGATACCGATACCGATATCGATACCCGATACCGATATATGATATCGATACCAAATGATTGAGAGCAATCAGGACTCGGGAGCTTGCCAAGGAGAAAGAATTCTTCACCGCCATTTCTTCTCTGCCTCGTCAATCTCTACAATCTTGTATCTATCTCTAGGTTTTCCTCCTGTTCATCTTGTTGTAATTCTTAAGAAATTAGAAGATCCACATTTGATATCGTTCTCAATTGATATTTTTTTCTGCCAACCGAGGAATTCGCGGTCATATCCAAATTCTCACCTGTTTTGTGTTACTGTAATTATGTGCAATTGATATCTTGCCATATGCATTTTGAGGAGAGATCTGTGTCTCTAATTCTGTAAATTGAAAGAATTTCGTTTTGATTTCTTACAAAAATCACCATCTTTGCTTTCAGTTTTACCTGGCGATGGAATCAGATATGCTAGAAGGTAAGCCATCGCTGAGTGCTAACCAGTTAGCAGCAAAGGCTATGCAGCTACGCATGAAAGGACAGCGTGAACAAGCTGAGAAACTTTTGGTGAGCAACTCCATACATTTCTCATATTATGCTTCTTTCTTCCCCTTTACTCAAAAACTGTTGAGATTTTCTCTTCTGCTTTTTTCCAATGTCTTAATATCTATCTTGCAACTGCATAATTATACTCCCTTTGTATGTCTTAGTATGTATCTTTGTGGTAGAAAGCTTATGTGTGTTTCTTGAGTTCATAATTAGTGCCTGCCATGGATTTCTGCATCACCAAAAGTAGATTCCAGAAAAGGGCACTTAATGCTTGACCAAAGTCAAGCAACTGCTTCTTGATGCTTGACCATTACATTTTTTGCTTGTTAATAGCTTCCATAAGTCTTCATTCTACCTTCATATATAGCTCACATAAAAGGGATTTTTCTTTGACTTGTATGAAGCATTTTTCAGCTGTTTGATGTATTGCAAAAGCATATATTACAACATGGTAGTTGTTCCTGATATATCCACAGATGCTACATAACTTTTATACTTATATGAGCCTGTCCCAACTTTGAGTTGTATAATGTGCTCAAGCTTATCTTGTAGCTAACATTACCTGTTTTTATATTTCAGCAAGAAGCAGAAAATGCTAAAGTTGAGGAGGAGACACGAGAGAGGTTGACAATGCTGAGGAATCAGAGCAGTGCAAAAAGGTATTTTGTTTTATTCTTCCTGCCTAGTGTAAGCTAGTTACTTACAAGTTCAAGTTCTCTCACTTAAGGGCGCGTTTGGATTATGCATCTGTTAGGAAACATGGCAAGAAGGGTAATTGGGTCTTTTCTTGTAATGGCAGATTGGTAGTTAGAAAGTCTATTCCAGATTGTGAGCTGGCTAGGAGAGGGAGTCGGTTTGTTAGACTATAAATAATGAGGCGTTGTTATCTTTAGAGGTATCCATAAAAGTAAGAAAAGGATCGGGCATTGTGCCTTAGTCTCTTTGGAGATTTCCTCTCCACTGAGATTGTCTCACTTGGAGTTCATCCTCCATTTAAGATTTATCTTCTGTATTCTCAGTTTACTATCAATGATTGTGTGTTGTTTTAGTGTGTTTTGGTGTGTTGTGTACTTTCCTGATTCTCAAGTCTAACAGCATCTGTATGTAAAAAGATTCGTTTTGCAATAGGTTTGTGGTGTCTTTTGTTCTTGTTTGTTTGCCAATGATTTCATATCTGTTCACCAGATACGCTATGCCAGAGATTGATGCTAAGCAGAAACAGAAGGAAGATGACAGTGATGTACACTTAGCTCAAACAATAATGGAGAACAAACAATATGGTTTATCTGGTCTGGCAGACGATGACTATGAATATGATGACTGTGCTGGACCACCGAAAAAGAGCAGGAACAAGGATTCAGGAGATCAAAAGCGACAAGTAGCCAAACAAAGCCTAGCACAGCGCATTGCCACTCAGCAAGAGCGCTGCCTGTTCTGTTTTGAGAACCCGAATCGGCCTAAACACCTAGTTGTAGCCATAGCCAACTTCATTTACCTCATGTTACCACACAGGCAGCCCCTTGTACCTGGCCATTGTTGCATATTGCCCTTGCAGGTAAAGCACCTACTAAATTCTTAATTAGAAATCTTTGGTTAGGCCTAAATTATTAGAGTTATCTAGCTTTTAGTTTCTAAATACATAATGCTTGTTGTAAAAACTCTTAAAAAATCCAAATGAATAAAATCTGAGAGACTTTTCCTAATGGTGTAATGTGTTTCTGCCTCTTCTGACATCAGCATGAACCAGCGACGAGAAGTGTGGACGATGAAACCTGGGAAGAAATCCGGAACTTCAAGAAATGTCTAATCACGATGTTTGCTAAACAAGGGAAAGACGTGGTGTTTCTGGAAACTGTCATGGGCTTAGCGCAGCAAAGACGCCATTGCTTGATTGAATGCATTCCTGTGCCTCAACATATAGCTAAACAGGCCCCTCTTTATTTCAAAAAGGTATAAACTCGCTCTTATAATCTCCTTCTTTTCTGGCAGGCATAATTTAAAATACCATTGCCGGTTTAAGGAAATTGATGAAGCTGATGAGGAATGGAGCCAACACAATGCAAAAAGGCTGATTGACACGAGCCAGAAAGGGCTGCACGCTTCTATTCCCAAGGATTTTCCCTACTTCCACGTGGAGTTTGGACTTGACAGGGGATTTGCACACGTCATCGACGATGAATTGCGGTTTAATGCCAGCTTTGGCTTGAATGTCGTTCGAGGAATGCTGAAGCTTCCGGAAGAAGACATGTATAGAGAGCGCAGGAGCGAGAAGGTGGAGGCACAAATCCAAGCTGTTGCAGCGTTTTCGCTTGATTGGGTGCATTTTGATTGGACTAAGAAGCTCTGAAAGTTAGTTTACAACTCTTAGATCTGTAAATCTTAGATCTTAGATCATGACATGGTTCAAATTGTTTGTAAAAAGGACTAGAATTGGATATGGCATTTAGAATGTCTCGTTGGTGGGCTGCTTTAATGCTTTTGATAGGAATTTGATGCCCTGTTGGACTAAATGAATATGCAGTCTGAAATAACACGTCTAACTTGACATTGTAATCTTATAAAAGATTTTAAAATCAAATGTCAATTCAACCCAAGGAATTTTTCACTTCTTTTGGCTGATAAATTTGTGGATGACAAATAAGATTCTCACTGTATTCACGTGACATGGGTGGCCTTATTATGCCATGGAATCTTCTTCTACTGCATTA
Source organism: Fallopia convolvulus (assembly GCA_964016875.1). Classification (NCBI taxonomy): domain Eukaryota; kingdom Viridiplantae; phylum Streptophyta; class Magnoliopsida; order Caryophyllales; family Polygonaceae; genus Fallopia; species Fallopia convolvulus. Next base: position 57,150,854 of record OZ024727.1, on the reverse strand, counting down.
TATCTTTAGCATCAAATTTAGTCTAAGATAACATGGTGTCTTTTCTATGTGTGTATGACTACATATATGTGTTAAAAGGCATTCCAAGCAAAAAAGGCCTTTGTTTAACTTTTTGTGCACATTATATATCTACTGTTGGAATATAACTTTGCACATGAAACATCTTTTGTTAAATGGACGGTGGGTTAATTCTCTTATTATCAATTGAATTTATGAAGAAACGTCACTAGCCTTATGTATTGGACTTATATGTGCACGTTATCAGATTATTAGTCCACAGACTTTCAAATGGTGTTAGAGCAATTCTGGTCTAGGTCCATTTCTCGATTGTTTGGGTCGACGATTGATGCTACACGGCCACTGTTTGGGTTGAGTTTGGCTATAGAGAAATTAGGATGCTAGACCCGTTTGACCAAATGTTAACCGGACTAAGCCAATTGCACTTGCGAAGACATATTAAAATATGACTTGTCCATGTACATTTGTGTTATACTATTTGTTTTTGCTCACTCGTTCCAATAGGTTTTTTAGAGCTCAAGGAATTTTTCCTTCCATATAGATTGGTTTTGATTGTATTGAAAGGGTCTGATATAGTAGGATCATTCAGATTGCTACAATCACTAGCAGAAGATTTGAAATTGATTCTAAAAGAACCTATTTCACCAAGTAGTGCTAGTTTCTGCCTTTTTAGAATGGCTCCATCCAGTGACTAAATTTTTTATCGACAGAATAGATCAACAGGCCCCTGTACTTACAACTTTTTTCCCTTTGGCCCCCTGTACTTAAAAATGTTCAACTAGACCCCTGTACTGCCCCCAATTTTGCCCATTGAACATTTTTGCTTGCGTGGACTAGCGCGTGATTTACAAACCACGCTGAAGAGAGTTATGCCACTTATTTTTGGTGACATGGAAATTAAAAAAAAAAAGACAAATGTTTTTTATAAAACCAGGCTGAAGGATCGAATGCCGCCATTGTCTTCGTCTCCAAACTCGAATGCCGCCATTGTTTGGAAGCTTCAGCAATCGTCTCCAATCGTCTCCAATCTCTTCTTCTCGACACTCATGGCTTACTCTGATGCTAGAAGCACGCTGAACTCAAACACGAATCCATGGCAAAGGCCTCATAGCAGGGGTGATTTGGGTTTCCCAAATTGTTGGTGTGGCATCACGGCTTCGATCAAATACTCAAGAACAGCTTCGAATCCTGGAAGATGCTTCTTTGGATGCTCAAATTACGGGGTAAGCTTTCCTGATTTTTCTCCTTGTGCAAAATCTGGTTTATAGGGTTTTTGTTAAAATTCCCAAATTTGTGGGTTTAATTGAACAATGTGGGATTGGTTTTGTGTGTGTTGCAAGAAGAGAAATGGAAGCTGCAATTTTTTTAGGTGGGTTGATCCATCATTGACAGATGAAGGCAAAAGAGTCATTGAAGAGCTGTTGAAGGCCAAACAAGAAGAGGTGGACAAGGCCAAACGCAGAGCTAATTTGTTGATGAAAGCCTTGATCATTGTTGTAGGGATTAGTGTAGTCAAATTTGTGATGAACTAATGTGATGTTCCTTGGATGATTGTAACCTGTACTCTGGATGTGTTTTAGTCTGGCTAAACAATGTTACTGTTTTGTTGGCTTTCTCTATTCTGGCTAAACAATGTAACCTTTACTAGTGGAATTACTCTATTCTTTATTCATGATTGGCTTAATTTTAGTTCTTTGGTGGTGTTACTGTTTTGTTGGCTTTCCACTTATTACTCAGATTCCTTTTGTGCTGCTGAGCCATCTGATTGAAAGTGGGATCAAAGACATCAGGATTAAAGTAAACCAAGTGAATCAGAGTAAATTAAACCAAGTTCAATGTAATAGCCACATATGCTTGCTTAAGAAAATAGCCACTAGTCATTTAATACTACTAAAACAAGTTTCATACAGCTACAATTCCACTAGTCTCATACAGCAACTAGTGAAATATGAAGTTTCATACAGCAAAACACAAAAAGACTAGTGGAATATCAAGTTTCATACAACAACTTGATCAAGTTTCATACAACAACCTAGTCATCAAAAAGAAATTGGACTGTCTGCCTAGCAAATTGGACTGTCTGGCTAGTCATCAAAAAGCCTTGCAATTTCCTCAACCTACAGTCTGCTTGAACCAGTCTGGCTAGCAAATGGAACCTGAGCTGGGGTGGAAGCTTGCCTTTCCATTTCAACCCTTGTCACTGCACGCTTGCCTTTCCATTTCAGCCCCTTCTTCTGCAGTGGAAAGGATACAGTTTCTCTGGCATCTCTTGCAGGCCTTGGGACCCTCAAAACTCTTGAAGATGGAAGCCCTTGTTGCAACCAATTAACCAGTGAACCACAATCAATAACCACCAATGAACCACTAACAAAACTAACATTAACATGGAAAACTAAATATTAAGATAGAGGACTAACATTAAGGATTGATACTCCAGTGTCAGGATTGGTGTAGACTCCCATTCCTACAAGTCTTCCCCTGCTCCTAGGCTGAGTTGAGGGTGGACCTTGTGCCTGAGCTTGGCTTGCAACATCTCTTATACCCTTATCAAAACAAAATGAACACCACGAGTAAGTTTTTTGATTCACAATTTAAATCAAAAATTATTAAGTATAGATGGAAACCTGGTCTCTTCCTGTAGTTGGTGGTGTTTGTCCTTGTTGAGAAGCTGGAGCATTCACCTGAGCTTGACTTCCTTGAGCATTCACCTGTTCTCTTCATCTCTTCCTGGATGGGGGTACTCCAACAGAGTTTGATGCCATAGAATTTGTAGGATGTGAGCCTCTATCAGGGCAACTTTTCTTGTTGTGCCCTCCCTTCTTGCACACAGTACATGTCATTATCCTCCCTTGTCTGGACAACTTGCCAAGCTTTTTGGGCTCATCCCTTGGCTTTCTCCTGTTTGTCTTTCTCCTCCCCCTTCTCTTTCTCATTGGAGGTGGCTCGATTGCTTTATGTTGAGATTGTGGCCAAAGCTTCATGCCTAGCACAGGTTGTAGTGGAGTGGAATATGCCTTCAAGTATGTTGACTTCTTGTGCCAGTGGCATACAAAGTCATCAAGATTCATTTGTAGTTGGTTCATGGCACATATAGCATGTGCACATGGGATTCCTTTAAGTTGCAACTCCTACAACTACAAGTGTTCCCATTTAAGTCTACAACATGCCCATAATCCCCATCTTGCACTTCAAACCCCCTAGCACCATTCCAGGTCAACTTACACTCCATATCCCTAACCTTGTTTCTCTCTAGACTATGCAGTGCCATAGGTGCTATGTCACAAATCCAACCCCTTGAAAAGGCTTGCATCTTAGTAATCCTATTCATCACTTGTTTTCTAATATCTTCAAGCATGGTGATGATAGGCTTGTACCTAGCAGCCTTGACCCAACTATTAAACGTCTCACACATATTGTTCTCAACAATATCACATTGAATTTCAGTATTTATAAATGCCTTGCAAAAGCTCTCCTTACCATAAGCTAGAAAATCATCTGTTAAACCTGTGCCTAACCTTTCAAGGGCATCTAGATTATCCCTTAGTTGAACCTGGAAGGTGGACCAACAGCATGCCCAAAATTTTTTCCTCTTGTCAATCCCTTTCCATTCCTTAGCCCAGTTAGCATAAATATGCCTAGCACATAGCCTATGCTCTGCTTCTGGGAGAACCTCTTTCAAGGCTGCCCTAATACCCTACACCATAAGGAAGAAAACCAATTCATATGAAAGTGAAGTGAAACAAGCTAAACTCAGTTTGCATGAATATGAAATTAAATTGAAAAAAACTCACCAAGTGCATATCACTGATCATAGTTAGTCCCTCTCCCATGCCAAGCTCCAAGTCAGATTGTAATGCCCTCATGAATCTTGTCCAATCAACAGTGGTTTCACTACTTGTCACCTCCCATGCAATTGGGAACATCTAGCCATTTTCATCTTTACCAATTGCCACAAATAGTTGTCCCTCAACAGCACCTCTCAAAAAGCAAGCATCCACACCAATTATCCTCCTACAACCATTTTTCCATCCTTCTTTCAATGGTTTGAAACAAGTGTACAACCTCCTAAAGACTTCCTTATCAGACTCCTTATCTGTTACCACAAAGCATGTGGATCCTGGGTTGGATCTGTTTATCTCATCCACATAATCATACAACCTAGCATACTCTACTTTGTAATCACCAACATTCTTCCCTAAGATCCTTTGCTTTGCCCTCCTACATGTGGATATGCCAACATACATTTTCAAGTCCTTCTTAACTAACTCCTGAATCTCCCAAAGCTTCAATGATGGTTGTGACACAATTCTGGCCTCCAACTTAGCAGCCAGGAATTTGGAATTACACAACCTGTTACTAGTGTACCTCCTACATGAATGTGGGGAAAGTATGTCTTGATCTTGAAATTCTTGCTTGCTGCATCATGGCTGGCACGCAGTGTCCACTTGCATCCTGGATGCTGGCACTTAGCCACCACCCTAAGCCTCTCATTAGGTTTAAGCTTAAGCTTTACACCCCTATGTACAGCATACTTAGCCACAGCCACCCTAAACTCCTCTACACTCTCAAAAACCATGCCAAGTTCCCATATGGGGTATTCACAGTTTGGGTTGTACAACTCATGCTTTGTCCTTCTTCTGTTCACCTCTCTTTCATCACCTCCATCACACCCAGACCCATCACTATCCAAACTATAGTCAGATTCTGACCCATAGTATGGCTCATCACCACCTATTTTCCCCCTATAATCAGTGCCCTTTCCATTCCACTCTTCATAACCCTCATCATTTCCAACCTCTCCCATAGCCATCTGAACATGAGCCATCCTCTCCTTGTGCACCCTCCTTCTAGCCCTAAGTTCCCTAGCAACAGCTTTCACCTCCCTCAATTCATCATCAACATCACTGTTTTCACTCATATCTAGTGAAACAGCCTCACTTTCAGAACTCTCTTCATCCTCTCCATTCACATAGTTCTCATCATCATCATCTCCTTGTTCAGGGTTCTCATCAACATCTCCTTCTACAGGATTCTCATCATCATCATCTCCTTGTTCAGGGTTCTCATCACCCTCTCCTTGTGCTGAGGACTCATCACCCTCTCCTATATTTTGCTCATCACTGTTTTCACTCATCATCTCTTCCTCATCCATATTTTGCTCAACTCCTAACCCTTGAACCTCCTTTATCCCTTCAACCTCCTCCACCACCACTGGATCTGTTGGAGTTAGACCCTTTGGAAGACTTTGCAAGTATTCCTCAACATCAATTTCCACATCAGCCACCACAGGTTCATTTATTTCGTGCTCAATGTAGAAATCTAACTCAGCCCCATCCTCAACTTCTTCCACAATTTCCATCAAAACACTATCTGACAATATCCTAAATGAGTTACTATCTTTCCCCTTGTAGTATAATGCCTTGTATCCCTTGTACCCAAGGCCCTTTACATCCCAATCTAGATCAGGGATACTAAACATATCACTGTCAATATTTGAACTATAAGACAGAGGAAAGGTGGTCTTATACTCAATTTGATCTTCACCCACAAATGAACCCCCATGATGCCAAACAAGATTTAAAGTTTTAGACGCCATTCCTGGACCAACAAACAAGCTCAGATTTTCACACAGAACAAGCAAGATAAAGACTTTTTCCACCAAACATGAAAGAGCCCTAAATCGGCAAAATCAGTCCACAGTAACGAGAATCAAAAGCAAAATGCATAATCCAGAAACTCAAAATCCCAAATCGAGGAAGAAAACCCTAAATCGAGCAAGAAAACCCTAAATCCTAAATGGATTGCTCATACCTGAAGGTCGGGATTTTGACAGTGGTGAGCTCAAGGAAGAGCATTAGGTGGCATTACGGGGATATTACTTGGCAATTACCATGACACGTGTGCGCGCGTCTGACACACTTAATGGGGAGAATTTAATGAAGGGTTCAATGGGCAAAATTGGGGGCAGTACAAGGGTCTAGTTGAACATTTTTAAGTACAGGGGGCCAAAGGGAAAAAAGTTGTAAGTACAGGGGTCTGTTGATGTATTCTGCCATTTTTTATCCCCTTCATTGATATATGTCCTGGTAAAAAAAACAGTTTTATGCCTTTGTTATAGTTGGTTGGCGCTGCCCGTGGGAGATTGAGTTGTTGCATGCGGATATCTATTGCTTGTTGGCTCGTTTCCAGGATTGTCGTATCTCTCACGTTGTTCGGGAGTGCAATTCTGTGGCGGACTTTATCGCAGGATCGTTAAGACGCGTCTCCTCCGTCCCACTTGCAGTTGATTCGGACTTCTTTACCCTCATCCGTTAGGATGCTCTAACGTGACCACTAGCCTGTTAGTGGTCACCCTAACCTCTTTCCTTATCAAAAAAAACAAATCACCTAAGTAGTGCTATTTTGGCAATGTTAAATTGTAACCTGATCATCTATCATATGCAGTATATTATATACCTGACCTTTCATTGATAATATAAAATTATTGTTAACCAATCAACTACTCCGTATAACAAAGCTAGCTAGTTAAGCCATATTCATCTTGCTGAATAAGTGATCAACAATATTTAAAACAACAAATAGTAGAATAACAGTTTTTTCGGAGACTGCCATGATTCACGTAATCTTTTTTTTTAAATAAATAAATAATGGGGAAACGGATCGTTTCATGATTTAGCTGATGATTGACACTTGTCCTTCACTAGGACCTTTTTGCCACTCGAGGCCTGACAAGTTGTACTGCTGCTCTCCAATTCCACTGGTCCACGTGTCTGTCATCACGTGGACATCCACCAATTGCTAATCGCCAATATTAGCATGTCACGTTATATTATTTTAAATTCTTTTGAATAGTAACTCCGGCAGGAATTTTGTTTTGAAAATGTAGGAGGATACTTTTTTTTTTTTTTTTTAATTTGGGTCGTATCTGGCTATCTTTGGCGATAAACTTCGACTCCGTAAACTAGCCGATAAAATGCACGAATCAGGTAAATTGGCTTGCATAGACGGTTCAATTTAGTGATAGGAAAAAATGGTGAGACTTGGTTTCTTACCCAAGTGAAGAGGCAGAAGCAAAGATCGAACATAGGACATCCCAACACCCCCTCATACCTCTTACTACTAGACCACCCCATGTGGGGTGTAGGAGGATAATCTTTTCATTTATGTTAAAAATGGTTTTTTAATGTTCCAAAAAAAGTCTTGCCTTTTATTATAGACATTTTTTATGATGGGCCCATTTTGTATAGTAATCTCGGATTCGTAAACTAATTGACAAAATTCACATGTCAAAAACAAGGTAGACCTGGGTCCGGTTCCGGAACCGGCGGTTCCGGTTCCTCCCGGTTCTGGTTCGGAACCGGAAATAATAATAAAAAATTAAAAAAAGCTTCATTTTGGTCCTTTGAACGAAAACCGCGGTACGGTTTGGTTATTTTTATTTTTTTTATGGAGGAACCGGCGGTTCCACCCGGTTCGGAACCGCCGGTTTCCGGTTCCGGAACCCCGATTCACCCGTTTCGGGGGTGGGCAAACAGGAACCGGACCCAGCGGTTCCGGTTCTCACCGGTTTCCCGCCGGTTCCGGAAGCGGACCCAGGTCTGAAACAAGGTAGTTGAACCCAATGAAAGAAAAAATGACGAGATTTGGTTTTAAACTCAAGTGAAGGGGCAAGTCGTAAAAAAAGGATTGAACCCGAGGCCCCCTAACACCCCCACATGCCTCCTACTATACTAGTAGGCCATCCCATGTGGGACATTCTAGGCTTTGTTTTGTTTTTGACGAAATATGTGAAAAATAATTACTCCATTTGTCTAACAATAGATGACCATGTACAAATTTGCACAAATATTAAGGAAAAAAAACTTCCAAAATTGCCCCTATGAAATAGTACTCCTAGAATATTATTCCTAAAAGTTGTTTTGTTTTGAGAGAAGTGTATAAGATTAATGTAGTATAATTATTAGGGTATAAATGAAAAGAAATGGACAAAATTCTTATAAGAACATCTATTGTGTAACACGAAAAATGTCTTTATGGTCATCTTTTGTGAAACGTATGGAGTATTTTTTACTAATTTGAAAACAAATATAAATATATTTAAAAATATTTATGTATTTAAATATATATATATTTTGAGCCTTGTGATAAATAATTATTTTCTAGACGTTACTTTTACACGTCTCTTGAAACAGATTTGCAAAAAGGATTAATTTTAGTTCTATTCCTTTTCATAAGAGTGATGGATATGATGTCATGATTGATCCAAAAAGAAGTTTCATGGTGTATGTTTTTCACGAACAACATCGTGAAGGCAGATGAAACAAAGGCCATGTACATGAAGTTCAACTTTGGTGAACCTCAGGGAGAGGAGAAGTGATGCTCGGTGAGGACCCTATTTGATTTCAAGTGTCCGGATTCATACATGCAGAGTGTTGAAGAGATTTACAAAAATCATATGCATCAATTCGAATGGGTTGGCCGTTGGCATAAGTGAAGGGGGTACTCCAAGAGTTTTGCCTCGTGCTAGTTGTATTATTATGAATGTCTTGTTGTTTTCGTGCTACTTGGTGTTGTCTATCTCTTACCTCATTGATTTTTTTGCGTGTTGCCGTGTTTTAAACTTTACATTTCCTTATTTTTTGTGTTTTTATAAAACTATACGATTTGACGAAGATGGAGTAAATTGTTAGATTTATGTCGGTTTTGTTTTGTTCATGATCCATTTGACTTATAGTCTCGATGTATAAATTCTTAACGATTAGGGATTAATTTAGAAAAAGTGTGAAACGTTAGATACTAGGGTAAAAGAATTGAAGTGTTAAGAAGTAATCGAGAAAAAAAATGACAAATCAGGGACTAATTTCATAAAAGTATGCATAATTAGAGACCAATATAAAAAAAAAGTTAAAACATATTATAAAAACATTAAAAAGTTAGGAGCCAATATGTAATTTATTGAAATAATAGGGAGTTTGGGCTACAACTTGTTTTACCGAGGCCAAAGGTACTTTCTTAGCATACTATATTTAAATAATTCCATAAATAGCAAATACTAACATATCAAGGATAAAGACAAGTGTCATTGCTCCATAAGTGAGACGGTGCAATCCTCTTTTTTCTTATCTTTAAATATAGTTTGTAAAGGAAACGACAGCCAATGACATTGATCTTCTCTTCCCCCACCCCCTGTCAATTGTCATTCATTGACTAGTTACTTTTTTAAAATAGTAAGATGCTTGATTACTAGTATTAGTTTTTTTTAATATATTATAAACATTTTTTATAATGTACCATAAAGAAAAATAATAAACATACTTAATTAAAAAATAAATCTTAAAAGAAAAAAAAATTAATCAAATTTTTTATTTGAGGATGACCCATTATTAAAAAAGTGTATTATAAAAGGAGTACTAAAAACTATCAAACTTTTGAATATGCATTTAGATTTCAAAACTTGAAAAAAATATTATTCAAATTTGGATTAAAAAAAAACTTGAAAAATAAAAATTATTTTTACCTCACCATCAAGATTCTCGAGTAATCAAATCGATTAGAGCTTAAAAAACCGAGATAACTAATTGTATAATTTACAAGAAGATATTTTTAAACAAACGCCAGTTGAATGAGTTTATAAAAATATAACATGATAAAATCGAATTCATTTTAAAAAACGTTCCTTATTCCTTATAGGGTGTTTTTTATTAGGAGGTGTATATTCAAAGGGGTAAAAAAAATTGAAGTTTTGGTGAATAAAATTGTTTTTTTTTGATAAATTTTAATTGCATTCTTGTAAATCAGGGATCGACACAAGGGGGGCTAGGTGGGGGTGGTGCCCTCCCTCGCTTCCACCATTTCAGTCTTATGTTAAAAAAGAGTCAAAGTAATATTAGTATAACTCATTTATTTTCCAACACAACCTCACCCTATAGACCACCACAAACACTTTGCTAAAACTTGTCCCCAGATTTCATAAATTTTACGTCCATCACTCATTATAATAAGGGTCCGTTCGACAACCTATAAACTTTCTCCCGCTACCACCAATAAGCTAGCAGAAAAAAATTGTTTCCTTGAAGGTAGGAGGGTGCAGAATTTAGAGATTTTCAACTCCCGCTAATAGGGGTGTCCATAAAAAACAGAACCGACAAACCGAAAAAACGATTAATTTTCGGTTAACTAAACCGACTTTTTGAAAAAATTCGGTTTGGTCAACCGAACCGAAAATAATTTCGGTTTATCGGTTCGGTTTCGGTTCACGACTTTGCATATAACGGTTAACCGAAAAACCGAAAATATATTAATATTTTTTTCAAATATTAGTTATCTTTGCTTTATTTAACGGTTAAACTCTATGATCTTCAAGATATTGATGTAGTTTGAGTCTTTTCTTCTCTAATTTTAACAATTTACACACTGTTTTTCCACTTCTTATTGATATAAGACTCGCTTATTAAATTTGATTGGATAAAAAATAATACACACAATGTTTGATTTCACACACTATAATATATACTCTTGATATTTGTTTACAACAATCAAAACAATATGGTATAAGTACATATTTAAAATAAAAGTTCTTGCTTGATCATTTTTTTATTCAAATTTTTTAGTTTAGTTTTAATTATTTAAGATAAAATTACATAAATGGTTATCAGTTAACCGAGAAAACCGAACCGAAAAATTGGTTAAACGAACTACGGTTAACCAGAAATCACAGTTCGGTTACGGTTCATGATTTTAACTAACCGAAATCATGGTTAACCGAAATCTCGGTTAACCGGGTTTGAACACCCCTACCCGCTAATAGGAGAGAAGCTCCAAAAACGTTGGTGCCGAACCGAGCCTAAATCTCTCTAAAGGTAGATTTCCTAATGGGAGTGGCACAACGGAGGAACAAAACGACAACTAATTTCCAACTTTTTCCCCCTTCTATAATTAAGAAAAGCAAAAACACATACTTAAAAAAAGCTTTCCATAATTAGCCATTGATAGAATGCGTAGTCCTCCGTAAAAGCAAATCTGAAATGAATTGATTTGATTGCTCGTGTTCTCTTCTTCTTCTTCTCGCCCTCCGATTCCTCCTCTTCACTCCCCGGCCTCTGCTTTTCACGAATTTACAAAGCGAGTAAGCCCCCACTCTGTTCATCTTATCCGTTTCCATCTCTCCGATTTCCCCTAATTCCTAAATCTTCTCTCGGAAGCCATTACTTCAACCTCTCAATTTGATCCGATCAATTGTTTCTCTGCTTCCACAGATTCTGATCGGATTCTCCATTGCTTTGATTTCCGCACAATTGGAGGCGAAATCGAGGAGAAGATGGGGAGAGGAAAGATCGTGATTAGGAGAATCGATAATTCGACGAGCAGGCAAGTGACGTTCTCGAAGAGGCGAAACGGCTTGTTGAAGAAGGCGAAAGAGCTCGCGATCTTGTGCGATGCTGAGGTCGGCGTTATCATCTTCTCCAGCACCGGCAGACTCTACGATTTCGCTAGTTCCAGGTCACTCTCTCTTTCAAATTTCTGTCTAATTTGCTCGGAAATTCGTTCTGTTCAGATCTCAAATGCTCGTTTTCTTTACCGGAGAACTCGTTTGATATTTTAATTTTGCCTTTTTCCGTTCTCGATGTGGTTTTCATTCGGATATCCGTGCTTTGTTTCGCCTGATTATTGTGGTTGATGATGAGATTTTGGACTTGGAAATTGCGTACGTCCGTGTTTTGTTCTGCATAAAATCACACACACTTTACCGTGTAGTCGTGTAGATGAATGTGCGTTATATCCATTAATTAGGATAAGTATTGGGAATCAACTGAAACTGAAAACGAAACTGAATTTGGCTGAATTGGTTGCTTGTTTGTTCATAAGAGTCTGATGAACCTGTGAGTTGAATTTTGAATCACAATATTGGTCTCAATTTTGGGATTGATCACTCTGTCAACGCGTAGAATTACTGTTTGACATACAATTTAATTACTCTAGAAAGTTTGGAATGTACTCAAGAGAAATTGTTTAGGAGTTCGTGAAATGCATACAAATTGAGTACTGGTTAATATGCACTTGACGGTGTTTCTTCAAGATTGTAATGCTGGTTCATCTTTCATTTCTTATGTGCATAACTTGTGATACATCAATTACTTATTTAATGATTGCGCATTACTGAAACTAGGGGAGATATAGTTAAACCTTATTAAGGATTGTAGCTAATAATGGAACTAGGCTTTATAAAAGAAGCTTATATGATTGAGTTGCCAAATAAAGAGCATATTCCAAGAGATGCTTACAATTTTCTTATAACTTTCCTCTTAGGATATCCAATTCCATTGATTCATAGTACTCCCTCCGTTCACAAAAACTTGTCATTCTAGCTTTATTTTCTTGTTCAACAAAATCCGTCATTTGAGATATTTTAGCGTATTTTTTCCAATAATATCCATACTAATTAAAAATATTTACAAAAATTACAATACAAGATGAAAGATCTTAACAAAAGATTGAGGATATTTTAGTCAAATCAAACAATTTCTTATATTTTAAGACAAACTCTAAAACGACAAGTTTATGTGAACGGAGGGAGTAGTCATTAAACCCAAAATGAAGATTATAAGCTGAATTATATTAAGAAAATGATATAATTGTTTGTACTATAATACAAGTCCCAGTTTGGCAATCCATCAATTAACAACCCCATATAAAAGCAACGGGAATCTTTCTTTCCTACCCATTAGTGGTAAAAAGATGGCCTTGGGGAAATTTAATACTATATACAACACTTGCAAGTTGCATGCATTGTTTGGAACTTGAGTGGGTTCCATGGCTTCTAAATATATATACAAGAAATTAACAATTTGCCCACTTGAACCAATACATCTATACCTTTAAATGGGAGGATAAGGACGTGTTAGAGTTACAACCACTCATCAACTTCTTTTCTTGTTTCGATCATTTCTACATAGCAGACAAAAAAAAAAATCTTTGAATTAAGTAGGAAGGATTAAGGTTTGAGTTGGTTCAATGACATTAATTGAAGGATTGTGCTTAGTAGAGTTGTAATTTAATTCTATGGATAAATTTAGTGAGATCTTCACCATTAAAATGTAAATTAATAGACTAAATTTAATTTATTTTTCTATTTTTCATTTATCTTTTCTATGGTTTATTAATTTCTATTAGGGTAAGTTGCTTTAGAATCTAGTCCCTTGAATTCTAACACGTGAACTTTAGATCTAGTGATCGAGCCAAATTAGAGATATATTAGGGAGCATCTGTTTGGTATGTGTATTTTTGGGCATCAAATCATGGAATGGGCTTAAAATTCCTCTTCTTCTAAGGGGGCATTTGGTTATAATTTGGAATGAGATTGAAATGAGGAATCGGATTGGTGAGGTATGGGTTTAGAATTTCATACTTGATACAAGGTGTTTGGTTAGATTTAACAAATGAAATTAGGTTTATACCTCCCAATTTTAAGAGGTATGGTAAACCCAGGATTTCGGAACTCATTTCAACAAAAAAAAAAACACAAGCAAGCACAGGGTATACAATTCTTATTCCTCATACCTATATATATCTCATTCTCCGTACATCCCAGCCAAACACTCCCTTATTGGTTCAAGGGTATCCAAAGCCAGTGAAATGAAAGTTGTCACGAAAAAGAAAACTTAATATCATAATAATTAAATTTGAAACCATGTCTCACCAAACTGATACTTTAGTAATATAACAACGCCTCTTAAAAATTACAATAATTCAAAGATAGGCATAAAGCCAAAAACTTACACAAAAGCAACGTTTTACAATTGTCAAGTTGCATAGCTAACAAAAGTAGAACATGCAGGTTTCTAGAAGGAAAATGCCTTTGCCTAATCTAGATATGTTAAATTATTACTAGTACTAGCATTATATGCTGACCTAATCAATGACTTAATTCAACCTTTCCTTTAGTGTAAAGGTGGTCAGTACAATGAACTGGGTAATTTATTCTACGTATTATAATCCTAGATCGTGTCAATATCTCCAAGTACCCATGGAAGAGTATCATTCTCTACACGTTCACCAAAGGGAGGAGATAAAACAGCATGTATGTCGGGCAACTTTTTTTATCTCATTACACAGATAAGATAGGGAGTATTTACTGTGGAAATAGATTGATTATCAAAGATAATCTTATACTCCAGTGTTTAGTGTAATAAGGAGCCTCCTTGGAACTTGTAGTTTGCTTGTAGCATTACTTGAGATTTGCTTAGTTCTAATCAATGCCGTCATGGGGCTTTGAAAACTATGATGAATTTTATATCTAATGCTCTAAAAATCTTGTCTAGATTTCATCTAAGTTTCACCTAGGTACTGGAAGTCCTCAACCTGTCTAGCTGTCCAATTCGCTTAGACACCCGTCTAGAATCACCTAGACAGGCGACCCCTCTCCATCTGACAGTCTGCCTAGCATCAGTTTTGATTGCCTAAAGGTAGTATAAAATGTTCTGTAATACTAACTGCTAAAGCATGAAGCCGATGTTACCTAGAAACTCTAATAGAGTAGCGTTTTTTGTTTTTGATGGAAATACGGAAACTTAAAAGGAAACATGTAAACTCATTTATAGTGTAAACTTATGAAAAAAATATGTTTCTCGTATTCGTTTCGTTTCCGTGTAACATAGCATGAAACTAATGTAGGCATTATTTCTCAATCCTTTTCTTGATGGGTGCAATGCTGAATTGTTTGATGACCAAGACGTGTTTCTCTTCAAAGTGTTGGTATCTTAGTATGCTACTAAAGCCAGGAAAATAGCAAAGAGGAATTCTCATGTACTGAAAAAAATTCACATCTGTATTTCTAATTTATATTGGACATTCGTGCTAGAGGAGCCTGGCTACGGCATTAGAGCTAAGAGAATGCACGATCTTTAAAATCCTTATGTATGAGTATATTGAATACTAAAGTTATAAACATGTTTTTGTTATGGATGAATATCGATATATAGCATTATCTATACTATTTCCAGGAATAAGGTAGAATAAGAGTCGTCTTATTCTATTATGATGAAAAGAAAAATCTCTACTATCTATAGATGAATATTTCAGGAATTTAAGTGCAACGAATAGTTTAAACAAATTTGTTATAGGCACCTCAGTTTTTAACAAAATTCATTCAACTTTTTTTGAAAGAAAAAATACAAAATCTTTCAAAAAACATACAAATGTTCAAACGTAAATACTTCTACCAACATGAAAATTTTAATACAGAAAAAAAAGAGATTTCTTTTCCCTTTCAAAATGTTTTAGCACCCAGTTTTAGGTACTTTTGATTCTTTTCATAGCATACAGTAATAGGAAATTCCAATAACAAATACTCCGTATTATACAAAAAAAATTAACAAATATTATACATCCGTCTTCCATACAAATCTGAAAAATACAGTCTCAGAAAAGTTGGCAGGCCTTTATCAAAACACAAATGAAAATGGTACCCAAAAAAATAAACCCAAATGAAAAAGTCTAAAAAAAAACAGAGTAATTCTCTTATTTTACCGTAAAAAATGTAGTTCTCTTCTCGATGGGCAATTAAATAATGAAGGACATGAATTCATTTTTAGAAAATAATTTAGAATTTTAATATCCCTTTTTATAAGATTTATCTTTTGTAAATTAGGATATAATAGTTTTCGAATTCAGATTTTTAACTAGATTATAAATAATTAAACCTTTTTTTTGGGTACAAAGGAGGGGCTAAAGCCAATTTGATTTGCTATTGTTACAAAGATGCAGCATTGCAAGTAAAATAATGTTTTACTTCAAAAACAGTTAAGGCTTTCAACTGAAAATTTTCAATTTTAACTCTTTGCAAACATTATCAATGCTCTTCAAAACCACTACAAAGATCCTCAAGTTTTTTTAGCCTTTCATAGCCCTATCCTACAACTGATACTATCTTATTGCACTTTTGTGCTGTGGGGCGTTGTATGATCACAGGAAGATTACCTGAACTTTTATTGGGTATCATCTCTAGCAATTACCACTTGAACTATCCAGGAGGCATTTTAAAAAAGCAGCTGTGAACTGAATTGCCATTTACCACTTGAACTTTAAACTTTTAAAGGTTTTTCATTTCCATTAGTTCAAGGTCTGTAGTTTTGCAAAGGTCAATTTCCAAGGAGTTTGGAGGAATATTGATGGTAGGCTGGTAATGCTAAGTTACTTTGAAATTGGTTGAGTGATGATAGAGGATATAATGGATTGGAAAATGACAGAAATCTGATAAGATCCATAATTTGATTCCCAAATGTAACCAAAAGATTCCTCATTTCAACCTGATACTTGATTTTAATACCAAACGCCTCATCAGTTGGAGATGAGTATACAACCCTTTGTGATTGGTATAATTTTTAATAATCTAAGAGTAAATATTTTACTACTTTTACACACCAAATCATACCAGCCCATAATGTACTTGAGGCCCCAAAGGATGTTTTTATAGGTCATAACGTACTTGAGGCCCCAAAGGATGTTTTTATAGGGCACAATATACAACTATCAATAAGAAACTTCCTCTATTCAGGCCCTTAACCTGATATGGATTAATAAGAAATTACTGCATGATATACTAGTAATTGACTGACGCTCCTGCATGTTTTAGAGTTAACTATGAGCAGTCTTTTGACTGAATCTTCCCCTACCCCTGAAAGACTAATGATAAACCAAGTTCTGCCTAAAATAGATGATTAAAATAAGAATAATCACTTTAGCTATTCATTTACCAAGAATAAATTTATAGCTATGAATTGTTATACACCTTTACTATACTAAATGTGAGCTTTTAATGTATTTCATGTGAACCCATTGAAGAAATTCACACTGTTCATTAAAATGTTCTTTATGTCATGTTTACTATATGTAGCTTGTTTTGTGCTTCTGCTCTCAGCCAAAGGTAGCTTACCTTTATGTGACCGCAAAAAACTGCAAAGATCCTTGACCTGTTAGCATAAGAAACTGTTGGAATGTATCCAGAGTAGTGTTTGGACAGTAAGTGGATTAGGCAAAATGGAGTTGAGCACTCTTAGCTGGTTCAGCTGTTTACATAGCCACAAATTGTCTTGAATGGCTCAAAAAACATGGGTCTTTTAGTCTTTAGGATCAAGAATTTTGCATTTTAGCAGGAATTGGAATATAAAAATTAGAGCAGATCTGCAGTGCTTAAGAAAAAGGCTGGGAAAAGAAATGGAAAACACCCATGCTGTATAGCACTAGGTGCTTCTAAAATGCATCAAGCTGTGTATATACTGCTTCTGCATCACTAATTCAAGAACAAAAATATATGCAGCATTGAGTGTAACAAAAGAAAAATAGTAGAAAATGAGCATTGATGAAAGGAATCATTATAGTTAATGTGCCTACATTTTAACCATGTCAGCAGATTGACAAAGTTCAGGCCAAGTTTCCTGAACAGAAAACTTCCAGATCACCTCTATTCAGTACAATTACTTGCCTGTAACTGTTAGTTTTCAATCTTCCAGTTTTTAGCAAAAATAGCACTCACAAACAGGAAATGCTAATAGACTTTCAGGTAAACATAATCTCACATTGGAGTTTTCTATAACTTCAAGATCAAGTATATTCAGTTCAATTACTTCCCTGTTACTTTCATGTACTAGTTTCAACAGAATTCTGAGATCATTCTTTTTTCTCAATCTTCCCAGCATGAAGGCAGTCATAGACCGCTATTGCAAAGGAAAAGAAGAACTTCAGCAAACCAACACAGGTTCTGAGCTTAAGGTAAGTATCATTCTGAATATCTGATATACACAAATCCTGACATATTTCCCAGAAATGTATGTCTAAAGTCATCCAATTCAAACCAGTTAACTTCTAATCTTGGAGATCAACATGAAATTCTTTAGACAGTCCTCGCTCATATGTTATATGTTATGAAAATTTGATACCTATTCCTAAAAACAAGGATTGTATAAATACATACAAGTCCCCAAGCAAGATTAAGGATTTCTTTTTGAATGAATGGTAAATTCATTCATTGGCAAAAAAAAAAGGTGTTATAAAAAGTTTTACGAAGTTCCTAGGTAAACATAGATATGTTCTTTTATCAGAAGATTGCAAAATCTCACTACCTTCTTGCCATTGTAGCAAGGCAAAAAAAAAAAAGGTAGATAGAGTTATCAATTAAGCAGAAACTAGAATTCAGATAATAGATGCTCCCAGACAAACTTTGTTCTCCTACTGTCATGTCAATTAGCATAATCTTATAGTTATCTATCATTCTTGCAGTTATGGCAAAGAGAAGCAGAAATGTTACGCCAGCAATTTCAAATCTTGCAGGAAAGCCACAGGTATTCCTTACTGGTGAAACTTCATTATCTATGTATTATTCTCAATTCCAGTGTTAATTTGTACACTACTTCTACAAGGGCATTCTCTCTCAATATATTGGTTTTATATAATTTGTAATCCATCAAAGGTTAATGAAAAAGGATTAGAATTTATATTATGCTAATTCCTGGACCTTTCTTGTAACATATAGTATTAGTGTCCTCATCCTATGTGTAGTGATGATCTCCATGCCACCGAGCCTGAGAAGGCTATTAAAAAAAGGGATACCTTCCAGATTAAACTGCATATCCTAACATATTGTATCACCATCCTGTATTTATGTAGAGGAGAAAGAAGAATCATATTACCTTGCAGCTCCATTCTACAAACAACCATGTCTCCAGTTTGTGAAGAGGGAAAATCTTCAAGTAGCTGTTTGAAAACACAGATATAAGCTTATAATTTCCAGATAGTAGAAAATGAACACAAATATGGTTAGGCTTGATAAGAAAAGAATAGCAGTCACCTATTTGAGCTAAAAATTAGATAAAACTCATTTTCTCTATATCTGGAACATTTCTTTTTGTGATGCCATACAGGCAAATCACGGGGGAAGAGCTTTCCGGCTTAGATATCAAGGATTTGCAGAATTTGGAGAATCGACTGGAATTAAGCCTACGTGGAGTACGTGAAAAAAAGGTTCAAACATAAACTCTTAACTAACATAATGCTTTAGTGATATCTTTGGCTCAACTGAGTATAAACTAGGGAAATTAATGGAGGTTCTTTATATTGCAGGACCGACTTTTACTAGATGAAATACAAGAGTTGCATCAAAAGGTCAGCCTCAAAAGTTAGTTTTTTCTTTCTAATTGTATAACTTTCAAAATGTTAAAGATAAATCTCCCTTATCCATATTATAGAGAAGCCTCATTCAGCAAGAAAATGTGGAGCTACATAAGAAGATAAAGGTCACTGACCAAGAGAATATAGAGCTTCAGAATAAGGTATTGCTTTTTTCGTATCATGATTCAAGTAAATTCAGATTTGAGCCTGATGTAAAAGATTTACTGCAACAATAATGACAAGAAATTATGTCTCAAGGTAAATGAAGCCAGCAAAGGTACATTCATCATAAACAATTCAGGCATTCAAGAAGATGTAGGGATCTGCCTTCGGCTTTGCCAACCACAAGAAGAAAATTTAGAGTAAGGATTAAGATGTTATATATTTAACCCAAATTAATTCAAACACCTTGATTACTATACTTCTAAATTGTCTATTGTTTCCCCATTTTCATGTTTTTCTAAATGCAACAGACTCCAATTGCATTAAAGGCGAAGATGGATCAACAGCGAATTTCTAGACTCTCATTGTTGTGACTTCCCAGCCACAAATTCTTCTTTGTAAGTCACCTGGTGTGCAAACAAAAGCCTATGCACCCCAAAAATTTGGACTAACAAAATAATCATATACTTACTCTAGTGTGTTTGCAATTATATTTGGGACTTTGCTTGTCTTAAATTGTCAGCATTCAGGAAAAAGACAATACATTGCATATTTTTAGGGGTTCTAGCCTTCTTCTTTGGTTTCCAACTATGTTAATAAGGAATTTAGAGACCAGAGCACCAACTGAGCTCATTGGAGTCTTGTAATTTAATGTATTTAAATTCCGATTTACTCACTAGATCAAACAAAAGTCAGAACTTAGCTATGATTAACATCTTAAATAATGTTAAAGAGCTTATTTTTTTAATCTAATTCTAAGAAAGGAACCAAAAAAAAAAACAGAACATAATTTTATAAGCATAGTGAGCATAAAAGGATGAACAATATTGTAGAAAGAAGGCAACAAACAACTTATCTACTCCATCAAATTCCACCATATACCATTAGCCTTGGCAGTCTTTTATTTTTATTTATGTATTTATTTATTTTTGATGCAAGACTAGCAAAAAACAAACTGCAAGGAACAGAATTACTCTCTTAGAGGAACTGAGAGGAATTGCAAAAAAAAAAAAACATGAAGCCATGTAGGTGCACATACTTCCACAAATAAGTCATTCTTATTTATAAAGTCCTTGAAATGCATGAAAATAAGTAAATAACCTTATTTTCACCTATTTCAAAGACTAAATAAAAATTGTCTTTATAACAATAGTTAAAAAAAAACCTTAATAGCAATATTGAGGTCCAAATCTATAAATCACCCATTTTTTTACCTACAAGACTGAAATTTACAGCAATCAAGTTGAGAAAATAACTAAACAAATTCTTAACACCCGAGAGAAAAGGCGTAAATCCATGTCTAGATATATGCCAGGACCACACATAAGACTTTTCACAATCAATCAATTACCTTGACTAGATTCATGCAAACACTAGTTTTAGTACGTAATACTGGTTATAATGGAAATCATTGGAAGTACTTTACCTATTTCTTTCTTAAGAATCGGTCTCCAATTAAATGAAGCAACAAATCCTACAAGAAAACAAAACAATAATTCTATAATACAGTGAAATAGGTAAAGTAACCCTTACCAACATTTTTTGCTCCTTATTGGACACCATAGAACATCAAGAATGACCACAATAATAATTTTTCATGGAAAAATTAATTTTTTTTCCCATCAGAAATGTTTGCTCACTTGTAATAAAGCACTAACAAAAGCTCAATCTTTACAGGGGCAGTATTTAATGCAGCTGCATCAACAAAATTGATTGAAGACAAAGGAAACAAGTCAACACACATGAGTATCTCCATACACAAAAGGTAAGACAACATACAAAGAATCTTACCTTTGGATGACAATAGCTTATCAAGAAAACGGCTGTGTAGAGCATCCTTATTTGTAAGACTTGCTACTTCGTTTATACATTTTTTTACAAAAGATAGTTCTTGAAACAAATACAAGTTTAGAAAGAATGCAAATTTGTGAGCAAAATTAATTTACATTATAATTGCTTTTGGCAGCGTAATTCACATTATAATTGAAAGGTTCCGGGAATCAAAAGTACACATGAAACTTTGTTAGCTCTCATGTATTGAAGTTATTATATCCTATAATGGAACAGTGCTACTATGGAGCAAATTTGTGAGCAAAAAATTATACAAATGCTTATAACTACGATTTAGGTGCTAAACTACCTTTCTTCATAAATTTTGAATGATACAAGAATATATATTTGTGATCATTGTTTCCGACTGTCATACAAGTTACTAAAGTCAATATAGAGAAAACAAAATATTGGAAATGCTGATTATTTTTGGATCTCTGAACATATAATTATACTTTGTATGCTTTCAAAAACAATCTCTTATTCAATTTTTTATTTTATGCAAGGCCAAAATGTGAATTAAGAAAAACATTGTCATATAGAGTATTTAAAATGGCTTCGGCGATCTTATATGTAAGGCCAAAATCCATTAGAATTTGGAATTAATGCTATGAACTAATTTCAACACAGTAATTTATGATTTTATGAGTTTTATATAGTAAAGGGATGTTTTTAAAATTAACTAATTATTTCTATCCCTACATAACTTCCTTCAAAAGATAGAGGTCAAGATCATATTCTCTCAAATTTCTTCCCTTCTAAGCCCACTAGTGTCAAGCTTATGGGGAGTTGGACTACCATGTAACTTACATTGCCTATGCCACCAACACTAATTGTTTATATGAATCAGCTGAAGTTCTCAATTAGGAAATTCATTTGTTATAACCATTTTAATTTCTTAAGTATAGGTTTATATTATTGTGTATTTCTTGTTTAATTATACAATGATAAAGCACAACCTAAATTGTCAAATGCATAAACTATCCACCAATCAACCAAAAATATATAGTAGAAAAATGCAATTCAAGCCATTATAAATAAAACAAAAAAATGCAATTAAAGGCAAAATCCCTAATCAAAGACAAGAACAATCAAGCTATTGTTTTTTTATTGCCATGGTTTCCCTAATGTTCAAGGACCTTAGGCTCTTACCATAATGAACTTGTTACTATGAGCACATATTTGATGCCAGAAATGAATATGAAAACAAATATCAAAGACAAGAAGACAAGCCAACAAGTAGCAAATTCTTGAACTAACATTAACTAAGATGACTCAAGCACGCAAGAAAAATCACGTACAATGATTTTTTAGAATTAGAATTTCACCGAATAATTTGAAATCTTCACATATTCATATTAGTTTACCATATGCATTTATGTAAATGTTCTATTTATTTTTACAACAGTACTTGTGTTTGACCTGATGTGATGCACTTGTTAGAGAAACATATGGTTCCAAATGGATCAATTTCATAAAATATACACATCCAAGCCACAAAAGAAAAAAAAACACAATTGTCTTGAATTTCTTATAGTTCTCGAGCACATAGAATTTATTCATGTTCTTAAATAAGAGATAATGTAATTGGTTAAGCAATTTGGCACAATGTATCCACTATCCATGCTAAACTTATTTGGAAAAAGTGCCTTATTAATATAGAAAGAGATGAGAATGAGATAATAATTTCCTCTAGCTAGGGGAATGAGCAATAAAGTATTTTTTTAATTTGTATATCATTACCATCAACGATGGATATATTATACATTGTAGATCAATCTTATTAACTGCACAAACTATATTATGCTTCACCTTTTCTAAGATTATTGTCTTAATAATCTAATTCTTGAGCTACTTCGTCGAATAAATTAATTTATTATTTTAAAATAAAGTTGTAGTTATATTTTACTCATATATTGTGTTTAGATGTATAAAGGCCTCCCTATTCTACTTCTTCGGTTTCATTACTCTTGCCTAGTTATTATGTGTAATTATTCCTTATCTCCGCTTATTCTAACCCTTTACGCTTCCTCTCATGTATTCATTATGGCTCAGCCATTTATAACGTGATACGAAGTCACTTTTCTCTCTCAAAATTGCTCACATTGTATCAAAGAAAGCTTCATGATCTAAAACACTTTCTTGTGTTATTTTTCTTCCAACCTCCATTGTTGCCTTCAAAAATTATAGACTTCACTATTACATATTTTCTTTATATCTATTCTTGATCAACCATGCCTCTTTTGACCCCTTCTCAATAGGCTAATCTTGTTACTAAAAATGACCCTAAAAATTCAATGGAAAAAACTACCTTGTCTAGTCTCAAGTTGAGAAAACCTGTCTAAAGGGAAATGTAAAGGATGAAAATCTCACCAAGTCTCCTCGAGCAGTTTTCTTCTTGGGAAGAAGTTGACTTTGTGATCAAGTCATGGTTTTGGGAGTCAATGGAGACCTTTATTAGCCTTACATGCATGTTCCTTGACATAACAAACGAGATTAAGGAGTTCATGAATCCATCATATGCCAAAGCAAAAGATGAGGCCCTTATTTCTTTTGACCTCGTTGATAAGGCTTATTGCACCAAACAAGGTGATAAGTCCATTACTACCTTGCAAAATTTGTGACAAGAGCTACATTATTATCAAATGATGGAAATGAAATGCATTGTGTCAAGAGCTACATTATTATCAAATGTTGGAAATGAAATACATTGTTGATGCTATTACTTTGAAGAAGTCTATTGAAAAAACATAAAACTTGAGTTGTTTTGGTTGGGCTTAATTTTTGACAATGGTATAGATTTCTTTAAACAGTCATTAGAATCCTTTTTCTCTGCTAAATTTTGAAAAGGAGTCCTTAGCATAACTAGAAATTCCATTTTAGCTCTAGAATTCATGTTTCCACAAATGTTATTAACTCTAAGCATCTATCTTTAGATGTTAATAATGGATATGAATTGCCATCTAGGATATTTATTTAGATCGTATTTTATGATATTATATTTTCAATATCAAATCATGCGATTGAGAAAATTGTAAGGTAAAACAATTAGTCAAACATATAGCCCTTAAAGTTAAATGAAATATATTTTCTTTATGAACTTTTCACTTCCGGGCTATAAACCAATTTTCAAGCAAGGAATTTCTTTAACCTAACCATAAGTCTAATACTTTACTATCCTAGCATACTACTGGCTTGGAATAAGTTCACAGTCTTATCTTTACTAGAGGCACTTGATATGTGTTGTCTCCGTGACATGAGTCATTGCACATTAAAGGACGATTCATAGCCCTCACAAGTACTTGATTATACTAGTAAGAGATTAGACTATTGGCTTGGAATAAGTTCACTGTCTCATCTTTACTAGAGGCACTTGATATGTGTCGTCTTAGTGACACGAGTCATTGCACATTAAAGGACCATTCATAGCCCTCACAAGTACTTGATTATACTAGTAAGAGATTAGGGGAGGGGCTTATCCATGCTTTAAAATCTCTTCCCTTTAATTTTCACTTAGTTATTATTATAGTACTACCTCTTCAATAATCAAGAAACAAAATTTGTAGGCATTGTGCAATAATAAATTTAAAAACGTGCATGAAAAATGAATTTGAAAGCAAACACATAATAGAAGCTAAGTTTCAAGTTGGATTTTATGGTTTCAAGTTAAATTGTAAATGTGAATTATTGGATATTTCTACTTGTGGGCTAATGTGAACATGATCCATGTTGAGTGGTTTTGGTTCTAAATTAGCTTATTGATAATGATTGGAATCTGTGATCTAATTTTGCAATAAAGTTGGTCATAGAGTTTGTCTCCCGAAAGACATAGGAAAATTGGAGTTTTTAGAGATCGTATAAAATGTTTGAAATAACCATCTCGATCGTCCAAGGGCAACTCTATAATCCATTAATGACATTAACCAACGGTAAGTTATCACCTTCAATCTCTAGGTTGGATATCCCAATGTTAATCGCCTCTCGGATTCCAAATTTAAGCTTGAGGGTTTCAACCAAAACAATTGATTGGTTGTATGTTCTTCTTTCCCCATATAAATGGGATTGGAAGAAAAATATTGTTTTTCTATTATAATTTTAACCTAAATATTATCAGGTTCAAAAATTATTTTTTTGAAATAATTTTAGTTGGAAAACGATGTTCATATGGTGTAACTTCCTCAAGCCAAAGTTCTTCCATCTAGGTTGGTCTAAAAATGTTGCTCCAACCGATTAGCACCTTGTACTTTTTTTAAATAAGCATTTTTTACTTATTTGCCATATTCTAGAAGAATTTTATATGATCTTGTTAATTACCTTGTGGATTCATGTTCGCAAAACAAAGCTTTTTTTTTGGAAAAGGTAAATATATTTCCAAAGATCACAAAGGATCAGAAAAGCAGATACAAAAACCCTGGACAAGCCAGGAATTCAAGTTTTAACACATTCATTCTAGAGGGAGCCTATAGGATATGCAAGTATTTCAACCACCTCCTTGTGGTTTCATTTTGGGTGTTCAATCTACCCATCAGCCTCAGCTTACATGCTTCAATGGTCATGTCACGACACTCTTCCCATCGAATGCTCTTCCCCTTAAAGGAGGCCATGTTCCTAGCCTGCCACACATAGTAGACCGCAACTGTGAAAGCAGTGATTCTGATCTTGAAGACAACCGAGTTTTTGCGAGAACTAGAAGCGAACCATTCAAGCCAAGTGTTAAGGTCTTGGAGAGTGTGGGTGGTATCGACCCACTTCATAACCCCTGTGATAATCTGGTTAGAGAAGGGGCATTGGAACCACCTATGAGCTGAAGTTTCCGGCTCGATATTGCATAAGGACCAGAGATTAGAGCTCACAATGCCAAACCGATAAAGCCTGTCCATGGTAGGGGAGCGACCCTTAATAGCCAGCCATGTCGTGAAGGAGCACCTAGGAATACAAGGGGCTCTCCAGATAAGGTCACCCCAGCCAGTCGTGTGACCCCTCATACGTCAGAGGTCATAGAGTGCACTACTGAACTCTCTATGGGGGATGTTGCTCCAGATTTGGTTCCATTCGGAATTGCCCATGACACCCCGGATAGACAGAAGAAGATCTCAAACAATAAGCATAGAACGCCAAGCCCAACTATCATATTGTTTAGCGTTGATGTCCCATATACTCCCATTGTTGAGGTAGTTATTTCTAACCCACTTAACCCAGACGTTGTCAAGGCCGAGATCAATATCACGAACGTGTTGGGCAATCTGAACTCGGTTCCAAGCAAGGACCTCCTTGAGCCTGAGCCCACCTTCTCCCTTAGGCCTCGTGACCTCATTCCAGGCCACAAGGTTTCTCTTCAAATCACAAGATCCACTCCAGAGGAAGCATCTCATCAATTTATGAATGGATTTGATAACTTTTCTAGGAAAGAGGAAGACCTTACCCCAGAAATTGTTGATGCCTGTGATGACGGATCTAAGGAGTTCGATTCTACCCGCATAGGAGAGTGAATTAGCAGACCACGAGTTGAATTTCTGAGCGATTTTGTCGAGCAACGGGTCAAATTCCCTGGCCTTGAGTTTCCTGGAGTGGAGGGGAAGACCGATATAGCGAATAGGCAGGTTCCCCTCTTTAAAGCCAGCGAGATCAAGGAGAAGGCGTTTAGTATCCTGACTTGTCCCAGCCACAAAAAATTCAGACTTGGCGCTATTGCTACGGAGCCCATATGTGTTAGCAAAGGTATCGAGAGCATGCTTAATAGTAGACGCAAAATTAGCACCAGCTCTGCTGAAGAGAAAGAGGTCATCTGCGAATGCCAAGTAAGTCAACTTTAAGCCCCGACAGCGAGGGTGGAAGGAAAACGGAGAGTATTGCACAGTGAGCGAGAGGAGTCTGCCAAGGTATTCCATTCCCAGAGCGAAGAGGTAAGGCGCCATCGGGTCTCCTTGGCGGAGCCCCCGCTTGCTGCGAAAGAACCCATTAGAGCCGCCGTTGACCATGACGGAAAAGGAAGCCGTGGAGATGCACTGGTGTATGAGTTTAATGAAGTGTGGGGGAAAGCCCATGGCTCGAAGAACTTGTAAGATAAACCCCCACTCAACGGTATCGTAAGCTTTACTGATATCAATCTTCATGGCGCATCTTGGGGAGATAATCTTCCTCCCATAGTGCTTCAGCACATCCTGGCAAGTGAGCACGTTGCTCCAGACAAAGCTTTGCATAATGTAGTTTGGTTTGGTTCCTAGGTTCAATTTTATAAGACTTCCATGCCTTATTGTGACAACATGTTGTTTTCCAATTCGTTAGCTATGCTTTTGGTTTACGTATCGTATCATATAAAGTTTTCATTGTTACTCTTCCATTTATAACTGGGCGAACCATGTATTTATCCAATGTTATTCCGTTTATAACATTTAGAAATGTTGTATTTGGGTTTTAATAATGCTTGATTATTTTTGTATTTTGGAAAGCATATTTTTTGTCGTTCTCTAATTGTCTAGAAACTTCACGATACTTATCAATGATATTCTTAAATTTGATGCAAGGTGTTTGACTTGCTTTGAGGAATATGATGATGTCATGTGCAAAGGCTAGGAAAGGAACTCAAGTTGCTCCCCAACTTGTTTGTTCTCCGATAGGGTTTTTGTGGTCCATAGTTTCTTGATGTAGTTTCCTTGCAAGGACTTCTACTCCAATGATAAAAAGGTATGCAAAATTTGATTCATCTTGTTGAAAGCCTCTTTTAGGGAGAAAGGGGTCAGGTGGGTCATTATTTAAAAGTATAGAAAAAGAGACAGTTTGGATGCATTCTTTAATCCACTATACAAACTTGTTGTATAAATTGAACTTACAAAGTACATAGAGGCATTTACATGTCAATTTTGAGAGTTCATGTCCTAGTTTTTTATGGAAGGAATGAAAGGATACAGTTTTGTATGTTTCTATCGGCCGCAGAGGATCTTAGTAGGGGATGTAGTATTTTTTTGGGGAAAGGTTACTGAATAGATTGATAAAAGAGTAAAAGGATGTACAAAAGCCTCGAGGCAGTGCAAAAACGTGGGTGATTACAAAAATAGGTAGTAGCTAAATGCCTAAGCTAATTCTCCAGGTGATGGGGATGCTCTGATTCCAATTCACTTGGGCATTGAGTTTCATGGAGACCATGATCTGTCTAGCGCACTCTTCAGTACTGGTTGGGGCATTTTGGTAGATAAGAATATTCCTCGCTTTCCAGATGTGATTGACCGATGTGGTTAGGAAAATGCTTCGAAGGTGGTAGAGAAAGGAGGCCTTGTTTCCGCCACTTGCGAGCCGGTTAATCCAGTCGTGTAGATGATTAAAGCGAGATGAGATGCCTAGCCATTTGAAAACAATATCCAAGACAAAATTGGTATAGGAGCAAACATTCCAAAGGTGGCCCTCTATTTTGTCTGCATTGTGGCAGAGTTTGCAGGTGGGGTCTGAGACAATGCCCCAACTAGCGAGTCGAGCAAGAGTTGGGAGGCGTTTGTGAGCAGCTATCCAAGTGATGAAGTTGTAGCGTGGTGAGTGCAGCTTTCCCCAGATGGTGGGGCTCCATGTGCTGGTCTCGCCCGATTGTTGGAGAAGGTTGTAGACGTTTGCAGTAGAGTAATTCCCACTTTGGTTTCCCATAATCTTCTCAAGCTCGGTTGGTGTATCCTTCGTTTTGAGCTCGTTCTTGATCTTCATGAGAGCCTTCCAACAATAGTCGTCTTCGTCTCTTGCAGTTGCAGACTGAATGTTGTTATTATGCAATTGAGGCCTGAATCCAGTGGTACGAGAGGCTCTCTTTGTCGATGGCAATTTCATAGATGGATCGGGTGTTACAAGCTTTATTCCAAGAAAGAAGCTCTTATGCTTATTTTTTAGAATGTTTTGTAGATTGTATTGCATAAGCTTATAGCCATGTAATGATTTATAAATTGAGATTTATCATATTTTAGCATTAATGTAATAAAGTAAGGTTTATTGTTTGAGTAGTTTTCCCAAGCAAACAAATTAACAGTATGGATCAAATCTTGTCCCACTATGATCCAATATTTCTTATAGAAGCTAGCAGGTATGCGATCAGGCCCCGAGAATTTATCTAAGCCAATTCCAAAATGAAGCGTTTTTTATTTTCACATTTGTCAATAGCTAGGCGGGTGAGGTTTCAGTTAATTCACTTGTGATTTCATTGTTGATTACATAAAGTTCTTGGACAATTCTATATTTTGCTTCTTATATGTTTTTTCAAAGTTGTTTTTATTTCAGTTTTAATGTTGTCATTGCTAATTAGAAGCATAACCTCTACAATTTATTTCGCAAATAGTCTCTAGTTTCTTCTTCCTAATGCAATTTTATGGAAATACTTCGAGTTGGTATCATTTAGTTTTAGATGTTTTGTTTTTACTCTTTGGCCCATTTTTTTTTTTTTTTTTTAGAAAGCTTAGAAGTGAATCTCATTTTTTCAAAAGGTAGATTTGTTTTGTTAATGATCTAGTAGATGGTTTAATTCTTCTATCACATTATCTGGCTATTCTACTTACTGTATTTACATGACTAGACATTAGATTAGTAAATGAAGATGATCATGGAACAATTGCACATAAGATGAACCATATTTTATGTACCAATTTTTTCCTACTTGAATAAATTGAAGAACCAATTGACAGATACTTCCAAGTACAGATCAAGATTATGGGTGTTTGAGGTATTAGATAGAATGATAAAAGCAACTTTTACAAGATAAACAACATTAATCATTATTATTTTGACTCAGTTTTAATGATCATATGGAACTACAAGTTGTCAAAACACAAAAAATACAAGACTGCAAATAGCATAAACTCTTACCTGCCAAGCTGAATTAATCCCATACTATTGTTAAGTTGAAAATGCACCTGCATATATATAGAAAAAAAAAAGAAGAGATTTATTAGAAACTGAAAGAACTACTAAATTTTCTTACTGAAGATGGATAAAGACAGTGAAATCAATTGTTGAAAAAGGAAAAAAAAATATGCTAAAACATGGCAGATAAAGGTATCTAAAATTTCTTCTGAATGAATGCAATGATTTTCCCTTAATGATGGATTAGCATGATAATAGTAAACGAGAAGAAACAGTAAAGTGGAATTAAAGTAACGTTCAGGAACAATCCAGAAAACAGTATTCCTATGTATAAATAAATTGAAAGTAGTGAGTGATTATTTATTCTTGTCACAAGATTTGTAGCTAGATTAGATGGAGTAGCTAGCTAGAGACAATTCTATTTCCGAGATCACTCAATAAAAACGAAGAGATGAAGAATGAAATCTGAAGCTGTCAAATCGGAGATTATATATAAATATAGAGAGAGACGTTTACGTAAGTAAAGATGTACGATACCAATTTCAGTAGCGAGCTGAAACCGAATCAGATTAGAAGACGGAATCCGCCATTAGAGAGCACTCGAAATCCTGCTTCCGATCCGTAAAGGCCAAAATTAAACCCTAGAACAACAACCGCTGGCGATCGATCGAGAGAAGCTGGAAAGAGCAGGCGCGACAATTCGAGAACGAAAGATCGGCGATTGAAGGAATCGAATGTTAGGATTGATTGGCGATCTGAATTCAGATCCAAGAATTCGCGAAAGGAATTGAAAGAGTAATGGCGATGGAAGGGAAAAAGGCGGAGGAAGAAGAACAAAAAGAGAGACTGGAAGAAGAAATCTTACGAGATCTGGCAATCGAGACTATTTATAGGCAAGGAGAAATTAATTTTTTTTCTATTTTCTTTTTTATTTGAAAAAAAAGGTTGGTGGGTTGTTGCTTGATAGAGAGTACTCTCTGTAGTATTTTTGGTAAATGGTACTAGCCCTAACGGAATAACAATATTTTTTTACTATTAAGAAACAGTAAAAATTGGTTCGACCAAAAAAAAAAGTAAAAAATTGGGAACGTCGACTCTTGTGAATTGCTAGTATGTGTTCAGAATCAGAGGAGGACAGTGTGCCTGCTTCCTTTGAGCAAACAACGGCCCTTTATTAAATTACTGTTTTTTTTCCTACTAATCTTTTTTTATTAGGTAAAGATCCGTCAAAGAGTACGTCCTAGTGAAAACCTTATGTTCTTGGTGATTCCGAATAATATTAAAAGGGATGTTGTGGCCCAGTTTAGCAATCTTATCAACTACAACGTACGTTCGATCCCCTGTTAACATGGAAGATTTTGACATTCTGAAAACCTTGAAGCGAAACCAGAATATATGCCAGGATCATTTCTATTTCCTAAGGGCATTTTCTGAAACCTTGAGATGCTTTAATGACTTGTATATTGTCCCCTTTCGATTTCTAGATTTTACATTTCCGTTATCGTGCCAGTCTAATCCCGTCTCTCAAAGCCAAAGCTTCTGATTTTATAGCCGATATATTGTCGCTTTTTTCGCCTTACCATTATTCCACTAAACAAATGCAAATGGAGATAATTAACATATGAAGCCAAACAAAATTATGGATTTTTTCTTCTAGGGTGTCATTATTGTGAACTTTATTAGCCAATCTACATGTCATTTTTTCGACAATGTGAAAGTTCATATGCGTAGGGGTGTTAAGCGGGTGGGTCGGGTGGCAGGTGATGGATCGAGTTATGTGAATGGTAAATTTCACCCGTACCCGATTGTATCACATTTTACCCGACATCCATTTTAATTCGAAATTTCATCCATATATATCTTGATCAACAACGAATCAAATATCTCGATCTTTTAATTACCTCTTTATATCTAGCTCAAACCATGGAGAAACGAATGACCAATCTCATACAACATGCAGTTAGCATCAATCGTTAAGTCTAACGCGAACAGCTAAGAAACAAGTCTACTATCCAACCTACTTTAATATCATATGAAACTATGTGTCGATAACTAGGGTCATATACATGTAAGAAACCCAAAGCATAACTACATTAAATTTTCATCCTAAAACTAATTAGTAATATAAGAATTAGTCCATCGACGTTATTTAATTACTATACAAAGCTAGTACCGCAAGTGCCCCAAATCAGCACTACTCAACGAGCCCTTTATATATAGCTTGACCTCCTAGCCACAAAAATACTTCCATATCACAATGTTGTAAAGATAATACATGTTGGGTGTGTAAGGTCCGAGGCCTTAGAAGCGCTATCAAATGCCACCCGATGACTTTCTAGGAGCTCACCCATTCTGATACCACTCTCGCTCTTGAACGCTTAACTTTAGAGTTCTTTGTCCTCACTCGAACTCGAATTCTGAAAAGGGAGAGCTCTTGTTAACATAGACAACACCTCAATTTTTCTTATAAACCATTGTGGTGTTACATTGGGTTTGTTGATGTAGTTTCAAATTTTAAATTTAGATTTGAAAGTTAATGTAAAATTGAATTAGAGGGTCAAAAACCCAAAAAAAAAAACAAATTTTAGATTTAGGATACACATCACCTAATTAAGATTAATTACAATAATCTATATATTCACATCAAATAAGTGCTTTCTATCCAATCTATTCATGATCAACAAACCAAACAAAACCTAACTTAATTAGTGCAATTTCAAAAGTAAAATCTTGATTTGGCGTAAAATCAATGGAATCACCTCGAACAAATCTTTGACAAGGCTATTTCGACTAGCTAGGTAGGTGACTTTGGTTTTTCCATTTTGGGGATTAATGAACAAAGTTAACCAATCACATTGCACCACGTTGATGATCTACCTTCGAAAAGTGTTGACGAGACTGTATATATTTATGACGTGGCCAGAGTGCCGACCTCCATACCAAATGCATGTTTGTTCAGTGCCGACCTCTAAACCAAATACAGTACTCCACCATTGTTCATTGCCGACCTCCTTAATAAAAGTTAAAAGGTTTAATTACTGACAGCACAAAAGCGTATGTTTTATAATCTTAAAAAAATGTTCAAGGTGAAAGAAACTTTTGCTTTTATCCATCAGGATACAATAGAATGTTGAAGTTAATTTAATGTATGCAACGAGAAACTTGGACCCACATATTTTTGAAAGTGTTCATGACTCTGGAATACTTTGTCCCCTTGAAGGATTGTCAGTTTAATTTTTTTTTTTTAACGAGTGACTTAATTTTGATGGTAAATTTTGAGTTTGTAAATTAATTGATAAAGCGTATGAACCAGGTAAACTGGCTTGATCTAGTAATATGAAGAATTATGAGACTTGGTTCTTTTTCTTTCTAAAAGGGCGGAGAAAATGATTGAAGTTAGGACTTTCCAACATCCATCATGCCTCTTACCACTATGTCACCTCATATAGAATAACCATTGCTCCTGCTAAGCGGTTTTTATAGTTTTTTCCCATCAATGAAATATTTAAACAGTAACGATATATTTAATTAAGTACAATAAGGCCTAGCAGCGCAGATTGTTGCCCATTTATATTAAATCTTGTTGAGTATCAATATAAGAGGAGTAGATTCTAAAATCATTACAAATAGCTTTTATCAAATGGACTAGAATAGAGAGAATTTGGGTTTGAGGCGAGGGATGGATTTGGTGAAAAAAGAAGATGAAAGTTGATGTTAGTTAGTGAATCAGATCGAAGTTTCAAGGAAAACAAAGTGTTAATTTAAAATCCACCTCTTTATCCCTTCATCACATTCACATTCCAAGTTTATTTAAAATCAATGGAAAAGGGTGCCACATTTCTTTATATGTTATTCATTTTTGTTCTATTTGGTCAATGTGGAATGTCTCCACTTTTTCTCCAAACAAACTTTTTCAAGTGTAACTGTCCTAACCAATTGACACTTGAAGATGTGTTTTTATATCTAACTCAATGACCATTGGAGAACATCTTAAACTCTTATATCTATAATCCCAAAGTCAAGAGAAGCGGACCCAGACAAGACTTGCTATGTTATCATGTAAGTATTTTGGTGGATCGTGGTGAATGAGCCGACTTTGACCATTTTTACATATAACGTCACGTAATTCATCTTCAATCAAAAGGTGAAGTGAATAGGTAATGGCTTCCCCTTCCCTCATATACTATTCGTTTTTGTTTCATTTGGTCAGGTGCAACTAGACTAGCCAATGCTTAGGAGTTCTGCTAGGCTCCAAAAAAGATGAGATGCAATGATTACAATGACCTAATCAATAAGATGACAGCTAAAATTCAGTCATGGACAGCAAAAAACCTCTCTTACGCTGGCAAAGCGGAGCTTGCTAGGTCATCTTTATATGGAATTAACTCCTTCTAGTGCAAAGTTTTTCTCTTCCCCAAAGTTGTCCTCAAAAAGGTCACCGGGATGATTCGATCATACCTCTATGTCGGAAACACAACGACCACAAAAAAGCCAATCTCTTGGAAAGTTGTATGCAAGCCTAAGGAGGAGGGGGTTTGGGCTTCAAGGAGCTTCTGCCGTGGAACCAAGCCAACTTTTCCAAGACTCTTCTCGAGCTAGTGGGCCAACCAACCAATATTTGGGCACGATGGATGC
The DNA here is from genome assembly GCA_964016875.1 of Fallopia convolvulus. Classification (NCBI taxonomy): domain Eukaryota; kingdom Viridiplantae; phylum Streptophyta; class Magnoliopsida; order Caryophyllales; family Polygonaceae; genus Fallopia; species Fallopia convolvulus. The sequence continues at coordinate 57,116,216 of OZ024727.1, read as the reverse complement.
ATACGATAAGAGAACCGCTTGACATATGGACTGCTTCGTTGAGGCAAAGTGACAACTGGTACTGGAAATCACTTCTTCATCTCCGCGACCTTCTTATCCAATCTGCCCCCGTTGATGAAGTCATCAATGAACTCACCGACAACAATGGAACCTTTTCCCCCAAAAATGTCTACAACTATCTTCGTCCAAGGGGCATTACTCTTTTATGGGGACGACATATATGGAAGAAACAGAACATCCCCAAATGCTTCTTCATTGCTTTGATGGCCCTGCACCAGAAACTCCCCACCATAGATATGGTTAGTCGTTGGTACCCCCATGCATGCTGACACGGCTTCCGTCCTTTGTCACCTTTCATCTGAAACTGGCCATCACCTCTGGATTGACTAAAGCTTCTCATGCGCCATTTTAGAAGATCTGATGGACTGGCTTCACATCATTTATCGGGCCCCTTCTCTCCTTGGTTGGTTTGAATGGATCGATCACCACAGAGGAGTCAAGGGTTTCAACCACAAGTTGGTGGCTGCCACCTTAACAACCTTCGTTGACTATGGAACTATCGCAACAACATCACATTTAAGAACGAAGCTCCTCCCAGCCCTCGCAACTACTCCCGAGTGATCATCCTCCATCTCAAGAACTATTTGGCTGCTTGCAAAGCGGACTTCGTCCCTTAAGCATCCCAACGGATCTTTAGATGATTTTGTACCACTTGAGCTTTTGGGTTCCCTGCTTGTTGCTAAAAACTTTCAGCAATGCTGATTTTTTATGTAAATTCCTCCTTCCCTCAATATTAATATATTTTACCTTTTCAAAAAAAAAAAAAAGCTAGCCTAGCCAAGTGACACTTGAAGATGGGTCTAGTATCTCAATATCTTTATAACTTACTATGTTATGACGTAAGTATTTTGTAGGAAGTCTCCAATTTTCTCCCAATGACTAAATGAGAATATGAGATTAAGAAGAGTTATAAATAAACTTATAATGTGAATATGATAGGTATGAAATGTAATCGATCGGAAGCTAATAAAATTACTATATTCATTATTAATAAAATTTCTCTTTGAGGAGACGAAAAGTAAAACCTCTCCTTTGACCAAAGAAAAAATAAAATTACTATATTCATTGCCCATTTAAGAATTGTTTAGCATAAAATACTTAGGCTTTTGGTAAACAGATGTTTTTGAGGAGGTGGAGTAAACTTTTTTGGGTAAGTGTTAGCTTAATTTACTAATACCAAAAAAAGCATCGATTAAAATTAATTAACAAAAATATTGTGAACCAAATTTCTCAAACCTCTTAGGGACTGTTTGTTTTTATACCTGAAATCAGGTTGGGATAAAAAATTGGATTGGGATAAGGAATCGGGTTTAAGTTATACCTATTTTGTTGTTTGGTTAAATATCTTACGAATCAATTAGGGTTTGGTTCACTCCCAAATTCAACAAATTAGCAGATCTAATGCAAACAAAAACAAATCCAAGATAGAAGACAACTTCCTCTTCACTACTCTTTTCCGCCTCTTTTTCTCTGTTATGTATTTCTTAAACAAATTTGTCACCCCCATTGTATGTTTATATTGTTGGGTAAGCGAAACTGCCACTCAAATAAATCAGGAGCAACAAAAGTCTATGCCAACAATCCAACAACACCTAGATGGTGACAAAACACACATAATCTCAAGGCAACCAAATCTAGACAAATTCAAGCAACAAAAACAAGCATAAAATCAGCACAAGCATTTAAGGTGGGAAAACTCTCAAAACTATAGGGGAAAAAACTACAACCCGGTCAACCAAGCCAATCAATCCACATACTAATCAACAAATCCGTATAAGTGTAGCAATACACAAGTCAATCTCACACACCGAAGATAAACCCGAAGATATCAAACACCCCTCTAAATACCACTCAATTTAAAAATGAATCATCTCCCACCACTAAACTACTTGCTCATGAGTTTAGAAACTTTTAAGAGAGATAAACATATCAAACTCCCGTTGGTAATGATCACTCCGGATGAAAGATGATCTACAATGCCATAGAAGCAAGACCCGCTTCTTCCCACCTTAATCTCTATTCTCCAAGCTCTCTCTCTCTCATTTGCTCCTTGGCTTTTGGCTCTTCAAGAAGCTCAAACTTCTTTTCCTTGGGTGGAGGCACAATTGCCTTCCCACTCTTCATTTCTTCATTTCCCCTTTCTAATAAAACCTTAGCAAGAGTGTTCAACATTCGGTTGAACCAAAATGAGCCCATTGGCCCAATAATCTCCCCTTTTTCATTTGATATGTTGATGTTATATATTTTTATATTCGTTAATTAATTGTAATTTTTAGTTGGGTTTAATTACCTCTTCTCGGGTTTTCTTTACAGTTCTTTCCCGAGACGCGTTTCTTGAACCGTTAGGATTAGGGTTTAGTGGTAGGACTTATTATATATACGTCTTTTGTATTCAGAAATCAGACAATCAATGAGAATGAATTAATTATCCCAAAACCCTAATCCTCTCTAATCTCCTCCTCCTCATTCTACGCTTCTTTCTATCGTCTATTTCTTCTTCTTTCTATCTTCAATCTCTTCTTCACAATCAATCCAATCCCTTCTTCTTCTAATCCCAAACTATATCTTTATGCAATAATTCAGAAATCCAAGATATCCGAGACATCCTTCAAAACATGTCGTTGAAATTCGACGTTATGGATCAACGATTCGACGCTATGGATCAACGGCTGGATTCACAGCAACGAAGATTGGATCGGCTTTGTCATCTCCTGGGCATTCCTCACGAAGATGCGAGCGAGGCGGAGCGCAACCCTAGCCCCGCGCCCGCGGCAACCCTTTCCGCGCCCGCGACAATCATCCCCTCGCCCGTGGCCGCCACCAAGGTACCGGTATCCGCGGCCAGCGTACTCGCGCCCGCAACCATTCCTCCGACACCCGCAGTTTCGTCCATCGTATCCGTCAACTGGCCAGTTTTCGCGCCCACCGTGTCCCCACGTCAGACGCCTGCAGATTCAAGCCCTAAAATTCTTGGCGTCAATTTGGAAAGGCAGGAGACTGAACCTTCAATCGAAGTTGTGCCGACACTCCACTTGATGTGAAACACATCGACGTTACCGAGGTCAACTTTGGGTTGGGTTCCTTTGGCATCACTACTAGTGAGGCAACTATTGTTGGCAAACGCCAATACGAAGAGCGTCCTTCTTGAGCATCCACATTGCGGGATTTACATTACAAGTTTCGTCTTCGACAAGGAGTGCCACATCTTATGCCGTATGATCGAGGAAAGACATAGATTCCGACTTCTTCTCCTGATTTCCGCCTCGAGGACGAGTTGATTCTCACCGGGGGAGTAATTGATACGTTAATGTTATATATTTTTATATTCTTTAATTAATTATAATTTTTAGTTGGGTTTAATTACCTCTTCTCGGGTTTTCTTTACGGTTCTTTCCCGAGACGCGTTTGTTGAACCGTTAGGATTAGGGTTTAGTGGTAGGGCTTATTATATATACTCCTTTTGTATTCAGAAATCAGACAATCAATGAGAATGAATTAATTATCCCAAAACCCTAATCCTCTTTAATCTCCTCCTCCTCATTCTACGCTTCTTTCTATCGTCTATTTCTTTTTTTTTTCTATCTTCAATCTCTTCTTCACAATCAATCCAATCCTTTCTTCTTCTAATCCCAAACCCTTTCTTTATCACCATTCTTCAATTTGCTATTAACCTAGCAAATATTATTGGGACAGACTTTATTTGGGCTTGGGCTCAACAATCTCCCCCTCCAACTCAAGCGGAAGACGTCCACACCAACTCAGAATCTTCACTTACGCACTATTCATATCATCTTGGCGCAGAACTGGTGCTTGTCAAAAGTCATCACCTTGGTAAACATGTCATCTGGATTCTTGTTAGTGTGAATCTTCTTCAAGCTCATCCGACGACCACTCACAACATCTCGAATCTAATGGTACCTCACATCAATATACTTTGTCCGATAATAATATGTAGCATGCTTGCTCAAATCTAGAGCACTCTTATAGCACTCTGACTATCATAGGTTTTGAATTTACAACTTCAAAAAGACGATGAAGTATTTTACATTTCTTAAACAGATTTGAAACCCCCGTTGTATGTTTGTACATCAACAAAAGGTGAAGCTTTTCTGTAGTAGATCGAGTCCAGTTGTTGGGCCAGCTCATTGGCTAAAGATGGCCTGCAGATGGTGTGGCCCATCAAGTCGGCCCAACAGAACAAACGAAAGGCAAGTGAGCCCAAAATCCAGGGAAGGTTAAATCCAAATAATCAACACGAGCATAAAAGTGATAAAACCGATTGTACAAGAGCCAAAAAAAAACAAATCTTAGTTCCAGAAAGAATATATTTTTAACAACTTAAGATACATGCAACCAACACTGTACCACTTGTATTTTTTTACACATAACTATTGGAGTATTAGCTACGGAATAATAACTAGTTATTGAGAAAAAAAATATTAATTATTCGTAGGAGATATCAGATTCCAGGTAAAAACAAGAATCAACGATAAAAGCATAATGTCGGAATACTTTACCAATTAATTGTTCAATGAGTGTCAATTTGCATTTGAGGTAAGCAAATCCTATCTTCCAAAAAAGTAAAAAAGAGAGGGAGAGGTAAAAAGACATGCGAATAGCTTCGATTATTTAACCTATTGTTCGATTTAGATTCTCACATATCTTAGTGCCATAAGAAAATGTCACATACCACTGTATTTTTTTGATGGATTTTTCTATAAATATACCCTAAAAACACATCATAAGAAAATTTTGTAAATTTTATTTGTGATATGTTTAATTTTTTTCCCTAGAGTTCATTAATTCTATTTTAAGGTTTTAGTTTTCATATTAAAGTGATCATAATCTGTCTTTAGATCATACAGGGTATTTGAAATTTGACCGTTGAGAATTAATGAGAAAAGAAATATTTGGTAAAATGAAGAGAAAGAAAAAGATGGGAAAATAAAAGGTGAAAATATGTAATTTTTTGTTTTATTTAGGGTAGAGTTAGATTTTGATAAGAAATTGTGAGTAAAAAAATTATATATTTAATTTTCTTATTTTAAATCATATATCTCTATATCCCCATCAAATTCTACTAATTTAGTGAGATTTATTTTTTTCCATGATTTTCTTTCCATTTTTTCTCATAACAAATCATCAATTCTTACCTAAAATTGTAATCAAACCATAGAAAAACCTTCCATAAAATTCTCATCAAAACCATCATTCAAACACAAAGTTAGAAACTTAGAACACGCCTTCAAAAGATCGTTTTTATATCAAAATTGTACATATATATTAAAAAAATGTTAAATATTATTTTTTTATATAAAATAAAATGGCGAATCAGCGATTGCAACGTGGCCCAATACTTAGTTTTTGATCATCGCTCCCAGGTCTCGGGAAAGCAGGTGCCCAATAGAAATTTGACGGCTTTCTACTAGGTTTCATAGAAATCTGCAATCTCAGTTGATTATTCTATTCAAATCTGGAACACAGATTGGTCAATTATCTCAGTTTTCACGTGAACTGGGCCAAAAAGTTGTTTGTTCCCCTCTCTCCGATGCCCAACACAAAACTATGATATCCTTCCCACACCAAAAATGTAAAAAATAAAGTAAAAAAGAGAATTCCGATTAGTACTTTCGAGTTTTTAACCTTTTCAGATGATGTCCTAAAAAAAACTTATTTCGAATGATATTTCGAACTTGTTAGAAGATTTAGAGTTTTGATGGTTCCAAAAAGTCTTTGACTCTGAAGTTGCATGTCGAGTCGGCGACTCGGCAAAGTCACTGACACGACCAGCTGGCAGGAAAACTATGGAAGGAACGCACAAATCGTGTGCGATTATTTGCAGACAGCTGGGACGTTTATTTATGGAGAATATCATCACAAAAGAGTGCTAAAATCGGAAGAAGATGATATGATTCCATTGAGATATTTTATATGTGCATACATGTTATATTAGGAAAGATCTTGTTAGATTGCGTGGGATGTTATTTCAATAGGAAATAATATTACACGAAATCAAACCTTATTCTAGCTTAAATACTGCATTGTTTTAGATTAGAGGTGAGGATTCTCGAGCATAATTTGTATATCTTGTGAAGAAGAAAAAGAGAGAGTTATAGGTTGAAGAAGACTCGTGCGTGGGATTCGTACGAGTAGTGAAGAAGACTTGTGCGTGAGATTCGTACAAGTGGTGTAGTCAAGTGTTCTTAGGCATAGCGTGAGGTTGAGAGTGTAGGTACAAAGGTAGAGCGTGGTTCAAGGTTGTGGGATTCAACTTGTACACGGGAGAGCTTTGTAACACTCAAGAAATCAATAGAGCAAGTTTAAGGACTCTTGAAATCCGACCAAGTGAGAAGCTTGGAAGGGAGTGGTTTTTCTCTAAGTAAACTAGTTGGTTTACGAAGAGTTTCCACCATCGCTTGTCATTTACAGTTTGGTAATATCTTTCCTGTTTATTATTCCGCTGCTTATTTCAAGGTCACTGACTTTACCAAAGTCGGTGACTTCTACTGTTACTCAAAGTCGACGACTTCGCAGGAGTCGCCGACTCGTTTAAGTACTAACGATCCTACAGAACTCTTAACTAAAATTAGTTTTACTAGAGTTCGGGAGTACCATCCAGAATAAGTTTTTTTAGAGCACCATCCGGAAAAGCAAAATACTCGAGGGTACCAATCAGAATTTCCTTAAAAAAATTATATAATTCCGGGTGACCTAGGGGTAAGAGACATGAGGATGTTGGGAGGTTTCAGGTTCGATCCTTGTATCCGCCCTTTCATTTGGATGAAAAACCAAGTCTAATTATATATTCTTCCTAACATTAGGTCGAGCTGGTCAATGAAACATACTAGAAATTATTGGAAATTTTAACATTAGACTTGGATCCAGTTTCGGTTCCTTCGAAACTAGAACCGAAATCATAACCAGAGCGTGGCCGGTTCCACGGTTCCGCTCCTAGTCGCAAGCCCGATTCCAGTTCCAAAACCGACCATAATAATAAAAATAAAAATTAATTGTCCAACTAAGAACTCGGCCATTCTAGGTGAAATCGCGACCGCAATTTCACCTTTGGTTGTTGGAAGTTTGGAACCGCTGGTTCCATAGTTTCGGGGATGGTGGAACTAGGACTGTAACCGCCCCTGAAACCGAACCAACGGTTCTAATTTCGTATAGTTCCTGTTTCGGTCAGTTCTCCTGTTCCAGTGGAACCAGACCGATGTCAATTTAATAGTATCTCATATCCATAACTCCATAAGGAGCATATGAGAACTCAAAAGCACTTATTTTAGCATTCCACGCAATTTCCAACGCACTTCTATAGGAATTATTAGGAAAAATAATAATGGTAGATCAAAACAACCGTATGTACTTTTCTATCAAAAAAATTGTAATAGCAATGTACTAAATATTTTCTAATTTATCGGACAAAAACAAATACTTACATTCTGTAAAATAATATTTAATTTTCTGAAAAAGAGGTTGACAAGAATAAAGCATCCCCAAAAGTTATTCGAAAATTAAAAGGAAAAACCAAAATCGTTGTATTCAAAATCATTTGTTAAGGCAAATTGCCTTGTTGGATAACCTCAATAAATCCTCGAACATGTGTTTAAGAATACTTTTGCTTTTGCTTTTTAATCCACACGTTGAGTATTGACACGTGGCTTACTTTCCAAAAACGTCATCTTTATGTTTTCATAGTATTTGCTTGATTAGGTTTATCAAAACCCTAAGTTAGTAACTCAGTGACGGCGGATACCTAAATGTTCCTTTGTGAGCTTTTTTTTTATGATGACGAACCTTCAGTTGTATATTATAGCTCGTTTTCTAGTTGGTACGTACTATATATGAATCAGATAAACCGACTTGTATTGACCATTCAACCGGCGAGTAAAAAGAAAGATGGCGAAATTTACTTTTTCACCTAAGTGAAGACTTCGAAACCTGCCAATTAATATCTCCTTATATCTCTTACCACTAGGCAACACCATATAGAGCAATCTTCCCAATCCAAAATTGGCAAAATAATTCACGATCGTAGGTAGAATCTTGTTAAAGATCAGCTGTTAAATGATTAAAATAAAATCGAATGAATATCTTATACAATTTCAATCACACATACGATTCTCAACGATGCTACTAATTTTTCCCATGGTCCTAAAATGACACATTTGTGAAAATATTAATGTGCCCAAGGTTTACTTCTAAAATCTTTTTATTATCAATCTCATTTCTCTTTCAACATTTTTTCTTATTGAATTCATAACATTTGTAATATTTTTGCTTCATATAATAAACATACAATGCATCGGATTGTTGTTACATACTTTTCGTTATAATGTAGAATATTATAATTCAACAATCCGACCCGAGGAACCTTAATGATCCGATCCTGATCCCAATCAGCATCATCTTGTTACATACTTAGAACGAATATGAGAAATGTAAGACCATAAATTCAAAAACTAGATTGAAAAGAGCCTAATTTCATTAGACTTCAAAATCTCAACCATCACAGAAGTTAAATATTCGCTAATTATATACTTATATAATGCAAATTTAACATTATAATATGTCATCTAAAAGCAACAACAACAACATCTATCCAGATGGATCCCGGTACTCAGGCACGAGATCTAAGGGGTTGAGATATACGTACCATTATAATATGTCATCTAAAAGCAACCTTACTAGAAAAATTAAACAGACGGAACAACCACATAGCTAGGGCCACAAGCACTAGCATCCAATGAAAAGCCAAGTTTGCACAAATATAATAAAAATTAACACTCCTCTTTTTTTTTCCCCTTTCTCGATCTCAAGAAGTTTTCAAGTTGTTTTTACAAGTTGAAATCAGGAGGTTTAGAAAGCATAGTTCTTGCCCTTTCCATCTTCTAATTTTTGTTGAATGTTCTTGCTTGCATATATAGGATAATTTTTTCGACTTTGCTTGGTATTTATTTCGTTTTCGAATCGAAGATTTGATGTGGGAAGAAATGAATGCTCTTGCTAATCAATATTTCATTCTAATTGAAGGGTTGATATATCGGATTCGAGTTCTGCGAAGATGGGAAGGGGCAAGATCGTAATTAGAAGAATCGACAACTCGACAAACAGGCAAGTGACCTTCTCGAAGCGAAGGAGTGGGTTGTTGAAGAAGGCAAATGAGTTGGCTATACTATGTGATGCTGAGGTTGGGATCATTGTTTTCTCCAGCACTGGAAAGCTCTATGAATTCACAAGCTCAAGGTTATATAATAAGTTAATTTTATTTGTAGTATGAAATTTTTTGCCATCTTAGATTCAACTTCAAAATGGCCTCTTGGGTATACCAACAAAAGTAGTATAGGATTAATGAAGAAAAACTGAATAATGGTTAAAATTATTCAAAAGATATTTCTTGACATGAAAAATAGCAGGCTTTGAAGAAATTAGACCATATGTTGTCAAACCACATTTTTGAAGCATGAATCTGATAGAGTTATGAGCGGAAACAATTTATGAAAAGAGATAATAGGATCTCATTTATGTTATCATTGGAAGGAGGTGATTTGGCAAGATCTCATCATTTTGTCGATCACAGAGGATATGACTCAAGACAGGGATGACTGGAGGGAGAAAATAAGAGTAAAGGATCCTTAGTGTTCTGTTTAGTGTTTGTGGGTGTTGTGCTGTACTTTCCTTTTGGTGCCTTTAAGGTTTGTAGGCTTTGTTTTTTCTCTCGGTTCTATTGGGCACACACACTCTTAATGTGTTTAGGATAAAGGTGCCCCTATCTTGACTCCCCAAATCCCGCTGTAGTGGGACTATAATAGGTCAATGTTGTTGATGTTGTATATGAAATCCACTTAGAGAGCAATATGAACAATAGAAGAAAGAGATCAAAAATATATAAAAAGATCAGATGAGAAACGAGGAAGGAATAATTAGGATAAGAAACCATAATCAATCAGAAGCATAAGGAATTAATGATAGATGTTTTTCTGAGGCTGATACCATGATAGAGTTATGAGAGGAAGCAATTGAAAAGAGAGAATATAATCACTTTCATTAAATTAACTTGAGCATTATTACAGTGAATCTTATGTAGTAGCTTTAACACTACTAAATTCAGTTATTATTGTTATATAGCTGAATTTTATGTTTTCTTGGGTCTATCGGACGTACCTACTTTTTCTTGGGTAGTGGTACCGCCATCTTGACCCCCCAGATTCCGCTGTAGCAGAGCCTCACTGGGCAATGTTGATGGCGTTTGTCAGAATTCTGGTATATGATAATTCTTGATGAAGAGTGGCAACTGACAATAACATAAAAAATAGTAGCCAAATAAATCTTGATGTTAATATGTCTTGAATCTGTCATTGACCGGAACCCGTTAGGGGTTCGGGGGAGGAGCCCCGGCAGGGAGTCCGAGGGGCAACACCCCTCGACGGTGGTCTCGCTGATCGGTCAGCGAGTCAGGGGTCCAGGGGGAGACGCCCCCCTGTCGAGGGAACTGGGGGGGGGGGGGGTAGCCCCCCGCTAAAACGATATACAATATTATTTGTTATTGGGTCTCTCGCTATCTGTTTGGGCCCACGACCCATAAGCTGTAATATATAGTGTTTCTTGAGTCTCTATATAAGCTCTCGAAATACCTAAAAATCTGTACACTGTAATCTGCCTCCATAATAATATTTTGTTTCTTTGCCCGTGAGCGTAGGTAACACACTGTTACCGAACCACGTAAATCTCTGTGTCAATTCTGTTTATTGTTCTCGTTCGATCACTCGTTACAACACTTAAAGTTGTTGTGGCGCCTAAATTTGGTTTTTTGTCATTAAAATTTAGATTACGTGCTTCAAGGCAAAAAATGGAATGAACACAAGGATGCAGTGAAAATTGGTGACTATGTTACACGGAAACGGAAACAGATGTAGAAAACGGAAACATCTCTGTTCCGTAGTTTTACACTAAGAACGAGTTTTCATAATTCTGTCGAAATGAAAACACTATCTATTGGAGTTTCCGGGTAACATAGGCTGGTGGTTTGCACAACAATAGTAGTGGTTTTAGGGTTTTTTGGTAATTAGGTAAAGAAAGTTTGATTAGGAATACTAGTGTTGAATGGTGGAAAGTGCATCCTAGCTTATGTGTCTTCTGGATTGATCTATGATGTTGAGTTTTTTGATCCAGAAACTTGGATTACGTGAATTTGTGCGTCTCATTCTGGATTTGGAAGTGTGATTATATATTTCCTATGATGAAAAGTGAATGCATTGTTGATTTGTTGATAATACCCTCCTGTTTATATTATTTTTTCCTATGCTCAGCATGAAGGCCATAATTGAACGCTTCAACAACGCAAAAGAAGAAGATCCTGCTCAGATCAATGCCATTTCTGAGATGAAGGTATGTTTCAATTACCAATTTCTTGAAACTAAACAAGGAGCCAAAAGCCCTAATTTGCTAGTTTTTTTTTATAGCTCATTTGCTAGTAAGCTAACCAATATGATAAGCCTTAATTGTGTGAAAGTGCATTCTAGTTTAAAAAATATTCTAGGACTCCAATGTGTTTTGTACTAGGTGGGCGTGGTGCATAATGTAAGAAAAGCCAAAAGCATGCATTTTATGAACGGTAAAAATACATTAGATAAAAGACCGGTCGATCTGGACTAATTGCCAATTGGACAAACGAGTCTAGCATCTCAATATTAAAAGTGGGATGATAATCTGGGAGTCATGTGTAATAGACCTAACATATAAGCCCAATGTGATGGCCAATTCAAAGCTATATATGTGACAATAGGTAGAGTAACTCATAAAATTATATACTAGACAATTTAGTCTCAGCTTTCAGATGTAGCAAAGTATCTCAACAAATGTTACCAATTTTGCGTTTTCCATTATGGTTTATGCATAAACAAGAAGAATATAAAAATAACCTATCTATCTTTTATGAAAGTCAAAAAGCTTTATAAGAAGTAATTCATAAGCACACTTACATTCTAGCCTTCCAGGTAATTAAGGATGCTTCTTATTCCATTGCCTTAACAGAAGTGTATTATTACTTTTGATAGTTCTGGCAAAAGGAAACAAAAATGCTACATCAACAACTGCAGAGCTTACAGCAAAACCACCGGTATACTACTCTACTTTACAAATAATTTTCTAACATGAATCCCTAAGTCAAGAATGTACCTATCCAACTATAAAAGTTAAATCGGAGGATAAGCAATTATGAAATGAAGAAAATCAAAAAATGCATATGCGAATATCTGGTATATAAGTCGATCATTGGGTTAAATCTTCAATTGTCAATTTGTTTTAAGATGGAACTTCACTGAATCTATGCATATGCGTATAGATGATTTACTAATAAAAGACTTCCGTATCACACTTCCTTTTGGTATTCATGCCTGTCTGGTAGGGCATCAAAGAAGATGAGCATCAACATCTTGATTTCTTATGTCTCTTTTTGTTACACAAAAGACAAACACTTGTTAAACTTTATCTTGATCATGGTTGAGAATCCTCTTCCCACCTCGGAAGTTGAGAGTTAAATTAAATTATTATATAAGTCATTGGATTACTCCTCCTATTGCCAATTGGTTTTAGCATATAATTTTAGTGGGCTAATATGGTACATGATCCCCCAATTCATGACTCGCGGACTTCACGGCCTGGTCCTGGGCCCGTTTCTTGACTTGTTTGGGCTTGGTTTAGCAGTTCAGCTACTCGCCCTTTGTTTGGGTTATGTTTGGCTATAAAGAGATTGAGATGCTAGATCCGTCGGTCATCACTTTGTCTAAGTGTCAACTGGGACAGGCCAGTTGCACTAGCTGGGCGTGTTGAGAATCCTCTTCCCACATCGGAAGTTGAGAGTTAAACTAAACCATCATATAAGTCCTTGGGTTACTCCTCCTATTGTCAATTGGTTTTAGAATTGAACCCCACTGGACTTGTGTACTGGGCTTACGTACACACGACTCCCCCATTTATGATGGCCCACAATCTTTCACACTCATCTAGTTTCACCTAATATTAAACAACAAAAAGTACAAAAATATCCTTCTTTTTAAGGAGGGAGAGATCTTGAAAAGGAAGGTTGAGAGTGGACAAAACTGAAAAAATTGAGCATGTTGTTTATTTCATAATGTTCATAGGAAAATAATGGGCGAGGAACTCTCTGGCTTGAGTGTTAAAGAGTTGCAGCATATTGAGAATCAACTTGAGAGCAGTCTAAGAGGAGTTCGTGTGAAGAAGGTATTGGATTGTGATACATTGATATACTCTGATATGTGGATGCTAGCTAATGTGAAACTTTGGTTATACAGGATCAACTTCTAGTTGAAGAAATTCAGGAACTAAATCAAAAGGTCATTTTCAACTCTTCAATAATAAGTCTTTGATCTCTCTTGATTTCTTCATACTTATTTTATCATTAAGCTCATTTCATTATCATTTTTCACAGGGTAATCTCATCCATCAAGAAAATGTTGAAATGTACAAGAAGGTAAACCTAGTTTTTAGTTGTCTAAACTTTTGAAGGAAGGTAATCTAAAAATCCCCGCCTAGGCAATAGCTCGCCTAGCCTTGCAGTCCGTCTAGGCGCCCGTTTAGTCCACCTAGGCGCTAGACGGTCCCTCTTCGCCTAGAATCCGCCTAACGTTTTTTAGAACATTGGATACAATTGCCAATATATTATGCCAAATTTCTCAGATATATGGAAACAACTATGCAAACCATGACAACATATATTCCTTGATCACCAATCAAGCACATGGTGCAGAAGGATCAAATGCTCATGACAATCTTCAGCTTTGCCAACGATATCGAAACTCTGGAGAACCAGCAAGAGCTTTCAATTTAGGGTAATGTACACAATTCTCTTTTAGGCATTTTACAACAAGGTTATGAAGCTCTACTACTATTATTCCTTGTGGTGCATAAACCACATACTATTAGAACAACACAAGTGTTTGGTTTATGCAGGGAATCAATGTCTTGACATTTGAAAAACAATGAGCTGAAATTTGTGATGTAAGATTGAAATGTAATATTATTAGAACATTGGAAGACAATGAATGTGTCTTGTGTTTCGTGCTTGCGATTCCTTGTTTTTCAAGACTCGTGTTTGCTTGTCTCTCGTGCTTCCTACTGCGTCATCAAGGCTTATCTAAACAAATTTTGACAAAATTTGACTCGTCTAAACAAATAATAGATATGGTAAAATACATTATACGAGAAATAGGAGATTGGTAAATGACCATAATCTGCGATGAAGATGGTTACTCAAATATTACGATATGAAAACAAGCACAACAACAAAATAAATATTAAAATGGAGTAGATTCCGAACCCATTTTTAAAAATTGAATTTTGATAGATCATATAAAGCAAGAAAAACGCATTTATTGGATACATTATTCGAAATCACCAGGCTATACTACCCATTTTTTAGCCAAGCAAAGTGGAAAACAATCTATTATCTTCACCAAGACAATTGTCTTATGAAAAAAAGTTCTATAAGAAAAATGAATGAGTACTCAAAACCTATAAATTGAAGTAAATAATCTCTTATTGATTAATTTAATATGTGGTATTTGGAATTACCCCTAAAAATTGAGATTTTATTTTTTGATTCATCTAAAATCTTTCACGGCAATGTAAATTATTCATCTTTTAAAGAAAGAATCAAGTGGCTCACAAACTCACAATTATCGCTCACTTTCTCAGGAGGGCTCGCTTTCTCGAAAGGACATTTTGGACGATATAATACGACTTTATAATTTCCCATCAACATACAAAAATAAAAGAATTTCCTTTCACTAGGTCAAGTCGATTAGCGGAGAGTCGGAGACCAGTTTACCTGGTTCGTGTGCTTTACCGGCTAGTTAACGAAATCGGAATTTACCACCAAAGGTGTGTTGGATTTTGATTCAAAACAATTTAAGTAATTATTAATTAAATAATTAATTAGTTTGTTAGATGGTAGATTTGTTTGTTAGAAGATATTGAGTAGTTAGAATATTGGGTTAGTGGGCACATGACTGCATAGTGGATTACGTGCCACTATTCTAGTGCCATTAGGTTATTCTAATCTATGTATATATATATATATAAAAGACGCAAGGAATAAGACCATCATGTTGCGCCACCTAGAATTTTTCTACATGTCGTTTCCACGTTAAACCACCTAGGATTTCGCCACATAGGATTTTTTATTTTTGGAATTTATATATGTTGATATTATTTTAAGATAATATAGAAATAGGATAAATTAATCCAGGAAAAATTCTATCTAAAATAAAGATGTTATCTATTATATATTAGGAACTAGGATAGATCTAAAAGATTTTATCTAAAATTAAAATAAATTAAAGAACATTAGATATTATATAATTAAGATAGATATATTAATTTAGTTTTTCCAATTAAATTTCTATCTATTTATATGAAAAAAACTAAATTCGAATTTATTTAAAATTAAAGAAAATTATTTTATCTTTATTTTTTTATCTATTTATGTAAAAGATTTATCTTAAATAAAATCAATAAATATCTATAAATAATTAATCTATCTATCTATCTATCTATTACTAATAACTAAAGCCGAAGCAATTTCTGCCACCACATTGCGCCACATCACACCTTTATTAAAATAATAGTTTTTAAAGTTAATTATGCAAAAAAATTATCTCCAAGTAAACATAAGGATAAAAAAATATTTGTAAAAATTTATCTCCAAATAAACATAAAGAAAAAATAATATTATTATATTTTACCAATATAGATAAAAAAAGAACATTATTTATCATATATTTAAAAGATAAATTAAAAAATATGTACATGTTTTCAAATATATATATTTGAAAAAAAAATAGCCATATAAATGGTAATATCTTTGAAATATCTATCTATTTATAACTATATATTATTGTCGAACCTTTTCGAGCCACCAAAATAATTCTAGCCCCACCTTATATTTAAAAAGTAATTTTGTATTCATATTATTTATAAATTTTTCTTTTAAACTTTCTAAAAATTTATCTAATTTTTATAAAAACTAACATTATAATATATTTAATAAAAAATTAAAATAAAAGAAAAATAAAACATAATATTTTTTTAATATATAATGATATCTATGTAAAACTAAAATTACACTATATTTTATATTTGGAAAGAAATAATCCGAATTTTAAATAAAACTTTTTTATTTTATCTTTTTCCTTTTATCTATTTATGTAAAAGATTTATTTTAAATCAAATTTAGATAAAAAAATAAAAAAATTTAAATATGTATATAATTACTTGCCTAAATTAAATTTTGATAAAAAATTATATTATCTTTTCCTTAATTTTCTTTCTGGATTATTTATGTTAATATAAATGACTTTTTATCTTTAAAAAAATTCTATATTCATTCATATTTTTTTATCTTTTCTTATTAATTATCTTTTTAACTTTTTACTGAAAAGATTTTTAAAAAATTGAATTTGATTAAGAAAATTATAAGAATTTACATTATTTTTGTCTTTTTAATAATTTTTATTTATATTTTTTCATAAATAAATTATCATTAAGCTATCAAACTTATATTGGCCTAACCTTAACAACTTTGGTTATGCCTCACATTATATTGGCTCACCTTAATTATTTTTTTAAGAAATAGGTTATATTTATTTTTATATTAAATTAAAATACTATTCATTGATTAAATTAAGTATTAAATTCATATAGTCATGCACGACGCAATGGATATAACGCGTTAACCCTGTTTATGAAATAGTTAAGGAAAAAGAGCAACGTAGATTATTTTATCTAAATAATCTATGTTTATCTTCAATTTTAAACTTAATAATCTAGATTTAATTTGTTTTATTTGATTTCAAAAACAAAATAATTTCTATACATATTGTAGGGAATAAATTACTTACATTAAATTTTTTATTATATGTTTATTTATTAATATATTTTTATAATATATCTAAAAAAATATCAAGTCATAGTCGTGCAGGGCACGACGGGTAGAACTAGTTTTTATATAAACAAGCTTTGTAATCTTTTGTTATTTAGCAGTGAATGAAAAATTAGTTTTGCCCACAAAATCTCTTTCTATATTCAACAAGGTGGGCCTATTATTAAAAAAATAAAAAATAAATCGTTGCGCTGTTAAAAAACAGTATAAAAATTATTTATAACACAAATAAAATGAAAATGAAAAAATAATGATTGCCAACGATAATCATCCTTCACCACACTCCATCCACATCAACGAACCCAATCTAGTTTCAGGATGCAAGCTGGATAAAACACGATAACAACCTTCCTTTCTCTTGGTAGCTCATACCACAGAGCTGAGCTAATTCGCTTTCCATGGCGTCTCTACCTTCTATCACCGTCATCAGCACTCTAAACCTCGATCCTGAGCTAAGAAAATTCCCCGCCATCACCGATAAGGTAAATTATCTTCACATATATTTCTACGATTCATGTGTGGTTTGTTTAAACTGGTTCTTATCTTCTCGATTGCAATTGGGTCAACAAAGTTATCCAATTTAGTTGATTGGGATTTGAATTGCACTTTCGTAAGCTCATTTGTTGGCTCCACTAGCCAAAAACAGAAATTTTTACTTCTTTAATTTGATTTATTTTGTGATTCTGGATGTCGTTTTCTTTCGCATTGGAGATCATAATTGAGAGTTTCATGTGTAAAATTGCAGAGTGCAAATGTACACTATCCCAAAAATCCGGGATCCAATCAACTAGAAGCAGCTACAGATAAGAGGAAGTTATTGGATTTCAGAGAATCGCCGGATTTGATCAAGGAGGGTGCTCAAGCTCAATCATCCTTTTATGTACCTTTGTTGCAACAATGTGTAGATAGGAATTCGCCGTCCGATGCCAAAATTGTTCATGGGCACATTGTGAAAACAGGAACTCAATCGGATGTGTTTGTGATGACATCCCTTGTTAATGTATACGCCAAGTGTGGGATCATGGAAGATGCACAGAAGCTGTTCGATGAATTGCCTGAACGAAACGTTTTTACTTGGACATCTTTGATGACGGGATATGCTCACAATTCTCAACCACAGCAGGCAATTAGAGTTTTTGTACAAATGCTGGAAGTTGGAGATTATCCTTCGACCTATACGTTTGGGGCAATAATAAGTGCCTGCTCAACACTGATGCTTGTCAATCTTGGAAGGCAAATCCATGGCTACATTGTTAAGTACGGCGTTGAGCATGAAACGAGTATTGGCAACACCCTCTGTAGCTTTTATTCAAAAAGTAGGTTCCTGGACTCTGCTCTAAATGTGTTTAGGAGGATAAATGACAAGAATGTGATATCATGGACAACAGTCATCTCTGCTTGTGGAGATCATGGTCAGGCTACAATGGGTTTGAGATACTTTACAAGCATGATAACAGAAGGCGTTGAGC
Organism: Fallopia convolvulus; assembly: GCA_964016875.1. Lineage (NCBI taxonomy): Eukaryota > Viridiplantae > Streptophyta > Magnoliopsida > Caryophyllales > Polygonaceae > Fallopia > Fallopia convolvulus. The sequence goes on along the minus strand of OZ024727.1, from coordinate 57,097,727 downwards.
TGAATGAGTTCACATTGACAACCATCCTGAGCCTGTGCTGTGGAATTCAGGCTTTAGAAATTGGGACCCAAATACATGCAATAAGCATCAAGCTTGGTTACCAGTATAACTTGCTGACACAAAATTCAATAATGTATCTGTACTTGAAATGTGGCTTTATGGATGAAGCACGTAGACTGTTCTGTGGAATGGACACTGTCGGTTTGGTGACGTGGAATGCAATGATAGCAGGCCATGCTCAAGCAATGAATATTGCAAAAGACGATGTTTTTGCTTACAGCACTGGAAACGAGGCACTGAACATCTATTTGAAAATGAACAGATCAGGCAACCGGCCTGATCCGTTCACCTTCTCAAGTATCTTCACTGTATGCAGTAACTTGGTTGCTTTAGAACAAGGTGAACAAGTCCATTCCCAGGCTTTAAAAGGCGGTTTTTTATCAGACGTGGTGGTGGGGACCGCATTAGTCGACATGTACAACAAATGTGGAAGTGTTGAGAAAGCAACCAAAGCTTTCTTGGAAATGCCTACAAGAACTGTAATTTCCTGGACTTCTATGATCACAGCCTTTGCCCAAAATGGAAGGCCCGAGCAAGCGATTCAACTATTTGAAGATATGAGATTGGCTGGAGAGAAGCCGAACAAGATCACTTTTGTGGCTGTTCTTTCGGCTTGTAGTCAGGCAGGGAAAGTCGATGAGGCTTTTAGATATTTTAAGATGATGAAGGATAAGTACAAGATTAAGCCAGTAACTGAACACTATACATGCCTTGTTGACATGTATGTGAGGCTAGGAAGAGTAGAAGACGCTTTTGACCTTATCAAGAGTATGGATCGCGAGCCCAGTGAGTTTCTGTGGTCGGTTTTAATTGCAGGATGCAGAAATCATGGGAAAATGGAACTGGGTTTTTATGCAGCTGAAGAGTTGCTGAAGCTCAAGCCAAGAGACACTGCCACTTATGTGATGATCTTGAATTTGTACCTCTCTGCTGGAAAATGGCAAGATGTTTCAAGAATCAGGAAGGTAATGAAAGAAGAGAAGGTTGGGAAATTGCAGGATTGGAGTTGGATTAGCATTAAAGACCGAGTTTACTCGTTTAAAACCGGTGATCAGATTCATCAATATGGGTTGGAGACTTTGATTGAAGAAGTGAAGGGTATGGGTTATAAAGCCGAGAATCTGACGGTGGCTGATGAAGAAGGAGAGGCAGTGTCTTCTGTTCATCACAGTGAAAAAATGGCTGTTGCGTTCGGGTTATTGCATACGCCGAGTAAAGCAGGGCTTAGAGTTATTAAGAGTACGAGTATTTGTAGTGATTGTCATGAATTTATTAAGCTTGTCTCCAAGATGACTGATAGGGAGATAATAATTCGTGATAGCAAGCGACTTCACAGATTTATTTCCGGGCAATGCTCTTGTGGGGATTCCAGTAATCTCATATGAACAGGCTCACAGCTGTAAAATTGTAACTTTTGTGTAGAAGATCAGTTAATCCAGTAAGTTCTGTACATAATGCCCTTTTCTGTTTCAAACAGATACCTAAATTACCAAATAACTGAATTGACCCAACTCTTACAATTAGTGGTGCTGAAGACATGTTAAACTCAATAAGAATCTTATTATTATTCAGGTTATGGCAAATGCAGTGTAGAGTATGTTTGAAGCAGAATTTAAGAGCAATTGTAACAATAACATTATTTTAACTGCTTACAACATTAAATTTACACTTGCAAGGAAGCCAACAACAGGTTGGACCTACAGCATCAGCCTTACTTTCATAGGATGTAGAAAATGGACCTAAACATGGGATACAATAATAAAACACAACACAATTACAATGAGATGATTATTTCAACAATTACAAAGAGATGATTTATTCAGGCATTGACACTCTCTGATTTGAACCACCACTGAATCTACCTGATTGTAACGTAACGGTTTGTTCCGTGCTTAGCCCAGTGATCTCTAAGATCAACCGGTACAGACAGATCATGTCCTTCGTCAGCAAGCCGACTCAAAAGCTTACTAAATGCGCTCCCGCTCATCTTCCTCCCACCAACTCTAGCATGTCTCTTGTTGGGAACCGTCGGTAATGGATACATTGAAATAGTATTTGTACAACAAGCCGACTGCCATCCACCGTTACCCCATTTGTAGCATTGGCGGTAGACTCCAGTACAAGAACAAACAGGAGCAGGCATAGTTGACTCGTCAAATGCTACTTGATTCAGCCCAATCTCCTGCCCTTTCCAATCAGGCTTTGGAGACACAGAAACTGTCGCTTTATATTCATCTCCGCTAAATTCTTGTTGAGACTTGGCAGTCGTCATTTTGTTTGAGCTTGACTCATCCTCTTCCCTCTTCACCTTCTTTGAGGATTTTGAGGGCCTTTTATTAGGAGACAAAGGCTTTGAGGATTTGAGTTTCTGGTCTTTCAGATTCTCAGTTGCAAAATCATTATTCAATGGTACAGATTCAGCCACGGTTACTTCACTTGGGTCATAGGAGGGTTCTTGACCCATATGAGGGTGGTGCACGTGCTTTATGCCATGGGCAATTTGACAACCAGGAGGACAAGATGTATTGTTGCTACTATTCATCGAATTCTGCCTGTAATGGAGAGCAGCTAATGCGTTGTCTCTTTCTATTATAGCCTCGTTTCTTTCCTGCATTGCAGTGTCTCGTTGCATGATTACTAAATCTCTCTCCTCCAAGGCCTTGTTTTTTTCATTCAGAGCCATGTTTCGTTCTTGAAGGGCAGCGTCCCTTTCAGCCATTATTGACATTAGCTGTTTCATTGATGGCTGATGCTGCATCAACCACTACAAAAACGGAATTGAGGAGTTTATTACAGATAGTCTGTAAGCAAAGAATAAAAGAGGTGCAAAAAAAAAGTAGCCTAGTAAAATACCTGGCTTTGGGTTGATTTGTACATATCTTGTTTAAGTCTGCCATTTTCACGATGCCCATTGTCTCCCATCTTATATATTGCAGAATCTATCAGCTGTATGTCACCTTACGTTCTAGTTGCCACTTGACAGATACATAAGGTTGATAAAAGCCAATTGATTATGTCACAGAAGATTCCTGATGCAAAAAAAAAAAAAAGAATGAGAGAGAAGTAAATGTTTGTTAAAGGGTGTTCTACTGCGCATAAAGTTAACAGGTTTTAACAAAGGGAAGACAATTCTATTAATCCCATGTATATGCAAAATAAAACTAGATCAACCTAGCCATCTTCAGACTGTATTAAGCAGCATTTTAGTGACATATTTTTAATTTCAGGAAAATTTTCTCTATGAATGAAAATCTTCAAATTATCTCTAATACTGAAAACAGTGCAATTTTAACCAGCTCTCTGAACATCCAAGTAACCATTCTAAGACTGCAAAACAAACATGATGAATGAGTTTATACACAAAGCTTATAAGAAAGGAAGCAGCATTTTGTGATACTGGTTTTTCATAAACCTAGTTCAACAACAACAACAACAACAACAACAACAACAACAACAACAACAACAACAACAACAACAACAACAACAACATTGACCTAGTTCAATACCCCTCAAGGGAGTACAAAGAAATTTTAACAGAAACCATGTTCATGTATGCAAAGAAATGAACAAAAAAAATTGCTACACTTTCCTACAGAAGTAGCATTTAATTGGAGGGTGGCATTTCGTAAGGCATCTAAATGCTATTCAAAAAGCAACAAAATCCCCACTACCAAGCAGATGAAGCATTTGAAGTTATGAACTACAATCCTCTTCTACAATTCACAACATGTCTTCTACACTTAAGTGGAGTAAGGGGAAACAAGTACTAAATGAGTGGATTGTCAGGTTACTTATCAATAAAAGAAATTGCATTTGGCACACATCATGTAATATATTTGAAGCTCATCTGAACAATTTGGTGTCTTTATCAGATGTGTCACAGTCCAGAATGACTTGATCTCCACTTTACATTAAAGAAAACAACTGATTTCAATCAAGCAACCTCATGATACAGACATCCTGCACTTTGCTGTTGAATAAGATAAATCAGCAGGAAATCATAAATTCCCAAACGCTACATCAGAGACCTAATGATACGAAAAAAGGCTTCTAACCTGGATTAAAACCAATCCATCCCTTTGTTCATTTCCAATAAATCAAGCACAATCCTTTGGAGCAGTAAAAGTAGGCAACAAAATAAGAAGATGATTATGCCAATCAATTTAGGATTCCACCGGATCATGCAGAATACAACCATAACAAATCAATTTTCCACAAATTCAGCAAAATTCAAACTCATAACACCAACACCAGCCAAACAAACACCAAAATCGGCAAAACCCCCAACAGGCGACACAAACAGAGCTCCCCCAAATTGAGCAGAGAACATCAAATTCCAACTGGAAGCATAAGCAATAGCCAGTTGGAACCGAAAACAGTAAAGGGTACGCAACAATCGATCAGAAAAAAGCCGAATATGCTGAGGACTGCTCTCAAAACCCAGATGGGTCACTAACAAAAGGCGAAAAGGTAAACAAAGAGCATAAATTTGAGATGCAAAGATTGGAAATTGATGCTTACCATGGTTGTGAGTGGAAAGGGGGAGGAGAAGGAGAAACCCTAAATTGAGTAAGATGAAGATTGGGGGGTCGGGGATGGTGAGAAGGGCTGCAGAAGAGAGTCAGGAGAGTAGTAAGAATTGAATTTGAGGGTACTATACTGTTGAAACTTTGAAGTAGCTCGGATGGAAAAAAGGAGCAATTTTTTTGGACTTTTGTCCCTCTCGTTTTTACACTTTTATTTATTTTTGTTTTACAATTATTGTGGGTCTGAAATCTGAAACTTGAAGAATTCAGGTTTTAGATTATTGAGAATTTATTTTTCATGAGCCTTATTTTTTATCGGAAATTTGATGACTCACAATGGATTGAAATTACGTTTTTACCCTTTTATTTAAAAATCTCGTCCGGGAGTTGTTTAAGTTAGATGCTAAAAAGTCCTAGACCGTCTAGTTTTTTAGCTTATTTAGGCTTGTTTAGGCGATTATTTATGTCACGTAAGTATTAGGTGGTCTCTCTTTATCTAGGATCTGCCTAGAGCTATGCATTCGAACTGGGTATACACGGTCCGGTCCAGATCGGTGGATCGTAATTCGAAAAAGTTTTTGACCATGGACCTGATCGGTCTATAACGGTCTGATCCTATTACGGTGTAGTCCCGAGTTTAGACCGGTTTGAATTGGATTACTCATTGTCGTTGTAGATCACTAGATCTTAAACATCGTCTTAGTTAAATAGATCGACAACAACACTATTATGTTTCTTCTAGTTTTCCCTCTCTTTATTAAACCATCAAACAAGTCGATTATAATTAGTTAACCAAAAACATACCAAAACATGTCAATCAACATACACTCTATTAATTATATCCTTGTGTAAACAATAACAACGGTTAATTGATCTCTACTCGTTCAATTGACCTGAGAACTTGATTCATTCATTAAAGAATTAAAATGAATCTCTAATCATCCACACCACACAATGGACCTAATTAAATCTATAATGGTTGTGAACGAAGTTGTGAAATCGGACCTTAATGGAAATGGTTTAGGCAGCCCAATTACCCTAATCCTATAGCTAAATTGATCTTACAATCCAGACCGAGACCGAAAATCTCAAAAATCTAGACAGTGGATCGAAGCATCTCGATCCCGATCTTGAACAGGACTGTAACCAGTCCAAATTTGCACAACCCTAAATTCGCCTAGCGTTTTTTAAACAGGGCGGGGATTCTATAAGTTTCTCTAAGTTTAAAATTTTGTTTATGAAAATAAAAATGATTAAATTTGATAAATAGAGAAAAATTGAATATAATTCCAGCCCTGAGTTTATAATAGTATACTGGGCCTGATGGACACCAGGGGCCAGAGTATAATGGGCTGGGCTAAAGAAACCTGGCCCATCATTAGGAAGGCATCAATTTACGACTGGATCCAGCGTGGACTGCTCAAAAATAGAAATTGAATGTAAACTCTAATTGACTAACAGTTATAAACCAACAGTTTATAGAATACTTACAATAGACTGATTTTATTTTTCAAAAATACATGAGATTTGACATATTTTATTATCTTTTTAATAATATCTTCATTAATTAAAAAAAATTACATAAATATATAATAGAAGAGGAAACATCTTCACAAAGTTATCAGTATTTAAGTCTAATCATCTTTTTTTTTTGGTCTTGCCTTTTGGCTCGCCCGGTTCGATCGGTCGGACACTGCTCTACATCCGGACCGGGTACTTCGTGGTCCCATTTTGGGGGAGACCCTCCCAATATCAGTTTCTCCATACATGCCGCCAGTGGGATTCGAACTTCGAACCTCTTGGACAACGCTTAAGTCTAATCATCTAGTTTCTTAATTTTTGAGACAAATCATAAAATAAAATGTATTTATGAACAGATGAGTATATTGTTTAGTATCTAATCAAAGCTCGAAATTAACATGGTTGGGTCTACGTACATAGTTTCTAATTATAAGCTAGATCAGCTACTGACCCTGCATATAGGCTTAGCTTGTTAGCCTTAGCAATTGGCACATCTACAAATTAATTACATTAATATATATCCAGCTAGCTTTTGTTATGTATATACATGATCGTACATGAGCTAGTTTCTAATTATGGCTATGTCTTAAATTATTTTTACAATATGTATATCATATATAAATATAAATATTTATTGCAGTTTAAATATTTAAAAACAAGGCGTGATTGAGTAATTAATGATGGTAAAAAAAATGATAGAGAATTTAATATAGCACTAAATTTTCAAAACAACCATCAAATTCCATCAAACCAAAGTATATTTGATGTTTTATTCAATATGCGGAACCATAATCAAAACACAAAACCACAAAAAGCATAGTTAATTTCGATTAACCAAATTGAATTTATAAAAAATAACAATTCTGTTAACCAAAACACGTCGAATTTTTTCGGTTTTTACTTCAATTTTTCGGTTTCGGTTTATTTTGACAACCCAAGTTTCAATATATAACTTAATTACACATAACGTGCATGTCTATCCATAATCTAAAGCAATATTATACGCAGCAGACCCGTGAAAGGTAGTACAAAATCAATTGATGGAGGAGGAAGACAAAACAAAAATGGACCAACTAATGGCTACTTATAAGCGGTAAAAGAAAGCCATGGTATAACCAATTCTTTTGTCCGTTTAGAAATGACACGAAAGCAAAAATATGTCAAATAAATGTATTTAAATTGTATACGCTTTCGATCTACATCGTTATTGAATGGTTCATGGTTGCAAATATATACGCTCGATCTCCTTAACAATGACAAATTATTAAGGAAACAATGTACCTTTATTAGACCTGTCAATCGAATCAGGTCGGATTTGAGTTCGGTCATTTCGGATTTGGGTCGTTACAGGTCAATCGGTCGGACTGTTGCGTATTTTTGGACAGATCGGGTTGATCGACCAACAGGTCAAAAATATCTATTTTTTTATGATTAATAAAACAATTTTTAATTAAACAATAATATTTTATTATAATATATTATTTTTATGTATTTTAATAATAAAATATATTATAAGTTTCAAAATAAAAATCATACCTTCTATAAATATACTAAATTGACTAACCCAACAAGTTTCAGGTTCAACCCAACAAGTTTCCAGTCTACCGGGCTGGTTTTGGTTTATTTCGAGTTTCGGGGTTCGGATGATTCGATCAACTTTTGACAACTCTGACCCTTTACCCTTAAAAGAAATTAAATAAACTAAAAGAACTATCATTAATTTCTAGGTTAGTAATCTGTAATTATTATTTATATATACATGTATAAATATATATGTAGAGTCAGTGGACTCATCACATGCTGAGTGAACGTCCAAAAGTTTGTATAGCTTGTGACTCTTGCGCGCATGTCACGGGCAACATTAACGTACTGAAAATGCCATTTGTTAACATGCAATGCAATTTCTAACGAATAACTTACCTGGTCAATTGCTACTTTTCTTGTGCAATAAAATGACAGATTAAGAAGGGAGAAACCGTGTGATGTTTGCATGTTGCCTTCTGCCAATACATGAATATTTTGTACTGTTCGAAATTTCGAAAACAGTTGTCATATAAGCCATTCGATCAATTAGGTTGCAGATTAATCTATCGGGTTCCACCTGGATAGATGTTGTTGTTGTTGTTGTACGTTCGATCTTTTTAACCGTTTCCAAGTTCCAACCGCTAGCTAGGTTGTAAAATATATTTCAATCCTATTTGGCAGATTGTAAGGTCCACAAAGGCTAGGTCGATCTTTTTTTTTTTAAAAATAAAAATTCGGAGTACCGATTGACTTGGTAGTCTGGGAGGCCGTAGAAAACGACAGCCTTAAACGACTAGGTGGGTGAATAAAGGACACAAGGTGAGTAGAAACGACTAGGGAAAGTACAAACTTTCGAAGAGAAAGAATAAAATGAGTTTGAAAATTAAAGTGAGTAAGACACTAGAATTCGTAATGTCGTTGGCAACAAGTCAACCCATCGTAACGATCCTGATTACAAGCGACCTATGTCACATGAATAAAGTGTAATTACCATACATAATTAGTTACCATTTCTCAACTTGTGTAGGAATTTATTTAGGAAATTTTTTTTAACTTTTTTGTCCGTTTTTTCTAACCTATGTCATAAAACTCCGTTTTTTTAAAAATTTAAATAAACTTCACTAAAGTGCTTATGCTTTATCACTGTTCTAGAAATCATGTCTAAGTTCCGTATAGGCTCCGCCAAGATGCTAGAAGATTCTTAGCCATCCTAGTCGTCCAACTTATCTAGGCGCCCGTCTTAGACCGCCTAAACAACCATTATAACCGTCTAGGCATTAGAAGAAACCTCTCCACTTCGGATCACGTATAACGTTTTTTAGAACATTGTACTTAATTAGGATAGATAAACAATATTGAAAAGGATAATTGACTAAACCCGGACAGGATCCAAGTTTGGCCTAGCCCACGTTGCAAGCAATCACAATTCACAACTCACACAATTCACATGCTTGTCCTTTTTCTCAAGCATATATATATTGCACACTTTCGAGAGATTCCAACAAATGAACTTTGTCCTCCTTCTCAAGCGCATATATTGCCCACTTTACAGATTGACGAGAACACAATATGCACCATATTAAAGGATTCTTGTTCTTTTTTTCTTTTTTTTCATGAAAGCTGATATATACAAAGTACAAACTACAACCCACAATATACGTTAATTTGATTCCACCAAAAAAAATATATACGTTAATTTGATGCTACATATATGATATATGTACGTACGTGTTGACTACTTTTCTATATATTTCAATATATATCTCCTTATGTTAAAGCTTTACTCGGTTACATATAGCTTATGGTTGTATAAAAAAATTAAGGTTATTTATTATGTTAAATAAAAATATTCCATCCATTTTAAAATTATTGTCATTTTTTTTTTTGTTTCAAAAGTACCATTATTTTAGACTTTTTATCACATACTTTTAGACCTTTCAATCGGGTCGGGTCATGCGGGTTCGGGTTCAGTCATTTCGGGTTCGGGTCGTTACGGGTCACGGGTTAAACCGGGTCGGGTCGATGCGGGTTTTCAGGCTGAGCAGGTTGACCAGCGAGTCAAAAACATAGAATTTTTTATGATTATTAAAACAGATTTTTAATTAAATAATAATATTTAATTATAATATATTATTTTTATGTATTTTAATAACAAAGTATATTATATTTTTAAAATAAATTTTATAAATATACTAAATCGGTCAACCCAACGAGTTTCGGATTTCAACCCAACGGGTTTCGGGTTCTATCAGGTTCGGTTGATTTCGGTTTTCGGGTTCAAATTTTCGGGTCTTGACCCTAAAATTATCGGGTCGGGTTAGCGGGTTCGGTCAGCTTTTGACAGCTCTACATACTTTACATTATATCCCCTTATATTTATTGGTATTTTTTAATAAATAAGGGAATAATTGTTAATAGTGATATTAAAAAATAAAATAAAAAAATAAAAATGGACCTATATTTTTATTTGCTATTTTTCTTAAAAAACAAAATTGTCTAAAATGACCATTATTAATCAAAATATCGACTTATGTTGAAACAAATACTTATTTATGCACATGTATTTAAATTATCTTTATAAATTTTGCTTTCTAAACAAGCAAAAGGCAACTACATTATCTTTTATGTAATTATGTACGTCATTAGTGATCAAGCAATCTTCTAGCTGATTTGCTAATCTAGCATGGAAATTGATTGATCGACGAACTAGCCTCTTCGAGTCTTGCCCGAATAATTAACATTCTGACAATCAAGCACATGCAATAACAAACAAAATAAAATAAAATAACATCCGATCAATCGAAAAGGCTAAAAGAGAAGCTTGTTTCTATTCAACATTTTGTCGCACACATTTGGTAGTACTCAACTTTTCATAAACCTTAGAACAATGCCATATCACCTTATCCCACACTCCCAAATAATAAAAAAAGTATAAAATATCCATAATTACACAACACTACCCCTTTTCCTCTAAATTTCTATAAACCACCCCAAAAACTACATAATTTGCACCCACACCCCCTCACTCGGAATCTCCTGATTCACCACGAACAGCAAATAAAACCCCCTCGGCGCAAGATTCGCCGAATCCGGCCCCACAACCTTAACCTGATAAACGTTGCCCCCTAACGCCGTCAAACTCCCAACGGCGTTAAGCACCAACAGCCTCTGGCTCATCGAAAACGAGTGCGTGTTAAACGGCGGCGCTAACACCGTCACCTCGACCCGACCCGGATCCACCGAACCCGAAACCCGAAACCGAACGAGCACCTCCTCCCCGTACCGAATCCCCGCCTTACTCACCGGGTACACCACGCGCGGCCGCAGGCCCGCCACGCTCGCGTCCAGATACGACGGCGCGTAGGCCTCGAGCCGGAGCTCCGTCGGGTACTCCACGTGGCTGAAATTATACCCCACGTGCGGATTGCTCCCGCCCACCAGAACCCGCCCGTCGCGTAGCAAAATCGCGGTCGAGTGGTACACTCGCGGGATCTCCGAACCGGTTTGAATTTCGAACCTCGAACCGGGTTCTCCATCCGTATTATAAATCACCGGTTCGAGAACCGGGTCACGCCCGTACTCCCACCCGGCCGAGCCGCTACTCACGCCGTTGATGATGAGGACTCTCCCATTGGGCAGAATTAGCATGTCGCCCATGACACGTGGCATCGGCATGGACTCCATCTCCCAAACCGGGTTCGGCTCGGTTATTTTGATCCGCCCGCACGTGCTCAGGCCCGTAACAAACTCGCCTTGGGACGCGCGTGTGTACGCGCCCTTGGGGGCCCCACCGCAAACGACCACCTCGGCCGAGTCGTGGGCCCCGCGGAGGGGGAGGAGGACGGCTGACCCGGTGCTCGGGTAGCATCTCGGGTCGGACCCGGGGATTTCCGGGTAGGTCCGAACGACGGCGTTTTTGGTGTAGTCGAAGAGGATCGATTGCGTGTTGGCGAAGATAAAGAGGTTCCCGTCCACGTTGAGGAACACGAACGGGTAGAGGTTGTTCTCGATCTTCGGGTCGTTGGTTTGTACGAGGAATCGTAGGCTGTGGAGGTTTCTAGAAGATTCCGACGATTTCGGGTAAAACTCGTAGTTGAACGCGCGGCGGCCGCCGATGATAATGGCGTCGCCGTCGGGTAAGATGTGGTTGGTGGCGTACCATCTTCGAGCGAGGAGCTGGTTCCCGAGCTCGGTCCAGTCGCACGACGTCGTTTGGCAGGGTTGGTAGGTTCGTATAACGCGCTCGCCGTCGTTGAAGCCGCCGGTCTGGACGAGGGTGCCGTCGGGGGTGACGGCGCCCGAGGAGCACCAGACGTCGGTGAGGACGGTGAGGGGGCGGAAGGAGTTGGAGGCCACGTCGTACTCGACGGAGTGGGCGGTGCAGTCGGTGGGGAGGACGCGGTCGTGGGGGTCGACGCGGCAGGAGCCCGCGGGGAGGGAGAGGTTGGAGGGGCCGAAGTCGGTGCGGTCGAAGATCACGACGCGGTCGGTGTGGAGGAGCTGCATGTGCATGGCGACGATCCCGAGGTTTTGCTGGAGGAGCCGCCATCGGCCGCCTGTGGACGGGAGGGCGGCGTTGGAGGCGGGGAGGAGGAGGAGGAGGAAGAAGAAGGGAAAGAGGAATGTGATGTGTAGAAGGGAGACACGTGAATACATGGTGTATGTGTTGGGGTTGGGTTTTTATAATAGATTGGTGATTAGGTTAATTGGGATTGTGAGTACTAGAAATGTGGGTTTGATGAATTGGTTAAGTGGGGAACATTGTACTTAGGAAGAGGTGGGCGATATGTATGTGTCATTTGTGTGTTTGGGTTTGGTGAAGGTTTATATAAATGTGGTAGGGTACATTTTGAGGGGTCCAATATGGGGAGGAAGGTGCTTCAAACTTGTGCATTATTCTGTGGGGGAATGTGTAAACTTGCATGTGAATGTTTGTTGAATTCATATACATATATGCATAGGCATGGGTCCGCGACCGAGATCGGCTAAACATCGGTTCGGTTTCCGATTCTGGTTTAGTTTCGGTTATTATCAGTTCCGATTCGCGATTTGTATTTCAAATGACCATTATTTTTTTAAAGGATCGGAACTGCTGGTTCTCTGGTTCCAGGGAACGTGGAACCGGGATTGGGACCGGTCAACCTCCAATTTCACCTATTTCAGTCCTGAAACTGTTAGTTTAATTTTTCCGGTTTGGTTGTACTAGAACCGAACCCATGATTATATATACACTTCTTCTTTCATCTCATGAATGTGGTGTAGCGGATAAAATTGCTCGCTTTAGCTATACTTCTATCATCTGGACTAATCAGAATTATTTAGTATTTCGTGTTCTCATCTACAAAAATTATCTAGACTGGTTCTAATATTAGTTAGATTATTCTAATGTTTACTTTATTATAAAAAGTATCCATTTCTGATAATTTAAATTATCTATTATGTTATGACTATGTTTTTTTTTCAAAATTTTAAATTTTTTTATCTATTAATAAATTAATAATAAATTTAATCTAACTAATCAAAACATATAGAACATAAAGAACAGCATGCATATGGAGGGACCATAAATTTTGGATTCATTTCACAGGCTTGTCTATTTTGTTTCCTATTTTTGTAAAAGTAGAAAGATAAAAGGACACTCTCGCACCACGTACTAGTGTATAAGGAACTTACGTACAAAAATGTTATATATATATAGAATAATAGAAATACTATCACATTTCTATGGGCTATAGGCATATAGCCACCCCTCCCATCACATATTAGATAAGATAAAGTTTGAAAACACTGGAAGGAGCTACAATCAAACTTGTACACTTGTAAACGTAGCAAATAAAAAACGATAGAGAATATAGAACTTTAAGGTAGTGTTGAGATTTTCGTTTTGACTCTTACGAACAGTATTCTAGTTTGACTGAAAAAAAGATAAATAGGAAGTTAGTTGGCTACTTGACTCGCGACTTAGATTATTTAATTAGATACAATATATTGTTGGGATTCAATTGTCAATCTTAAATAAAAAGTTGATGAAAGTAAGGCAATTTATAATAGTTATGGGTTATTTTTTCTATTGTTAATTGTTTTTGAGATAAAATCTCATTGAGTTTGTATGCGGAGTTGGCAGTTAGACACGTTTCTTCTATAACACATATATCTGTCGCAATTGAAGAATCCAACCCCTACAAACATCAAGTTGATTGATTCAATCCTTACTCGGTCATAAAGGTTCATCGATAGAGTTACACACGCTTTGTTTTAAAATTTTTGGCATTAAGAAAGCGATTAGGGAAGTCACCTCATCTCGAAATCGACCACTCTATAGAATCCTTTCGAATGAAATTGTAAAAATCTGGTTTGAATGCGTGATTTAGAATAGCAACTTAGTGGTCGATCAATTTTTACAAAATAATTAACCACGACGTGTTGAAATTCTCTAAAAAGTATATACAGGAAATTCGACTATGGTAAAAATGACAAAGGTTTAAGTGAATATGTTAGCGATAATGATTTTTATTTTTCCATAAGCAACTTCGCTTTTCTTCTAAGGCATTAGTATTTATAAATTAAAGATTATCACTTTCAATCTCAATATGATATATTCCTTTCTCAATGATATCCCACACCTAATATTTTTAGAACAAGGTTATTAATTGATCTATCGCAAGGATTTAGTTCCGTTTCCTAAAAAAAATCAATGGTTTATATTTTTTTCTTAAGAAAAAAAAAGTTTAAAGAGTTACACTAGATTATACAATAGGAGGACAGCTAGTAGTAGGAGCTATGAATTAACTTAATTGTCTAGTACTTTAACAAGATAATTAATTTTGTGTTTGACAACTATTGGATCATAATATTAATTGTATTGAGTATATACAGAAAGTTTTACTATTCCTGAAAGAGGACCAATGTTCTACGTTTATTATCGATCGAGTTTTCTTGCAATCTTACTATTTGATTTTATGACGAGGTGATCGGTGACTCATTGACTAGTGAGTTGTGTAGGCTGATCACGTTTCCAAATTTGGTTTTATTTATAAAATGGTGTATGATTACGTACTCCACTTGCTAAGATATAGGTATGATCGATCACTTTATATAGTGAATTCATTAAATGTGTAGAATAATTAACATGATAATTAGTTCGATGTCTTGAATGTAATATACTCTTTCATCACTATTTGAACTATTGGGGTCTCATTTCTACCTAAAAAAAGAAAAGAAACTATTGAGGTCTCATATGTACGTTGCGTTATTTTAGTCAGCTAGCTCAAATGTGAAAACCTTGTTGTCATATTGTTAATGTAAAGTACATGATTGATGTAAATTACCATATCATAATGGTGATATGATAAAACCAAATCTCAAATCTCAAGATCTAGTATAGTTCGGTGGACGAGGTCTGGGTGTATAAGATGTACGTATCATTCTTAATTTAGTTGAGAGGGTGTTTTTGATATACCGAAAGGTGAGAAGACAGAAGACAAAAATATAAAATATAATAAAACAAAACACGAAACCAATAAGATCAAAAGACAAACCAAACAAACAAGGCTAACACACACAAACCTCTAGTTTGGTCAAAAAAATAATAATCAAAGAGAGTTGTAAAAGAAAACAAAATAAAACGAGCACAACAACAAAACCAGTACACAACACTATGACGACTACCTACCTCTATACCCTAAGAGAAGCACCAAAAACACCCAAACCCTCCGCCTGCAGTTCTATCCCTCTTGCACCTGAATACTGTCCAAACTACATGAGTCTTTCCTAACGAAAAACCTCCAAGGTCAAGGTTTCACACTGTTGACCATGGGGGGTTAGTTGCCTTTGTTGCACCTACCCAAACTACATGAGTCTTGCCTCATGCATCTTATCCTTAATGTTGGCTACACCAACCTTTCTACGGACGACTTCATTCCTAACTTTTTCCAATACATCTTGTGTGCCCGCACAACTAACGTAACATCCTAATCTTTGTGTGCCCGCAAAACTAACATAACATCCTAATCTCCACCACCATCATCTTTTGCTCTTGGGCTTTTGTGGGCGGTCAACACTTTGCTCAATACAACATCGTCAACCTAACCACCACCTTGTAGAACTTTTCCCTTCATTTTAGGGGATACTTTCTTATTGCACAAGAATTTGGATGGTGCTCTCCAATTTCGCCAACCCACGTGGATCATATGCTTGATATATATTGTCAACACATCCATCACTACCAAAAAATAAAACGGACGTAAAGCCGACCCTTCTTGATGCAAATGTGCCTGGACGTGGCCGCTCAGGATGATACATACCCAGATTGAAGAGTCATCATACATGTCTTTTAAGATTCTAATATACGTTCGGATATCGCCCTTTCCTCGAGACACCTCTACAACTCGTTAGACATTTTGACATAAATTTTCTCCAGGCCTAAAAAAACTATATACTCTCTCTGTTTCACAATACTTATTTTTAAAGCTTTTTTTTGTTTCAAAATAGATGTTCATGTAATTTTTTTTCCATTTATAACTTTGTGTATACCCTCACATTACACATATCTCAAATTTTTTTTTTGTTGAATCTCCCAAGGTAATTGAGAAAAAACAAAGAATATTTAATATGGGTAATTTGGGAAGAAAAAAATTTCTTAATATGTGTGAAATTTTGTCTAAGATCAAATATTGTGAAACGGAGGAAGTATAAAATTTTCTCTTTTTCCTAATCAACTCTAGCAAACGTTTCATCAAGTAAACGGTAATGTACGTTGGTGATATGATATGTACATTGCAAAACAATATCACCGTACCCTACATCTTTCGATTTGAGTGATTAGGGGTGAGTTGATTTGACCGTCCAACTAACTATAAAGTATTCATGTAACGTATATTATAAAATTGCTAATTTTAAAAATTAAATTCTACAAAAATAGTCAATTTTATAACTAAAATCTTACATAATTTTAAGAAAATATATCAAACTAAATTTTCGTAATTAAAGTCATCGGAAATCTTTGGAGAAGTCCATTAATTATAATTAAGAGGTCTTTTTCTGACCAAAAAGGATAAACTAGTGGGCCTTCTCACTAGACGATGTTAATTTGTTTGCACCAAAACGAAAGTATACTAGTAGTATACTACTCGATCTCCACGTATTCATCAGTACGTGTTTTTATTCTTGGCTGGTGAAATGTCGTATGTATGTTGATGCTTATAACGTACGCCCACCATTAATTTGTACAACTATTTTGATTGATTGATTAGATTTACTGTATACGGTATTATTTGATCTAAACTACTCTTTTTTTAGAATATTTGATCTAATTACTTAATTGATTGATTGATTAGTTTTATCGGTTTTTCTATCCTATGTCCTAAGGGCATAGGTTAAGAGTACTAATTTAAGGAACTAAAACCCTAATAGGAAACTAATAAACCCTATTGAAAGAATAATTAAATCTAAATAAATACAAATTCCAAATATATTACCATTTTTAGTCTCTTAACCTATGCCCTTGGGACATAGGTTAGAAAAATCGTAGTTTTATTTATCAATAATTTTATGTAAAGGTAGGAAAAACTCATATCTAAGCCTTCATAAAGTCCTCTTATTTTTTGTATTTGGTTCATATTAAAGACGTACGAGGGAATTTTTTTTTCAAGAAGGTGTAATTCCTCCAAAGGATCCAGAATTATTCGAAAGTGAGGGCGGAATTTAAACATATTAACATTTTAATATATATATATATATATATATATATATGTCAAGCTAGTACACAAAATTAACCCCATACATAGTTTAAATATCAAGTAGCACACAAAAATTAAACTAAATATAGTTTGGCATAAAAAACATTGAACGCATCAAGTTACATGTGATTCTCCGGCTCAATCCAATGGAAGTCTCATCATTCTTTATTCCATTGTGTTGAGCTTGTCGACGCGAGCCAATTTATCTAGTTTGTGCACTTTACCAAATAGTTCAGGAAACTAGGGTTCAGAAACCTTAAAATTTGGGTTAAAGTCAGATTTTATTTTTAAAAATATTGTTTCGCCTCTTGACCCGCCCCGGGCCTCCTCGTGGGGGCGAAATTCCAAAAAAAAATCTTTACTCTCGGGTCTCCCCATGTAAACTCTCGCTTCTCCAGACAGATGTGGGGGCGACCACTAGGGGTGGGCACGGTTGGTTAACCGGAGTTTCGGTTAACCAGAAATTCAGTTAGTAAATTTCAATAACCATAACCGTACCGTTCATTATCGGTTAACCATTAACGGTTAACCGTGAAACTCGGTACGGTTTATCGGTTAACCGACTTGTTTTAATTTTTATTTTAATGATTTTTAGTATAATAATTACCTTATTTTTCAATAAAATAAATTTAAATTTTAAATTAAATATAAAATATAAACAATTATCCAAAATTTTAACCATTGTATTTGTAATTTAAAACACCCCTTATGTGCACTCTATTAAGATGATGTGTTCCTATCATACATGATTGCACTGTGTTAAGACAAAGTATGAAGACCATGCGTTCCCTATCATACATGAATACATGATTATTAGGACCTCCAAAACTCACAAAAAAAATATGATGAGGATGATCATCTAAACATAGTGCACAGTGCACAGTGCACACGTACAGGTTATTGCTTTGGCTGATTATTAAAAAAAATTAAACCTATAAACAAAAATTATAATAAATAGTTTATTATTTATTAAAATATATTATTTATTTTTAACCAAAACTAATTAGATATATAATTCCCTTTTTAAAAACATATAATATATATTAAAAATATTATCGGTTCATCGGTTAACCGTCCGTGAAAATATTGATAACCGTATCCGAACCGTTGAGTCGTTAAAAGTATCGGTTGGTTAACCGTAACCGCTTAAATTTTTTTTTCGGTTCAGTTAACCGTAAAAAGTGATCGGTTTTTCGGTTACGTTTTTTTTTTGCCCAGCCCTAGCTAGCGACCACCCCCACCTAGATCCGTCCATGCTTGGAAAGGTAGGTAAGATCTATTTCTTATATTTTTAAATGAAAAAATCTTATTTTTCATATTAATATAAAATTAAAAAAAATTGAACTAAACATATTTTCACATTTTTGTATAATATTTCAATTCCTAGAAAGTAACCAAATTTTTAATAATTTGACTTTCAATTTTGAACCAAAAGGGCTTAGAAATAAGTGTAACATTGAGAGGATCGAAGAATCTGTTTTAGTAAGACAAATCGGGAACTGTTCCAGAGACAGTTCCCTACGCAGCGGAATAAGATAACACATAAATTAAAACTGTAACATAGTAAATGAACACGTTCCTTTATAGATGAACCTCTACAACCAACTAGCTAGAGAGTAAACCTCTACCTCCCTTAGAGGATTTTGAACAAGTACTATATTAGATTGATGGATCTCAAGATACACAATACAAACAAGAACTTCACTATTGTTCGTGAACCCTAAATACAAACAATACAATCGACTTAAATAGTCATCATGGATCTAGATCTACTAATATAAACACAAGCAATACAGTACTTGAACGTCCCTTTTGCATAGGAACTGGCTTCCAAATCGATGGCGAGCTTCACGTAGTTCCCATCACTTGGATCTTGCACCTTCTCCTTTGGATCTGGTTTGTCGTCTTCACTTGAGTTGCTCGAGCTCTCTCTTTCTCTCTGGATCTCTTGCTTCCTTTAGAGAACACTGTTCATTCCTTTCTAAGAGCGTATTTGACCTAGCTTCATCTCTTTGTATTCATAGTGGTTGCTTCTTTCTTTTTGACGCTTCTGTCCTTTAACTCTTGGGGCACACGATACTGTGTCAAAAGACCAGCGTACCCTTTTGGAAACTTTCCATCTTGGGACATTTCTATCCTTTTGTGCTTGCCGCCAAAACTTTTCATCTTGGGACTTTAAAGTCTCTTTTGTCCTTCATTTAATTGTCACGTACGCAGATGGCTTACGGGGAATGTTTCCCTTGTTTTTTTATATTCCTGTATCTTTTTTGTATTCACTTAAGTAGTAAACTAGTTTCAAATGTTTGTTATTATCAAAACTTTGATTGCTTAAATAGAGAAACTATTGCAACTAACACTGATCCAACAAACATGTATCTTAATAATTTTTGTTATAAGCATAGAAGATACTCCAAATTTGATTGTACTAATTCTAATCATTGATGCATCGTATTATTAATGTTAGGTTTTCAACATACTATATTTTAATGAAATTTTACAATTTCGAAATTGTCCAGTACTTAATTAGTTTTTGACGTTATGTAGCTAGTTAGACTAAAACTTTCTTAGCCAAGTTTAATTTGCTCACTAAATGCAAATTATTGATACCCATCTTTGTCAAATTTCTTGCTTCCACCCTTCAAATTCGAAGACCAAAGACAATTATAAAATATTAAATAAAAATGAAACCTTAGAAAAATCCAATGGCCACGAGGCCTTTTCGTTTTTTAAATCTATTAAAATTGGAATAATTTCTTAAGCAAAGAACTTACGTTTACGTGTGTATGTATATATGAGTCAAATTAATTATATAACCACTGCATTAGAGAAAACGGACGTTTACTTCTGAAATTCAAAATGTTAGATGTTGGGCCTGAATGGCATTGGATGAAGGTTATCATCAAGATCCTAAGATCGATTGTTGAAGATTTGTTAGAAAAGTTAGAAGTTTTGATTTTGATGGTTCCAAACGTTTATCACGTGAACGGTCTCGAGTCTTTGAATAGAGTCGCCAACGTCAGTCAGGTCGTTGACGACGTGTGTTGAAGGCAAATCTCGGAGATCCTGAAGACGCATGAGATCTTTGGAGTTTGGATAGTATAATCTTGTTTTAGGAAAGATCTCATGTGAATTATATTGTTAGTCGATTATTGCCTTTGCCCTAAGCCATATTTTATTGTAATCTTATCTTATGCTTAGGATGATTTTGTAAGGATAAAAGAAATAATATATTGCCATAACCGAATTGGAACATATTATTCTCTTTTATCTGACGTAGTTTGTGTGTATTTTAAGCTAATGCTTTAGGTTAGAATACTCACGAACTCATACTCCATTTTGTGTTAAGAAAGAAAGAAAATGAGAGTTCGAGAGACGTATGCTTGTTAGACGGGTTGAGGGTTGTAGTTACTCGGTTCACAACGAGTTCTAGAGTGATTGGGAAGTAGGTCTAGATCTAGAGTGTTCTTGTAAACAATCCAAAAGATCAATAAAGCAAGTTACGACTTTTAATGCTTCCAAGCGAGAACTTGGAAGGGAGTGGTTTTCACACTTGATTGATAGAGTTCACTAATCAAGTGTTTCCACTATAAAAAATCATTGTGTGCAAGTAAGTCTTTCGTGTATTTTATTTCCACTGCATTTATTTAAGAGGTCGACGACTTAGTTGACGTCGACGACCTAGACGTACTAACGATCCTACATGATTTTTTGGATCGAATTGCTGAATCATAAGATCCTATATTATAACTAAAAGTATGCAAGAATAGAGTTTGGTTCAAATGAAACAAATTCTTTCATGAAACGTGAAACAAATGCACTTTTCCTAGTTCGTAGTGCACTTTTCATACGAAAGTGCATTGCAAAATACGAAAAGTGCAATCTGAAATAGGAAAAGTGCATACGAACTAGGAAAAGTGCATTTGTTTCAGAATAAGAGTTTGTTTCATTTGAACCAAACTCTACAAGAATAACCTAATAGATTGTATATTTTGTTATATATGAAGTAAGAAAATGATAAATATTATTAATTTAATTATTAAAAATGTTGTAGGATGAACTTGTCAACTATTTTAATGGAAATGAGACGTTAACCTTGAAATTATTAATAATATATAGTCATAATTAACATTTTTGAAGATTAGAAGAATCATTATAATCATTTATAGGATCGTTAAATCATATGTAAAATCGAGATCAGACTGAGATCGTATTCTAAATCATTTAAGATCCTACTCCAATAAGATCATACTTAGGACATGGATCGTTTCATATGTTATGGATCGTAGGATCGTTAAAATCGTAGAATTGAATCGAGATTCTGATGACCTTGCATTGGATAATTCGTCATATTTATAGGTGAGTTAATAGTGTAATTGACTATTTTGCTTCTTTTTTTTGTTAGGAGTTCATGTATTAATTACTTGACCCGCCTAAACGTATTTTATATATATTAGTTCTGATGTTGTTAAGGGTCGAACTGTATATCTTCTGCTTGATGATTACTTATCTTTATTTTTTCTTTATTAAAATTCGTCTTAGGGGATGAAGAGTATTAAATGATAAATAATTTAATCAGTAGCTATCAAAACGCAGCCAGCGTCAGTCATTCTTATAGATAGGGTTCCAATATTGCTTCGTCATTATAAGAATATTGTAACTCAAAATATTGTTGTATCAAATAAATCTTTAGTTAGCATCTAAGCCGACTAAATTAATATATCGTTAGTCGAAGAAAGCGAAATGAGATAGCATGCAAATAAGGTTTTTATAGCTTACAGACTTGTCAAAAAAGATAGCGAAATCAGAAAGTGTTGTATGAGATTAGGTTTGGAAGAAATTTTTAACATCTAGGGATATCAAGGATTTTGTAAATGTTTCTTATAGAATGAAAGTACCCCTTTATCATTCAAAAATGAAAGAAAGACCGGTTAATTGGTAATACATTCTATCTTCTAAAAATTATCTATGATAACATGTGATTCAATAAAAGAATAATAATATTCAATAGAATGAATCCAACCTAATATTATATTGGAATGATTGAAGCCAGAGTTCTCGCCCGTAAAGTAAATTATCGCACCTACTATCTAGTATCTACCCTAATACATTATAAAGCAGAAATCAAGTCTGTGTAAAAATTTGCGCCACGTGGCATAATCTGAATAAAATAATGAAAAACCTTTTTTCAACTTAAAAAACTAAAATAATAATTCTAAAAATACCCCTACACATTATACTCTAATAATAATTCTAGAAATCACGATTTATCTTAAATTCTTAACCACTTCATAAAATAGATAATGGATAGATATCATATTATATGCATAGATTGTTTCATATAGTAATTAATTAATATGCAATTATATATAAAAAAATTTAATTAAGTAATAAACATTATAAATAAAAAAATGAATTTATAAAGATTGAAGGTTTTTTAGGGTAAGATTTAAGATTTTATAAAATAGATAATATATATACAGTTTTCTATCTATGTAAATATTGATTTTATTCTTAAAAAATCATAAATATAAAAAAGGCAATTTTAGATTTTATAAAATAATTAATGTATCAAAATAAAATTGTATCTATATAATTTTCTATCCATGTTTATTGATATTGAAAAGCAATATTATATATGCTATCTTAAGATTATGCTAAAATATTTTTATCGGATTGTTGAAAAAAGGTTATCGATATAAATTTCTATCTATATCTAAATTAATACATAATAAAATAGAAATAAATTATCTATAAAATTTGTGCTACATGACACTTTAAGAACCAATCATTTTTTTCATTTTATTTATTTATTTTTTCTTTTTATTTATTATACTTAAAAGTGAATGTAGAAGGTTTGATTTAGAAAAATATTTTCCATGTTTATTTAGTTTTATCTTAAAGATTAGAAAACAAAAAAATCGTTAAATTTTATATAAATATCATTAATAATTATAATAATATAATAATTATTAAAATATACATTATCTTTGTTTTTTCTCTTTTATTTATTATAATATATTATATAGTATAATTTTTAAAACTACCCGTAAATTTACGGGAATTACACTAGTTCAATTAATTTTTTCGGACCGGAATATATGGTCCCGGTTTGGTCCGAAGAACTATAAAATTTCAAATATTTGGATTAATCCATAACCCAATCTAACTAGTGATTTTACGGATCGAGCACTCGTTCACAATTTTACAGGTTGGGTAATGAGTTAGCTTTTTTTAGTTTATAGTTTATGTGTCGGTGATGTGATTCCGAAAATGAATTCACGATTGGTTATTTGTCTTGGACTCGTAGTATGTCTCACGAATGCAGAAGCGATAATTGTTGAGACGAGAAGCCTAAAATCAAGAAGGAAATCAGAGTGTAGTAATAAGAGGTATCGAGTTCAAGGGAGAACACGAAGAGAGGAAAAGAGTTTTGAAGATCAGTTGACGCCTAGAACGATAAAGTATGAAGCAATCTCGACAGAGTTTCAATATCAAATTAAACCAAGCGTAAGAAATATAAGGGTGTGTCTCTTTATATAGAGGAGGCCACACGAAACCCTAGACTAGATAGGTGGTGGACTAGGGCTCAACTTCCAATAAAGTCCAAAAGTCCCTTCTACAAATAATTAAAACATAAATAGAAAGTCCACAAATAGAATGCAATAATAAAATAAGAAAGATAGGGCCAAAGCCATGTCTTGAAATCCCAAGACAAGTCGTCGGCATAGGCGCTGGCAGGTGATGGCCCAACACTGTCATGAACCTCATATGCCGGTGTTATGGTACAGTAGGATCCGCGGCTGGCAAGGAGGACTCGG
This sequence comes from Fallopia convolvulus, assembly GCA_964016875.1. Lineage (NCBI taxonomy): Eukaryota > Viridiplantae > Streptophyta > Magnoliopsida > Caryophyllales > Polygonaceae > Fallopia > Fallopia convolvulus. The sequence continues at coordinate 57,073,541 of OZ024727.1, read as the reverse complement.
TCCGGTGTTTGCCCTAGGGGGTTCCATGGTCTCGGGATCACCGGACTAGTGGGTACTAGATCTAACCCTAGGCAGGGTCGCATCAGTCGGCATGCCGGGTTATGGGTCGACCCGCAATATTTAAAATAAATAAAAATAAAATGTTGTTGTTGTAGTTAGTGAAAGGGAGAAACGGTCAAATGCGTCCGATTGACCCATTTGATCCAGTCAAGCGGGTTGACCCGTGACCCGACCCGTAAACCCGCAACCCGTCTACGGATTATAGGCCACTAAGGTCATCTCACAATTCGACTTTATTTTTTTTACGGGTTGTGGGTCGAGTTAGATCGACCCATTGAACAACCCTAATTGTAATGAAATCCAAGTTCTTTTGGTTTTTGTGATTTGATTGGAAGATTTGTTTAGGGGTTTTCTCTATTGCTAAATGGTAATTAGGTCCGAGTGTCAGAATGGGAATTGGTATTTGGGTAGCTTGTTAAACCATATCCAGCAGTTTCTTCATATTTAGTCCGAGTGTTTTTTTGGAGAATTTGATCTAGAAAGTTGCCTTAACAGTTTCTTCATTACGTTCTCCATAATGAAGTAAAACTCCAAAAACTATCTCCTCTTCTCTAAATATAGGCTATTTTCCATCATATTTCCTATAAGTTTTATTATTTATTTTATATGGTAAAAAATACGTAATAAATGTAATTCATCAAAATAGAAAATCTGTTAGAGTTGGGTTGAATTTTTTTTAGAGAATATGGTAGTTGCTTCTCCATTTTAGAGAAAATTTTAGAGAAGCTGTTAGAGATGGCCTAAAATTAAAGGGTTTGTGGTTGGGTTTTTTATTAGGCGGAGAATTCGATTGGTATGTGTTTGGTTTCCGGTTCTGAACACTAGGCTTTCAAGTAGGTTTGATTAACTGGACAATTGCCAGAACAACTCCATAATGGAGTCTCGCCTATTTGGACACCATTGATCGATAACATGGTAAAATGGCTTAGCTGAACAACTCCGATCCATAATGGATTCTCGCCTATTTGTACATTGTTGCTAATTAACATGGTTGGATGACTTAGCTTGACGAAAGACTTTGTTCCCTGAACAAGCAATAATAATGAGACTTGTCACTATAAATATATATATATATATATCAACAGAGTCAGAGAATCTATTCCAACAATAAAGGGGGTAAATCTAACCTGCATGTTTTTATATTCAGAAAATGTTGAATAAGAATTCATTATCAATGTTTCTAAAAACATCATTCTTAATATAGCACACCAAACAGTCTATGAGAAAGTCATCACCCATTTTTTTTATGCAATTCTATCTTGACAATATTCATCGCAGAAAAGGCTTTTTCTACAGTAACAGTGGCAATTGTTAACACTAAAACCAACTCGATAAGGCAATATACCAAATGAAAAGCAATTAATGTGAATTCCCACCTCAATCATTTTCTTAGGAACATATCCAATATTTTCAAGTGTAGAAAAAATTTTCATTTCCTCTCAATTCAAAAATCCAGATCTTTAGTTGCTCTTCAAGCTCTATTTGGTCATACATTGAGAAGTCTTGTGGATATAACCTTGCAAGTCGACGAAGCTTTGACACATCAAAATTGGAGAGCGAATTTTTGGGATCAAGACATGTTATACATGTAAATAATTCTATACTTGACTCATTGAAATGATTATCTCCTCACTAAATTGGTCAATAACCTACAAATATAGCTTAGCTTTAATTCTATTAATAAAAATTAGTTCAATGGTGAATGGAGAAATAATTTAACACCTCATTAAAATATCATATTAAAACTGGTTGTTATTTCGTGTATCACTTTTGAAGCAAAAGCGTCCTTGAGCACTATCTTTTATGTTAAGAATGATAATTTTATTTTCCGCACAAGAATTGTTGATACTTTCAAAAAGCTCACCACATCAATTCTCCTTCAAATCTAGAAATTTCTTCTTAGTGCTTTGAACTAAACTAAAATCCTTTTGTTGTAAGAATCGTGACAAAATACTTATTAGCCCTAATATTACCTTCATCAAGTGAGGAAAACAAATAAATTCATAACTCTCCATTATTTCAACCAAACTATATATGAGTACTCCTTGGGTTTTCTTATCATTTCCATCATAAATTACATTTTCAAACAAATTAATTTTCAATGATGCCAAAAGGGAGAAGTGTGAAAAGTCATAGTGATGCATTGTTCGTTCTAAGATATAGATAAACTTTTCCATTAATTAAGGGAGAAAAAATTTGATAAACTTTGACTAGTAGGAACTACACATCCATCTCAGGGAGAACAATGTAGGTAAAAAGATGTTTTGGAAATTTCATGCAATCTAACTCTCATTGATACATTATTTTCAATAGTATTTATTTTGTTTTACAATTTTTGATAGGTTTGTCATCATTAAAAAGAGAAAAAGTGTTGTAATAGTGTTTAGAATAATTACTAGAACAATGTTCCTTCATGTGTTTTGATGATCATAAGCACCATGGGTTTTACAAGTTTATTCTAAGTGTTTCAGGGAGTCTTAGAAGGACATGAACAATTGAAAGAGAAAGCAAAATAATGAAGGAAGACTCAAAGGAACTTTGGAGGTAACTGAATGAGAACTTGAAGGAATCGTTCCTGGAGAGAGTCACGGTGAAAACATATAAGGAAAGAGCAAAGGTTGTTGGAAGCCAGCTAGAAGAAATCATTAAATAGGGAAAGAGGAGTCTGATTAGGAGAACTGGACGAGTGGATTTGAAGATTGGAGCCCAAGCTATCTATTCTCATAATAAAATGTGAACACACTTCAAGATAAGATAGAGTTATTTTAGGATAGATCGTGCCTTATGATAGATAGTGCCTTATGGAGGGAAACTACATCTTTGACAAAGATAGAAGATCAGATCCATAAGAGTTATATAAATGCATAGAGATTCTAGGAAGTTTTTACAAGAGTTTACAAGGAATAATCAAGAATAAAGGCATTCGAGCGAGCAAGGTGCGATCTCGAAGGTGAAGATATGATCTCGAAGCAAAGGAATTACAACAAGGTTAGTGTCTTGAAATGTTTGGGAATTTGTATCGATTGAATTAGTTTCTAGGATTATAGGAAGTCTAGGTAGTATTATGTGAATTCGGGTAGGTTTCTAGAATAGAGAAGACTTAGGTATTGCGAATATACTATCAATAATATAAGTAGACCATTCAAAATCTTTCTTAAGGAAGGTGGATGTGTATCAATTCAACTAGTTGATTCATGTGAGGTTCCTCTATAAGTAACCCTGTCCTTTTACCTGTGTTTTACTTTTTTTTGCTGCCCAAGGAAGTGTTTGAAAAGTTCTTATTTTCAATAGAAGTTATGAAGATTGGATTTGTCTCTTAAGAAAATAGACGTGTTATTAAATCAAAAAGGTATATATAAACCTTGTTTTATGTGATATTTGTACAAAATCACTTTTAAAGCTTATTAGCCCAAAAGAAGAGCAATGTGTCCATTACAAATGATGTGTGTGAGTTCGAATCCTACATAGACTAGCAGAGCAAAATCATGTTTGTCTCCTTTGTATTTGTCTTTGTAATCCGTAATACTCGAGAAATCAAATAATATATATGATATATAAGATAAAGAATCATAAGAAAAATTATTATATGTGAACATAAGCTTCCATAAACTTGAACCAAAAGATATGAAATTAAACAAAACAATTATTAGGAATTTGATGGGATCCAACCCTGACCCAAGTCGGGATCTGATGACTCCGATGCTCCCTAGACCATGGCGGCCCCCTTGAGCACTCTTCCATTTTGGCCACTACTCTCCCATTGCAATTCTTTTCTTTTCATTCTTACGTCAAATAAACACATCAATCCTAGTTTGGACCCTTGACCGACGTTGTTCACTCACTCGTGCTCCAAACTCGATCCAACGTCGGTCTGCCGTGCCACGGCTCTCGCCGCAGCGTCCTTTGGACGCTGCATCGTGTCATCACAAGTCGGGACTCGCCCCTGGGCCCCTTGGCGAGTATGACCGTGCGATCTACACCCTTGCGCGTATCCTATACCACGCCAAGACTTCATTGCATTGCGCCAGCGCCGCGAGTCTTCGACACCATTGTGTCACGCCATCGCTCGGATATAAGTTCCATGGGCACATACTTGGCACACATTGTACGTGCTAGATCTCATACAGTCCCGTGCCATCGGCACTCGCCCGCTGTTGAAGCCCCGCGCCGAGGCGCGCCTCTTTGTCCGTTGACTCTAGTTTGGCTTGGATCTCGGGAAACTTGCAAGACCGATCATACGGAGTTATCAATTGGTATTAGATCCAATCTTGTAAGGCATCTTAACCTCTTGCAGATCCATGCTTTTTCATGCCAAAACCGATCTAGTTACTTCTCGTTGATTCATCCGATCTACAGCCTAGTCCTTGTCCTTGTAAGCAAGTCTTACTAGGACATTTTTTCTTGAATTTTTTTCCCCATAAGCATGATGATATTGAGTGATGTGATCTTGGTTATAATATGCAAGTTTGATTGATATTAATTCCATACAACACTTGTTAAAACCGAATTTGCATCTTCCTTTGCACTTGTTTGGAACATGGTAAATCCTTGTGTGTTTGGCCGAGTACTCTTTGCCTTTTTGCACCATTAAAGAAACAACTGTTTGATTGAACTTTGGCTGAAAATACAACCTCAAATTGGTCCAGATTCACACCTCAAACAACCAATCTCTTTGCTTGATTCTTGCAAAAAATACATCCCTTAATTGTAGGGATTTGCTATTCTATTTTGATACTCAAATATTGCAAGATATTTGACTTAATGTTGTTGTTTTAGATCCATAAATCTTGTCCTAAAATTTTTTTACTGTCCCATATTAGCCGCCCCATCTAGGCTCCAATCGAGCCTTGGTTTACTTGCTTTTAACACTTTAGGCTAGTAGCCTTTTTTAAAAAATTCAGAAAAAGGGTGATTCAAAGAACATCCCAAGAGATTTGAAGAACTCTTATCTAAAAAAAAAAAATTCTTAGAAGCGGAATAGCCAAAATAAGGCAAACCGGCTTCTTGTGTCGTTAGGGCTCGTTTTCGGTTGCCTTTCTTTGACTTGTTGGATCTGATTTTTGACATTGTGGAGTGTATCTTTGGCTTGCATTGTTCAATCATAACATCATTATATCATGGTTAGCCTTAGCCTCCCTCACGACATTCCTAAACAAGCCCGTCCTTACGTGGTTTTGCTTGAGTTTAGGGTGCTTTGATTGTGCGTTTAGATATCTTTTGCATGTTTAATTCTAATGTCTTCTTGTCATAGTGCAGTTTATCCCTTTCAAATATGGGACGACGAAGTGTGGTTTGGCATAAGGCCGAACGTGGCGGACTCGGATTGGATTCCGCCACCGCGTCACCACAAGGTTCCCCCTCGGCGTCGCAACTACTATGATTCAGATTGGATTCCACCTCCCAGTCTTCCAAGACGGTCTCCACCACGACATTGCACCAACTTCTATGATTAAAATCCTAGTTCCTATCATAAGGACTAGGAGCATCCCGAGTACTACACCCACCCTCGGGATATGTACCACGAGCACTACTCCTCTGGCTCCTCTCGGTGTGCCTCCAATGTCACCAAATCATCATCACCTCCACCCATATTGGTGCTCACACCAGAGCAATTGGAGATTCGTGAGCTCCAACAACAATTTGTTGTTGAACGTGCCAAAATGACCGTGTTATCCGAGGCGCTTGCTAATAGCACAACATGAGACGCGCCTATTGCCAATTACACCGGCACTCCCTAGGCTACGGTTAGCCATTCGTCCTCAAAATTGGTGGAGCCTCATGATACTATTATTGAGGAGCCTCTACAAAATTTCACCCCATTTAGATCTCAGTCTCCCATCGAGTGCCTATGGTCCTTTCCTTGTGCCCTTGCACAACAAGGCTTGCTCACCAGGCAACCGAAGAGATAATTGCGCCAATTTTTTAAGACACCCAAGATTCTAAAAATGAAGATGGACTGCAAAATTTGGCCCAGCTTGGATGAGGTTTGCCCTGCGAGTGACCACGACCTACATCGTGTGCCCTTGCGTCTTCGCCTACTCCCGACGCTTCCCAAGCCATTGTAGTGCAAACTACTTCAAACTTGGTGGACACCCATGGATACAGTAAAATATGACTTTCCACCAATTACATGTTTCATCCAGATTGGAGCTATATTACCTGTTGAATGCCTTAAGGGCGCTTCTCTTGTGTCTTGTCGAGCTCTTTCCCCGACACTCCCATGCTCGAAGCGAGGACGCTTCAAATCTAGGAGGGGGGAGGGGTAGAATGATGGGATTCAACCCTGACCCAAGTCGGGCTCCGATGGCTCCGAGGCACCCTAGACCATGGCGACCCCCTTTTTTACTATTAATGATTGTGTTAAAAGGGAGACGAGCCCAACTGGGGAGACGAGCCCAACTGCCAAATCTAACATACATGTCCAATAAAGTTTTATCTTAAAATCAATTGACAATAAGAGAAGTATATATTGACTTGTTTTTCTCCCAATTTTTCATGTGGAACTCACAATTAAACCCTAACCATTTGTAGCCTTGTAGGTACAACTCTAAGCTATTTGTTACATAGATTGAGCTGATGACTTTTCAAACTTATTAAAAGTATATATATTTATGTCTCCAACTGCAAATGCTGTAAAATATGTACTATAGTTTTATAATCTCAACTTTCATATGCTATATAAGTTTTTTTAGGAGAAAAGTGATTAGGAGGGTAACATTGAGTTTATGACTTCATGTAAACGTCTTAAAACATTTTTGTAGATGAGATTAATTACTAGAATCAAGATCAGCTGCTGCTTCGTCTGGAGATATAACTTTGGTCAAGTTTTATTATGTAATTAACAAGCCACATCATTTGACAATTGCTATACATGTGAATAAGCTAGCTGCACTATAGTCGGTGTGGAAGAATAAATACAATTAAATCAGAGCTAGCTTTAATCTATATTCGTACCACGGTTCCACCACTCTGATCATACACATGCAAGAGATCAGGGCCATGTTCTAGTCTTACTATTATTTATTTCTGTATAGCCAGAGAAAAGTTTTTTTTTTAATTATTATTTTAGTTAAATTTAATCAAACAAAAATGTTAAATGTCCTCTTTAGAATCTTTTACCAATGTATTTCTTAAAGCAAAAATCTGTATTAATCATATTATTCAATAAGACAATCCAAAACCATACATGCAAATACACATGTAAAAATCTGACTTGACTCGAATCGCCCGAAAATGACATATTACTTTACCTCTTTGCCGTTATATATGTTGAAATATGAAATTAATCCCTACACCAATTAATTTCCTTTTAGTTTATAGACACTAATCCAATTGCTACAATTGAGAATCTTAAGCAACTAATGATGGTTAAGTAAGCCAGCTAACATTTTTTTTGCTTTGTAATTTCTCCATATCTATTTTGGGTGTTATTCGTTTTTGGCTTGGCAGTGAAGCTAGGAATAATACCTTTTTGCATCAATCGGGTCAGGAAGCTTCCCTGACCAGCAAGTTACAAAGGATGCATGATTGTGATCATAACATTTTGTGAGCTGTAAATTAGCAGAATGTCCTGCTAAATTGTACCACTATCTACTATACAAAAGTACCTCTTTTATGTATAACCTCTTGTCGCAATCAACAATGAAACTATAATCAAGACTATCAACTGTTTTCATAGCCAACTTTCCTTGAAAGTATACCATGATACTCATGATCTGATATCCTACGGGAAAATTGTGATGTTATAGCTAGCTATCTCAAACCAATTATGTCCACCCAAAACAGATGAAAATCGCTTTCACCAAATCATGATAATTATACGTACCCTTAATTGTCTAAACTTTATAATTCGCGAATTACACAAAGAATACAATAATTGTTAATATGTCTTGAATCTGTCGTTGATCTGTGCCCATTAGGGGTTTGGAGGCGGAGCCCTTGACCCACCAGAGATCTCATGGGTTCGAGAGACAACGTCCCAACAATGGTCTTACTGACTGGTTTGAGCCTATAACTTATCGTGATCTGTTTGGACCTATGGTCCATATCTGAATTAAGGTTTTAAGAGTCTTTATTTATACTCTTGAAATACCTTATAATTATAATATGAATTGTTTACCTCCTAATAAAATCAGTTCTTTAATAAATTAATTTGTATGTTCTTATTATTACTCTTGTTAAATCTATTCATAAATGTAATAACAACAACCATGAGGTGTTAATTAGACTCCTTAAATGTTTGTTTAGGAGGGTCGAAGTTCAAATCTCCCTCGACGGCTAACTAACTGAACCAGACGAGATCTAAAAAACAATGAATAATACGACCGTGATCTTAATTAAATCACGACAATCTTGATAAATGAACAATTACATACAATTAATACCACTAATGTCACATTTTCAGCCGCCGACAATGCCCAAACAAGAATCAATCAACCAATCACACAAACAAACACAAAAACAAAATCCAATCCCAACATCAAATCAAATCAAATCACCTAATCCTCACCCAAATTCCCTCACTAGGCACATGTTGATGAACCACGAAGAACATATAATAGCCCGGCATCGCAAGCACCTTAGTCCCCGGCGTCGTAACCTCAATCTCATACCTAGCCCTCCCAATCTTCACCACGCGCCCTCGGCGCGTGAGCTCCAACATCCTCTGCCCTTGCGAGAACGAGTGCGTGTTGAACGCCGGCGCGACCATCGTCACCTTCACGTTCTTCTCATCACCCACAATCCCTCCTCTCACCTCAAAAACAACCCTCACGCTCTCCCCATACCCGACCACCGATTTCGATCCCGGGGCCAAGATCACCGGCCGTAAGCTCCTCTCCTTCTCGTCCAAATACCCCGGCGAAAACGCCTCGAGGCTCAAATCCGTAGGGAATAGCACATTGGTGAAATTGTAGCCGCTATTGGTGTTGCTCCCGCCGACCAACACTCGACCGTCGCGCAAAAGCGCGGCGGTCGAGTGATAAACCCTCGGAATCTCCGAACCCTTTTGGACTTTAAACCGCTTCCCAACCAGGCCGTCCGGGTTATAAACAACCGGTGTCAGAACCGGGTTCCGTCCGAGATCCCACCCTGCGGACCCGGATCCGACACCGTTGATGATCAAGACGCGCCCATTAGGGAGCAAAACCATGTCACTCATGACCCGGGCCATCGGCATTGTCTCAATGGACCAAACCGGGTTCGGGTCGGTTATTTTGATCCGAGCGCAAGTGTCGAGTGCTTTGACGAATTTACCCTTCAAGGCCTTCAAGAACGCGCCCTTAGGCGCGCCGCCGCAAATTAGGACCTCGGCTTCTAGAGCCTTCGAATCGAGCTTCTTTAGAGGGAGCAACACGGACGACCCGGTGCACGGGTAGGACCGCGGCTCGTGGCCCGGGATCTTCGGGTAGGTCCGAACGACGACGTTTTTGGTGTAGTCTAGTAGGATGGCTCGGTTGTTGGCGAAAATGAACAAGTTGCCGTCCACGTTGAGAAAGACGTACGGATAGAGATTGTTCTCCTCGTGCTTGTCGTTGGTTTGGGACAAGAATTGGAGGCTTCGGAGCGTGTCGGTGGCGCGTGCGTGTTTCGGGTAGAATTCGTAGTTGAATTGTAGGCGGCCGCCGACGATGATCATGCGGCCGTCGGGGAGGCGGTGGTTGGAGGCGTACCACCGCGGGACGAGGAGCGTCTCGGCGAGCTCGTGCCAATCGCACGACGACGTCGTTTTGCAATTAGGGTTGAAAATGCGGAGGGTTTTCTCGCCGTCGTTGGAGCCGCCGGATTGGGCGAGGCGGCCGTCGGGGAGGAGGGAGCCCGAGGAGCACCACGTGTCGGTGAGGACGGTGAGGGGACGGAACGTGTTGGTGGCGACATTGTAGTCGACCGAGTGGGCGGTGCAGTCGGGTTTGAGGACGAGGTCGTTGGACCGACACGAGCCCGAGGGGAGGGAGAGGTTGGAGGGGCCGAAGTTGGTTCGGTCGAAGAGGATGACGTGGTCGTTTGGGAGGAGTTGCATGTGCATGGCGGAGACTCCGACGCTACGTTGGAGGAGCCGCCAGCTTCCGGAGGCGGCGGCGTGGTGGAGGAGGAGGAGGTAGAGGGTTGTGATGGATAGGAGGAAAGAGTTTGACATGGTGTTGGACATTTTGAGGTGGATTTGAATTGAGCAATGTACTTTTTTTCGCTTTGTGATATGAATATATATTGCTTGAGTAGTACGTATGAGGAGAGTACGTACGTGTGTGTTGTTGTGTGTTTAAATGAAATTTAAATAGATTAGCATGGGAGGGAGGTTAATTACGATTTGAGCCACGAATTGGAATCGACATGGCGACATTTCCTGCTCTATAGTACTATTTGTTTGCTGTCATTGTAATTGTTCTAGCTAGTTGTAGATGTAGTACTGTATAATATAACATTTAATTTGCTAAGAACTACACATAGTACGTTTTAACTTTTATGTTTCTCCGTACTTATTTATTTGTTCAATAGACATGGCTTCGGTTCCAGTGGAATCGAACCGGAAAAAACCAGCAGTTTTGGAATCAAAATCGAAATCGAAATGGGGTCGGTCGACTTTCGTTTATGTTGCACGTTCCCTAAAATTGGAGAACTGACAGTTTCATTGGTTCTGAATCGTTGGAAATCAGAACCGGCCAAACCGCTAAACTGCGACTGCGGTCGCGGTTTTGTATTTTGTTTCAAAATCGTGACCATTGTTTTGGTATTCAAATGGTTTTTTTGGTAAAGGGTCGGAACCGGAATCGGCCCCTAATAGGTGAGAAACGGTAAAAACCGAAAGCCGAACCGAGGAATTAGAGCCGATTGGCCCAATTACATTTGATATTAGGACGGATCTAGTATCTCAATCTTTTTATAGTTACCCTATTGATAATGACCAATGATGAGAGTTTCGGTCTCTTATATAATAGAAGCAAGGAAAGACTGAACCGAACAAAACCTGCTTTGATACCATAATAATTTCCGATGGACCAATAAGTAGGAGTCATGCATGTAATAAGTTTATTATATATGACCAATGAGGTTCTAACCTAAATTCATATGATAAGAAGTGGATTAACTTAATTATATGATTATATACTAGGTAATTCTTCTCAAAATTCTCGATGTGGGATACACTTTCACATAAACACTATCGGCAAAAATATAATTGTTAGGCATGGGTAATTGTTAGAATATTATTCTCACATGGAAAAGTTGGGAATAAACAAGCATACTACATAAGTTCTTAGATTATTTCTTCTATTGCCAATTAGTTTTAGGATGAAAACTCCACTGAGCTTGTCTATTGAACTTACATGCACATGATCCCCCGATTTATGGCTCACGAACTTTCACATGGTATCACAGGTCATGACCAGGTCTCGAGCTTGTTATTTAGCTGTTCGTATTCGGCTTAATTAGTTAGTGATTGATGCTCTATCCATCCATTGTTTAGGTTGAATTTAATTATAAAGATATTGAGATACCACCACTTATTGTTCAGGCTAAATAGTTAATTATAAAGAGATTAAAGTGTTACCTTATTTCGTCTAAGTGTTAATTAGACCAAACCGATTGTACTTGACATTTGTTCCCAATTTTAAGATTAAACAAAATCACTGTATATAAAATCTTGAGTATCCCCTATTAACACTTTTAGAATGAACCACATTAAACTTGTATACCGTTGTGACAAAAAAGGAGTTCAGCATAGAGTTTGACCGATCCCCCAATTAAAAATTGGTTGAAAAGAAGCATGCATGAATCATGATGCATATAATACACTAATTAATGTTAATGAAACTTGTAAGTAACAACGAATATATAGTTGCATGTCTTTTTCTGGACAACTCAAAATCAGTTTCCGATCGTTACTTTATTAATTACGGAATCTAGTATGAAGTATAGTCATTCACAAGATGCGTAGGAAGCTACTTCCCCTCGTGAAAATATATATATGCACGTAAAGCATCATAATAATATAAGAAAGAATATAAGATATGTCTTTTTTTTTTGGTGTGAAGAATACAAGAGATATGTATAATTATAAGCACAAAGATGATAAAATGGCTATAATGTATGAGGCAAATACATATCTCAAACTTTAGAGTTTATGTCTATATGTACTATAACTTATATATAGATAGACCTGCATTGGACCAGAAACCGGAATCTTAACCGATTTTGGGTCGATTTTATGGTTCCGAATTCAAGACTGGTTCCGGTTCTTTTAGCCAAATAACGAAAATCGATATCGTGATCGCGATTTTGCAAACTGCAAGGCAAATAGAAGGTTCTGTTGGCGAACCGTAACCGCCGTTTCAAACCGTTTCGATTAAAATTGGCTGGACGTGAGTTCGGGAATCGGTGAAACCTCCGTTTTCCCGGTTCTTGGGGTGGAGAACCGGGACCAGAACCATGATTAGAACCGAATTAGCAGTTTCGGGCCGGTTCTGAACTGGGTGGTACGTTCCTCGATCCCCCTGAAACCGAACCCAGATCTACTTATAGATGACATCATAGTATATGATTAGTCTTTTTGAGATAATAATATTAGAATATTAGATTTTTCTTACTAATTTAACTCAAAATTAATAGTATAAAACTATTATCAAATTTGATTCAATAAAAGACAACTCATATATCTATTATTTATCTACTATTTTCTCTCTGATTATATTTAATTTATTTTTTCAATATTCTTTATTCTTTAAAACTAATTTATAAAACATTTTTTTTATAATTTACCTAATTAAATAATAAATTTTGGACCTTGAAGAATGAGTATAACACGACAACAACAACAACATTTACCCAGTGGAATCCGATATATATGGGATCTGGTGGATTGAGATGTACGCACCCTTACTCCGACTAGACTTCGAGAGGGTATCTAAGGACAATTAGTATAACACGAGTTATGAAAAATTAAAAGAGCCACTAACTTATCGAATTTCTCATTTATTTTAACTTACTACTTTTGCTGAAGGCAGACATATTCCCTTATTATTATTATTTCTTTGATAAAGCTTTAATTTTTAATTTTATAATTAACTAAGCTATTTGACGCGTAAACAACTTTTTTCTTTTAGTATGTAGTATGTATTTTTGAATGGACAACACAGATCGGATCGAAAGCATTTCCGGAAAGTAAATAACGAACGTTTTCAAACGACACACTTTAATTTGATTTTCCTTAGTTTGATATGAAATTCTTAAAGTTAAGTTCTTTTTTTTTGGTAGAATAAAGTTAAGTTCTACACATATATAATGCGATGCCTTGTATGTCGATCACTTTTTTGTTTGGCCAAAAATACTAATTTGACTAAGGCAAACATGCTTAAAAAAAAGCGTACTTACTAAGTAATTTAACTAACAAAAATCATGCAGAAATTTCATCAATCTCTCTTAAGTAGTTTAGGGCAAATGCGCACATGGTTAACTTGGGGATATATTGCATATTCCTTCTTTCTTTTTCTTTTTACAAATTACAATGTACACGTAGAATCAGAGGCGGATCCAGAATTGTCTGAAAACAAGTGCAGACTTTGTACAAACCAATAGTTTACTATATAAAGCCTCCACTAGCTGCCAACTGTCTCGTCGAGCTCTTGCGTGCTCATGTCTCTCAATTCTCAATGGCAAGTTGGATATGAATGGTTGAATAAGAAACCATAAAATTTAGACTAATTTTTTTTTAAAATTAGGATCAAAACGACTTCGTATTATTTTTATCCCAATTTTCACATGATTCGTCTTCCTCCTCTATTGAATCGTTGACAGACTTATACACAACCTTCCACCTCTTCCTCCTCCAGTCCTCCTCGCCTTCCTCCGCTCACCTCCACCTTCGCCCCGCCCGAGTCACCCAATAAGAGCGAAATTCCAAAAAATTTCTTCATTTATGGATCTCATTGTATAAACTAATCGCTCCTCCGACAAGATGTAAGGGCGGCCGCCCCCACCTAGATCCGCCCCTGCGTACCACTCAAGACACCGAGGTGATGCTTATATATATAATGGATTTTTATAGTGTGTTTAAAGGATATATTATAAATAATCTAATTTAAAAATAAAAAATAGGATTAATACATTCTAGAGAAAAAATTAATTATGTTTTAAGAAAAAGTTACAAAATTGGTAAGTTATAAGAAATTAATTTCCAAAACGGTTTTTTTTTGAGCTCCAAAACGGTTTTTTTTCTGGTAATATGGAAGAGCACCATTTTATAGCTTAAAGTTCGTGCTTTACCAAATAAACTACATATATGAAATAAAAGCTATAAAGGGAAAGTATGTTGATGAAAGAATGGTATATTTACCTTTGCAATTTGAACGGCAAAATAATCTTCCTTCATCTGATGTAAAAGGTAATTTAATAGTTTTTTTTTTTTTTTTTTTCTAAAGGAAGATTGGTCCCGTGGGATGATCGACATTTCGGTGCTTTGCCAGATGCATTAGTTGTGTAAAGATATTCAAAGGTAATGACATTCAAAAACAAAAGCTACATTTGAAAAGGTACTTAAATAATCATTTGCAATCGATCATGTGTTATCTATGGTAAAAATAATTTTAGAGTACGTAGATTTAGATAGGGGGTTGTCAAAGTTTGGTGGATCATTTATATATACGTGACATGTTTAATACATAATTCCATGAGGTTCCAACTTAAAAACAATTGGCAATAGAAAGAGTAATCTAATGGTATATATATACTGGGTAATTCTATTCTCAATTTCACAATGTGGAATAGATATCTTCACACGCCCCCTCAAGCGGCAACTGGCCTGACCTAGTTGGCACTTGACATCATATCATAATAGCCTTAGAGCCGACGAGCCTAAACAACTAGCGCAAATCGTGCCATTATGGCGGGCTAACCCAATATAATGGGCAAGGAACATCCCGACTTGATCCAAACAACCAAGGACCCGAGACCGAAAAGGCTTTGATTCCATATCAAAGTCCGGTGGGCCAAATACGGACGAAGGAGGTGATCATCTCAGCGCACATGCGCGACAAACCCAACACATAAGTCTATGGGGGTTCGATCCTAAAACCATTTGACAATAGGATGAGTAAAACAATGATATATATACTAGGCAATTGTATTCTCATTTTTTCGATGTGAGATAAATATCTTCACATTGATGATATTGACGAAAGATGTTCCCTAGGTAGCGGAATAATAGATATGCAGGTAAATAAGCAAAAACACAAGAGACAATTCCTTATAGAGGAACCCCACAATAACCAACTAGTTGTGTGGGTAAACCTCTACCTTTGTTGGAGGATTTTGAATGACGACTTATTTATTTTATTGATTGTTCCTTAGTTACAACAGGCAAGACTCAAACTTCTTTGTTCCTAACAGTCTCCGAACTCTAGAAACACTAATGAGTCTTCTCAACTAATTCCTAAGCCAACAACCTAACTAAGACAATTAAATTAAACCTTACACTTGGACTTAACTATCACAGTCCCTTTGCTCTTGGGAACTCCTTCCTTACCGTCGTCGAGATTGAACACTCGCCGTCGGTGACTTCTCTTGGATCTTCTTCCTTTCTTTCACAGCTCACCTAGGGTTTGGTTTTTTTTGGCTTGGAGAGAAGTAAGTTGCAAACTCACTATTCTCTTGTATTTATAACCATTCATGTCTTGGAGACCAATTCTTATCTTCATGAGCAATTGTCCGAAGTACCCTTGGCTTGCCCGGCCTCCAAGGATGTGTACTTTCTTTACATGTGACTTAATTCAAATATTGTCAACTCTTGAAGCTCATCAGGTCGTCGATGAATCGACTCAGTCTGGTATGTAGATTGTGCCTCATCTGATTTGTCTTGAACAAGTCTCCGTATTTTTCGTTGGTTTGTTTTTTGAACTGGCTTGTGAGTTCCTTTGGATATATAGGGAACATAGAAAGCTTGAGTTCGCTTGATGGGAACGTCTGCGTAAGTCTTTGTAGTTCTTTTTCGACGTGTAATTCCCTTAAAATACTTGAATAAAACATATTAGTTTCCTAATAATGTTTGTCATTATTAACACATGAGAGTGTGATCGTTGTTCCAATGTTATAGAATGTGAGTTCCCAACACTATTTCCGTAGCTAACAAAACTAGGGAGTTCAACTGTTTGCATAGTGCAATACGTGACACTAGCAATGGTAGATTTTGCAAGGGTGACTTCCGACCCTGCCATTTGCAAGGGAGTTTAACTAGAAAATAACTCTCTCTAAAATTATATTTTAAACCTCTTAAAAAACGTACTCCATCCGTTCTATTCTACTTGTCTTTCTAACCTCAAAATTTTGTTCAACAAAACTTGTCCATTTAGAATTTTTATTTAATTAATATGTTGGAAAGTGTTCATATTGACTTTTTTCTCTCTATTTATTGGCTATAAAGGGTAGTTAGTAATTAATTGGTGATTACATTTAGAAAATTTTGGATTTTCAATGATATTTTTTATATTTTCAATGAGTTTCTTAATACGTGTGAAAAAATCTAAAAGGACAAGTAGAATAGAACGGAAGGAGTATAAATCACTAGCAAACGGGTGCTTTATAAGTTAAGCAAAACTCAGGTATGCCTTTGAGTGCAGTCTTATATCTACCTAGTGCTCTACCGGACCAATCAATTGAACCGTTTAGCCCAAAAAGATCACCTCTCTACCCAATCAAAAGAATTCCCTAATTATTTTAGGAAAGAACAATTTAATATATTATGTTAAAGGCATGTTCTGGTGAGAACTACTCTTGTGGTAAGGATTAGGCTTATAATGAGGACTAATCTCAACCATTGAATTTACTCTTTTATTATATATTGAATGGTCAAGATTTTTTCAATTTTTTTTTTGTGAAAACGAACTCGTAGAATACGAAAATTGAACTCATATAACATAGAAAATTGAACTCCTAACATAAAAAATTAAACTTCTAGTGTATAAAAATGAACTTGTAGTATATAAAAATTGCACTGTCATATTTAACATTTTAAAGTTTTTTTCTTAAAAAACATAATTTAAAAAATGAAAAAAAAAACAAAAAAAAAATAAATTTTTTGAGAAAAATCCATTTATTTATTTTTGATATTGTTTAGTTATGTGAAAATCGAATTATACGAAAAATGAACTCAAAGCACATAAAAATTGAACGTATCATAGATAAACAAAATGAACTCGTAGAATATAAAAATTGAACTCATACAATATAGAAAATTGAACTCCTAACATAAAAAATTCAACTTCTAGTATATAAAAATTAACCCGTAGATATAAAACTTGAACTGTCATATTTAATATTTTAAAAGCTTTTTTTAAAAAAGAAAATAATTTAAAAAGGTAAAAAATTCGAAAAATAAAAAATTTGAAAAAAATTATTTATTTATTTATATATTTTTTAGTTATGTAAAAAAATCAAATTATATGAAAAATGAACCCAAAACACATAAAAAATGAACTTATTATCGATAAAAAAATGAACTCGTAGAATAAAAAAAATTGAACTCATACATTATAGAAAATTGAAGTCCTAACATAAAAAATTGTACTTCTAGTGAGTAAAAATGAACTCGTAGTATATAAAAATTGAAAGTCCATATTTAACATTTTAAAATTTTTTTTAACAAAGAATATAATATAAAAAAAGTTAAAAAAACTCCGAAAAAAATAAAAAAATAATTTTTTTGATCATCCAATATATAGTAATAAGGTAAATCTAATGGTTGACATTAGTCCTCATTTTAAGTAAAAGTCCTTACCACAAGAGATATCCTTACCGGCACCAAAACCTACATATTAAAATATAATTTTTCACATGGAAAGTTCGAACTAATAAACTATATAACATCGATTTTTCTAATCTATGCCCCAAGGACATAGGTTAAGAACCCTAATTTTAAAAATAAAGTAGTAATTTTGTATTTAGATATTTTTTAATTATTTTTCTAAAGGGTTCATCTTTTCCTAAATAGGGTTTTAGTTTCTACATTTGGATTTTTATCTTATGCCCTAAGGGCATAGAATAGAAACATATATAGTTAATAAACTATTTTTTATTTTTAGAAATGATCAATATCATCAACTCCATGATTATCATAGAGTTACCACAAAGACTCGAACACGGGATTCTTTGATTTCTATGATTAAATATACAATTTTTCTAATCTATGCCCCAAGGGCATAGATTAAGAGACTAAAAATGGTAATATATTTGAAATTTGTATTTATTTAGATTTAATTATTTTTTCAATAGGGTTTATTAGTTTCCTATTAGGGTTTTAGTTCCCAAAATTAGTACTCTTAACATATGTCCTTAGGGTATAGGATAAAAAAACCGTTAAATATATAGCCCATCGACGTTTTCTTTCCTTGTGGGTATCGATAATACTTAAGTATTTGGAAAAATATTTTCTATTAGCCTTAAAATATTTAATTTGACCGTTCCTGTTTGGATATCAAAGAGTTTGGGCGCCTTACCCATTACTAATTTCAAGTTTAATAATTATGTAAAATTTTAAAAAATGTTTTTGCATTTATTAAATTTATTTTCTAAAGTTTAAGAATTTCAATTTATAAAATATTTTTAATTTTTAATTTTTAATTATTAATTATTAATTATTAATTTATATTCATGGGTCTAGAACTTCCCTTAAATGCTTCATTTCTTGTGTTTGGTTTACATTAAAGTTGTGGAAATTTATTTTCCATGCACTTACAATTCCTCATCGTTACACTTATCTTGAAGATATAGGTAAGATCTACTTCTTATATTTTTAAATAAAAAATTCTTATTTTTCATAATAATACAAAATAAAATAATTTTGAACAAAACATGATTTCACATGTCACACGTGATATTTCAATTAATAGGAAGAAACCAAGGTCCCAAAAATTGAACTTTTCTCATTAAATCAAATAAGGACCTAATGCGGAAGTCATTGACATTGCAACATTAAAATATGGTATAAAGTGGATAAGTTAGAAGCTCTTACTCTAAGATAAGGAATACAACGCGCCAAGAACATGAGAATAGGAATGTCGAAATCGAAAGAGATAGCCTTACAATCATAAATGCTACCCGTAAACAGGGCCAATGCTCATGGAATTTCGACATGGTGGTTTCTGATATCTGGATTTCGCTTGCGAGATTTGACTCTTTCCGAATCAACCATGTTAGCCGAAACTGTAATGTTGTGACCGATAAAATTGCTAGGATGTGTCATAGCCTTCCGATGGTATCCAATATGAATCACCAAAAATTTTTAGTTCTCATCCGTAAGAATGTTTTAGGACGTCTTTCGTAAGGAGAATCGGCCTCTAATCCTTACCTGTTTCAAAAGAAAAATCTCTTTTTATTTTTTTATCTTTTTTTCTTTCTTGTGGGGCTGATCGATCGAGATTCGATGATTGCTAATCATTATACACATTTGTTAATTACTATATCAGTTTGCACGTAAGAGTCTGGCAAATTGTCACGCAACATTAATCAAATAAAAAAATGTCAACAGCACAAAGTAGAAATTTCATCGAGGTTTTTTCAAAAGAAGTTAACTTGCATATTTTATGTGATTGCAACGGTTAAGGGGTTGCTTCTTAATTGAAATCTATAACATGTATGGTTTTCCTTAACGATTGCTGAAATTTTCTAATGAATGGAAAACATAAAAACTTTTCCCATTAAATTTAAGGAGGCTTACATTTTCTAGCCTTGAGTTGCTAGCTTAATGTTAATAGGTATTGTTGTAACAAGAATGATAAACCATAAAAATTGACACATTGATTTACGTAGTTTAGTAACAGTGTGTTATCTACATCTACGAGTAGAGAACTAACTAGATTATTATTAAGGAGGCAAAACAGAACAAGTTACAAAAATAAGGCGTTTTATGAGTATTTATAGCGACTCATGAGACCGCCGTCGTGGGGCGCTACCCCCCGAACCCCTTGCCGGGGGGCTCCGCCCCCTGGGACCCTTGGTGTTGTTGGGGGCTCCGCCCCTGAACCCCTGGCGAATACCAGACAACAACAGAATTCAATGCATATTAACAAATCTCCACCCGGGTCAATTGTGAATCGCACATCATGAATTCAAAGGATCCAAACCTAACATATATAAGATAGATGAGTTACTCCTTCCATTACCAATTGGTTTTAGTATGGAAGCCCATTGAATTTATGTGTTGGGCTTGGTAGATGGGTCTATTATGAGTTTCTCCCCCTAATAGGTATGATCGTATAAGAGATTTTGGAAAGTTTCGGGTTAGAATTCAGCATATGCTCCTTCACTTGTATGAAAAACAAAATTTCATCATTCTTTATTTTATTAGGTTGACTCGATTAATAGAAGATGATTTAACTGGTTCGTGATTTATAAATTATCGAAGATGAATTTCTCGTCATCGATACATATAGAGGCATCTCTTCGGTAAACAACTTGCATTTTTTTAAAGACGTACTTTGAATTCTAGCTCATTCATTCCCTCGTCAAACAACTAATCAATTTTAATCCGTCATTAACCAATTCTACCTGGTCGATCGCTACCTTAATCTCTTACTTATTTTGATGACATCACTTAATTCTCAGTTTATCTTTGATCATAAAATAAATATTATTTGAACATATAATATTCAATTATATGGTTCATTTTTCTATTTTAATTAATCTAACCACTAACATACTTATCACGTAAACTTTTGAATAGAACTTGATGATATGATCTTCCAACAAATTAGCTAATGTAATCCGTTATTATCTAAACGCTAACGCAATAATTTCAATTATATATATCCGCTAATTGACATTTTGGTGGAGCCTTTGACTCGTATTCTTCGATGTCATTCATGAATCGAAGCATATATCATAGTTCCTTTCCTACTTCACATTAATATCCAATTCGAACTTCAACCAAAAAAAAAAAAAAAAATCCAATTCGAACTTCAACCAAAAAAAAAAAATCCAATTCGAACAGCAAAAACAAATCTAAAATAGACCAATAAACAACAACGGCTAAGTTGTTGTATAAAAAATTGTGATTTTTTAAAGAGAGACTACCTTTAGTGGTAAATTTCATGTTTGTAAATTAGCCGACAAAGCTTACGTATTAGATAAATCGGTTTGCCGACTGGCTCGACCCAATAAGAGGAGGTATGGTGAGACTTGATTTTTACCTAAGTGAAAGGGCGGAGACAAGAATTAAACTCGAGACCTCCTAATATCTCCCCGTATCTCCTAGTCTCCTACTACTAGGCTACTCCATGTGGAGCATAAAAATTTGTGAATTGGTTGTGTGGGAAAATTAATGTTTTTGGGTTTGGATCGGTCATCTGAGAGCATCGGTCCAGAACCAAAGCAAACAACCAAAACAAGCAATTTTTTTTTTTGTTTGGACACTGTCCGTGGGAATCAAAACGGTGACCTCTTAATACTACGTACCATAGCCTATTTTTTTGATTTAAAAGTACTATACCCTCTTGACTAAATGCCCGAAGACACCAAACTTTCGTGTACGTGGGAATAGTGTGGAGAAGCACCATAAATTTGTAATTTTGTAGTCTTATCTATGCACACTAAATTTTGCAATCTATTAATTGTAACCCTTTATTTTGTACGTACATATCGTTTAATTAATTAATTCTTGAGAGATTTTGGTAGAATTGTTTTCCCCCTTTTTTATACTCCTATTCTTCTTGTACGAGTACGTGCCATATTTGGTAGCTCAGCTGGGCCGAGTTTTATAATGTAAACATATCAGTCGAGCTTAAACTTATCAATCAAGAAGTCAATAAAAATATTTCTTGCCAGCTTGAAGATTGAATTTGTTGTAAAGTGTTACTTGTTTGGAAAAAAGGAAAGAAATAAAGAAAAAGCGTCAGTCCGGATCCTTTATGGCAAGGGCTGCTACCAATCCTGCTCCACCAATAGTAGATTTCCACGTGTCTAAATTATTTAGTGATTTATAAGCTTAATTAAATTACAGAAATTAACAAAAAAAAGTAGTTTAATTATGCTCTCCATAACAACAGAAGCGTCTTCTGAGTCTCCAGCACTCCTCCGCCGGCCAAATTGCATATCTCCTCCTCCCTGGCCTCCACCTCTCCAGCGCCCTCTCGATCCCTCTCCAACCTCCCTTCCCTCCGTCGCCTCTCCCTCCGCTCCAACTCCTTCTCCGGCCCCCTCCCTCCCTTCTCCAACCTCACCTTCCTCCAATCCCTAACCCTCGCCTCCAAATCCTTCTCCGGTCCCTTCCCCGTCGCCAACCTCTGAATCCGTCTTCTCGAACCTCTCCAATTCCTGAATCTCTCATTTCCAATAGTTCTTTGCTTTCAATTTTGAGGATTTTAATATGTAACTGTAGATACTGAAATGGCTGCTCACTTCCCACCTACGCTATTAAGCCGAATTCATCAAGTCCCACCTACGTTATTCAAGCTGAATTCATCTAGTCATCATCCTTTCTCTGAATGTCCCTTTCTCTCGCTTGATTTAATTTGATTGATTTGGAGATGGCGATTCAGTTCTATGGAATTTGGACCTAATAATCAGCCTTATTGTAATTGATGCATTGAGTTAATCTGATTGATTTGGAGTAACAAGTAGCCTTATGAGTTTTGCTTGGATTTTTTTGCCAATATACAATGATTAGGTAGGATCTAGTTAAGAGAATTATGAAGTTTTATCAAATTCTGAATTTCGATAAAATTATGACCTAATTAATGGGGC
Organism: Fallopia convolvulus; assembly: GCA_964016875.1. Taxonomy (NCBI): domain Eukaryota; kingdom Viridiplantae; phylum Streptophyta; class Magnoliopsida; order Caryophyllales; family Polygonaceae; genus Fallopia; species Fallopia convolvulus. The sequence goes on along the minus strand of OZ024727.1, from coordinate 57,050,759 downwards.
TTGAATAACGTAGGTGGAAATCTAATAATACTGATGATAAATATTTTTTTATTTACTTTCTGTAATTTAAGTAAACTTATAAATCACTAAATGACTTGACGCGTGGAAATCTACTATTGGTGGAGCAGAATTGGTAGCAGCCTATGCCATAGAGGATCCCAACTGAAAAAGCGTGGTTTTGAACTTTATTCCTAAGAACTTTCCTGCATAAAAAAACACTATTGTTAAAAAAATCTTTTTAACTTTGATTAAATTTATCTGCAGGGATTTTAATCCCATATTCGCTTCTCTGTCAGTCGTTGCCATGAACACCTCATTTTTCCAATTTAATTAAATTAAGTTGTTAAAACATTGACGGAAATCAGATTAATCAATGGATTCACCTTAAGGCTCCGTTTGGTTGGATGTGCAATTTTTCTCTATACAATATACTCCGCAATGGTGTTCTTTTTAATAAGGGACTCACCTTTGGTGGTAAACCCCGAATATGTGAACTAGCTGGCAAAGCGCACGAACGAGATAAACCGACTTGCACCGACCGATTCGACCTAATGATAGGAAGAATGGTGAGAATTGATTTTTCACCCAAGTGAAGCGGCGAAGGCAATAATAAAACATATCTCCATACCTCTTACCACTAGATCAACCCATATGGTTAAGATTTCACCGTTTTGAAACCTACCTCTATGTTAAGAAACTGAATTTCACCATCATAATGAACTGCAAGCCAATTTTTACTATAGAAAATGAGATGTCATGAGTCAGGATGAAAGTTTTTATCAATACATCATGACACCAATTTAATTTAAATTTATTTTCTTTTCATTAGCATGATGCGAAGAACTACAACCAAACCGGCCCTAAATATGATAGATCTCTTGTTTGCAGCTAACACCATTGCGAAGCATTACATGGGGTCGGTAGTCTAGTGGTAAGAGGCATAGGAGGTGTTGGGAGGTTTCGGGTTTGATCCTTACCTCCGACCCTTCACTTGGATGAAAAATCAAGTGTCACTATTTTTCCTACCACTAGGTCGAGTCGGTCGGTGCAAGCCGGTTTACCTGATTTGTGCGCTTTATCTGCTAATTTTCGACTCAAATTTTATCATCAAAGGTGGGTCATTGTTAAAAAAAAATTAATTAGTTGAGAGACAAACCAAAGCAAATCCCTATAGAATTCAGATTTGTCCACAAAATTCATCTCCATTATTCCTCATATCGTTTCAACGAACCAATCATCTAAATTATTATTTATTTATTTATAACATCAATTCTTTGCATTTTCTCTCTGTTTGACGTGCCTTCATGGATGGCTAATGGCTATAGGTAAATTATACCATAAAATATTACATGATTTTTTTTTTTTATATATAAGTTAATTAAAGAAACTATATTTATAGTAGTGAGATGTTGCACGTAATACCAAGTTCTTTGTTAAATTATTTATTTGAAATCCAACTTTCAGCATGCAAGCTAATAAATTACATCACAAGAAGATTCAACCAAAAAAATTTATCACAAGAAGAAACTAAAAAAATAACATGAAATTATATATCACGTTGTTAAAATTTTAACAAAATGATTAGAAAATTAATAACAAGCAAAAATTAGCTAGAGAGAGTTGCAACTTATTTTGCTTTCATTTTAGAGCTTAGCTAATTAAGGCTTCAAAGCTTTATCCTTTATTCGTTGACCGGCCGCCTACCATATATAACAATCGGGATTTGTAATTACAGATCACAATAGGCAGTCTATTGACCTAGGAATTAAAAAATACGGACCTATATATATGTTACAAGTGAAAATACTAGTTCTTTCAGATGTCATTCGAGAAGCAAAAAATTTTGAAATTAAAAATATTAAAATTGAAGGGAATAATCTAACATTTATCAATGCAATTAAATATACTTGTCAAAGTCCTTCAAAAATTGAAATGCTCATTTCAGATATTTTGGTCTCACTTCAGAGTTTCTTGACCTTCTCCTTGTACCATGTTGCTAGAGATTGTAACACTGTAACTGACAAAATTGTTAAGTTGGGCCACAACTTTCCTAACAACAACCTATTGGATTATACAGAGCTGCAAGCTCTCATCCGCAATGATATTCCATAGGGGTCTCCAAAACTTTATCTTCTAAAAAATATAGATGTTCATAAATTTGGGGAAAAACAAACTTACTTTAACTAGATAATTAATTAATTAAAAGTCTATAATGAATAATGATATGATCAATTAAGTATATTTCAAGAATGCCTTCGAACACTAGTCAAAAGATTAAGCCTCTAAAAGTAATATTTAAAGATTTTCAGTTCAATTTTTATGGACAATATCCTTAAAAAAAATATATTTCAAGGATCAAAACTTTCTATCAGCCGTAAATTACAATTAGCATGGATCAGTTTTTATGAAAAAGAGAGCACCTACCAAAAGAATAATCTTTGGTTTTAGTATTGTAACATAAACTTATTCTATTAGCTAGATTCTCATCATGTTAGTCAAACCCTTAATACTTTCATTTAAAAACAAATACCTATGATAATCTCAATACATACATATATACCAAATTAATTACCAACTACACCGTCCATGCATGCAATTTAATTAATTATTTAACCCTCTAATTAGTGTTAACCAATATCCAAAGTCACGTATCACCTAACACCTATTTAAGCCCAAAACCCTCCTCCCAAATCCTACCACCAGATTCACCAACACAACACAAGTCACAAGCATTAATTCCAGCTTGCACTAGACCAAAATCCAGCTTGCAAGCCAATAATTATCCAAATTAAAGCCCTAATTTAACACCATATATCCCAAATTAAAACATGGCAAGCATGTCTACCTTTATACTTTTGCTATCAACCTTGACTCTCCACATCCTCCTCTTCACCACCACCACCTCATGCGCCGCCCCGGGCCGATGGACCCTCGTCCAATCGAGCATCGGCGTTTCCGCCATGCACATGCAACTCCTCCCCTCGGACCGAGTCGTGATCTTCGACCGGACCAACTTCGGCGCCTCCAACCTCACCCTCCCCGCCGGAAAATGCCGAAAAAACCCTAACGACCGCGTCCTCAAGACCGACTGCACGGCCCACTCGGCCGAGTACGACCCTACCAACAACACGGTCCGCGCCCTCAACATCTTCTCCGACACGTGGTGCTCATCAGGCGCCCTCCTCCCAGACGGCCGCCTGGCTCAGACAGGCGGGTCTTACGAAGGAGAGCGCGTGGTTCGCACCTTCGTACCGTGCCAAGACAATTCTTGTGATTGGAAGGAATTAGGGAAACTACTCCTTGTTCCCCGTTGGTACGCCTCCAACCACCGCCTCCCCAACGGTCAAACGATCATCGTCGGCGGCCGAAAACAGTTCAATTACGAGTTTTACCCTAAAACCACCTCCACCAACACTCTCCAAAGCCTCCCGTTCTTGTCCCAAATCAACGACGCCAAGATCGAGAACAATCTCTACCCGTTCGTGCTCCTCAATGTCGACGGGAATCTCTTCATATTCGCCAACAATCGGGCCATCCTTCTCAACTACAACACCAACTCCATCATCCGAACATACCCTGCTATCCCGGGCGGAGACCCGAGGAGCTACCCGAGCACCGGATCCGCGGTCCTGCTTCCGCTGCAGAACCTAGATTCGGGCTCGGTCCAGGCCGAGGCCCTGGTGTGCGGAGGCGCCCCCAAGGGCTCGTACGCGAGCGCGTTGAAGGGAACGTTCGTGACCGCGCTCAACACGTGCGCTCGGATCAAGATCACCGACCCGAACCCGAAGTGGACCATGGAGACCATGCCCATGGCGCGTTCCATGGGCGACATGGTCCTGCTCCCCACCGGCCGGGTTTTGATAGTCAACGGTGTCGGGTCCGGGTCGGCCGGGTGGGAGCTAGGGCGAAACGCGGTGCTAAAACCCCTAATTTACGACCCCGAGGGTGCCGTTAACTCACGGTTCGAGGTCCAAACGGCGTCTAAGATTCCGAGGGTGTACCACTCGACGGCGATCTTGCTCCGCGACGCGCGGGTTTTGGTGGGTGGGAGTAACGCGCATAGTGGATATAAGTTCGTTAACGTAACTTTTCCTACGGAGCTAAGCTTGGAAGCGTTCTCGCCGTCTTATTTAGACGTCAGCAAGAAGGGTGTGAAGGGTGTGAGAGCTCAGATTGCTTCGCCGACGTCATCGAGTGTCGTGGGGTACGGTAAACAAGTCACGATCGAGTTTTTAGTGACCGGGAAGGTTGACGTGAACAAGGTGAAGGTGACGATGATCGCGCCCGCGTTTAATACGCATTCGTTCTCGCAAGGGCAACGGATGTTGGTTTTGAGTAAGGTGGGGAATGTGAAGGTTGTGAGTAATGGTATGTATCAAGTTGTGGTAAAAACGCCGAGTTCTAAGAATTTGGCAATGCCGGGTTATTTTATGCTCTTTGTGGTGAATCAAGATATACCGAGTGAGGGAATATGGGTAAAAATACAGTGAGCCTCTTTGTTTATAATTGTAAAGAAGGTTGTTTGTTTATTTACCCACCTTTCAAAAAGTGTAAAAATGAAGGTTTGTCTCGTGGGTGGCAAGTGTAAATGTTTGTGAAACGAGTGGTCAATGATGTAATTTTGTTTTTTAATTTAATGATTTAATTGTGTAATGAAGTATTTTTCATTATAAGATGGTACAATATTTTAGTGTATGTTTGATTCTTTGCTTACTCTGATACTCTTGATGATTTGTTAAGGGGTCATTTTACACGTATTCTTATGGGTCTCTATCGATCCTTTTCAAGTTATTTTTTTTTCGTAATCTAAATTATTGTCTAGAAATCAATTTTGACGAAGCAAGTGGAAAAGCACAATGACAAATTCTGATCATGCAGGCCAAATCATGATGGAGCCACACAACGTTAGGGAAAGAGTAAAAGATTTGATTTAACAAAAAAAAAAACTTAAGATTTGATAAAAGGTACAATTAAAGTACTATTAATTTTGTGTTGTGCCAGGAACTTTTCAAGGCCATTCTTCATAGTATTTCCCGGATCTATATTGAAGGTGATAATTTGCAGCTGGTTAAAGTCATTTTTGGTGACTGGCGCTGTCCGTGGGAGATTGAGCTTTTACGTTCAGTCATCTACGGGAGTATTTCTCATGTCTTTCGTGAGTGCAATTCTGTGGCGGACTTCATTGCTGGATCCTTCAGACGTGTCTGCTCTATCTCGCTTGTAGTTGACTCGGGTTTGCTTACCCTCATCCGACAGGATGCTCTAGGACGACCCTAATCTCTTTCATTATAAAAAAAAGTACTATTAATTTTAGTACCAAAAAAAGTAGCTTCGATTATTTAGTCAAGCGGTTAAAATCTGTATGATAATACTATGAGGTTTTGATTTCTACTCGCGCTCAAAACCAAAAAAAAAAAAGTATAGTGCTCCTATAACTAGGATCAATTAATCTGAAGAATGACAATACAACGGCCCAGGTTTCGACAGATTGAGGCCCAAAATATGTGCCAGTAGCCCAATAGTGCAAAACGATGGCGATGGAGCGGGCCATTTTTTGGGCACCTCCTTCTTTTCTTTTGTCCTTTCTCTCCATCATTTCTTATATAATATAATGAAATTAAGATAACTTCGTTATAAGATAATCTCCTATATAAGGTTAGAAATGATGAGATTGAATCAAATGAAAATAGGGTTTATCATGAAAGTTAGAAATGAATCTGGACCATTCGATTAAAACACTAGAAATGAATCTAGGTCATCTAATTAAAAAAAATAAATTTTTTTTTTTTTTTTATTTTCTTACTTTATTTTTGAAGTCTTTTTATGTATGTAGAATGATACAAATCGAGTATGAACATAAGGCCATAAAATGTGAACATGCAATACTAATATGTGAACGTAGATATATTATATGTGAACATATACTAAATTTTCTAAAGTTAAAATGCGATTATATGTGAACAGTTCTTGTAATAATGTGAACATGCGTATAAAATATGTAAACAAAATGTAAAATATCAAGCGTCGTGTTTTTGGCAAGAATAGGGTGTCGGAGCCTAGTTAGTTGCTAGGCTCCCATCCAACTTTGTGTAAATTGACCTTCAAGTACGAATTACAATGATTAAAAAATAAATAAAAATAAAAATTTAATTTTTTAATTTTTTTAAAGCCGTTTAACGCATGTATGACGATTTAATCGAACATAAACATATGACCATAAAACATGAACAAACAGTAATAATATGTGAACACACTTGTAATATTTGTGAACGTATTATAAAATATGTGAATTGAAAAATGCGATAATATGTGAACATGTCTTATAATAGTGTGAACATATGCATAAAATATGTGAACGCAACGTAAAAAATCAAATTTCGTGTTTTTGGAAAAAAAACAAGAGAAACTAAGAAAATTTTAATTTTTTTTGTCAAAATTACCATTTTATCCCTATCTCTTTTAATCTTAGCCATCCATTTATCAAATCTAAGGGTTATTATTTGTTTCTAGTTTTCGTGATAAGGCTCATTTATAAGTGAATCAACTTCTAGAAATGATACATATGAATAAAGTTACAAAGTCATATAAGATTTTCATATTAATCATATAATTAATTACAATAGCATAACATCCTACCATTTGATCATTTCTTTTCATTTAGGCTAGAGACAAAAAAAGTGTCATATCTTGGTGAGAAATGTACGTAGGGTAAATTAATGTGCTTGGAACTAATTAACTAAATAAAAATGAACGGTGCTATGTATTTTCTTGATCTATTATAAGTAATAGGTTGGAGTGCATTGCTTTTTCATTGCTTGGGCCTTTAATGGCATATATGTTTTTGGATATGATAAGTTGAGGTAGTGCAATCAACTTGCTACTAGCTCCATGTTGACATTTGATTGGAAGTTTCACTCCCTATAGTATAGGTTAGAAGGACTAATATATAAATTAAAGTGAAAATCAACAAATTACTAATTTAGTCTCATATAAGGTCGTCTAGTGATAGGAGATATGAGAAATATATGTTGAGAGGTTCCAATTCGAGTTTTGTCTTTTATTTTGGTGAAAAACTACAATTCTTTTTTTGATTAGGTTGAGCTGGTCAGCGCAAACCAATTTACCCGAGTTGTGTACGTACTTTGCCAGCTATTCATGAATTCGGAATTTACCATCAAGGTGGGTCCCTCATTTAAAAGAAATTAATAATAATTGATGCATTGATTGTATATAAAACATGAAGTAAAATAAATACCATATTTATTCAATCATCCAAAGACTGGATCCGACAATACATTACAAAATATATATTGTGATGATAATCGTACATGAAGAAAAACACACGAATTGGAAGTTGAAACCAAAACACACAATTAAGTAGGAGAAACGATCGATCAAGCCAACAAGAGCAAATCAAGGCACAACGTACGACGTGCTTTCTTATTCATCATGACCAACACCTTGCCATGAAAATAAATATCTCGAGATGTTGAGAACATGAATTTCCATATCCGTTACCAAATTGGTTTTAGGATGAAACTCTATTAAACTTGTCGATCTATTCAACGATCTACAAGTCTTCCTCGATTATATTCGTACGGAACTGGAACTCATTGCAACCAGAATAGAGGCCATCATTCTTAGTATACTCCCTCAATCTCCCATCCGTCATCAAGTCACACACCTTGCACGTGAAGGGGACATCGCAAAATGCCTTCATTGCCACCACTTTCAAAGTCACTCTCTTCCCCGGTGGTATCTTGATACCTTGAGTGTATGAAATCTCCTTCTCCTCCTCCTCCTCCTTCCCCCACTCCCAATTTTGAACATGCTCATACGACACATCAACGCCCGACTCCCCGATAGATGGAATCCCCGCCTTCCAATTCACACCAACACCTATACTCACTGTAACGCTTTGGCTCCATTTCGTCGTTTGTGAGGTTTTGTAATTGACCTCAAATGCACCTTGTTGGAATAGTGTTAAGAACTGTTAGTTCGAATACTAGAACAACGTATCTCTCTATATGAGTTTTGATGATAACAAACGCCGTTTGCAACTAATGTTTATATTTAAATATTCCAGGAAAATAAAGATTTATAGGAACTGCAAAGAAAACAACTTGTAAAGATAGGGATACGTACCCTCTTGCTCCACGCTCGTGTGGTTACTTCTAGAGTCGCTATACTTCTCAACACTACTCGCACCATAAACCCTAGAGTTGGCTAGGTCATAGGTAGCCTCGACAATTTCCCGTGCACGAACAGGCTCCCCGACTCTTAACATGGCCTTTTGAGTGATGGTTGTGGCTGAAGGGACCAAGAAGCCGTTCTCGTCGCTAGTAACAAAGCGATTCGTAGTCATGCACTTGAGGGCGACGTGTTTGTCGCCAACCTTGATCGGTGCAAATAGGGTTCCCTTCGATAGGTCGTCACTCAAGATGATACCTGTAGCCTCGAAAATTAGTAGAGAGAAAATAGGGTTTGAGAAACTAGCGTAAAAGAAGGTGTCAAAGTTCGGCGAGTCATCGTATGTACGGAGGGGGAGACCGTCCCAGTGTACATGCGCGACATGCCCATCACATAAGCACATGAGGTTCCATCCTAAAACCAATTGGTGATAGGAGGAGTAACCCAAGGGTATATATTATATTTTGACTAATTTCTTTTTAGATTTCCGATGTGAGAATTCTTTCTTCCACAGAATGAGTCTTTTAATTTTATTTACGAATGCTTCTTAGAAAGGAGAGAAAGAGAAATTAGGATTTAGGGGATAGTTAGCTAGCTTTATTTAGGCCAATTATTTACACCACAATACCATATTGAAGAACGGCGAACCAAGCTTTGTTGGAGGCGTCGTCGATTATGGAGGTGGGTTGTGGAAGGTTGTTTGTAGTCGCGACCTTTTGAGCCACTCCTTTCTCACCAACATCGCTAGCACTAAACTTAAAACCTAATAGAAAGACCATTGGTTCATGAATGGAGGCGAGATATTTGTCATTGTAGCCCATAAACGTAGCGTATTCGGGAAGTATAGCTGTTGCTTCGACGTTGAAAGCCGTTAAAACGAGAGTAGGATCCGAGGATGACGATTCGGGTGGGATGGCGTGGAGGGCTAGCACGCATTTATTGTCTGATGATGTAAGAGAGGTGGTCCGAAGAGAGCATTGGCCGGATTGAGAAACGTGCAAGAGGCTGATGTTGAAAGAGTTGCACATAGGCAAGAGATTGTCATCGACGACGCCGTTTAAGAAGATGGGTTTAAAGAGAGTGCAAGACCATTTCGATTGGTCTTCCTCGGCCTCATTAGCTATTGCCTCCATGTAGTCATTGTCTATTGATTTCCTGGATTAAAAATATGCCATCACAATCAATTTATTAATCATTCATTAATATATATAGATATAGATTTCTTCTAAGTCACTCTTTTATTTGGAAGCCCTTTAAGCCAGGGATTATAAATTAGGAGCGCAAGGAATAGAAAAATCTTCCAAAATGAGGATTGCACCATAGAGGAATGTTCTAGAGAATTGTGGTTAACTAATCACTTGAGGAATGCCATTAAGTCGAGATGGAAGAAACGAAGTAGAAAGACTTGGCTCATTAGGATTAGCTTTGAAAATTCCATGTAATATCTAGGTCTGCCTAGATTAAGTTGTAAGTAAACATTTGACCCATGAATTAAATCACCTCTTCATTAAAAAAAAAAAAATTCTAATGGTTTTACCCACTTGAGAGTGTTTATTCTATTATTGCATAATATATGTAAGGTGTCGGATTATCTCTTATTTGCTTACTACTTAGTCCTTTTTTCCAATATTAATAAAACCCCTCGTTTGGGGAAAACAAAAAAAAATCCCAGTGGGTAAGTTTAGAGAAAGTAATTACACCAATTTTTTAACCTAATTATAATCGAAGACCGGACAAATGAGAGATTAAGGACAACTTTGTGTAGCTTCTAAATTAAGGACAATTAATATTCATACCTGGCCCAGTATTTATTGTTGTAGCAGGATCTTATGTGAACAAGCCCCTCCACAGATTTGGCCTTCTCCACCTCAAATTTCAGGTGATGGAATCCGATCTTTTCGGACTCATCATCATCATGATCATCATTCTTCTCTTGTTGAGGAATTGTTGCAGCCTTCCAATCATTCACTTGATAAGAGAAATGAAGAAAGGAATGATCATCTTTTTCTTTAGTGTAGCACAAGAATTTGTTGTTGGCATTTGATTTCAAAAGGATAAACCTTGGCAATTCCATTTGCTTACTTTTTTTTTATCAACACACCACTCGTATAGGTTGTATGGTGATGTAGATATATAGCAACTTGAACATCTTAACCATCTTAATCATCTTTCTTGCATGATTTATACGCGGTTGATGTATGGTTGTTCTTGCGTGTTTTAACAGGGTTAAGCCATGTGACAATGGTGTGTTATTAATTTTGAGTGTTTAGAAAGACATGAATGCGATATACTCCTAAGTTACGTTTCTTAATTAATTCGATCATCTAAAAAATATCCAAATCTTATTGACGATTGAGTAGTGATGGATACACCGTTTTCTCCGGTAAAACTTGCAGAGGAAAGGTCCCTAGGAAAATGAAACCATTTTTTAGGCATATATATATGCACACTAATTAATAAGAAAGTGTTCTTTTTTTTTAAACATCCCATTTTCTCCATTAAAATTTACTTAATGACCTTTTTGTTTAGGGCAATAGAATGTATATTGAAAAGGATCTTTAATTATGACGATGTAGATTGTAGGATCGTTAGTACGTTTAGGTCACCGACCTCAACTAAATCGTCGACCTCAATTAAGTGAATGCAACGGAATTATAACGATAAGAAAGGCTTACTTGACAAATGTGATTTTTTTATAGTGGAAATACTTGATCTATTCTTTGTTAATAAAGTGTGAAAACCACTCTCTTCCAAGTTCTCGTTTGGAAGGATTAAAAGTCGTATATTGCTTTATTGATACTTTTGAATATGCTTACAAGAACACCCTGAAACTAGCCCTACTTCCCAAGTATCCTATGACTCTTGTGAACCGAAACTCTATTCTCAAACAACTATCAAACCTACGTCTCTCTTCCTTTCTTTCAAACTCTCGAACAAATCGTTTTCTTTTTGTTTCACAATGTCACTACTAAATTAACGAGCTAATGCAACAGTTCATTTGCAGCAGTTCACTCTAATGAAGCGGTTTTTTGCAACGGTGGAGCTAATGCAGCGGTTTTAGGTAATTTATTAAGTTTTGACGGGTGATGACGGAATACAACTCTAATTCAACGGGTAAAATAATCTAATGAAGCGGTTCTTTATAATTCTTTAAAAAAAGAAGAGAGAATTGTTTTTTTTTGGGAAACATAAGGCGCGTTGTTTGCCCGCCCTTCCCAAATAATCCCCGCTTCCCCTAAACCCTTCCAGATATTATATCTCCATCTCAGAAAATTTCCCAACCCTAGCTAGTAGAATCCCCATCGACTTGCCCCGTCATCGGCGGCTCACCATCTTGCAACCTCCAACAAATCTCCATCTCCTTCTTCTATTGAAAGCCCCTGCCGCCATTTTGATCTTGCTCGTTGCCATTTCATGGCCGAATTATACAGATGGATGCTCCTCGTTTGATCTTGTCTTTCTCCTCTTGTCAAAGCTCTGGCTCGATCTTTCGTTGCTCTGAAAATCTGAACCTCATATCTCCAGGTTTGTTCTTGATTTTGGTTTGTGAAATTTTTAGGGTTTTTCATGATCAAACCCGATATTAAGATGTAAGCTGCTAGATTTTTAGGGTTCTTCATAATTGGAAACAAATGATTTTTATTTTTGGATATGTCATTCACGAACAAACCTTAGGCAAGATCTTATTTTAAGCTGATAGGAGATTTAGGAAGTTGGTTGTTTTGACTGCAATGGCTAAGTTATTCCTTTTGATACAGAGGTTTTCAGCTTCATCTTTGTTCATTGAAGGCATCTATAGAGATATCAAAGAAGCATCTGTTAGCATCTAAAAAATAGTAAGTTCAAGCTTAACCCTAAACTGTTGCTTGTCTGATAATTATACCTTTGTTCAACTATTATAGAAATAATGTGAAGTCTGAATATATGTTGGTGAGAGTGCAAATCGCACAGGTTTTGACAGTGATTTCGTAGAAGCAAAAGTCGGCATTGAGAGAAGCTTTAAGAACAAGAAGCTTATACTGGTATGTATTTCAGAAAACCACATTACTAATTACCAACTCTTTAGTGGTTAGGCAAAGAGAGACATAAGTACCTAACTTGTATGACCATACTTGGATGTGGAATATTTCCTATAAACACCTGTCAATTTCCCTATTCCTACCCTCTAGTGTTAACCTACCATCAACCTTGAGCATTCTCTGCAATCAAACAACACACACACACACACACAAAATTAGCATTAAGATTTAGGTCATTTGCAAGTGAAATAGCTGTATAAAATGCAGCTGTATAAACTGTAATCGCTGCTAGGAGTGATGGTGGGAAATTGAGCATCTCATATTCCACGAATGATAGCTCATTATGAAAAAGGACAAGAGATCAAGTTGTTCCAAAAAGCAATTATCAGTAATTATATATGTATATAAATATTTGGCCCCTTTTCTTACCAATCTCATAATGCAATATTTGATGCTTTTAAATAAATAAAAAAAGCAAAATGTAACCACTGCTAATTCACTGATGTAATGAAATTGATTAGTTAATTTTTGTAATTGACCTTAATTTTTTGAAGGGGGTAAAATCTGAGTAGTTTATACACAAAAAGCAACCTTAGGATATAAAATGTTGAATGGGTGTTGTTATAGCCGCACACTACTTTGTAGAAGATTAAGAGGATTCTTTATGTTTTTAGAACCGTACTTTTCATCCAGCATAAGGAAAAAATATTTGGTGTGCAAGGGAAGAGGGATTGAATATAAGACAAAAAAAGTGTTGCTTTTTATCTTACATGTTTCTATGAAGTCTATGTTAGAGTTGTGATGCGAAAAGAAGCTAGGACAGCAAAGAAATCAGCTTAACTGCAGGAACAAAAGGTATGTTCTTTCCCCAATTTTAGATTGTATTGGTAGCAAGAGTTTGATATCCATTAGTGCCTTGCTTATTTAGTGTAGATGTTTCTTATACATGATCTCTGCTAAAAAAATCACAACAAGATGAGTTTGTTATATTATTGATCTATTTATAAAGTTATATATTTTTATTTGACATAGCATGATAGGTAAGAATTTTATGTATGCTAAATCTGAATAGTATTTTAGTGCCTTTCTTGGTTGGAGTAGCTTATGTTTCTTATACTTCATATCTAATTAAAAGAATAACATGAGCTTACTGAATTGATAGTATGTTTGTAAAATTATCTATTTTTAAATTGATATTCTTATAAGATATGAATCTTTTGACTGCTAATTCTAACGTGAAATTCAGCTTTCTGGTGCATATTACTACTTGTAGCCTTTGGCAAGTTTTTCATTACTATCACAACTCGAACTTTCAATTATTCAACTATAGAACTAACCAATATATAAAGTTTATCAATATATAACTACATCCTACTCGGCTATTGGAAGTAAACATACTAGCCAAATTACATCTATCCTGTACAACTACCAAAATAGATTGCATTGATCATGCCTAGAAAACATGTTCTATGAGATACCAAGAAACACTTAACCACATCAAAATTGTGGAAATTGAGCTACATCTAAGTAATTGTGGATCCATCCTAGCAAACAAAATGCTCAACAAAAATGCCTACACCAAACTGATCACAACAATAAGCTGAATCAGTGAAAAAAGTACTTGTTCAACATGTCTTGGGGTTATGTTACAAGTCTATACAGGGGGAAGTGAAACTCCTATCTTAAACTTTTCCAATAGACCACTTCATCAACTGATTTAAGAGGCTTTTAGGTCAAAAATTTGATATCATGAGTGACTGAATCACTGGACACAAAATCCCTTTCCAAGAGTTATCTAAGGAGGTTCTGCAAAGTTTTAGTGCAACATCCACAAATTTAAAATCAAGAGACACATTACTTGGAGAAACTTTCAGCTCTCCGGTGGTCCAATTTTGTCTTCCCATCTTTATTAGGATGCTTCAACCCTCACATTCTTATTTTCCAAGTCACTTTAAAAAGCTGCTAGGAGAGGGAAACCATATTCAACATTAGTGCTTCTTTCTCTTCTAGTTAAGCTTGTGAGCTCTTTAGCTGAATGAACTTACAAATTTATATGTAGCTAGACTGTAAGTCTGTAATATAAGCTTTACTGAGATGGTTAATTTTGCATTTAAACGGGTATTCATCTAAAGGAGTGAAGACCATCTGCATTTGTAAATGTTCTGTGAAATCATCTGGCATATGCCATACACACTTCTTGAGACTCTTCTTAGTGACTGAATCATTAGGCCATACACACTTCTTGAACTTTTAAGTTGAATATGCGCAAATCCATTTCTGTGTTATAAAACTTTTAAGTTGAATATGCGCAAATCCATTTCTGTGTTATAATTACCTTTTGGTTGCGCATACCATAGATGATGAATGAGTTAGTGCAGTATTACTCTCTATTTTCTGTGCACTGATCCCACATGATTTGGCCTATTTGGATTTCTTTAGTTTCTCAAGATCTTGCTAGGTTCCAGAATTCTTTTCAACTGGGTCATCTTATCTTTCTATCTCAACCCAATTCTTAGAACATCCACCTTTTTATCATGTGTTGGATTTTTAGGCAGATTAGGTGCATTCTATAACATCCACTTATATAATTTGATTGCATCATTGTATAATGTGTTGAAATTCATGCATAAAGAGAAGAATTTGATCAGAGTTCTTCTGGTGGAAGCTGATGATTCTACTCATTAAATCATTGCTGCTCTTCTACGTAAATGCAATTACACAGGTCATCTATTCTCTTTGCTAGAACGTTCAAGATGTGTTCTCTGATTTCTTGTGTGTTGCTGATTTTTAATATCTACCTTTAGATCATGATTTGGATGATTTTCGTGCTATTTAGTGGATGTATTTTCTTAAATTGACTTGTGTGCCTGGTTTCTGAGGGGGAATAGGATTTTGAATGGGGTAAGGTTTTCTTTCAAGTTGGAAGTTGAATCTTTTTGGTGTCGGATGCTGCTTGATTTTGAGGAAGAATGAGGCAAATAATGTGATTGAGTAGGGATTTAATTTAGGCAAGTGGGTTTCATAGAATTCTTACTCAGTAGCAACTCATTAATTAATTTTTGTAGAATTCTTGAAAATCATGCAACTGAATTCATCTCTGATAGTTTGTTTACAATCGAGCACCATCCTTCCAATTGTTGCTTGTGTCTTTTTTTTTGGTATTTTTCATACTTGCAGCTGCTTTAAGTCTTGTTTTTTAATTACTATTTTGCTAACTTGAGGTTGTTGTTGTGTTGGTATTTTGTTGCAGGTGTTTTGTCCTTGTAGTGTCGTGATAGTGTTATGTTGTTCTACAAGTTTCTTACTCTTAGTTGTCTTTTGTTGTCAAGGATAGACTAAAATTAATCTTGCAAGTTTTCTCGTACTCTTACTTTGCTTTTTATTTTAAGGTAATGTATGAATAGATGATCATTTTGTAAATGTATGAAATTTTTTATAATATATATTAAATTTAATTCTCTATGATTAATGTTATTATAATTTTGTTATGTCTTTTTATGGTTAAAACCGACAAAAGGATTGGATATAAATAGACACTAAATGAAAATTACCAAAACTGCTTCATTAGACCTAACAAATCCACTTCATTAGATATAGAAACCGCGACAATAGATTGCTAAAACTGCTTCATTAGATCCCTAAACCACAACAATAGATCGCCATAACCGCAACATTAGATCCCAAAAACCGTTGCATTAGATAGCCAAACTGCAGCGTTAGATCGCCAAAACCGTTGCATTAAACACGCAAACCGCAGCAAGATTCTACCGCTGCATTAAAGCATTGGAAAAACCGCCACATTATACATATAAGGCAACGGTTTTAATACCAAATGCAGCGGTTTTAGAATTTGAAAAGGACTGCTGCATTAGAGTAAAAAAACCGCTTCATTAGGCCTAATGCTACGCCAGCAGCTGTTGCGGTTAAAAACCGCTGTATTAGACTTAATGACCATCACCGTACCATTCGTTACCGGTTAAAAACAGCTGTTGAGACACAAGTAGGGGTGGGCATAGTCGGTTAACCGGTGTTTCGGTTAACGGGACATCGGTTAACTGGAACTTCGGTTAGTAAATTTTAATAACCATCAACGTACCATTCGTTACCGGTTAATCATGAAACTCGGTACGGTTTATCGGTTAACCGACTTGTTTTAATTTTATTTTTAATAAAAAATAGGATTGTTAATACAAAAATTACCTTATTTTTCTTAATTTTTGGATTAATTATCCGGAAAAAAAGAGTACATGAACCTACCTCAATTTAGTTTTGGATTAATAAAAAGTTTTGGATTAATTAACCGAAAAAAAAAATTTGTATCCAAAAATCAGATTTTTGGATCAATAAAAAATATGTACAAGATACAAGAGTTACGCTAGTTACCTTAATTTAGTTTAGACTTTAGATGTAATTTATTGTTACATGTATCACTGGAAGAAAAAAAAAAGAGTACATACATGTAATAACTACCACATCTTATATTTGATATTTGAAATATAAAATATTTAAAAAGGTACAATTTGGGGCAAAAGTGGCCCAATAAAACATTAAAGATTTAAAGGATCAACTATGTTTGTTTTAAAATTATAAACAGAGAATTACATGCATGTAATAATCTACTCAGTTCATTTTGCTGAGGCTGAGAGTATTGAAAAAAAAAATTAAACTATAAACAAAAAATATAATAATTAGTTTATTATTTTTTTAAAATGTATTTATTTTTAATTAAAACTGATTAGATATATAATTCCTTTTTAATAATATATAATACATAGTAAAAAAATTATCGGTTCATCGGTTAACCGACCGTGAAAATATTGATAACCGTATCAGAACCGTTGAAAGTATCGGTTGGTTAACCGTAACCGGTTAATTTTTTTTTTTCGGTTCTGTTAATTGTAAAAAGTGATCGATTTTTCGGTTCGGTTTTTCGGTTAACCGTAAAAACCGACGGCGAGCGGCCATAATTTGGACGTGACGGAGGTTTGCAGAAGGTGTAATACCCCCGTTTTCCCTCAGAGATATTACCGCCAGTCACCTCGGAATTTACACTCCGAAGCCACCCAAGGCTTTCACAGTATTCAAGATATGAATAATAATGATAATTCAATAAATAGTAAAACAAAATGTTCAACTTTCACAATCTTGAATAATCCAAATACTTGCGAAAAAGTGAGAATAAATATTCTTGAACAAAGCGGAAGTAAAATTCTTGAAGGCAGTTCTTACAGACCAAGGATCTCGACCTTAAAATGATAAACAATTTGTTCCAAAGGAAACTTAAATAGTCTTCAACTTCTTCAATCTCGAATTACCACTCCTTTACTCCCTGATGTTTCGTACGTATAGGGGCGGTTGACACCAGTCGGCCATGTAAAAGAAATAAGGTGGTTGGCCAGTGTAATGAAAGACTACGTAGGTGGAATTTTATGTGAGCTAGGTTCTTGTAATCTTAGTTGCATTATGGCCATCAATCTCCGAATGAAAGTCGGTCGATGGCATAACCCAAATAATCTCACAGAATGAGAAATATGATGAAGAGAGATTAGGACACCACAAGGCTGTGGTTCCTTAAGAACGAGAAAGATTATGTTGGGAACTTTAGTTATCAACAAAGATTTCGAAAAGCCTCCGTCGACTTATCAAATCTACAACCAACCTCACCGAGTGCGTGTTGTCCGAATTCAGATTGGAAAATAGATTTATCAAATTCGGGAGCCACAATGGCTTTCCAAGTTGCAGTCAACACCCTGAACACGTTTTAATGGGTGTGCATTAGCACTTATCTTATTTAATTACAAATCCTTGAATTCATGTTGGTAGCTTTTAAGACGGCAATGCGATATGCCATAAGATATAGAATCTCACAAAGGGCGTAAAGGGTTCCTAAGTCTCGATACAAAGCACTAGCTAGGTGACAAACACTCCTCAACGCGGTTGAGCAAGTAGGGTCATGACCAGCATTAAGGTCTAGGTCCATCCTGATGCAAAATATGAGAGTGAACCACCACTTGCCTTGTTTCGAAGGCGAGCGAAAATTATCTTAGACGAGCTTGCAATCCAACGATTAATTTCCTTTACCTGATTCACACATAAGATGCAAAATAAATTATAAGCAATTTATTTTGTTTAACTTCTCCCACTCGTCTAAGTTTAAATTTCTAATAAACTTATATTATTAACATTAATAAAAAATTTCTTTATTAATGTAGGACCTTTTCATTTCTTTGTATTGCATAGATTCTTTATCTTTATGCATACATATTAATTAAAATATTTACCCTATGTTATATCAATAAAAACATATCTTTTTGCAAAGTACACATTTTTAAAGCATAAAATCAATAATATTCATTATTTGTTTTCTATTTGCAAATTTTATAAGAAAATATATTTTCTGTTTTTCTTTCTTAAAAATATCATAAATTTTTTTTTCATCTTATAAATTAAGATTTAATAATATTTATTTTATTTGAAATACCCCAATTAATAAAAATACATAAAATAAGGTAAAAATGGGTAAGGAGGCAACCAAACGGGCCGGGTCGGGCCCGCGGGCCTACTACGTACAACAGCAACAACAGTGCGCGTCTCCGACTTTAGCAGCTTCGTTCTCCTCCGTTCGGCGTCGGTTGCTAACGGGGTCGGCGGCATTGGAACGTATAAAGTGGCGGTGCCTGGGGTGGCCCATGGTGGCCAGAAAACACCGCTGAACAGGAGGCTTCAGTGAGGGCGTTCAAAAACAGAGCCAGACTTTTATGTGGATTTCTAGCTCGATTTTTTTACCAAATCTCGATTGGAAAGGGAGTGTTTTTGTTTAGGATTAGATATGCAATGTCAAGAGCTATTTATAGGGCCAAGAATGAACTTCAACGCTAAAAAAACGAGCTTGAAATCCTCCATTAAAGCTTTGGACATAAATCCCTTTGATTTCGCCCATTTATGGGTGATTTATCACCAAATTTGATCGGAAATTATCACCCAAATTATCCCCTTGATTACTCCCTATCTTTTCCTTCTTAAATCCGACATTATCATCTTCAATTTGGATTTAATTTGAAGGATTTAAAGAAAATGTTGCAAATGACCTAGAACGACATAAAACGAGATTTTCGGTTCGATTTTGATCGAATGCCCCCAAATTGATTTACGGAACTTGTAGAGGGTGAAGAAAGTGACAAATAGGCTTTTAGGGAATCTATTTCCGTTAAGAAACGAGATTGAATTTCTCATTTGAAGTTCAAGGGTAAGGTGGGGAAGAAGATCCCCCATATTTGAATCTATTTTCAAGAATTTACATAAACCACCCCTCTAGTTTAAGAAATGAATAAGAAATGCCTTTAATATTAATATTTATCCTTAATATCTTTTTAAAGAATAAAAATTTTAATTCAAAAATATTTTTATAATAATTCTCTTTGTTTATAAAAATATGTTTAAACACTTTTGATTTTTTTTCTCTTAAAATTCTAATTTTATTTATTTTATTTTTCTTTAATATATGGCCGGGTAAGGTCCATTATTATTTCAAATAACCCCTTAAAGGTTAGTTGCTTAGTTTTCGTTTAATAAAATAACTTAGGTAAGCAATATATCATTATTATGAGAGTATTGCCACAATTTATTTTATTAAACAAAATAAAAGGAAAATTATATAATTGTCCTTCTTAAAAAAGATGGTTATTAGAGAAGGAGAGTGCATGCCATGTTGTTGATGGTCTGAATGGCACACTCAGCCTTACCGTTTTGCGCCGATGTATAGGGACACGCGCGAGAAGCGAAACGAGATCCCATGTTCGTGGCGAAAGGGCAAAAGTGAAAAAGTGCAATCCTAAATAGGAAAAGTGTAATGCAAAATACGAAAAGTGCACTACAGAATATGAAACAATACGAACTAGGAAAAGTGCACGTGCCTCACGTTATAGGATAAGAGTTTATTTCATTTGAACCAAACTCTATATTTATATGCTAAAAAAATATATTATTTTTTTTTAAAATATCATAAACTATGATTATTTTTAATCACTTTTTAGATATAATAGTTTTTTTTATATAAAATACATATAGCTATACATCTATTAATTTAAAGAAATATGTATTAGGTATGGAAAACATACTAGTTCCGATTAAAACACTTAGCATATATCTTTGGCCGTGGACGCTACTCCCAAACTCTGTGTGGATATCAATCAACGACAATGATAGGTCCATAAAAATTTCTACCCGCAATAATTACTCGTTATTTAGCTAGTGGACGGATCCGATTATAGTACTACTATGTACAATCATCGTCATAAATGTCACATGTGACAATAGTTGAAATTGTATACTCTGTAAACATCTTAGCTATTTTCATGCATGATTGATGTCCCTTGTGACAATTTATTTATTGTTTTTGCGTGTTCCGGTTAAAATAAATATTTTCAATATTTTCAAAAAAATAAATTCGGGTCAATCCAATAAGTTTCGGATGTCAGCCCAATAAATTTCGGGTTAGTCGAGTTCAGACTTCTCACAAAGCCTTAAGCAATCATTATAGGAGCTGAGTCTAGAACGAAGAAGAAGTCCAAAAAAGTCCTCGAATGCGAGTGTACGATCTCAATGACGGTGTAGTGATTGTTCCCATGTGCCAGGGAATTGAGCAACAATATGAGCGTAGAAGTGTAAGGTTTGATTTCCTTATTTTAGTTGATATGTTGTCCTAGTACTTAGGTTGAGAGTGTTCATTAGTGTTCCCAAAGTTTGGTGATGGTTGAGAATAGAAAAGTTTGAACTTTGTCTTGTAGTAGGTTAGAGAACTATCAATAAAAGAAGAAAGTTATTCAAAATCCTCCAAGCGGGGATAGATGTTTACACATACAACTAGTTTTGTGTAGTGGAGTTCCTCCATAAAGAAACTATGTCACATCCTATTTATTTACTTGTATCTATCTTCCGCTGCCTTGGGAACAATCCAACGTCTATTCCTCACTCTTAACTAACACTTTGGATCCAACAAAAACTGATCAACGATTGGGTTACTATATACTGGTGGATTTTTAAAAGGTAGGTAATTAACTACACTTAGACAATCGCTTGTTTCATTCTACCAAAAAAAAAGACAATCGCTTGTTTCCTTCTAATTTCTTTTTGTTCGGACTCGATAAATACCACTTTCAAATTACCTTTGTAATTTGATGTGCGTTATTGTACCATTATTCTATTTGTTTTGAAAAGAGAAAATAAAGAAGGAGATGATAACTAATTCTTTGTTTATTGAATTATCCCTTGCAACGTATATATATATATATAGATTAAAGATCTTGAGAAACACCTCCTTATAGAGAAATTAGTGTCATAATAAAAGC
Organism: Fallopia convolvulus; assembly: GCA_964016875.1. NCBI lineage: Eukaryota > Viridiplantae > Streptophyta > Magnoliopsida > Caryophyllales > Polygonaceae > Fallopia > Fallopia convolvulus. The sequence goes on along the minus strand of OZ024727.1, from coordinate 57,029,203 downwards.
CCTTAGATTAAAAAAAATTAATGGTCCAGATTTATCCAAATTAATTGAATTATTAGATTTTAATACTTTCTCTCTCCATATCTTTTATACTAAATCAGATTTATCTCTTCCATATTAATTATTTCCAAATAAAAACACATCCAAATCCATAATTTTTGCAAATCAGATTTCTCTCTCGATTCTCTGCTCTCTCCATCGTCGTTCATGCTCTCTTCTTCTCCCGCTCGACCTCTTCTTCTTTGATGATTCGTCTCCTACAAATTTCGTCTTCTCCGTCGTCAATTTCAACCCTGGATCTTCCGGCGATGGGCTCTCCTTCTTCCTCTCCCCCGATTTCAATTTTAACCGTGAATCTGAATTTACAACTAGGTAATTATATTTTTCTCGTTTTCTTTCAATAAATTGTTTGTTTTTTACATGTTTAATCTGCATTTCTGTTATGTTTCATACTGAAAATTTGTCTACTGTAGATTATAAATCCGAACAATAATCACGATTCAGTATTAACCGCGAATCTAGAGTCTTATGAAGTGGAATTGGAAAGCAAGCACTCCATCAATGTGTGGATTGATTACAAGAAGGATGAGATGAGGCTCATAGTGTTTGTGAGTAAATCCGATTTAAAATTCAGAGACCTCGTTAGAAAAACCTAGTAACTCGTATGCTTCGGTGAATGAATATATGCATATTTTATTTGAATTCGTAGGCATTTTACTCTGAACGTTTATGTGTTTTTTGTTGAATATACAATTCTAAATAGATTTGATTTGTGAATGAAAGAATAAGCATATTAAACGATTAAAATCCCTCTAAGAACGATTAAAATCTGCATATTGAGTATATTTTATCGAATATGCAATTTGAAGTTCTGAATATGCAATTTGATATTCGGAATATGCATTCTTAACAATCGAATATGAGGTTAAATTCACGTACTACCACCTATTTGAATCTATGTATATGCATATATTGTTTGAATTCGTAGGCATTTTATTTGATTTTTTATGTGTTTTTTGTTGAATATACAATTCTTAATAGATTGATTTGTTAATGAAAGAATAGGCATACTAAACGATTAAATATGCATATTGAGTATATATATTTTGTTGAATATGCAATTTGATATTCTGAATATGCATTCTTAACAATCGAATATGAGGTTGAAATTTACAAAATACAAGATATTTGAATTTGCGATTTTTAGACATGCAAGTTTGAATTTATAGTTATTATATTTCGAATGTTTATGTATTATATGTTGAATATGCAGTTTTGAAGTTCGGTAAATATCGAGATGGTTGAAGAACATAAAGAAGCCTAAGGAGAATGAAAGAAGGATGATAAAGACCAAAGATGACGCTTTACACTAAAGAGACGTCATTTTACTCTGAATGTTTATATGTTATTTGTTGAATTCGTATACATGAATTGTGAATCGAATATTGTATTTTAATTTTTAGCAATTTATGTAATGACCTTTTTTTTTTTATCATATTCAACATATTACAATTTCTTATTCAAGTTTCATTACACTTATATTCGATACGTAGTTTTATTTCCAATAAAACAAAACATAATACACATTCAAGAAAGTGGACTAGATATTCAAACCATGACAAATACGAAAAACGTTTGAATAATATTCAAAAAATGTTAACACATATTCAAACATACACATGACAAATTCAGATATTTATGCACTCGAATATTGAAGCAGTATAATCGAATTTACAATGAGTAACGTTGAATGTGTGAAGATTTTTTCTGATTTTTTCGTAAAATCTGTTAAAAAATTCAAATTTTATCCAAAAAACGCCCCCTTAAATTTAGCCTAAAATCTAGAAACTTCCATTTTAGTAAATATATCATTCATTTTTTCTTTTTTCCTATTATTCTACACCCTAATCCTAGCCATCCATTCTTGCAAATCCAACGGCTCTTATTACGACTTCCGTTTCTCTGCAATTTACGTTTCTCTAGATCCCTCCCCTATATATATATACATGCTCTTCTTTTTTTTTTGGTAGAGGAGAGGCGGTACTCTCCGGCCCCTCAAGGGGGCATTTTATTAATAACGAAAAAGGGCTAAGTAGTCAGCAAACGGGGGATATCCCAACCCCTAACATCAGCAGTCAACAAAGAAATAACACCCTCCGGCGGGTCAAGCAATACATGAAATCCTAGGCTAAAAGAAAAAGCTAAGGAAGCAAGAAAATCAGCAACAGAGTTTGCTTCTCTATAAATGTGACGGATCTGGACAATCCAGTTCCTACGAATGAAGTCTTGGCATTGAACAACCAAGCTAAAAAGAGGGTGGTAACGATCCACAGGTTTATTAAGAAATAAACACACAAGTTGTGAGTCTAATTCTAGATAAACCCTCCTGTACCCCCGTTCCTAGGCGAGGCGAAGCCCTTGAAGAGCGCCCCATAATTCAGCCATTGAACCATGCAAATACCAATATGATGGACAAAACCAACCTGCCAACGACCATCACTATCTCGGATAACTCCCCCAGCAGCAGCCGTTGCATCACCATGAACAGAGCCATCCGAATTAATTTTGACCCATGAATCTTGTGGTGTTGACCATAATATATAATGCTCTTCTCTTCTTGCCATATCTGTTCCAGCCCTTTCTAAATTCATCGCCCGAGCACTCTCACCCGCTTGCTCCAACACCCAACTAGAACGATTACCTAAGAAAGGCGTATTTTCAAAAACACATTGGTTACGCCACTTCCAAATCCACCAAATAGCGGTAGCAAAAATACAATTCCAATCACCACCACTGCTATGCTTTTGACAACAGGAAAGATTAGAACGAATCCAAAAGGCGAAACTAGACTCGAAAAAAACTTCCTTGGCAAAAAGAGGGTGAAGATCTTCCCAAAAACGCCTTGTGATATCACAATCGCGTAAAAGGTGGATCAACGACTCCTCCTCGGTAGAACATATCCAACACTCAGCATTCTCCGCAAGGTGGCGCCTAACACGTTCTTGATTGGTGAGTACAACTCCCTTAATAACCAACCAAGAGAAGTAGCGAGCACGCTTGGAAATCTTAAGAGACCAAATAAACTTGTAAATAGACCAATCAGTGCGAAGTAAGGCACGTGCAGGCCCCACCAATTTATAAGCCTCCTTAACTAAATATTGACCAGAGGAAGAATTCTTCCAAGTTAACACATCAAGGGCGTCATCCCGATCGAACAACTGCACAACAGCTAGCTTCAAAAGAGAGCTAGGGGCAAAAGTGTGCCGAGAAAATCCCATCTCCATCCCACACCAACACTCCAATAATCGGCAACAACGAGCTGATAGCAGTCCAGCTGAATAGGAATAGTAGCCAAGTCAAGCAAACAGCAATCGTGCAGCCAAGCATCAAGCCAAAACCGAACCAGTCTACCATTACCAGCACACCATTTAGCGCCCGGAATCACCACCTGATTGACCCCAGCGACAATACTAGTCCAGACGTGAGATTTAGGCATGGACATTGAGCCCGAAGGGCGTATATATTTAGCCTAAAGAACATCAGTCCATAACATATTCGATTCTGTTAAGAATCTCCAGCTCAACTTTCCCACAAGTGCAAGGTTAAGCTCGTGCATAGACCTGATTCCGAGCCTACCAGAATCCCTCGTTTTACTCACCTCTTCCCAGCTGACGAGATGAATTCGACGACGCCCCTCATTGCCGCCCCAAATAAAATTACGGGTCAGGGCGTCAATTTTAGAACAAACTTCCTTAGGCAAAATAACGGTAGCCATAGTATAAACCAGCAACGAAGATAAGACCGATCTAGCAAGAGTAACCCGGTCAGCAAGGCTAAGAAAGCGCCCCTGCCACCCCTGAAGACGGTTTGTGATCTTCTCCAATAAAGGTGCAAAAGTATCGGTTTTTACTTGGTCATGAAACATCGGCATCCCAAGATACTTGCCAATATCCTGAGTAACAGAAAATCCACACTCTGTCTTGATACGCTGAACCAAGCTTCCAGACACATTAGGTGAGAAGAAAATCTTAGACTTAGCAGTACTGACTTTCTGCCCTGAGGAGCCACAAAAGACGTGTAGACACTTCTGAATGACTCGAATCTGCTGAACAAATGCCTCAACAAAGAGCATAATATCATCAGCAAACAAAATGTGCGACAGAGTCTGCAACAGCCCAGGAAAGTCAGTACTGCTAAGTCCAGGAAATAATCTGACTGAGTCTCTCAATACAAAGCACAAAAAAGTAAGGTGAGATGGGATCACCCTGACGCACTCCCCGAGATGGAGAAAATTCCGAGGTAACCTCCCCATTCCAAAGGAGCCGAAAGGAAGTAGAATGAAGGCAGGTGCAAATCCAACTGACCCACAAAGCTGAAAAGCCAGCATCAATCAGGGTGTCCTCAATAAAATCCCACATGAGCCTATCATATGCTTTCTCTAAATCAAGCTTCAACAACATCCAACCCTTTACACCTCTTTTGCGTTTCATTGAATGCAAAACATCCTGGGCAAGAACAATATTATCAGTAATCAGCCGACCAGGAAGAAAACTTCCCTGCATAGGACCAATCAAACGAGGAAGAACCTGTTGTAAGCGGTTGACCATAATCTTAGTGATGACTTTGTAAACAACATTACAAAGGCTGATAGGCCGAAACTGACTAATCAATTCAGGCTCATCCACTTTAGTAATCAACACAATCAACATATCATTCAAAGAGGCCGGTAACACAGCAGTAGAGAAAAAATCACGAATAGAATGTATCAGTGAGACACCAACCGTCGGCCAACATTTTTTGAAAAACACAAACTGAAACCCATCATGTCCCGGAGCATTTAACGAGCCCATCATTTTAAGGTCGCTAAGGATTTCCTCATCAGAAACAGGAGAATCCAACTGTGCCCAAGTTTCAGCTTCCAAAACCGGAAAATTACCCCTACTACAACGAATAGGGAGCCGATCAGCGTCTGGAAAAGTATACAGTTGGCTAAAAAATTGAATTGCATGATTCTCAAGAGCGTCTTTATCTGTAATCCAATGCCCAACATTATCACGAAGAGTTTCAACGCGATTTCTTCGGCGTTTGACGATGGTGGAAGTGTGAAAGAATCGTGTATTGCGGTCCCCAGATTTTAACCAATCAATACGTGATTTTTGGAGCCAGAGTAGCTCCTCACGCTCCATAACAACTTCAAGTTCTTTCTTAAGAGCAGCTTCTGACTGCATAAGAGAATCCGACGGCCCTATGGAGATTCTGTATTGGACATCTTCAAGCTTAGACATCAGACTTTGCTTCATAAAATGGATGTTCCCGAAAACTGTTCGGTTCCATTCAATTAACTTATCTTTCAAATCCTCAAGAGTCGAAACCGTACCCATTTCATGCTTCCAAGATGTGTCAATGAAGGATAGAAAATCAGGATGCGTTAACCAGGCCGCTTCAAAGCGAAACGGACGCCTCCTCCTATTGTTACGAAGAACAGGCTCAAGAGAAAGTAACAACGGAGAGTGATCAGATGAGAGTTTGGGAAGATGTCTAACCAAAGCCTCAGGCCAAAGAAGGCGACCAGCAATGTTGGAGAACACCCGATCTAAGCGCTTTTCCACCAAAGTTCTGGAAGAATTACCCCGGGACCAAGTAAAAGCTTGTCCAGTGAATCCCAAATCAACTAAACCCAAGTCATGAACCACCTGATTAAACAAATGGGAGTCCTCAGTGAGACGACCGGAACCCCCACGTCTCTCATCTGTATTCAGAATACAGTTGAAGTCGCCTCCAACCAACACATGTTCATTAATAGATCTACAAACGCAGTGAGCTTCTTCCAAAAGCGAACCCTTCTCCCAGGGGAGGGGGGAGCATAAACAGGAACGAGGTGAATCCTGGTTAAGCCACTGGTAACAATAGCATGAATAAAATCATTATGGAGATTAATTACTTGCAGATTGACACGCTCCTTATTCCAAAGCAGCCAAACTCCACCCTCCATTCTAACCGCTTCAATGCGAATGCATTCCTTTAAAATAAGACGACTACAAACATCCTACGCTTGTTGACCGGAAATTCTCGGTTAAAAAATAGCCATGGCATCAACTTTATGACGACGAATCATATATCTCGCCGCCCTACGGAAGTTAGGTTTCCCGGCCCCGAAACAGTTCCAAAAGAGACAAATCATTAACAACCGGGGAGGTAGCGGACACTACAAACCCGGACGGTTGAGACTGTGAGACCAGGGACGTCGCTCCCTGATCAGTCATAATTTTGTCACTGTCGCTTTCACCATTCTCAAGCATGCTGTCATTCTGTGGAGCCACAATCTGCACTGCCATAGTAGTGTCCCGATTTTGCATATTTACAGACATCGTTTTTTCTAAGCTTGCTGTGGAAAACTTAAAATCAGGAGCGTCATTCACCCTCGGACGTTTACCCACATAATTGTTCAGCTGAGGCGGTCTGATTTCTAACAAAGACGAGTCAACTTGCTTCCCCTTTTTCCTGTCATTCTTCTTCTGCGTTTTGGGTTTAGGCGTGGCATTCACGGTAGGGTTTACTTTCCCGCTAGAGCTTGGCTGAGACCGAAAAGTTGGAGTACTTTGAAATCCAGTAGCATTAACTTGCTTCTCTTGCTTCTTTTTTTCAGAGAAATTAACATGTCCATATTTCTGAACCTGGGCTACAGGTTGATGACGAACCTGTTGCACAACAGATTTAGGCGGGCCCGAATTTGCGTCAGGCTTTGACGGAGCTCCACCAGTAGCAACACTCGGTTTTCCACGACGGCGCCGCTGAACCACCGTCCACTGACCATATCGCGGGTCATTATCCGCTGGGCCAAGAGTGGGTGCCGGGGGTTCAAGGATCGCAGGACTCGTGGAGGCCACGTTAGGGTTTACCGTTGAAGCTTGATTAAGAGGGCATTTACCCTCTTGATGCCCATATTTGCCACATTTAATGCAAATAACATGTAGCCCCTCATATTCAACATGGAATTTGCATCCGTTAACTGTGATGGAGCCCTTGAGAGGTTTCGGGATATCTACTTCAACACAAATCCGAGCAAACCTGCACCGGTTTGAATACAAAGTCTTCTTGTCAACCTTAATTGGCTTGCCGACACTAGCGGCAAACGTCATCAACATTTTTTCTTCGTAGAGAATCATGGGTAAACCAGAAAGTCGCACCCATGCCGGGGTAGTTGTGATAACATCGGTGAAAGGATTGAATTCCGGGTTCCAAGGTCTGATAATCAAGTAGTTGCCAAATATCATCCAAGGACCACCCATAAGAGCCTTCAAGTAATCATCCTCATTGGAGAAATTCACAACATAATACCCATTAGGAAGATCCGCCACGGACATCTTACCGCTAGGGCTCCACATCTCTCTAAGCTTTCTGTCCATGACAGCATGCGACACCAAACTTCCCAAAGGTTTCACAATCAAAGATGACTCCCAAACAGTAGTAAGAGCCTTGAAGACTTCGATTTCAACTTGGAAGACGGGATCACCCTCCTCCCCATCAGGAAACGTCATCGCCACTTTCCCTTTCAAAAACTCATCCGAAAGCACCATTCTTTCCTCACCATCATCACCTCTCACAAGGTCTCGCCAAGATTTCACCAGTGGCGATTGCCCTAGCACAGAACCTTGGACATTGGTTTCAACCCTATGGGTGTCGACTTGCATCGTCTCACCCGCCAGAGCAGGATTCGGCGCCGCCGTAGGGCCGGCCAACGAGTCCCCCATTCGAGCTCCGATAAAAAAACCCTATTTGCTGAATGTTTACGTGTGTCGCCAAAACCAGCTAAAAAAATTATATACATGCTCTCCTTAAAATAACTTAATACGTGCATCACGTTTAATACACATATGTAGTTAAGACTCTATTAATCTGCTCATACTGAATTAATTAATTCCATAACCCAAGGTTTCAGATCATTCGCATATAGTAGAATTAATTATATGATAAAAAAATTCTTAAATTTCCGGGTAAAAAATAGTAGTTGACAACTACCTATAAGGAAATAATTATGTATTAATTATTTCCTTGTAATTAGTCTATCAATTATCTTTCAATTAGCTTGATTGATTAGCACAATTATAGGCCACAATCACCTTGATTGATTGTGTGCTCCTTGTATAAATAAGAGCCTTCATGACATTATTCGCATATAGTAGAATTAATGGCTCCGTTCGATTCACTAGAGATTGTCTCCAAGCATAGAGATCGTCTCCAAGCTTGGTCTTCGGGTCCCTCCGTCCAGCTTGCAGGAGAATATTGAGATCATATATTATCTTTTATTATAGCTAATATCTTTGTATTAAGGTTAATTATATTCTCATAATATTCTAGGATATCCTCCAAGAGATCTTTGCCTTATTACTCTATCAATTCATGTATAAATATCCCTCTACATTGATTAATAAAGTTATGCAATTCTACACAACTCTATTATGGTATCGGAGCAATTTGCCTAACGGCTTTTGATCCTCCATTTTTTTTTCCATGGCTTCTGATGTATATGATCAGTTTCCATTAACTACCACCAAATCGAAAAATTCGCTTCCGCAAAACTCTTTCGTTCAAAATGAATCCAATCCACTTCATTTTGCCACTAGACAAAGCAACATCAATTCCGTATCACTACCAAGTGACTCCTTCACAAAACATCAACAAATTAACTGTCCGATATTGCTTCCCGACATCTCTGACGAAACCAGGATCGCCTCTCGGCATATCCGACAAAACCAAGATCGCCTCCGTGCGACTCACAAAAGCCCAGATCGCCTCCGGGCGACTCACACAAATCCGAGATCGCCTCCGAGCGACTCACACAAAGCCGAGATCGCCTCCGGGCGATTCACACAAATCCGAGATCGTCTTCGGGCGACTCACACAAAGCCGAGATCGCCTTCGGGCGACTCATACAAAGCCGAGATCGCCTCCAGGCGACTCACACAAAGTCGAGATCACCTTCGTCTCCAACAAAGGTTGCCCCGGTTCGATCAACTCATTCACAAGCTTGGACTTTCAACATAGCGTCGCGCTTGAGGGGGCATATAAGGAAATAATCATGTATTAATTATTTTCTTGTAATTAGTCTATCAATTATCTTTCAATTAGCTTGATTGATTAACACAATTATAGGCCACAATCACCTTGATTGATTGTGTACTCCTTGTATAAATAAGAGCCTTCATGACATTAATAAAATTGTCTTATTTCCTACAAATACAAAACTCTCTATACTATCATCTCTTTTCTTTAACTTCCACCTCAAACTACTCTCTTTTTTATTTTTTTTTGGTCAAGACCTCAGACTACTCTCTCATCCTCGTGGACCACAACCCTTTTTTTTTGTGAAGCACAATAATTTGTTCTTGGCATTTGATTTCAGTTAAGGATAAATCATGGCAAATCCATTAGCTTTATTTTCTAAAATGATACTCTCTCCGTTCATAAATACATGATGTTTTAGGATTTGTTTTAAAAATTAAGAAAGTATGTGATTTGACTTAAATACTCCATAATTTTGTGAATATCTTTCCTTTTTTATTTTATATGTTTATTATTCTTTTTAATTAATGAGGACAATATTGGAAAAAAATATGGTAAATTATGTCAAACATCAAGTATTATTGAATAAGAAAATCAAGCTAAAGCATCATGTATTTTTGAACGGAGGGAGTAGTTACTAAATTGTTTAACTTGTATGGTGTAGATAAGGAATACTGAATTATGCTTGATTCGGAATTCGTCTGCTTTGCTGGAGTGGGGATATTTTTTAAAACCCATCACGTGATAAAATTAAACCATCACGGTCCCTAAGTCGAACCATCGATTCTGATACCACTTGTTAGAGGGGATACGGGTCCAACTGCCAAACTTAGTATACAATTTAAATAAGATTCTATCCCAAAAACATTAATATATGCCTAAGCATAAAGCATGCCGTAAGCTCATGGGCAGCCAAAGCTAGCTAGTCTGTCAACGACATCGTTCGCTTTCCGGAAGGAATATGTGAACCAAAAAATGATTTCTATGAAGGAGATTGTTAGATATTTTTTTTATTGCATCAGTCAAGAAACTGTGTAGTAAAATACAAGTACAAATTTACGACAACTATCTTTTTCCACGATCAAAAATTTCCGCTACTAAAAATATATTTTTGTCAATAACATTTATAATTGTTGAAAACACTCGCCACCTAAAAAAATCTTGTAGTGCAATACATGTTTATGTTGTGATTCATCGACTTAGCTTTCATACATTTTGTTTTTTCCCCTTGTACAGTGCGTGATCATTGATAAAATCTTTACCGGGCCTCCATCACCACTTTGTTTTATTATCAACTTTTATCCATGCATTCATTAACTATAGTGTCCTCGTGATAATATGGACCATTTGGTTGATGTTGGTCATTGAGTATTCGACGTAGAGTCATCCTAATTGTAGAGTTAGAGTAGTTAATTGAAATGATTTCGTGACTATTACGATATTATTAATGTTGAATTGTAACATATTAGTAAATAAATAAGGAATTAGCAATGTTTCTTGAACAGTGGAAATAACAATAAATAGGAACACGGTATTTAGAGAGAGGAATTTTCTGTCTGACCAACAAATTATAGAAAGAAAAACCTCTATCCATAAGGCACCTTCTCGGAAAATTTCAATAGGTCACATATATATTAAGTTTCAACAAATATAACGTAAGTCAAGTTCTCAAGTTTAAGGCCTAACTCATCCGATGAAAGCTTCAAGAGTTCAAACCCTAACTCATCCACAACGGCACAAAAAATGGAGCAAGACGATGTTTCTGGGGTTCTCTTTTAGCTTTTTATAGCAACCCTATTGTCCCCAAGGAGATCGTTCGCACTCACCGGCTCCTCATTAAATGAAAAGTAGCGTATGTATCACTTAGTCTTCAACGGCTATTGGATACGGAAATGCCCAACAAGTTCAATCGCATGAATTGGGCCTAAGTCGCTCAAGAACCGGCCCAAAAGCAACATTCATCAATATATCCGAGAGCCATACTCACCAAGATGGTCTAGTAGCTCAAGAATGATCGAATCATGGTTCTTATGAGTTCGTCCATGGTATCGTGTGTGCCAAAGTCATGTTATAATAATTTGTTTGTTAACAATTACAATCATAGATTATCAAACATTTTTACACTTATGATAAGTGTTCACAACAACGACTATAATTAAGCTTCGTCAATCTCCGACCATTAAAAAAAACAACACTCAAAGATGAATTTCCATCCATAACCTAAAAATTCCATTAAATTTTTTTTAAAAAAAAACTGAATTTCTTAATTTTTTACCCTTAATTTATTTTTACTCAAGTCCACTCTACTGTATTATCTCTCTCGACTGTATTACACAATGGTTTACAGAGAAAAGCCTTTGAGATAATCGTGATCTCTCTTCGCCTTCTCCTGAAACTTCTTGAACCACCGATCCAAAATATCCATTGGAACCACCAACCTACTTCAATTCTGTCAACTCCACAAAACGACTGCTTAAAATTGAACAGATTCTCGCCAACCTTTGATACGCAATGTGATGGTTCGACAACTTCGGTATCGAGGCCCGTTAGCTAGGGAGCGTCGACCCTCGGTTTGTTTTAAGGACTATTGTCAGTAAATAATTAATTATTAATGTAACATTTTAAATAGAGTTTTATGCTCCTTTATGGTTTTCTTTCCGGTTCTTTCCCATGACGTTTTTATTGAACTGGTAGGGCTTAGTATAAATACTCTTTAAGTTGTTATGTTTTAATTAATCAGAAATTATCTTTTGCCCTAATTGTCCTCTCTCGTTCTTCCTCTTCCTGTCTGCCTCTTTCCCAGGCCTTAGGCCTTTCCCCTGGTTACTTACCTTGATCAATTGAGTGTACAAGCTAAACTAGTCTGTATCAACCTTGAGCGTTATTTGCTCGAAACTCTGATCTCCAACGGTGTCAAGCGACGGCAGAGTCGCCAGATCCTTGAACAAGACGTCGATATTCGCGGTGAGTGGCGCGGCGCCCGAGGCCATTAGCTGTGGTGGCGCACCGGGGTTGGCTCTGGGATCCGGCCAAGGGAGGGTGAGGACGGTTGAGGAGTAGGTGACGATGACGGCAGCGCAGTAGATGAAGGGGGATTTGGGAGACTGGATGTAGACGACGAGGGCCTTGTCAGCGGGGAGAGTGAGTCCCTTGAGGAGGAAGATGCAGAGCTCCTTGACTTGGGGGGTACGAATCGCCAACGAAGGCTTTCATGTCGAGGATCCAGTGAATGGTGTCGGTCTGGGAGAAGGTGGAGATGTCGATGGGGAAGCTCCGATTGGGGAAGATGTCTTATGGTTGATTCACGGCGAGTGGGGAGCGGGAATTAGGGTTACCAAGAGAGCTGGTCAAACACGAAAAATTACGCCATTTTCAAATCCACCAAAGAGCCATAGTGAAAAAATTGGCCCAAGAAAGACCATCTCTACGCTTATGAGCAGAAGTAATATTATCTCGTAGTAAGGCACTATTAATCCGCTCATACTAAATTAATTAATTTCCTAACCAAAGGCTTCAGATCATTTTTTTATGGGCTGGGCCTCGCCCGGTTCGACACTGTCATTTTTTTGTGCCTACGTCCGGACCGGAAATCGGTTGGACCTCGTAAAGGGTGTTGCTCCTCCCAGCCTCTCTGCTGCATACAAAAGGCTTCGGATCATTTGCCTACGATAGAATTAATTATATGGTCAAAAAAATTGCTAAAATTTATGAATAAATAAATAGTAATTGATCTAATCTATCTCTTACACTATCATCTCGTTTCTTTAACTTCCACCTCAAACTACTCCCTCATCCTCCGCGTGGTCGCGCGGACCACAACCTTTTTTTTGTGAAGCACGAAAATTTGTTGTTAGCATTTGATTTCAAAGGATAAATTTTGGCAAATCCATTTGCTTGGTTTCAAACGGTAGTATTCTAAAAACGCTAGACGCACGGATCCTAGGTGGAGAGGGACCATCTAGCAGCTCAATGGCCTAGATAGACGTCTAGACGGTCTCCTAAACGGGTTAGAGGGTTAGGTTGGATAGTACCTTCCAATGCTTAAACGGAGCGTAGACGAAGTTAGGCAGGATTTTTTAGAACATTGTTAACAATAGTAAGTTGTTTAACTTGTAGCGCGGGCTTGGTTGGGGTGAGGATATTTTTTAAATTCCATCACGTGATAAACTTAAACTCCGATCATTAAAAAAATAAACATGATAAAATTTGTTTGGAAAAGGTCATTTTAATTACTAAGCATGTATGCATCTTCCTAAATTCTCATGGCATATTTTGTTTTCTTTTTTTGTTGGAAAAGAGACAACGCTCTCTTCGATAAAGACAGGAAAGAAATTACAAAGCAACGAATGAGCCGTAATGTCATTTACATCCAAGTCCAAAATAGCCATTGGGCTCCTTTAACACATGCATGTATGCCTAAGCATAAAGCGCGTCATAAACTCATGAGCAACTAGTCATGGCCAAAGGTGCGGCCCGGCCCGGCCCGCACCAGCCCAGCCTGTTCATCTGGGCCAAATTGGCACGGCCCGGCCAACCCGCGGGCCAACCGGGCCAAACCCGCCCGGGCCATGGGCCGGGCCTGGGTTTGGGAATTGTGGCCCGGCCCGGTCGGGCCCGGAACAGCCCGGCCCAGCCCGGATAATTTTTGTATTAAAAAAATAAAAAATAAAGGACCGGGCTTATATATACCAGCCCGGCCCGGCCCGCTCCAGCCCGGTACAATACCGGGCCGGTCCCCGGCCCTACTTCTCCGGCCCGGCCCGGTGGTGGCCCGGCCCGGGCCCAGCCCAGCCCGACCCATGTCCATCTCTATGAGCAACCGAAGGTAGTCTATAGGGATGGACATTATTCGTGGGTGACCGCCCCGCCCGCTTCATCCGATCCAATTATACGGGTGAAAAATCGTAATTAAGCGGGTGATGGGTGGGTCGGGTAATGGGTGAAATGGGTGATGGGTCGGATATGGGTGAAATTTTATACCCGTTTAACCCGACCCATCACCCACCACACCCGGTTCACCTGTCTACTACCGGTAAAAATTTATCCTAAATTAAAATTAGGTTTAGTTTTTTGTTAGAAAAAAGTTTGGGACTTGTGGGCCTTTTTTAAAAAAAAATTGGGTTTTTTTTAAAATATTAAAACTATACGGACCCTAAAAGCTAAGTCCCTAATGAAATGTCATAACGATAATGTAAACGTTTTTGCTAAGCGGTCTGAATGACCTAAGAACTTGTTTCAATGAGAGGAAGTTGAGGATTACTGTTGGAACTTAAGCAAATGAAAGATATAGAAATTTGTGGGTCAACATATGTGAATCATCACAGATAAAATGCCTAAGCAGAATGAGTGGAAAAAAATGAGTACATAGGAACATTTCTGTTGGGACTTGGGGATTATTGTTTGTGGGTTTTTATCTTTACTTTGATATATGTATATTGTCTTAAGTGATAGATTGTGCTAGGACTTTATTATATGCACTTTCATTCTTTTACTTGGGTCCGGGTTGTGAGCTTATTGTTGAGTGCTTTTTAGTTTTAGATCATTTTCTCCTATTGCTTCATGTGGAGTGTGGACCTTTGTTGATTTGTCCTGCTTGATTTGATTTTGAGCTTACTCGAGGACGAACAAGGTTTAAGTATGAGAGAATTTGATATGTTGTGTTTTATACAGCATAACTAGGACTTTTTAGTACATCTTTTTATAGAGTTTTAGGCCTATTAGGAGCATTATTGAAGAATAGGTTTGAAGATCGAAGGTTCGAAGTTACAATGATTTGAGTAAGCCGAAGATTGTTGAAGGCCGCGATCGCGGTTTACACCAGTGGCGATCGCGGTTCACGTCGCCGAGAAAGGTCACGGTTTGAAGACGGCCGCGATCGCGGCCCTGCATTATGGCGATCGCGACCCTGCTGAAGTTGACACGCGTGATATTTTCCGCTTAGCTTTATTATTTTATATTTTATATCTTTTTATTTCGTTTTGGAGAAGACTATTTAACCTACTTTTCAACCTTTATTTTAGAGACATCTCTTAGACCTAGTTTTCATTATTCCAGACTTTTGTATTCTTTGTTTCATGGAGAACTAAACTCCTAGATTCTATTGAAGTTGAAGCTTTCAGATTCAAGTTTATTGTGAGATTCTACAATTCAGGTTTATTTCTACAGGTTATTTTAATTCTCTCATGCATAATTTATATTGGTTGTATTGATTCCTTCAGGCCTAGCTAACTTGTTGGAGTTTAATAATCTCTATTGCTAGATTTAGGTTTTCTCGTAGCAATCTTTGTAGCAACTCAATGTTTTAGCACTCGTTGGACTAAAACCATTGAGAAAGTGATTTGATTGCATGCTTATTGTTTGACTCGTTGGAACTCAATTTGCATGTATCCTATTTATCCTTGTTCTCATTGCTAATATTATTATTATTATTATTATTCATGATCGTTTCATGTTTATTTTGATATTAAGTATTTACATGACCCATTGGCTTGTTTATTATATATGATCAGGATAGGAATAACCAAAGGGAATAACTTGTTGAATCTATGATCATTAACTTGATGATAAAAGTGGATATTTGAATAGAATTGTTTTCCCTAAATTGATAAAAACTCAATCTTTGCTTTGTTTGCCTATTTTGTCTGCTTTAATTTCCCTAGTTTTAGATTAATAACCAAAAACTCCCCCTTTATTAATATTAAGTTGATAACAATATTACTTTGAATTACAAGTATCTCTTGGGTACGACCCCGACTTACCAACTATACTAGTTGTGTAACTAGGGATTTATATTTTGATTTGGCACGACGACTTTCAGCCAGTCAAATTTTGGAGTCATTGCCGGGGACACTTAGTTTTATTCTAAAGTTTTTATTGCTACCAACTCTAGTGTGGACCCTAGTTTATGGTCCACACTCGTGCTACTGATTCTTCTCTTTTGCCTTTTGATTCAGAAATTGAAAGAACTCTTTCCAGGTTGAGACGTGAAGCTCGGAATCTACTCCGTGAATTGCCATTCAACTTGAATTCTGCTGAAGTTGAGACAATGGGAGATCAGACTTTGAGGCAGCTGACTGCCCCAAGCTTTCAACAGCAACCTTTGGTTGTACAGTTCCCTGTACTGGATGAAGGCGTTAAATTTGAGTTGAAGTCCGGATTGATCCACCTTTTACCTCACTTCCATGGGCTTGGTGGAGAAGACCCTAACAAGCACCTTGCTGAATTTGATCAGGTCTGCTTTAGTATGAAACTTGCTGATGTAACTGAAGACTAGATCAAGCTAAGGGTGTTTCCTTTCTCTCTGAAGGATTCAGCCAATGAGTGGCTCTACTATCTTTCTCCGGGCTCCATTAATACCTGGACTAAGATGAAATCAGCATTCCTGGAGAAGTACTTTCCAGCCACCAAACAGAACAATCTAAAGAAGAGCCTAAGCAACATTGAACAACATGTTGGGGAGAGCCTGTACGATTATCATGAGCGCTTCAAGAGGTTGTGTTCTAGTTGCCCATATCATGGGTACTCTGATCAAGACCTGGTGCTTTACTTCTTTGGTGGATTGTTGGAACATGAGCGCAGAATGGTGAATGCAGCTTGTGGTGGAAGCCTGATGAACAAAACACCAGCAGATGCCCTTGAGCTCTTTTTTGAGTTATTTGAGAACTCAAGGCAATTCAACAAAAGAACTAGCGCTAAAGGAGTCAATGTTGTGGACTCCTCATCTTCTGCTTTAAGATCTGAGGTAGCGAATTGAAAGATATGATGAAGAGGTTCATGCTGCAAGGAACCCCTCAACAACTGAAGGCATGTGAAATTTGTGCTGACACACTTCACCCTATTGATGCACGCCTATTGATGCATGCCCACAACTCCAGGAACCTCAGGCTGAGGTTAATGCTGTAGGAGGTTATGGACCTCCTAGACCTCATTTTGATCCTTATTCTAATACATACAACACAGGCTAGGCAGCTCATCCAAATCTCATATATGTGAATCAAAACCAACCTCAATATAATCAACAAGGAGGAAATCAACAATTCAGGCAACCTTATGCTCCTAGACCTCCAGTTTAGAATCAAAATAATTCATTCAATGTTGAAGCTAGTATCAAGAACATAGAGACTCAAATCAGTCAACTGGCTACTACGATGGGCAAATTAGAGGCCAGAGATTCAGGTAAATTACCAGCCCAACCCATCAATCCAAGGGAGAATGTAAGTGCGATTATATTAAGAAGTGGAAAAGAATTGTCGAAAGTTAACGCGAGTTCAGAAGAACCGCGATCGGCGCCAAAACAAGGCACGACAGCGGCTGAAGAGACCGCGATCGCGGCCCCCACCAATGGCGATCGCGGCCCCTTAACTGAGGCCTCGGGATTTGAGAAAAGTTAAACCGCGATCACTCCCATTCTGGGGCGCGATCGCGGTGGCGATGATTTCCGAAAAAGTGAAGAACCGCGATCGCGGCCCTCTGATGGCGATCGCGACCAGGCCCCAGATTCCGACGATCAATATGTTCACCCAGATTTTCCTCCTATGGTTTCTCAAAAGCCACCCCCTCCCTTTCCTGAAGCACTCAAAGATACAAGGAAACCCGAGAACGACAAGGAGATCTTTGAGACATTCTCTAAGTGTGAGGTAAACATCCCTTTGTTAAATCTGATTAAAAGCGTTCCTAGGTTTGCTAAATTTCTGAAAGAGTTGTGCACAATTAAAAGGAACCAAAAATTAAAAGGGAAACAAAAGGTCAAGGTTAGTGAACATGTCTCTGCTGTATTTCAAAGGCGTATGCCTAAGAAGTGTAGTGACCCAGGCATGTTCAACATTTCCTGCATAATAGGAGACACTAAAATTGATAAAGTCATGCTTGATTTAGGTGCTTCTATTAATGTCATGCCTTATTCTGTTTACACTTCACTAGGCTTAGGACCTTTGCATGAAACTGGTGTTGTTGTTCAATTAGCTGATAGGTCTACAATCTACCCGAAAGGGGTTGTTGAGGATGTCCTTGTCATGGTTGATAACTTGATATTCCCTACTGATTTCTTTGTGCTTGACATGAATCATGATGTGCATGTTGCACCCATTCTGTTAGTTAGATCTTTCATGAAAACTGCAAAAACAAAAATTGATATGAGTAAAGGTGTCCTAACTATGGAATTTGATGGGGATATATTTGAATATATTATGGATAATGCTATAAAATACCCCCAAGATGATCATTCTCTTTGTTCCATTGATGTAATTGATCCCATTGTGCAAGATGTCTTTGATACTACTTATGGTGATGAGTTACAATCTGTTTTAGAGAATGACATTGAAATTTCATGCATGGATTATAATTTGCCGATAGATATCATGAGATCCTTGCTGATTTGAGTGTCTGTTGTGAGTCCCATACTGATGCTTTGGCCATTGGGCCCATACCACTAACTCTCCCTACCGAGAAATTGCTTCCTTCTGTAGTACAAGCACCAGAAGTTGAGCTTAAACAGCTCCCTGAACACTTCAAATATGCCTTCCTTAGAGATGGTGACACTTTGCCTGTCATTATCTCTAACAAGCTCTCCAAGGAACAAGAAAAGAAATTGGTGCAGGTACTAAAAGAGCACAAGACAGCCCTAGACTGGACCATTGCTGACATTAAAGGGATTAGTCCTTCTACATGTATGCATAGGATCCTCCTAGAAGATGGTGCCAAGCCATCTAGACAGCCACAGAGAAGGCTCAACCCACCTATGATGGAGGTAGTCAAGAAGGAGGTGTTGAAGCTCCTACAGGCAGGTATGATCTACCCCATCTCTAATAGTCAGTGGGTTAGTCCGACCCAAGTTGTGCCCAAGAAGGGCGGTATTACAGTGGTAGAAAATGTGCATGGGGAATTAGTCCCCACAAGAGTCCAGACTGGTTGGAGAGTCTGTATTGATTACCGTAAGCTAAACACGGTAACCAGAAAGGATCATTTTCCCTTGCCATTCATTGATCAAATGCTTGAGCAACTTGCCGGTCGTTCCTATTACTGCTTTTTAGATGGCTATTCAGGGTATTTTGAGATTGCTATTACACCAGAGGACCAAGAGAAGACTACATTTACATGTCCTTTTGGCACTTTTGCATACCGCAGAATGCCATTTGGATTATGTAACGCACCCGAGACGTTCCAAAGGTGTATGGTAAGCATCTTTTCTGAGTATATTGAAAATTTTATAGATGTTTTTATGGATGACTTTACAGTACATGGTGATGACTTTGATGCATGTTTAAACCATCTCTCTTTAGTCCTTCAAAGATGTGTAGAAACCAATTTGGTTCTAAACTCTGAGAAGTGTCACTTTATAGTTGAGCAAGACATTGTTTTAGGTCACATAGTGTCATCCAGGGGTATTGAGGTCGATAAGGCAAAGATTGATATCATTAAGTCCTTGTCTTATCCTACTATTGTGTGTGAAGTGCATTCTTTTCTAGGTCATGCAGGTTTATATCGCAGGTTTATTAAAGACTTTTGAAAGATCTCAGCCCCATTATATATGTGAATTGCTGAAGAAGGATGTGCCTTATGAATTCAATGAGGCATGCAAAAAGGCGTTTGATGAGCTGAAAACTCGCCTTACAAGTGCACCAATAATTCAAGCCCCGGATTGGTCTCAACCTTTTGAGATCATGTGTGATGCAAGTGATTATGCTGTTGGGGCTATTTTGGGTCAAAAGAAAGCTACAGCATCTCAAGCCTCTTCCGAGTTTTAACCCAACCTGGTTTCCGTGGGGCTTCGAGTTGAATTTGGAGTTTGGAGAAGATGCTTCTGGTTTGCCAATATCAAGGTGAAAATTTCTCATTTTTTTTCCAATTTTTGAATTTGGTGATATGTGATTGTAGAGAGCAGCACTCAGGGAACAACGATGCTGAAGAAAAAAGTGAGATAAAGAGAGGAAAAGTTTGCTTGGAAAATGAGGATAAGTGAGTTTTATTTTTAATGTATTTTGTCTATTAATTTTCTTAAATTATATTTTCCATTTTCCATTTTATTTTTTCTAGTCATACACATAGGATTACCATGTCATCAATTTTAATGAGACTTTTGTCATATGGAATATAGAGGCTAAAAATCGCAATCATTTAAAAAGGTTAGGTTATTATATCTAATTTTAAAACATTAGGCTAATTACCGCAACAGTCATAAAAGGTTAGCTTATTTTAAGCAATTTTGCCTTTTATGAAAATCTCTTTAAGGCTTAACGGAATAATAATATTGAACTCAAAGATATATCATAAAACTTTGCAATAGTTCTAGAAGTCAACAAGTCTCGGAGAGTAATAACTCGCAAAAACATGCATGAGTCACAAAGTTGAGTGCATACTACTACGCAGGACCGTGATAGATAAAAATTGGGAACGAGTTTAACAATATGTACTGTCTAGTTTGATTCCCTAGTTTGGGAAGTAGGTAAACCTAACTCTTTCAAAAAGGAGAAGCAACTTCATAAACAAATCCCAAATCTCGTCCTAGCGCATTGTTATGGCGCTCAACCTCCTCCAAGATCTCGAACGTCACCTAAACCTGACCATGCACAAAAAGCAATCGGAAAGAGATTCAAAGTGAGATGTGCACAGACGAAAAAGTCAATCAACCACGAAGGTTCTCAAGGTGCACTCTCAATCTCTTCCTAAGTTTGGATTTTAGAGCGAGTTCAGGGAATCACCGACGTCAAGCTCAGGGAAGCAAGGGCGAGAAGAAACGCTCTCAAGGCAAACCCTTGGAAGCACCACAAATGAATCCAACAAGGCAACAACCATCACAAGGAAGAAGAGAGGGAAGTTTTTATATGGCTTACTTACAACCATAAACCACGACGACATCGTTTAACTAAGTGAAGGAAAGCGGGTTATGAGCTATCTCCGGATGTCCAAGATATTGGGCTGTTTGGCCAATGAATCACCTTTGTGGATTAAGCCCAAGTCCACTAACACACATACAAGTTATTACATTACAGGCTCATAACCAAAACATAGGAAATTACATGTATGATAACTACTCTAGAGAGTACACACACGGACACATTTGACATTGAAAATGAAAACAACCAAACCACGTACCAAGAACAAACAAGATCAACGTACGTACTTATTCATGGATCTACAGATCTTCTTGGATGAGCTCTGTATTGAAGTCGAATTCATTGCAGCCGGAGTAGAGTCCGTCGTTCTTAGTATACTCCCTTATATTCCCATCCGTCATCAAGTCACGCACCTTGCACGTGAAAGGGACATCGCAATACGCCTTCTGGGCCACCACTTTCAATGTCACCTTCTTCCCCGGTGGTATCTTGATACCTTGCGTGTACGTGATTGTCTCCTCCTCCGTTTGCTCCTCCCCCCACTCCCACGTCTGAGAGTGCTCATAGGAAATATCAATCCCTAGCTTACCGATGACCGGAATCCCGGCCGACCAACTCACTTTCACACCAATATTCACAGTCGTGCTATTGCTCCATTTCTTGGTCTGAGATGTCTTGTACTGCACTTGGAAGCTTCCCTCCTGCTCGACGTCGGTGGAATTACTTCTAGAGTCGCTGAACTTCTCCACGCTGGTCGCACCATAGATTTTGGAGTCGGCTAGGTCGTACTTAGCGCCGGTGATCTCCCTTACGCGAACAGGCTCCCCGACTCTTAGCATGGCCCTGTCAGTAATGCTCGCGTCCATTGTAGTTACCGCGTCTTTTTGAAAAGGGCTGTCGGCACACGTAACGAATCTACCAACGCCCAAACACTTGAGGGCGATGTAGTTGCCGATCTTAATTGGAGCAAAGTACATTATGTCTGAGCAGATTAGGCTAATAATTTCACCACTGCTGTACCAGCAGTTAGCATGTGCATCGTCCCATATGGATATCTTTTGTGGAATGGCCGGATCAGCTGGTTCGATCTTATTAGTCACACCATATCCACCTATATCACTGTAATAGAAGGCCATAAACATTACTGGCTTTCCGGAGTATTTGTCGTTACACCCCATAAATGTAGCGTAGTCAGGAAGTACAACGGATGCCTCCACGTCAAAGGCCGTAAAAGCAAGATCAGTACAGTCCTCCTCCAGAGTGCCGCCGTCAGATGGGACGGCGACGAGTTTGTCACCGTCCGATGCCAATTTAGAGGTGTTGTGCACAGAGCGTTGCTCGGAATCGGAAACGTGCAGCAAGCTGATCTTGTAGGCCTTGCTCAGAGGCAGAACATCAGCATCATCATCACCATCCCCTCGTGCGGATTCGCCGCCGTCGAGGAAGATGGGCTTGAAGAGTGTGCAAGACCATTTCGATTGGTCCTCATCCGCCTCATTGCCTCCTGCTACGATGTTGTTGCTGTCTATCGATTTCCTGGATTAATTCATTACAATATCAATGAGCTCGTGAAACTTAAAAAATAACCACTTTTATCATTTCTCTTTTCCACATCATCTTACTCATCATCTTACTCTGTCCCAATTTCATTTAATGAAATCCGCTTAAATATCACCGAAATCAAAAAAACTCATTTTTTTACTTTTTCCATTTCTCAACAAACATACATCTCTCTCTCTCTCTCTCTCTCTCTCTATATATATATATATATATATATATAATTACATTTGTATACATAGTTTATTAATTCTAAATATTAATTTAATAATAAGATAGATAAAACTAATTTTATAAAATTGGTGAAAATTAAAATGGATATATGTATATATAACTAGTTTAATTTTATAAAAAATTAATTTTTAATTAAAATTATTAAATATATAAAAAAATTGGTGCAAATGAGCTTAGATATAAAAACATGAACTTTTTGTAATTTATTTAAGTTAAAACCATGAGTTATTTTAAAAAGTGGCTAAATATATGTTTGTTTACTCTCAATCATCCAAAAAAAAACTAATCTACTTAGCACAATACTAAAGTAGAAACCATTTATGTAGAAAATTTTGTGTCACTTGTCATCATTTGAAAATGTTAGAATTACTTTTTTATAAATTTTTTCAAAAAACTACCCACTTTTCCACTTCCTCCACTTTCAATGAAACTATTACAATATATTTTTTGATGAAAATTTAATTCTAAAATATTTTATTATTCTAAATTTTTTTGTATAAATGGTTATTTTGAAGTAATATAAAAAAATATTTTTAATGAACATTTAATTAAAAAATCTTAGTATTATAATTATCTAGCACAAATCATTTTTGGAATGTATCCAAACACTATTTTTTTATGAATTGTATCCAAACATTTTTATTATCCTAACCATGTCCTACAAATTGATATTTTGAATTTATCTAAATATTATTATTTACTCGATTTTTTTCTACAATCCAAAAGTTAGGAGAATATGCATGAGATTACACTTAAATTCATTTTCTGAATTCATTTTTATAATTTCAGATAATATAATTACAAAATAAATAAATGTGATAAAAAAATATATTTGTTAAGTGGAGTTATTTTATAATGAATAAATAATAATTATAAATTTAGAAGCACTACTCTACTATTCAACTTCTTAACTAACTACTCATGTATGACTTTTGCATTTTGAATTGAATTCCACTTTCCAGATTTCATATTGTGTTATATATATATATATATATATATATATATATATATATATATATGTTGTCTTTTGGATTTTTTTTTCTAAACACTTTGATTTTGACAATTACTCTTCGAGTGTTACAAGTTATTGTATCTATATGTTATAATCTAACAATAATATTTCAAATATTAAAAATTATTATTTTTATTTTTAATTAATCTATACAAATGAGTTAATCTATAAATTAGCTTATGAATTAAGTCATACATACATAATTATAATTATAGATAGGTAGACGTACGACGTGCATACATATACATAAGTATACTTATAATATAATTGAAATGATATCTTATACCTGGCCAAGTATTTATTGTTGTAGCAAGATCTTATGTGAACAAGCCCCTCCACAGATTTGGCCTTCTCCACCTCAAATTTCAGGTGATGGAATCCGACCTTAACGGACGACCCATCATCCGCAGCCTCGACAGTTTTGGCCTTCGCTTGATCGTACGAGAAGCCAAGGGAGGAGGGATTATCGCCGGACTTAAGCTGGGGTGGGGTATTTTTATTTTTATTTTTGGTTGAAGGGTGGGAATGTTTTATAATGCTCAGTTCGACAATTCGATACTTATCGGTGCTGATGGTTGCTTATTTTTCAAATAATCCGGAGGTGTTCGGTGCTGATGTTGATACTGATACGTCTTTCTTGCTGATATTATAAGCAAGGGATATTAAAAGGGTGAAAAGTAATTCTATGTGGACCCCACTTACTTATATTTTGATAGATAAGTTAGCTTATTTGAAATAAGATGGGGGATGCTGATTATTTTTCCAGCAGATAAGCATCGGAAATAAGTACCTTATTTTCAAATAAGCAAGTGTTACCGAACATGTACAACGATGCTTATTTTTTCAGATAACTGTGTACTTATAAGCAACCAAATAAGTGTTGTCGAACGGATCAGCCTAAAACCCATTATGTGATAAGCTTTATCTCCGACCATAAAAAAAAACATGGTAAAATTAATGTATTAGCTTGCATCTAACCAAATTCTCATCTACATGTTTTAATTAATATGGGTCGGTGGACCATACAATTTTTTTAAGGATATATGAAGTTATACTATGTATCACGTACTATTTGTATTAGAATATATACTCTTTTTGTTTAAATAAATTTGCTGTTATATAGTTTATTTTAAAAATTGAAAACATATCTTTATTTTATTTAAATAGTTTTAATTTATTAAGAAATTTTACGTTATATTGTAGATTTAAATAAATATTTTTAATTAATAAAAATATTATTGAAAAAATAAGTAACTTTTTTAATTTCTTTTATTAAATAAGAAAATCAAATTAAAATGAAAGGAGTAATAAAGATCGAGCAATGAAATCAATCCATTTCTCTCTTTTTTTCTTTTATTACTCCTTTCATTTTAATATGATTTTCTTATTTAATAAAAGAAAGTAAAAAAAGTTTTAACCCATTTTTTTCAATAATATCCCTATTAATTAAAAATATTTACATAAATATACAAAATAAGGTAAAAGATAGATTGAGGATATTTTAGTCAAATCAAACGATTTTCTTAATTTTTAAGGCAAATTCTAAAACGACAAGTTTATCTTAACGGAGGGAGTATCTTATATATATAGATAGATCGTTTGGATCATATCTTGGATGCAACCCGCGCTTGACACGTGGTCCCAGGGACAGAACCAGAATTTGATTTTTGGGTAGGCTGGTTTATCTTATAAAATAAATCAATACATTGTCTTTGATTTTTTTAGAGGCTCGATTCTATAATAAATTTCTTTAAGTACTTTAGAGATCAAATATATTTCGATAAATAATATTAGTTAGAGAAAAAATAATTCATTATTATAACAAATAAACCTTTTTGTACTAATTAAAATTTAACTATAAATATTAATATACTTAATTATTACACGGTACATTTTATAGTAGTGAAAACATTAAATAATGAATACAGTATATTGTACCGCATGTACAGAATAGGAAAAAAGGCGTTGCAAAAAAAATAGAATAGACGAAAAAGGAGATTTACTTTTAAAAAAATGAAAGAAAATGAGATTGGTTTTAAAAAACGGGCCGGCTAAGCGCCCCGGATAGAGTTGCTCAGCGTCCCGTGATTGCATCGAATTTTGAAAAAATACTATTTTGCTTCATTCAGCTTGGCCGAAGCTATTTTTTTTTTTTAAATTACACACTATTTTGCTTCATTCACCTTGACCGAAGCAAATATATTATTTATTATTTAATAATTTTAAGTGATTGTTAATGTTTTAAATTAAGTTTAACATTTTTTATATATAAGGTTTGATTTTATGATAGATTGGTATAATTTTGTATTTGTATTAGACATGTCAAAACATGACCCAACCCGACAACCCGAACCGTCCGATTTTTTCTGGGTTAAGACTCGAAAATTTTTGGGTTAGGGTCGGGTTCAACCCACTGGGTCAAATTTTATTGCGACGATGTCATAATGTGTCATACTATGTAACAATTGTTATTGCATGTTTTAATGCTCTAATTCCCGACACTGTATAATAGCGGGAAATGAAAACTTATTCCCGCTAAAAACACCCTAGAACTTATAGTTTAATATAGTTTAAATATTAGTTTAGGGAAATTATTCTCAATTATATTTTAAAATATCAATTAATATAATTTTTTATTTTTAAATCAATGTTTTAGACCAACTTATATTGTTATTTAAACTTATTTTAATAATAATTGAAAAATAAAAATTATGTTATTGACCCACTGGTCAACCCGAACCCGTCCGATAACCTGCCATGACCTGGCCCGACTTAACCCGTAACCCAATTGACCCGAACCCGTTTTGAACCTGAACCCAAAGCCGACCGACTCAACCCAATTGACAGGTCTGATTTGTATCTTTAATATTAAATTTTAAAGTTAGGGTTGAGATTTTTATTTATATGATTTTGTTAATTTTTGGGTTTATATATATATAAAGGTCTAAGTTATAAATTTTAAAAAGATTTAAGTGCTTTAATATAATTTGTGAAAAAAAAGTTGTCTAAAAATAAAAATATATTGTTCAGCTTACATAACCATATCAGGGGTGTGAGAGCGACGAGTGCGTCGAGGTGGCGGGTCTTCCACAAGTGGGAATGGAATGGTGGGCATCGTGAGAAAACTGTGTAGTCCGTCCACAAGTCGCGCCACTTCGCCTCCTAGTTGCCTCAAGTGAGCATATTGGTTCGCCAGACCATGTATATGATTCATGCGCTGTTAAAAACAAAGAATAATTTATGAGAAACTAACCAGACCAATTAAAATATATAAATAGCTTAATATATGCAACTAAAAGTTTCCGCACAATTTGAATATCCAATGAAGCCGGTGCTACCGTCTGTCGATTGGCCATTAGTTCCGCTGAACCCCTTAGTAGATATGGATGAGTGCGTTGTAAATGCCACTATTGGTAGTTATCATCCATTGACCAAAGAAAAGTCTGTTGATCTCCCATTGGATATAAGAAGTTAAAGTGTTGATCCCAATGGTCGTCCTCGGAACTGAATTCTAATGTGTAACCACTCCCCCTAAGTGTCTCTTTACAAACCACTGTGTGGGCCGTAATGACTGGGAACCTAGGGATGCTTTGACGATGGTGGAAATTGGGAGGTCCCCATTGGCGGGACTTGAGAAGTACTAGTCTCGACATAAAACATAGATGGTGGAAATTGGGAGGTCCCCATTGGCGGGACTTGAGAATTACTAGTCTCAGCATAAAACATAGATGGTGGAAATTGGGAGGTCCCCATTGGTAGGACTTGAGAAGTCCCAGACCCTTCATAATACATTGATGGTGGAAATTCAGAAGTCGCTGCAACTGGGATGTACCACGACGATGGGTTAGGGTGGGTCTCGACGTTTGGCATCGACAAGTTCGTCCTATAGTCTACAATGCATTCCAAATGTCATCACTGACCGAGTGCGCAGATAACTGGTTTGGAGAGGTTATAGGATGATAGCCTTCCATAAGCTCTTCCATGGTAAACGGGATATTAGTCGGCATTGTCACTTCGGCCTCATCTTCGGTCTCGTCTTCAGAGGACTCTACATTGCCCCTATCTTGTATGATGAGAGTGGTACGGTTAATATTAATGTGTTGGGGCCAAGAAAATTGAGCCGAAGACCGAGCCGAAGATAAACCAAACGGTCTCTACATAAATTTAACATCCAATATTAACCAAACAAATTTAATATTCTCTATACTAATATCATACTAATTATTAATATACACTTAACGTTCTATATACATTGCTTAAAAAAACGTTCTATATACATATATTTAACATCTATAATACTAAATAAACTTAACATTCTATATAAACTTAACTTTCCTACGCTCTTAATGGAATTTTTATAAAACTAAATATACTAAGTAATTTCGCCAATTTTACATGTATTACATGCATGTAATTTATGTAAAGTGTGAAACGTTTATAATAAAATTATAATTAATTAAGAACAAAGAGATCGACTAATTTATATTTTTAACATTATAAGATAAATTTTATATTATCATTTTTAGGCAAATCTTATATTCAAATCGTTACACTAATTAATTAATATTATCATTGTCTATAAGCTCTTTGTAGTTCACTTTGCACATTTGAAAAACCTAACATCTTCTTTTAACCAAAATAAAGCCTTATATTTTCCTGATTAAACTATATAATTTAATCCAACCACCATGCCGAACTTTCTGACATCTTTAGACCTTGGGCATATGCGGCACAATTTCGCATAACATGCACCCAACACAATAAGTGTTGGGCATCTGGAAATAGAACTCCAATTTCATTCATTTCAGCGAGTTTCAGGTCTGTCACAATTGCTTCTGGCCTTTTACCTATATGTCGATACAGTTCGCTCAGTTGGCCTAAC
Organism: Fallopia convolvulus; assembly: GCA_964016875.1. Taxonomy (NCBI): domain Eukaryota; kingdom Viridiplantae; phylum Streptophyta; class Magnoliopsida; order Caryophyllales; family Polygonaceae; genus Fallopia; species Fallopia convolvulus. Next base: position 57,000,627 of record OZ024727.1, on the reverse strand, counting down.
ACTCATTCATAATGATCTTGGTTTTCCCTGGCCATAAAAGCGAAAGCGATATTGTACGTATGATTTGTACAAGTAAAACCCACCATTTCACTCAATGGAATATTGTACCTGTCATTCAATTCAATTTAGTTAGTATGGACAATTGAGAATTTAATATATATAAGACGGTTAATAAATACTTACATGTTTGTCTTGTATGTCGTATCCATAATTACGACATACGGGAATAACTTTAATAATTGTAGTGACTTTGGGTGGGCAAAGAACAAATCCTGTATCTCGTCACTTCCCGGCACAGTTCGATAATCAACATAGTAACCATTACTCTTCAAGTAATAAAGACCAAATTGGGTTACTGTCATTGAGCCCATCTCCTCTTTTAGAATTCGTTGCCGGTAATTGTAGATTTGCTTCATTGATGTAGTGTTTTCAGGGTACTTTTGTCGTATAAAGGACATAATATTCCTCGGCTCTATGTTGGCCCGACTCAATATCCTCAAGTCCTCCAATTCATCTGCGGTCATCCGGCCAACATAAGGATGTCCTTCGAGTGTGGTAGAGACAGCATGGTTGTGTCGCCCACATTTCACTGTTAACACCCATTTATGGTTCTTCCTTTGGCTGCTCCCAATCAACTCAAATGGGCAATATATCTTCCTACTCTTCGGTTCTAGGTTTAGATCCCAAAAGTTTTCACTTTGAATTATAGTGCCTGATTTTCCTTTCTTCTTCGGCTTGTACACACCCGAAAACTCGCATGCTAATAAAACTTTTGTGTCCCATGAATTTTTTATGACTATCACAATGTATAGTCTTCGCCCTACCTCACGGGCCCATTTTATCATTTTATCTCAATCTGACCATTCCTCATCGGTTTCAAAATTGCTAGAATAATTTGTAAACTGTAGACAATACAACATCATCAAATAAATTATTTTATTATATATCCATTATAAATTTAAAAAATAGGAATATATATATTGATTTATATATATGGATTGTAATTGTTTCTTTGAATCGATTTTTTCCCAATTTACACTGCGTGTAAACTGAAGAGTTTTTTTTCCTTTTTTTGATTTGATTTTTTTAAATCTAGGGTGAAATATTCCGGTAGGAGTATAAAAACAAGTGAAATATTTGCAGCATGTAAATTAAAGAGTTTTTTTTTTGTTTTGAATTTTTTTAAATATGGAGTATGTATAGTATATTCTAACGGAATTGGGTAAAAAAATGAGTGAAATATTTGGAGTTGTAAAGGGAAGAGCCTTAATTACTGTGGGCTTGGCCTAAACATGTAAAAAGAAACGGAGGGAGTATTAGTTACCTCTTCCAACGGTGTGTTAAATTACCCTCATGTTGATAAACATACTCTTCTTCGTCTTCATTCATATCTATTGGAGTTGTTTGTAAAGATATAATTGAGTGAGGATTAGGATCGTTGTTGGGGTTTTTTCCTTTCGACCCCTTTTTAAACTGCATACAACATCAATTTATCAAAAATACAACCTAATATTAGAATTAAATACATGATTAAAATAAATTTAACTTTATCAAGCATATACAATAATATAAAATTAATACCTTAAATAGATCGAAAAAAGAAGACATGTTGCTTGTAATAAATACAATAACCTTCTCTTAATTGATCATAAATAATCTGATTTTTTGTGTTTGGTAATGGGGAGACAAAACCTCTATAACAAAAAAATGCACGAATGAGAGGAGCACATTAAAGCTGAGTGCTTGGGACTTATATAAGCGGAAGTTTGTTTTTTTTTTCTTTTTTACTTCAGTCGCTTTGGCCGAAGCACATAAAAAATATTTTCCACTTTTTGCTTCATCCGGCCTGAATGAAGTAAAAAGCCAATTTTCCCGTGCAATGAAAAGACATTACAAATTTTCTTCTTTTTTTTTTTTACTTCGTTTGGCTTGAACGAACTAAATAAACCGGGGCCCTGAGCAATTCTGACCGGGGCGCTGAGCATTAGTCTTTAAAAAATTTAAAGAAAATAAGAGGGGTGGAGTCTTATTCTGTAAAAAGTGTGCTTTATAGGGAATTGAAACAGACGTGCAAACAACCAAGTTCGAACCCACAACCTTTGCAAAATGCCACAAATTCTTACCACTGGGCTATTAATGACTCCCTCAGATCAACAATATAAGACATTTTACAAAGAAAATTTTGATCTAAAAATGTAAGGCGTTGTAGGTAATTGAGGTAATTATTGTGTGCTTTTTCACTGATTATAATGATTGAAGTTATTTTCATTTATTAATCCACTTTAAAAAGCACTTTTTTCTTGAGAAAAAACACTACTTTTGGTGAAAAAGGTGATAATTATTGATTTTTTTTAAATATGTTGCCAGAGGCTAGAATGCCTTATATTGTTGATCGAAGGAGCATCATAGATATATATCAACTCTTTTAATATATTTAGTAGTCCAATGTTTTTTGGGGTGGACTACATCATATCCTAGCCCATCCCTAAATCCGTGTCTGTGTGGCCCAATCCAAATGTCATTTTCTCCTTGACCCACAACCTTTGCAATAAGGTTTAGAGCCTTCTCATTACGCCACCTAGGAATTTGCCACATGTCGATCCTATATTTAGCCACGTGTCATTTTCTTATAATTTAGACGTCATTATAAATATTCCATGTCATAGTCCACATGTCAAATTTTTTTTTCAGGTCACTCATATGATATGTACACATCATATTGTCACATAATCTACAAATCTCAATCAATTTTTTGTTTCTTTTTATCTCTTTATGATCCTAATAACTCACCAATATAATCTATCCAAAAAACTGCCATAAATATATATCGAGATCTTATCCTATAATATTTTTAAACTATAAAATTAATAATAGATTGCTAATGATCCATATATATGATATGATCATATATGTACGTAAATAACGAATATATTGAACAACAAAATTAACAATTAACCTATTTTCTAGCAAAATAAAAACGGGTTTGTAAACTTTCAACCTCTCTAGTGAGTAACAATATATTATTTCTTTTCAATATACTAAACCCTAAACCCTAAACCCTAAAGTAACAAAGAAGATATATTATTTCTTTTCAATATACTTTTTTATAATTTGTTTACAAAATATAGGATCAATATGTAAAAATGAAAATTACACAGACTATTTGATCTAAAAATATAATCTACTAAAAATATTTTTTCTTAAACTTTATTTTGAACAATTGAACCTCTATAACTCTCGGTAAGAAATATCAATGGTTTCTTATTTAATAAAATATGATTATTTTTTGTTAATATTTCTCTAGATCCATATGTTAATTTTTTTTCTCTCTCTAGGTATGAAGATTATACAAACTATTTATGTTAAGTTGTTAATACTTCTCTAAATATTATCTCCAAAATTTCTTTATTTAGTTTTTTTGAAAGAATATCTTTATTTAGTTGATCTTATCTTTTTTTGTTGAACAAATTGCCTAGCAGTCGTAAAAAAATTTCTTATTTAATAAAATATAATTTTTGATTCGGCTAATGTGTGTCCATGGATACACAATAAAATTGTTAATTTGGGAAATTATTTCAAAACTATTCCGTAAATTGGAATTAATGAACCCTTTTAAAAAAATCAAAATTAACAAAGAATATCCAGATTTACCAAGATTAGAATTCTAATTGTGTACCCATGCGCACACATTAGAAAAATCCTATAACTTTTATGTTAATATTTTTCTGGATCATATCTTCACAATATCTTTATTTTTTTAGACAATATCTTTATTTAGTTAATCTTATCTTTTTTTTGTTGAAATTGATAGGTAGTTCCTAGAATTGTTTTTTTTTTTTGATAAATGAGCTACTAGCTTATTATAAGGCCAACACTAGGTTACCCGTAAATTACAAGGCTAACCTAAATCATCATGACGGATGATCTTTAGAAAATCAAATAACAAAGGATGATCACTAAACCAGGAACTACTAATCGAGATATCGGCAGGATCCAATAATGATCCCGGAAAAAAAATTAGAAATAGCAAAACTAAACTGAGGAAAACTAAAAAGCCTCTTGACGAAAAAATTCGCCGCAGAATTGCATTCCCTGATTGAAGATTGCTAAGTTCTTATCTTCTGAAAATATATTAATAAAAATATTTTTAGATATTAATTAACAAACGCGTGACACAAGATAGGAGTATGATTGAGTGACCCTCTGCACAGCAGTGCAACGTGGCTATTTTCTGATTGGTTGGGATATTGACAATCGAGGTGGGAGATATCAAAAGTCAACTGGGTCCATATTGGTGGGCCTGCGGGCCTAGTCTCAGCCATCCCCGGTAGACCGAATCCGTATTACTGGGCCTTGCATTTATTGGAGAATCCGTATTACTTTTTTCTCTCTCTCTAAGTTCAGAATATATACCCCATCCGTTTCGCAATATAAGTTGTTTCTAATTCTAAAAGGTATTTCATATTGCAAGTCATTTCTTCTCTTATTTAATATAAAACTTTTTAAAATAGATCATTACTCTATTTAATTTACTTAACATTCCAACAACATTCATTAACTCAAGCAATTCTAGTGGTTAAAGAGTTAATAGTGCATGTGATAAAAACAAGAATTAAATTATCATCTTTTCCATTTTAAGCTTGTCTTAATTCCTGTGCAAAATCAAAAAAACGACTTACATTGCGAAACCGAGGCAGTATTTTTTAATCTATTTGCATGTGGGATGGATGGTGTGGTAGATGTGGCCTGTGGGGGCCATATTGTGTCATATGACGAACATTGTTGCATGATTTCAACACTCTCTGTTCAATTCAAAGGTATTGATTCAAATGAAAATAATACTCTATTCGATCTAAAATAAGGGTCGTTTTAGATTTTGACACAAATTTTAAAAAAATATTAATTAAACTCAAAATTTTAAATTTTGATAACAAAGCCCCTCCGCAGATTTGGCCTTCTCCACCTCAAATTTCAGATGATGGAAGCCGATCTTAACAGACTAATCATCTGTCGTCTCAACAGTTTTGGCCTTCGCGTGATCATAAGAAAAACGAAGGGAGTTTCAATTTTGCCATCAAAAAAAAAAAAGAAAAACGAAGGGAGGAGGGCTTATCCTTTTGTTTTGTGAAGCACAAGAATTTGTTGTTGGCACTTGATTTCAGAAGGATAAACCTTGGCAAATCCATTTGCTTCTGAATTGGTTTCAAAAGGATAGTAAATAATTAAGAAAGTTGTTTAACTCTGTACGGTGGTGTGTAGATGGCAATGCTACCCATTACGTGATAAGCTCTATTTCTGAATTCTGACCATAAAAAAACATGGTAAAATGCATTGGCAGCATCACATAGCCTAAAAGAATTTTAGTTATTATCGAGGTTTAGATTTTTCCTCTTAGTGTCCAAAAAAAATTATTATTTTTTTTGGTATCCTTATAGTTTTAAAAAAGTTCTTTTCATAGCCTAAAATACACCCAAAGTCAAATTCCATCCATTTTACACCAAATTTCCGTTAACAATTTATTAAAAAAATATAAAATCTAAATACTTACAATTGCCTATTTTACACCAAAGTTTTAGCCAAATCAAATCTTCTATTCCCTAAATATACTTCTTTCTATACTCCCCAACAATGTGATTGGGTGATGAATTTCCAAATTGCATTAAAAAAGAGACTTAAATATTAGAAAAATATTAAAAAATATATTCTAACTAATTAAAACAAGGGAGTATAAGAGGGAATATGATTAGGGAGTAGAAAAATCGGACCGAGTTTTAGCAATTTTAAAAACTATACAAGTTATCCCTTTATGTTCAATAAATGCTCCACTCTCTTAATAATTTCTACCAATATTGTGCTTCCTCCGTTTGAAAATATAGGATGTTCTAGCTCTATTTAGGATAATTAATTAATAAAACAATCTAAACGAGTAATTAATTATACTAAATCTTTTATAGAATTAATTAAGGATAATTAGGTAAATTTATAGGGCTTCTTAATTTTGGTTAAATTTGTTAGAACATCTTATATTTTCAAACGGAGGGAGTAACAAATATGTAAAAGCATTTTTGAAGAAAATTAAATAAATACTTACAATTGCCTATTCACTTTTTAAATGATTTAAATTTTCTTATTTTAAAATAAAATAATATAATGAACAATACTTATGTTTTAGAAAGTAAATGAAGCATCAATATTATTATCGATTATTCACAATTTTATATGCACAAGAATCGAATTAATCTAAATCTTTAAAAGTAGTTAAAATAAATAAATAAACCTAAAATTGGCAATAGTTTATGTATAAAAAGTGAAATTAATGCTTAGATTGTCAAATTAGAACATAAAAGATATTCATGTATCTTAAATTAGTATGCACTGATTAAATGATCAAATAATTTATATATTCATATTTTTTAATATTTTATTTTGTTTTTTGTATACAATCAATTATAATATTTAATAAAAAAAATTAATTAATATACTTAATTACATATTATGATATCTAAAAAAATAACAAATACATAATATAAAATCCAGTCCCGTCCAATGGATACGTTAACACTCTAGTAACATTTATGATTGTTGCAAGAAACTCGCTACCAAACAAAAATCTTGTAGTGCAATAAATGTTTATATGGTGATTCATTTTTTTGGTCAAATTATATGGTGATTCATTGACTTCGCCGCTTTCATACCTTTTTTTTTCCTTATATAGTGCATCCATCACCACTTTGTTTTATTATCAAATTTTATCCATGCATTCATTAACTAGTGTGTCCCCAACTCTCATGTGACAATATGGACCATTTGGTTATTTGCCATTGAGCATTTGAGGCGGTTCAGATTTTCTATCCCCAACTTGTGTCTCCTTTTTGTGTCTTTTTTATATTTATTGATTAAGTATACTATATTTTCTTTTACAAAATACTACTAAAAGTTTAAAATTTAATTGTTTTTAATTTTAATTTAGAAAATCCACACACAAAAGAGTTGTAGATCAATAAATACAAAGGGGACACAAATTGATGACACCAATTAGGGACAGAGGATCTCATTCGAGAGAGAGAGTCATCCACTCATCCTAATTGTAGAGTTAAGAGTTAATTGAAATGGAGTTACGACTATTACGATGTTATTAATAAATTAATTATTTACAGATAATTGAAATTTTATCAGTAGAGATTTAATTGTTATTTGATTACAAGGTTCAAGTTTAAATAAGATCACATTTATAAGTAGGCTGTATTTTTAAGTTGTATATACATATTTTGAAATGGCTGTATTTATATTTTTACGTTGCATATTCATGCTTTTTAAGTTACATGGTTTTAGAATATAAATGCCCTTTTTGTTTAGGTGAAATGACCCATCATTAATTTAAATTATTGATTATTTAAATAATTTTAACGTATCAAAATATGGTAACAATAATTTTGGTGGATCAAGCCCAAAAAAATTCAAAAGAGCAAAACATTGTTGGCCATTTGTGATTTCGCCCCTCTTCCGTGAAATCCTGGATCCGTTACTCTTAGGGTGTGTTTGGATAATTCCCACATTCTAGTTTTTTTCAAATTTGAACATTAATTATGCAAATATGTCATGTATTGTTTTATAGTACTATAGACTATACTATAAAAGGAGAATAATTGAGTATCTTTGGAAATAATGAAATTAAATTTCCTTCTCTAATATCTTTCTTCTATCTTTCTCATGTGCGCCTCCTTCTTCCCTTATCTTTCTATGTTCTTATCCTCCCTCAAACTTCCTTCCTTCTCCTCTAATCATCTATATACTATAACTAAAGTCGAATCCCTCTATCTTACGTGTCGTCGTCTTAACTATGCCACATAGGCATTTTAATTTTTCCATTTACCTCTTTGCCCTTCGTTTATTTAAGTATTTACATTCTTATATTATAGTAATAGAGTAGGGTTCTGATAAGACATTGGCTTAAAGTGAGAAATGAGAACATGAGAGAGCCGTTAGATTCAAAGAATGTACGGTCGAGATTAAAAAAATTAATGTGGTGAGAAATTAAAATTGGAGGATGCGGTGGCAGGCCACGTAAATTTGATAATATTTTAATTCAGAGGACCATTTTGTCCTCAAATGCGTCAGGCAAACCTAGAAAGAGAATCAGAGTTAGGGAGGAACGACGGACTCAGGGAGAAAGAATTCTTCGCCGCCAAGTCGCCAACATTATCTTCTCTACCTCGTCAAAGTCTACAAATTCGTCTCCAAAATTGATCGATTTGAACTTGTCATTCTCAATTGAATTTTGTTCCTTAATGTCCTTATGTCAACCGTGGTTCTTACTTCTCAATTGAGAACGATCCACATTTTCACTTGTTTTGTGCTGCCGACGATTGGCTGAGAACTCCCGGTCGCCGGTGTGTCCGGCCGCGCCCATTCTCAATTGAATTTTGTTCCTGTGTGTCCGGCCGCCGCCGACTGGCCGAGACCACATTCTCAATTGAATTTTGTTCTTGTGTTCGGTTGGGGTGAGAGGGTTAATGATCAAGCGGTGGTGGTATTTAGCTGGCTCGGATGTTGGGTTTAGGTGTTGGGTTTAGGCCGTAGAGTACTTCATGAAGCAGAAGTGCCAGTCTCATCCTGAGATCTCTAAGGTTGTTTCACCTACCATGCACTTGAAGAATGTATACTGTTCTCTGGTGACTATGAGGAATCATTCTTCTCAACAATATTATCATTTGTGTGTCAGGTTCTTGAGTTTTTTTCATTTTGTTTGCACATCAGAAGATATCAACAATCTAGCCCATCCACTAATGCTCAAAGAAGCATTAAATAATGTCTTGTTTCCAATAATGGATGAAGCGATAAGTGATATCAACAATCTAGACTATATGAAAATACTTTGCTTTAATTAGAAAGGGCGAAATTACCACCAATAGTAAGTATAAACATATTTAATACAAATTAGCAAGTAAAAAAATACATTTTTTTTAAAGTTGCATATTCTCTGTTTTGGTTGAACTTTGTATTTGTGTTTGGGTAGCCTATTAGCTCAAATGGTAGAGCAATGTGCATGTGCACATAGATGTGGGTTCAAATCTCACATAGGCTAATTTTATAAACGCTTTATATATTTTGGTTCATTATAACTCTTCTTTCGGTTCATGATTTTGTAAGCTCGGGTTCATAATAGTTAATCTTACAATTCATGTCTTTTAAGTCATACTAGCTGTAATTTTGGTTCATGACATTTGTTCTTTTGGTTCATAGTACATTAAAGTTTGGTTCATCTTACAGTTCATGTCTAAGTCATACATACTAGTTGTAATTTCGGTTCATGACATTTGTTCTTTTGGTTCATAGTACATTACAGTTTGGTTCATGCGTTTTTAAGTGTACTTGTTATTTGAATTTATACTTGTAGGTTGATTGAATACTAACTATGATTTTAAATTATATTGTTATTACAATAGTTAACTAGAAGTAGTGGAAATCATTACAGGTGCTACGCAATGGAAAGTGTCTATTTTGAGAAAAAAAATGTAAAATATTGATCCTTGATTACTTACACGGTTCATAGAATTAATTACACGGTTAATAGTGTTCGACATGAAGGTTCATATTGTTCGACATAAAGGTTCATATTGTTAAACATGAAGGTTCATAGTGTTCAACATGGAGGTTCATGGATTTTAAATAATTAGTTCATTTAACAGAAAATGCATAAAATTTGTAAAGAAGACATTCAACTCATTGGGTTCGATGTGAATTCAAAAACAACCTTAAAAGCAATTACAATGTAACAAAGTGATTTGTCAAACACAAAGTAACATAAAAATAGACAAGTTAATCCCCAAAACACATAACAACTACTAAAAAGACAAATAGAGAATTGGAACTTCAATGTTCAATCTTGAGAATGAAATAAGAACAATCTTGTGATAAGTGAAGAATGTAGGTGTCACTAGGTTCATCATGATCATCCAATGGAACTCCATTAACATTCTCATCATTATCAAGACCCTTCAATGAAACTCCATCAATACTAGCATCATTATCCGAATGAGACAAGTTAGGATGACCGAAGCTTGATGAACAACCTACAATAAAAAAAAGGAAAAAATTAAGCTAATTTATAAGCAACATGGAACACATAATGGGCAATAAAAATGTGGAAAAAAAACGTTTTTCTTTTTATTCACAAATATTGTCATTACGGTTCACAATATTACACTATAAGGTGCATTGAAAATCACAATGCGGTTCATGTAAATAACAATAGTATTTGACATAAATTATATCAAATTTGGTCATTTTGGTGAATTTGGAAACCAAATGACCAATATCTATTAGTTTACTTCAAATGTTAGGATGACTGGATCTTGATGAACTCCATCAACACTAACATCATTATCAAGACTCGTCAATTGAACTACATCAATACTATCATCATTATCTGAATTAGACAAATTAGGTTGACCAGAGCTTGATGAACAACCTACAATAAAAAGGGAGAAAAAGAAGAGATCTAGTAAAAAGGTGCAAATATCGTTTTTAGTTGGTTCACAAATATTGTCAGTGTGGTTCATAATATTAAATAGAAAGGTTCACTGAAAATAACAATGCGGTTTATATAAATAAAAATACGAATTGTAAGTAAAGCGATCTAACAAAGGTCACAAGGATACTAATTGCTTATTCAAAGCAATATCCTACTAGTCAATATGGATAACTAGGCATAGACATATACACAAAAGCATCATATCTAGTATACTAAGCATCATATGAAAACATTCATTTTATCCACAAAGGGGGATTTTGAACACTTAGACATCATCAATACATGAAAAGGTGTTGCAATTTGTCAACATTATCTTCATATCCACTAATTAGAATAGTATAAGCAATATTGCAAGACCTTTTAGCAAAACATGCTCATTGAGACATTTTATCAAACACTTTGTGGGCAATCAAATAAGCATACAAATTTTAATCCTAGTTTCTATAAAATTTTGTTTCCAATCCCAAAACCAAGAGTACAACACATTTCTCCATGATCTCAAGCAACAAAGAACACTAAACAACAACAAATTTAAGGATTATTTGAGAGCAATAAAGCATCCACCAAGTTAAACTCTTCTTAAGCACTCTTCATAAATCACTTACCTAAATTCATTGTTTCTTCAATTTGGAGTATGAGTTAGTATCGATCGAAGAGGATATCAAGATCGACAAAGAGATCGAGAGTCGTACGTCGTGGTTTAGGAGAGATCGAAAGAAAGAGATCGAGAGTTGTTGGCTGAAATCACGTACGAGAGTCTAGGAGAGATCTGCTACAAGGGGTTGGAAATTATAAAAAATAGAGGAGTGTGACAAAATTACCCTTCCCTCTTTAAAAAATAGAGGAGTCTGAGTGTTGAGAGCAGCCCATCTGAACCCTTAATCTCACAAAATCAACGGATTAGAGTTGTTCTCATTTCTTAGGATAAGAATTATTCTCTTTTGATCTCTAATCTATAGTAATATTCCTTATATTATTAATATAAAATTATATCTAGAGATCTTAAAATTTTGGCAAGTTGTGTTAGGAGCGTAATCTATTATGGAACAATTTTATTGAATATAATAATGTTACTAATATACAAGTATATTAAGAGATCTTAAAATTTGGCAAGAAACATACTCTTCATTATGAAATAATTTTTTAAGATAATAATGTTACTACAATCATATTTAGATATCTTAAAATTTGGCAAGTGATAGAAACATAATCTTCATTATAAAATATTTTTTAAATTTTAATATAATAATATTATTTTTTTTTAGAAATATTAAGAACATAACTATTATTTTTTAATTATTTTGAAATGATGATTAATATTCAATTTATAATATTAAATCACATATATATAAATGTATATATAATAAATCATGTGCAAGCTAGACTTGGGTCCGGTTTGCAAACCGGTGGTTTCGGTTCCTCGGAACCGTGGAACCGGAACCGAGCATGGGCCGGTTCCGGGGCCGGTTTCTCCCGGTTCCGGTTCGGAATCGGAAATATTAAAAAAAATTAAAAATCTATGTTTTTTCACCTCTGAATGAAAACCGCGATCGCGGTCCAATGGGTCGGGACCGCGGTTACACTATTTTAATTTTTTTTATTAGTGGAACCGGCGGTTCCACCCGGTTTGGAACCGTCGGTTCCCAATTCCAAAACCGTCGGTTCTCCGGTTCCGGAGGTGGACGAACCGTAACAAGAACCGTAGAGGGAACTGGATCCGCAAGTTTCGGTTCGGGCCGGTTTCTCGCCAGTTCATCCGAACCGGAACCCAGGTCCAGTGCAAGCCATGTGTATATATAAAACCCATCTATTTCAATTATTATTTTTGGATATGTACAATTTACTTTCCTAATCATTTATTGTTGGTTTTATATTCTAGAAAAAACTTAAATAGAAGATTTTATTAAATTAAATTATTTAAGCTAACTTGATCTATTTCTCAATTTTGTATATTAATGATAAAAAACGTATTCTAGAATCTAGAAAATATTTAAGTTTATCTTATTTATTATGCAAATTAAAAACTAATTTGTGTTTAAAGATCGTGATTATTTGTCTCTAGACAATTGATGTATTTCAAAAAAAAAATTATTAATTTTTCTAAACAAAACGCGTACAAGGTACGAGAATATATGCTAGTTTCTTGTCTAATCCTCAATCCCTAATTGGGACATAACAAAATCTTCTACTCCACTTTTGTGTTCCAATTAGATAAATATATGTTAAATTAATATTAAATTTTAAAAAAATGGTATTTATATTTCAAGCATCTATATACATATGTGTGTAAACTTTTAGCTTAAAAATCATAATATACAATTTTTAAAAATTAAAAGGGTAATATTTTATACGAAAACCATTCTCTTTTTTTTTTAAAAAAAAATTATAATATAATTTTTAAGATATAAATTTGCACACATATGTATATAGTTGTTTATAATATAAATATAATTTTGAAATTTTTTAATATTAGTTTGATATTTGAAATTTAAGTGGAACATGGAAATGGAACACCGAAAATGGAACGAAGAATTTGCATTTGAACATTAAGGGTATGACTCCCCATAAAAAGGAAAGAACAACCGTTTTCAAATATTCCCTCCGATTCACAATAGATGGCCTTTTGCAATTGTTCACAAATATTAAGACTAGCTTAAAGTAGAAATAGAAGAATTTATTGTCTTAAATTTTAGAGAAAATTGCATAAAACCACCCATTAAATACCAAAACTTTGCTCAATAGCACCCGTTATACAAGTAATTACTTAAAGTCACCCTTTAAATCAATTCTGTTCGCGATTGACCATCCATTTTGAATTGTCGTCCAGGATTTTGTTAAGTTTTGGTCAAAGACTGTTTTGCCCTCATTCTTTCACATAAGAAAGGCTAAGATGAGAAGGGCATAACGGTAAATGCACAAATCTCGGGGGTGTTTTTCACATAAGGTTAAGTTTTGGTCAATTACTGTTTTGCCCTCATTAACGTGTGACCCTCCCTAGGGTGTTTTTCATTTACTTTCTGCTGATGTTAGGGGTCGGGTTATCCCCGTTTGCTGACTACGTAGCCTTTTTTTATATTAATAAAACGCCCCTTTGAGGGTCGTAGAGTGTCGCCTCTCCTTCTACCAAAAAAAATAGAAGACTTATCGTTCAAAACTAGATTGCGAAAATATTTTTTAAAAAATATTTTTTTATAATTTATAAAATAAACAATTATGTATTATTCATTTATAAAAAAATACTTATGAACAACAATTCCATTGAAAATTAAACTAAATTTTTATTTGGTCCATAAGTAGAGTTGTCAAATGGGTCAGTCAAATTCGGGTTCGGTCATTTTGGTTTGGGTTGAGTATAGGTTTGGGTCAATTGGGTTACATGCAAATCAAGTCGGGTTGAGTTATGGCAGGTTACCATGCGGATTCGGGTCTATTGTAGCAAATTTTTACGATTATTAAAATAATATTTTAATTAAATAATATTATTTTAAAAATATAATTTAATAATAAAAATATTATAATATTTAAAATAAATGTTTTAATTTTGTTTAAACAATAATTTTGGTCAACCCAACGAGTTTCGGGTTTCAACCAATTGGATTCGGGTTAGTCGGGTTCAAATCTTTATATAACTCATTGGTTTTCAGGTCGGATTTCAACCCTAAAATTTTTGAACGGTTCGGGTGGGTCAGGTACTCAGGTTGAGTTTTGATACCACTATCTATAAGGTATTTAACGTCGAATTCACGGCCTATTGGTCGTGGAGGTTTTCACCTACCAGTTAGGGTTGAAAAAATAAATTTAAACTTGATAGTATCACAAGTTGACATCTTAAATATATCTCTAGCAATTCTACCAAAAAAATATATATATATCTAGCAATAACCTAGAGTCATCTTATAATGTTTGATGTTTAATTGTCATGCATATACAAGGTTGAGATCAAATTTGAGAATTGAGGTAGATAAGATAGGGGAGTATAAGTCTAGGGATGAGGACCAAGTTTAGGGTTTGGGGCCAAGTCTAGGGTTTTATTTTATTGAAAAATTAAACCTTCCTATTTGGCTTCATTCTATGAAAAAAAAATAATATTTTTATTTATAAGTAGTATTTATCTTAACTCGTGGTCCATCATTATTTTCCATGTAAATATTGTATCATTATGCAATTTGATGGATGTAAGAATGTTAGTACTTTAATGAGTCGTCGACTCCTACAAAGTCATCGACTTTAAGGTTTTTTTTTAAAGCTCGACTTTAAGTTAATATGCAACGAAATGAACAAACATGAAAGTAGGTTATCAAGACTTTAAATAACACAGCGATGTATAGTAAAAACTCTTGTAAACTCACAAGTAAAAAAGATTTAGCCATCACCTTGATAATTGACACGAAAATTAATTTCATGCCAGTCCACTCATTAAAGATACAAACACTGCAAAATTTTATGATTTTGAATGTGCTCACAAACTGAAGCTGTAAACCTATATTCGAAGTAAACATAAACAGATAGTGGGCACAAACAAATCTGAAAAAGAATTCAAAATCTAGAATGGTCAAAAACCATACAAAGTACAAGAGATGGAACAAGATCGAATCTCACTTTGATACTTTCCTCTTCTTGTTGGACTTCTTAGCTTTCTTCTTTTTGCCAGAACTATTTTCCTTAGTAGCAGCAACTCCATTATCCTCATCTTCATCATCAACCAACAGATGTTCATATTCCTCAAGGCTAGCAAAAGGAGACTTGGAAGCCTTCTTTCTTTTCTTCTTGCTGTCAGTAGCACCATCATCATCATCCTCATCCGCGTCTCCAATGTTAATAGCGTCGTCATCACTAAAAACGAGCCCGGCTTCCTCTTCATCTCCCATCTCCTCAGGCTCTTCCTCGACATCACTCGCATCACCGATCAAGTCCTCCTCGTCGTCATCGAGGCGGTCCAAGTCGTCGTAGTCGTACTCGCCTTCTTCACCGTCCAACAAAGGATCGGTAGCGTCGAGCATGTTATCGATCTCCTCGTCATCGCTGTCGTCGACGCCGCCTCCGAAGAGATCTGCAGCCTCGTCTTCCTCTGCCCCCTTCTTCTTCTTTTTCTTCTTGGGTTTCTTGGAGGAGTTCATCTTATTAGTGTAGAACCTGTGGAATACGACATCCTCTGGTGGCACATCAGATTCCGCTAGGGAGAGGATCTCGGGTCCGATCAAGTGGTCGTTCATCTCCAGCTGATAACAAACGAGATCATGTCAAGTCAGCCTAATCAACCTCTCTTTTCAAATAGAAAGGAAAAAATAACCTAAAAAAAACTACCTTTTTGGCAGGTTCGATTTGTGAACCGCCGTGCCATGAGCTTTGCTTGGGCTTCTTTTCCATGAACTTGTCCAGGAAAGCAGTGAGGGAGAGATCGTTCAACGGGTTTCCATTGTAGACGATATTTGCCCCGGAAAGAATGGTCCTTGCCATTGTTGAGACCGAGGGATGTGCGTGGGAAGCCAGAACCATCAGCTCCCACCAGCTCGCTTGATCAGCATTGCTGTTTCAGTTGAAGCCAAGGAATTAGATTTTAGCATGTCATCACAACAAGCAAATATTTAAGAACAGTATATTGCCCAGGTATCAGTTAAATGAAACAATACCAGTAACCAGGTTCTCTATGATTAGGATCGTATCCTGCCGGAAGTGTTTTAGTATTTGAATTGGGTTTCTGATGCTGATTCCCTTCTTTATCTCTAGATGTGTCTTTTATGAGGAAATCCACATCTTCATCCCCATCTGAAGCATCATCTTCAGACGAAGATGGTGAAGGAGCTTCTTTGCCGTCTTCTTCATCTGAAGAGGAATCAGTATCGTCTTTGTCAAGAACATTATTATTTTTCGGGATGCTGAGGCCGTTGCTTTTAGGCTGATCCTTTTTGGTGATGGGTTCGCCATCACTTTCATCAGGAGCGTCTTCGAAATGTTCAAGCTCCTCATCAATGGACTCATTTTGAAGCACCATGTTCCTACATCCCAAGTTTATGTGAGAGTTGGAAAGGTGGAAGTTCGCTAAAAATATTACTGGAAAAACACTTGTTCTTACCATAGAGGCGGCCTTGCTTTAAGGACTTCAGAGAGGAGAAACAGGCAACCACAGGCATATTGTGGTGGTTGCTGAAGTGCAACCTATTTACACAAACGTGAAAGATCACTATTTTGAAACATATCGAAGAAAAAAGTAGGCTTCCCAATCAATTCTTCTTTATACTCAAGCCTAATAAGGATTATTGAAGGCAATATATAGAAAACCTGAAGTATGCGCTTTGCGAAAGCAGCCACACGCTTTATATTAATATCATTCTTCAATGCTCTCAAGAGAAGTCCAATAAACATCTCCACCTGCGCCACCAGTACAAAGAAAATTAACAAAGTACCAACCCTAAGAATCAAAATAAGCAACGATAACTTGACATGGTAATACACATCAAGTTAATGAAAAATTAGATGTTCTTCTTTAATGAATGAAAAAAAACATCAATAGCAGAAAATATACCCTTACTAGTATGGTGGTTAGGCATACCAGATTATATCAAAGAACTATAAACAATTATATTATATTTGTGTATATATATATATATATATCCTAATGGTGGTTAAGCGTAACAGTTTATATCAAGAAACAAAAAAGAATTAGGTATAAATCCTTACTGTTAAAGGTTGAGCAGACCAGATTAGCAAGAAACAATAAAGAATTAGATTTACGATGCATGAATTGGAAGCTAATATCAAACATAAGACAGTCACTTGCCTTTGACGAATTCATGGCAGCTGGAAGTAGCAATTTTGAGTACAATGCACGGTAAAAACGGTCACTGGCAACTTGATTTTTGGATGAAATTTTATCTAGAAGCGTTAATGCCTGTATTCCCACATTGAAGTTCTTTGAATGAACCTGCAGGTACAGATGATGTTAATCCATCACATAAATCGTGTGAGTACTAGAGGCAATTGCAAATTTTTCCAGCTTGGAGTTTTACCAAATTCTCAAACTAGACTAAACTTAAAAAAGAAATTGAAAGCTTACCAGCTGGAAAAGCATTGGTGTCTGGACTTCAAGAATTTCATCAGCTTCATCACTAGCTACAAATGGGAATGCTCTATTGACTCCCTGAAAAGAGGATAATGGGCCAGATATTATATTCTCACCAGCATACTTTTGCACTGTATAGAGCTTCAAAGCAATCGAAAATCTAAAGCTTCATTGAGAAAAGATAAATGTTTACATTGAACAAAGCATTTAAAAAATGATCACAAATAATAATTAATAGATTGGTACACTGTATATTAACACCAGTTAGGAATTTAACCACTTACTGTAAGAAGAGCAGATAAAAGTCGTGAATCCAATTCCACGTGAGAATCTGATGAGCCTTTTGCTTTATCATCCTTACTTGAAGGTTTCTTAGCATCCTTTTTACCATTTTCATCTGTTTTTGCACCACTGCCCATCTCAGATATAAGAACCTGATGATTATCAGTAATTAAATGTCACTACAATTACAACGACCATGTGCATCATAAAAACAAGTCCTATGGAAAAAAGACAAGTAGATTGTACCTTAAATACTGCAAAATATACATTTATCAATTGTTTTGCCAGCTTAGGCCCATCCCCTCTATGACTTAGACGAATTTGGCTTAAAAAGTTAACCTGTAAACAATAAAATTGAACCTCAAACATGATATTTAGTCTCGTTAAAATGACAACGGACTATTCTGAATCAGCAACAGACATACTGCATGATATTTTGCTCGCAAATTCAAACGTGGTCTGAATAGAAAGGAGTCCACCTCGCTTATCACAACACTCTGTACAAGAATTTGAAAAAAAAAATTAGATCACCCTAAACAAAAACACAAGTATCACATGCCAGTCATAGAAAGCAAATCGATTAATCGATTAAAATTGATTAATCAGAAGCAGTGAAGTACCTTCATATTAGGATGCTCAGAAAGTAGGTTTGACATATGAAAATCTGCATTAGATGCAGACTTGTTCTCAGGATCCCCTAGCTGCATGCAATAATAGAATGAGAGACAACAACATGGCTTTTTCCCAAGTTGAATGTTGTTTTAACTTCCAATGGTCCAACCGTTTCTAAAGAAAGATTAATATAAGTAGCACTTACTTTATTAACTAGAGCAGACAATAACCGCTGTTCTTGCTCTGATTTGCTCTTCAACAGATTATAGATAGTCTACAACAGACAGAATGGTAAGACAAAGGGCGAGAGAGTAACTTTATGAGTAAGCAACTGTTGAGATACAACACTGACCTTTAGCGCCTTGTCCTTCAGTATGGGTAACATATCTCTGGATGCTTCTTCAAGTCCAGAAATAAAGCGATCATATCTGTCACATTACGGAAAGTACATAGTGATAGTAATAAAGTTGTCATTTGGCACTAGAAAAACACCACTAGTGATTCATAAATCAATTGATCGTGTTAAGTTGACTATATGTTCATTAGTCCTAATAAAAAGGAATTCCATCTTCATGAAATTGCATATGCAGCAAATTTCCCATAGCGAAAGAATGTTATATGGTTTATAGTAGAAACTCATAAATAAATAATCCTATTTTCTGATATAATACCTATTTTTCAAGCAATCCTCCCAATACCAAAACAGCAAAAGAGAATGACCATCCTTTGTTTCAGGAAGAAGCTTAAGCGGCTGCTGCAAGAGTGTCTTCAACTTACGATCAGGCAATAGGCTGCAAATAGGCCAAATAAATGTTAGTGCACGCCCAAAGCAACTTCCTTCCATGTAAAGCTGATATATAACAACACTTCAAGTCTAATTCTGTCGTTACATGTTTTGTCCATTTACCATGAATGTGTCGATCAACTAAGTGATGAATCAGAAGTAAAGATCTTGAGCATATCAATTTAAGTCATTTATGCTAGCCAAAGGTCAGCACCGGATATACAGAACAATACTTCACATGGCTAAATTATGATGTCAATCACGACAGTCAATTTAGTTCCATGTGCTCATTTCAATTGTAAAACTAATTCCAAATAGCCAGCAGCTAAATTTATAGCTGAAATGTGAGGCCAGAAAGATGGTGTTACCTTTGAACAAATAATTCTTTCAAGGCTTCAAAACCTGTCAATGCATGACGCTTCCCAACCTTTGAGGTTATCATTGCTATAAACAAAATGGTATTCCCAATATTAGACATGTGAACAGCGGGCATATCAAGAGTTGACTACAAAGGGTATGTAGATAAAACACAATTACATTATAAGGCCTTCTTTTTATCTTGGTTAGAATATATAAATATCAGCTATAAGTAACTTACAAATGAGCCATATTAAACATACCAAGAAATAACAGGACAGGTTATTATTTAAATGAAATAATAAATTATACAATATGGCAAATGCATATTGCAAAGATTGTACAACTTATAGGGCCGGGTATTCTCAAATGACAATGTCATGTAAATTAACTTTCATTCATGAGCAATGATTCTACAGTAACATAACCATCATTCATTAGCAAATATTACATAGTCAACAATCTGGAAAGTGAGCAGAAATGTACGAAAGTACAAAAGTAGACATCCTAAATTATGAAGCTAGATGCTTATATCTTATACGTTATTTGATGAAATATTAGATGTTAATCAATCTATGCATTTCACAGTCCGAACATTAAGTTCACCTTGGTGAGTCATATTACATTGTATTGCTCTTATGAAGATGGGAATGTCACATCAATCAACCTTAACTTAAAAACCACAAGACTAATCAAATATCAACTTGACAAAATATTTATCAGCAGCACAGCACATGTTAGAATCCTGAAAAAGAAATTTGCAAAACTTACAATGAGCTAAGCATAAATAATAGCTAAGCTAAGATTGAAACACGAGCAGAAGAGTTATACCCAAAAGTGCATCCAGCGCTCTCAAATTTGCAAGAGGATTATCACCAACCAAGACGGAGTAGGCAGAAACCTTGTCAGCAGCCGTCCCTGACCTCTGAGTGGCAAGGAGCATCTTGATATCCCCACTATGACCCCTCGAAGCCTCATAATCCATGGTGTACTGAGCAAGCAATCTCTCTCCCATCTCCTTCTTCTTCTCCACAAAAGCCTTCCACTCTTGAGGATCGCCAATCTCCAATTTCCCCTTCTGTCCACCAATTATCTTCTCTTCCAACTCCGTAGCATCTACATACCAAATTTCTAATGCATTGGCTTTCACCAGTGGGAGCTTTGGAAGGTTTTTGAACCTCTCATAAAACCTATTGCTAGTGTCAGTGACATTGTGAGTACTACTTTTGATCTGTGTGGTTTTTGGTGCTGGTTTCTGTAATGGAGACTTCTTATTATTCCTCTCCCCATTCTGAGAGTTATTTAGATTAGCTTTCTTCTTGTTTTGCAGTGGTTGTTTCTCCTGTTGAGGTTGTTTAGAGGGTTTCTTGTTCTGGTTTGATATTGGCTTGGGTTTGGGGCGAAAATCAACGTCGTTGAAGCCAGAACTTGGGAGAGAAGACGCAAAACCAAGAGTGGAAGCAAAAGAGGCGACTTCAGATTGGATTTGGTCAACGTCATCGGTTACAGGTCGGGCTTTGTTCTTCTTGACCTTTGACATGACTATTGCAGACGTAGATGGAAAACTTGCCAAAATGGGAAAAGCTTTAAACTTCAAAACAACTGGGGGATCTAAAACTGCCGCAAACAGAGGAAACAAACAGACAGGAGCCGAAATCAGAGGCGTGCACCATGAAAATCAAAATTCAGGGAGGAACAAATACAATTATAAACCCATTTCAACGTAAAATGAGTTCTGAGATTTGAGAAATGGGAATCAGATTTAACATTAGGAAGTGAGAACTTAAAATCACAATACCAGCAAGGATCTTAGGGGCCAAAATCAGAAGCATACAACTAGAAAACTAAAATAAAATAATCAACAGAAAATAAGAACTTAATTAGCCATAGAGAAGCACACAACAACTATCCTAGGATGTAAATGAAAACTGCTAATTCTAAATTTCACTAAAATCTAACAAGTGTAGGAAGCCAAAATCATTCATGCTAATTTTTTCAAACATCTAAAATTTGTACGGTGTAGTTAATAGCTTTTTATTAGATGAACAAAATTTCACTTTTTCGTAAATAAATAAAACAAAACTGAAAATTTATTATTTTGACCTAAAATAAAATCAACGGTGAAGTATAAGCTACAAGCTACAAGGTGCATTTGTACCTTTCTCCATGTACAAAACAAATTCCAATAAGAGTAGCAATTACAGAAGCAAACTCACATCATCAATAAAAAGAAATGGAAGGAGATAGTCCCAAGTTCATATTATTATGCATTCCCGAAGTGGCGGAGGCAGGTGGGGGCTAGGAGGTCGGCCGCCCCAACCGGCGGCTGGGAGTTCTCAGCCAGTTGCCAGCGGCACAATAACAGTTGATATAAAGACATTAGGAAAAAAAAATTCAATTGAGAAGGAGAAGTTCAAACCGATCAAATTTGGAGACGAATTTGTAGACTTTGACGAGGCAGAGAAGATATGCCGGCGGTGAAGGATTCTTTCTCCCGAGTCCGGCGTTCGTTCCGTCCTGATTCTGTCAGTTCCTTCCTAGGGTTGTACATCAGTTGAATGAACTTTCCCTCAAAAATTAACAAATCAGTTGAATGAAATTGGGCCTGTTTACAGACAGGCCCGCTAGACAAAAGGAGAAAAGGAAAAAAAGAGGACAGGCCCGTGATCGCCCGTTAGAGATGTAACAATGATCTAAGACTTAATATTTTTAAATTCGATATGTTTGGTCCAATGAGGGAAGTTACATTCCTGGCAACTTGGTTATTTCCTAGGAATTGAATGATAAGCAAAGTGTGAAATTTTGTTTGGTTCAAGATTATTTAATTTTGTAGGAATTAGAACTTATTTATATATGCAAGGTAAGTGCAATTCCTATGATTTGTGGGAATTGTAAATTCTTAGGAAATAAATTCACACAACTCTAATGTCAACCAAACACAGGAAATAAGATGATTTTATGGGAATTTTGTACTTTTTTGGAAGTTAAGCGTGAACCAAACGAGAGCTATATACGTTTTTAGGATACATTATAAAAAGACTAATTAGTTTAAGATCCTTAATATATGTTGCGAATTGAAGACCTTCTTTGGAGGCTTAACCACTGGACTAGATGTTCGAAGGTGTAAAAAGATGATGTTTATATGACAAAGAAAGCTGATGTTTTTAATGTAATTCAAAGTTGAAGTGTGCCAACGGCCTTTAAATTCTTCATAGCTAAACATTTTGTGTGTTTAATTGATGTGTTTGCTTTCTGTAATCAATTATACTCTACACTATGATTCTTGTCTTCCCATTTTATATGTTTATAAGTGATTTTGGTTTGAAGGCAGAATATGGCCCATGTATTAATTATGCTATTGATCCATTTCTGATAAAAACGTATAGCGGTATACAGACAGTTATTGGCCAAATCTCAGCCTTTAAGATTTCGTTAATTGGCCACGGTTTTGCCTTCAATCTGTCACAAGACAATGAACCACTTAAAGACAGGTTTTGACATAAGTAGATTTAATAAGGGTTTGTTTTGCACATCAATATGGTTTTGTGGCAATAGTACTGTCCTTGACCAACATAAAGGAAACATTTGTACCAACTTACATACCATCAAATTGCAACTTTCTTCCCATCATGATTGGCCTGGCCATTCAACATTATTTTCTCATGGCACAAACTATTTACAATTAATTACACATGAAGCAAACATTCAATAGTAACCCGGCATATACAAATAGATAATTTGTAGACTCAATCATTGCATTTGCACCCAAATGCCAACACTTGGTATATCTTGATGAACAACAAAGAGCATATAATAACCCGGCATTGCCAAATTCTTAGAGCTCGCCGATTTCACCACCAATTCATACTTTCCTGGACTCACAACCTTCACACCTCCCACTTGTGTCAACACCAACATCCTCTGCCCTTGCGAGAACGAGTGCGTGTTGAACGCCGGCGCTATCATCGTCACCATCACCTTGCTAGCATCCATCACCCCTTTCACCAAGAACTCAATCTTCACCTCATTCCCATACCCCATCACACTCGATGAGGCCGGTGAAGTAACCACCGGCCTCAAATCCTTCCTACTAATATCAAAGTAAGTCGGCGAAAACGCCTCCAAGCTCAACTCCGTAGGGTAGAGCACGTTGGCGAAACTGTATCCGCTATGCGCGTTGCTTCCACCCACCAACACGCGCGTGTCCCTCAACAGGACCGCCGTGGAGTGGTAAACCCTAGGAATCTTGGACGCCGTCTGGACCTCGAATCTTGACCCGGAAGTTAATAAAGCAACTTCCGGGTCATAGACGACGGGCTTCAGCACGGCGTTCCTCCCCAACTCCCACCCGGCGGCCCCTGACCCGACCCCGTTGACTATCAAGACTCGGCCCGTGGGCAGCAAGACCATGTCGCCCATTGCACGCGGCATGGGCATGGTCTCCATGGTCCATTGCGGGTCGGAGTCGGTTATCTTGATCCTTGCGCACGTGTCGAGGGCGGGAACGAAGGTGCCCTTCAACGCCTTCTCGTAGGAGCCCTTAGGAGCTCCACCGCACACCAAAACCTCGGCCTCTATCGAACCCCAATCGAGATTCTTCAAGGGGAGCAAGACCGCGGATCCGGTGCTCGGGTAGCTTCTCGGGTTGGCGTCCGGTATAGTCGGGTAGGTTTTGACTACGGTGTTGGTATTGTAGTCGAGAAGGATGGCTCGGTTGTTGGCGAAAATGAACAAGTTTCCGTCCACGTTGAGGAAGACGAACGGGTAGAGATTGTTCTCGATCTTGGCATCGTTGGTTTGGGACAAGAATGGGAGGCTTTGGAGGGTGTTGGTGGAGGTGGTTTTAGGGTAGAATTCGTAATTGAACTGTTTTCGGCCACCAACGATGATCATTTGACCGTTGGGGAGGCGGTGGTTGGAGGCGTACCAACGGGGGACGAGGAGTAGGTTCCCCAACTCCTTCCAATCACATGAGTTGTTGTTGCCTTGGCACGGGACGAAGGTGCGAACCACGCGCTCTCCTTCGAACGAACCGCCGCTCTGAGCGAGGCTGCCGTCTGGGAGGAGGGTGCCTGAGGAGCACCACGTGTCGGAGAAGATGTTAAGGGCTCGGTACCTGTTGGTGAGGGGATCGTACTCGGCCGAGTGGGCGGTGCAGTCGATTTTCAAGACGCGGTCTTGAGGGTTGTTACGACATTGGCCGGCGGGGAGGGTGAGATTGGAGGCTCCGAAGTTGGTGCGGTCGAAGAGTACGACTCGGTCGGAGGGGAGGAGTTGCATGTGCATGGCGGAAATGCCGATGCTCGGGAGGGCGAGCTTCCACCGGCCCGGGGCGGCGTGGGAGGTGGTGGTGGCGAAGAGGAGGATGTGGAGAGCCAAGAAGAGCAAAAGACTTGACATGTTTGGAATGCCTTAGTTTTTGAGGAGGTAGCTAGCAATTAAGCTCAATGGTTTTTGATTGATTTGTAGTGGTAAAAGAGAGTGAGGTATTTTTGTGTTGGTGATGTGAGTTATGGGCAAGGGATGAACTTTATATAGGTGTGGGATTAGTTGGGCATAACGTGACGTGAAGATGGAAGTTAATTAGTTTGATGCTAGTGATAATAAGAAGGTTGCTTTCACAGAATTATTAATGTATACATGCATGAATTGCATGGAAGCCTGGTAGGTATGTATATGGAATGTATAATTTTTTTGGTGGAATGTATATGGAGATTATAAAGTAGTATTTGTATAAATTATGAGTTTGACTATATGATGAGGCAGGTTTTACTAGCTAATTAAACGCATATATATTAATTTGTTTTTAATATATTTTTTTGGGTCAAAACTTGTGTTTACATTATTAAGTTAGTAACGTTTGAAACTAGATCAAGTGATCAAATTTGTTTTCTTTAATTGGCGTTTGAAGAAGGTGCATGCATGACCATTTAGCTGCTATGTGCTTCAACGAACGTACGCAGGAATAGCTAGCTAGGTTGAAGCCTGATTGATAAGCTAACTTGTAAAAAAAACTAAGTGCGTGTTCTACTTATTATTTTCAGTTGGTCAAAACAGAAAAATATAAAACTTCGCAAGATGCAAATTAACGATTACAACAACATCAACCCAATGTTAACCCACCTCAGACAAGATCCAGGGGTTATAATGTACTCACCCTTACCCTAATATAAAATTGAGAGGGTATAGGAAGAAAGCCCAAGTATTATTATTGGGAAAATATTAATAATAATAAAGATTTTATATTATCTTGCTTTAATTTAGATAGAATTAGTCAAATATATGCTTTAATGAAAGTGTCAATCACATAGCCTATTCTAGGATAGTATCCCTTGATTGACTCTCTTAATTTGTACTCTTATAATCGCCTATTTAAAGTCTCCTCTCCTATCAATAATATTACAAATCCTTTCACACAAATTATATTATCTCTATATGGTATCAGAACCTTTTGCTTAACAACTCTTCGATCCTCAAATTTTTTTCCCTTTTCCAATGGCTGCCGACGTTTACAATTGACTGCCAATAAGCTTCCGCTACCCACCATTACAAACTCATTTTCGCAAACCATCCAAACCTTCTACAATACAAAAAAAAAACTTCTCCAAAAAAAAAACGTGGGCAACTTTGACGAAGCAGGATTCGATTCGGGCAACTCCAATGAAGCGACGAAGCAGGATCCGATTTGGCGACTCACACAAAACCGAGATCGCCTCCGGGCTACTCACACAAACCCGAGATCGCCTCCGAGCGACTCACACAAACCTGAGATCGCCTCCGAGCGACTCACACAAACCTGAGATCGCCTCCGAGCGACTCACACAAAGCCAAGATCGTCTCTAAACTAGTCGCACAAAACCGAGATTGCCTTCGTCTCCAAGACTCCAACACAAGATCGCCTCGTTCAAATTCACTCCAACAACAAGTATAGACTTTCTCTTAGAAAGTCCTACTTGAGGGGGAATATTGATAATATATTTTAGATTAAATATTTTATTCTATTAGTATATTATCTTACCATCCTTGACTAGGAGATATTGTTAGGATCAAGGATACTTAAATATTTTATTCTATTAGTATATTATCTTACCATCCTTGACTAGGAGATATTGTTAGGATCAAGAATATTGCTTATTTTTAGCTACTTGTTATTCCAGATAAGATTCTATCCTAACTAGGGTTTCATCACTTGTATAAGTAGTCGTCTTAGTCATTAATAATATTACGCATCTCTTTCACAAACTTACAAAACTCTATTATGGTATCGGAGCAATTTGCCTAACGGCTTTTGATCCTCCATTTTTTTTCCATGGCTTCTGATGTATATGATCAGTTTCCATTAACTACCACTAAATCGAAAAATTCGCTTCCGCAAAACTCTTTCTTTCAAAATGAATCCATTTCGTAATAAATAATGATAAGAAATAATTATAAATAAATCAATTAATTTCATTTCAAAATTATTTCTCTAATTTACTAAACAAGTAAACATATATATACATTTTGTTTTTATATTAACAGTCGTATCTCATATATGGTTGATATTATATTGTTCTGATATCAATCTCACATTTAAAGTTTAAGATAAAAATAACCTTATACATAAAATTAGTAGGCCACTAATTTGCTTATTGTCAATTATTTATAAGTTAGAACTCATTGCAACCAATCTGTTGAGTTTGTATGTGCATAATCTCTAGGATTGATTTGTAGGTCCATGAAAAGTTAATATAATACTCATGCTTAATTAACCACCACTCTCTAGGGCTGGTTTTTCCGATGCATGGAGTATCTATAAAGAGAATGAGATATTATGCTAGCTATAGAGAGATTTAGGTTAATAGACTGGAGGTATTAACCTAGAGGTTATGTACATGTAAACTCGATCAATACATAAATTTAGTGAAGTTTTATTATAAAATTTATTAATAATAGAATTTTAGGATTTTATGATTCGATCCATAAAGTCTATTACAATCCGATTCTAAAATCCCGATTTTAATAATTATACTATTCACCGACTTCTAAATAAAATAAAGCGTACAATTCTTTAGTAGAGGCTGACGGTGCTAGGGATTTTAGCAACCTCTAGCAGTTTGGTCAAATGGGGGATGAAAATGCAGAGAATGTATGTTTATTATTTAGTGTTATAATAAAACAAAAATACAAATGATTGGTTAGTTGAAGCGAGAAGATATTGGAGATGGAGTTTGAGGACAAAATGCAGAGAATGTATGTTTGTCTCTCATCTCATCGATGTCGTTTTTTTTTTGTTTTTTTATGAAGAACTTCATCTCATCTAATGATTGGCAATCATTGACTATTTTATGCATTACATCATATTATAATATGTATTCAACCATTCGTGTTGAATTCCAATCTTCTAGATTCAACTCAAGTTTATGCTGAAAGGAGTTTTGTAAAGGGAGCGTGCGTGGCTGAAGTATCGGCACGCAACAATAATACAACGGTTGAGAGTTATCCCGAAAATATTGAGACTTAAATTACGTAGTATATAAACTAAAAAGTTTTTCTACTCATTATTATATAATTTTGTATGTTAGGCTCATTACCGTTGCTATAGAGTACACCAATATAGATGATAAAACAGTCTTGGCAAGTGTAACCCACTAACCTGACCCACTAGGCTTAAAAAACGACATGGTCATTGCTAGCTTAAGCTTAGCATTAATCTTTTCAATGAGGGGATCAAAAGTTTCCGTCTTGACTTGGTGAAGGAAGAGAGGCATACCCATGTACTTGCCAAGATTCCTCATCACCTCAAATCCGCTATCACGTTGGAGACGTGCAGCAAGCCTCCCATGAACATTCAACGAGAAGAAAAATTTTGACTTAGCGGGGTTGACTTTTTGGCCAGACGTCGAGCAAAACTCACTCAAGTAATCACGAATAACATTAATCTGTTCCGTGGATGCCTCCGCAAAGAGCATAATGCCATCTGCGATATGCAAAAGAGTCAGTCCACCTCTAGAAAGGCATATAGGTTTCCAATGCCCATCCGCCACCACTTGAGAAATAGTATGGCTCAAACGCTCAATACAAAGAATAAACAAGTACGGGGAGAGCGGATCTCCTTGTCTAATACCCGAGACGAATGAAACTATTAGTAATTTCACCATTCCGTAAACGTCGGAAGGAAGTAAAATTCAAACACACCCTGATCCAACATACCCAGTTCTCAGAAAAGCCCGCTTCTCGGAGTGTATCCTCAACAAAATCCCAACGCAGTCTATCATACGCCTTTTCAAGGTCCAACTTCAACAATATCCAACCCGACCCACCTTA
The DNA here is from genome assembly GCA_964016875.1 of Fallopia convolvulus. NCBI lineage: Eukaryota > Viridiplantae > Streptophyta > Magnoliopsida > Caryophyllales > Polygonaceae > Fallopia > Fallopia convolvulus. Next base: position 56,971,692 of record OZ024727.1, on the reverse strand, counting down.
TTTGCACTTCATCGAATGCACAACCTCCTGAGTGAGTACGATGTTATCTTGTATCAACCTACTGGGCAAAAAAACTCCCTTGCATAGGACCAATAAGCTGGGGCAGCACCATTTGCATCCGATTCACTAAAATCTTAGTAATGATCTTATAAAGAAAATTACATAAACTTATGGATCGAAATTGACTAATCAACTTTGACTCATCAACCTTAGGAATAAGAGCAATGAGAGTCTTATCAAACCTAAAGAAGCTTTTGACATAATCTATGCCAACATCTCTGATAAAAAAAATAGGCTGGAAACCATCGACTCTCGACGCTTTAAGCAGCCCCATCATCTTGACAGCCCTCAAGATCTCATCATCACTAATCAGATGATCAAGAGGGCTCCAACACTCCCTAGACAAATTCGGGAACGCGCCCTGGATGCACTCAATAGGGGTCCTCTCATCATCACGGATCAAATACAGATCCTTGAAAAAATTAACAGCGTAGCTCTCAACCTCAACTTTATCAACGATCCATCTGCCACCCATACCACGTAAGGATTCCGATCCACTCTATTTCTTCGACGCCAAACAATAGTAGATGCATGAAGAAACGAGTATTCTTGTCACCCGCTTGTAACTAGTGGACTCTAGACTTTTGTAGCCATAAAAGTTCTTCCCGTTCAAGAGTCAAAGCAAGCTCATTCTTTAAATTAGATTCAGTCTTAAATAACATCTCAGAGGGATTTTCACTTAGCCATTTCTACACTTCCTCAAGATTATCCATCAAAGAATTCTTAGTAAGATTTATATTGCCAAAGACCGTTTTATTCCATTTCACTAGCTTACTCCTTAAATTAGCCAACGCATCAAAGGAGCATACCTCAGCTTTCCAAGAGTCACCAATGAACCTTGAGAAGTTCGGATGAGTAAGTCATGCGTCCTCAAAACGAAAAGGACGCCGAATTTTATTCACAGCAACACACGGCTCTAAACTCAAAAGCAATGGAGAATGATCAGACGAGAATTTAGGCAGGTGTCTCACAAGTGTGTTCGACCATAGGAGATTGCCAATAATGTTGGAAAACACCCTATATAACCGCTTTTCAACAAACATATGTGCGGAGTTACCCCTTGCCTAGGTAAAGGATTGACCCGTAAAGCCCAAATCAATAAGACCGACATCATTTACAATCTGGAGAAATTTGTTAGAATCCTCCGACAAGCGACCTTGCCCACCTTGGTGCTCAGACGAATGTAGGATGCAATTAAATCGCCTCCCACAAAAAGAGGTTCATTTATATCAATAAGCTCTTATGCGAGTTCTCTCCAAAACCGTTGTCGTCTACCCATAGAAGGTGACACATAAGCAACAATTATATGGACTCTATTACTCCCTCTACTAACAACCGCATGGATGAAGTCCGAGGAAACAATATGACACATGGAGATTAACATGTTCCTTCTTCCATAATAACCCTACACCCCCAGAAAGACCGATTGACCCAATCCGAACACACCCCGAGAAACTAAGATGCCTACAAGCATCCAGAGAATGATCACCAAAGATTCTAGGCTCAAATATTGCCAAAACATCAATATTAATCGACGAATCATGTACCTAGCTGCACATCGGAAATCGGGCTTACCAGCTCTGAAACAATTCCAAATTAGGCAATTAATAACAACACAAAAAGAGGGCGGACACCCTGGCGGGTCATTGTCTCGACTGGTTGTCTTCGGCCAATGAGACCATATCTTCATCATTCATACAGACCTTACTGGGATTCCGGGTGTGGTCGTTTGACTCTCGACCCTCTTGAGTATCACCAACATTACATTGGTCATCAATCATCTGTACATCCATATCAGTATGGGTTTCAACTGAATTCTGATTCTCCTAAGTCGTCCCTTCTAAGTTTTGAATTCTTCCCATGTAGACATTCTCAGCCTATTTTACTTCAAGTTGGTCAGATGTGCGAGGTTTGGGATTAAAGGAGAAGTTGGGCTCCACAATAATTCGAGCTTGTTTCCCCACCGCATGTTTCTTTTGTAAATCCGAATTTGGGCAGTCCACAATAGCCCATTTCGAGGCTTGCGGTTTCTTCGCCCATTCTTCATTTTCGTCGCTTCGTCCTAACTAGTTAACCCTTTCGAGAAGTGCAGATCCACTCAATCTTATCCGAGTTCTTTGACTTTTTCCCCCTCAACAGACCCCACATTAGTAGTCAAGGGACATTTCCCTTTGCCATCAACCGTAATCTCAACAGCTTTATTCTTTGCCATATTTTCTTCCAAACTTCATAAAATAGAAAACCTATTCTTTCCCTGATTTTTCTCAGCCGAATCTTGGGCAATTTTTTCTCCTTGATTCGATTTTGACCGGCGGGACACAATTGTCCACTCTCCATATTGAGGTTCCCCATCGGCCGACCCCGCACTCGACTTGGCCGACGCTATCGGAAGAATAGTCAGGGCACTCTCCACAACCGATGTACTTGCTTGGAGTAAGGGGCAACGATTAACAATGTGTCCATAACGACCAAAATTGGTACAAATTAAATGCAACCCCTCGTATTCAATGTGGAACCGACTTCCATTAACCGTAATTGATCCTCCGAGAGGCCTAGTAATGTCAACTTCCACACATACTCGAGCAAACTGGCATCGGTTAGAAAACATGGTCTATGATCAAGCTTGATTGGCCAGCCAACACGCGCCGCTAATCGTAGAAGCATGTTCTCCTCATACAGAATCATTGACAATCCTGATATTCTAATCTAAGTCGGCGAAGTTGTGATGATATCCATAAACGGATTGAACTCCGGGGTCCAAGGGCGAATAAGTAGGTAATGTCCAAACACCATCCACGAACCACCCATCAGGGCTTTCATGTATTCCCCTTCTGCATCAAATTTGACAACATAATATCCGTTTGGGAGGTCCGCAACAAGTATCTTGCCTCCCGGTTTCCACATTTCACTCAACTTCCGCTCCATAACTGCATGTGGAACCATATATAGTTCCTAACGATTTCACAATCAAGGACCCTTCCTAGACCGACGCCAAAGTCTTCAAAACCTCGATCAGTATCAATATTGAAAACAGCAGGATCGCTATCTTTCCGTCAGGGTATGACAAAACAACTTTTCCCTCCAACAAACTATCTTCCAAGACCATACGCTAGCTTCTCGCCATTTGCGCCAATAACCATGTCCTTCCAAGACCGTTGTTGAATAGCACCCGGTCCGGCATCAACTAACATATTGCCCCAGGAGCCGTGGGAAGCAGCGTTTCCAGGGTCGCCGTTAGAGGCGGCGTTGGACCACTCATGCACGCGAGTATTCAAAACCCTAGTTCAAAGAGAGCGTGTTTTCTTCTCAATAGACAATCTTTATTTTTAAAAGTAGTGGCTTCTTTAATTGTCAATTCTTACCTTCATTATATTAAATTTTTGAGAGCCGTTTTTTCTTCTTAATAGACAATCTTTATTTTTAAAAGTACTCGGTTTTTTAATTGTCAATTCTTACCTTCATTATATTAAATTTTTCGTGGGTTGATGAATTAAGGTTCTTAACATATGCTCTTAGGATATATGTTAAAAAAATCAATATTTATAAAGCATAACTAATATAATGGGAGGGAATTCGTTTTTTAGCGGAAAATATTCTATTATAGCTCGGGTATATGTATACCAAATTCAATTATTGTATTGTAAATGTAGATAATTCCTCCGAGTGATCTTTTTTTTTTTTTTTTTTTGGTAGAACCTCCGAGTGATCTAATTGAACGTGCAAGCAACTCCCTAAGAGAAACAATTCCTCAACAGATTGTCTATTTGGTTCAATATTTTAATTTGATAAGAAGTTGAGAATACTTCATATTTAAGTTCATAAGGAGTTAAATATGAAGTATTGCCTCGATTGATAAGTTAAATTTGTATCCTCATAATTTGGTCTCAAATTTTCTAATTTATCCACTCTCTAATAATCTACCCTAATAATTATAAAGTACAAACTAAGTCTTTGTAAAAATTTGTGTCACGTGGCATAAGCTGAATAAAATAATAAAATAATAAAATAATTTTTTTCAACTTAAAAAACTAAATAATAATTCTATAAATCCCCTTTTATATTATAATAATAACTTGATTTATATATTGATATTTGCTATATGATTTTTTATGCATATTATTTTATCTTTTAACAAAATTTGGGCTTCAAATATATAGTATTTTTTTTATCTATATGGTGATATTTTCTAATACACTTATTTATAGAATATTATATTGATTCTGACCCCTATTCTTATTATCTTTAATGTACATTATTATATTATATTTTTTTCTCTATCTTATCTTCTTTACCAATATATTGATATTGATATTTTTCATATTTACAAAAGCTATTTTATTTGTTACGAAATAAAAGATAAAACCCTAAATACATAACCTTATAAATTAACTTTATAAAATGTTTTAAAAAATATTTTTAATAAATTATATTATTTTTTAGATAGTCTACCCTAATTATTTTTATCTTTATATAAATCAAGTATTTTATTCATATTAGTGTCTTAACAAAAAATGAAAAAAATATGTAAAATATTCAATTCAAGTAAAATTATTATTTTAATAATTTTAATCTAAATATTGGACAAGATCTCAACAAATAATTAAAAAATATTTAAATATATTCAATTGAAATATGGGTAACGATTAAATTTTTTATATTAATATGATAAAATTTTATATTTTTTGTAAAATCATCCCGTGAATTTTACGGGACTTCAACTAGTTATGTAATCATATACGGATTATCAAGTACTCCGTAATTATCATGTGTATATAGTTTGTATAATTGAACAAGTATAACGGCTAGATGGAATAGTCTTTTTTTGGTCCGAAATTAGATGGAGTAGTTGGGAGACCGAATCCAGACAAAATCCCTGTAGAATTAATTTGTCCACAAACATATATTTATTTCTCCTCGTTTTAACGGTCAATTCAATTCTTTTTTTTTTGGTAGAACAATTCAATTCTTTATTTATCCCTAAATATGCCTATCGAAATTAGACCCAACTCGATCTGCACCGTTCAAAATTTTTAGGATTCATTCTCGTTCCGAAATTCAATAAGTTATAAAAAGGTTAAGAATTCGATTAACTTAAATCCGATTAAATTAAAACCCGAAATTCGAAATCCGCTGGATTGACCCAAATTATTATTTAAAAAAAATTGTATTATTTAAATAGATATCTATCTATATCGTAAACTATCGGATCGGGTATTACTTAGATGTGAAACTTGGTTGGTTGTGATATTGATCTTACGGAGGTTCTGAAAGAAGGAATATATAGACTTGTAGAGACCCTCTATGTAGTTGTCTATCTAGGGCGATCGATCTACATCTTTCTCTATAGTCCTGGGGCTGTGTCTCAATCTCCTACGTGCGTGAAGGTCTAGTTCCTACTTGATAAACAACCCTTGGTCTAATTCCACGCCTTATGACGTATTTGATGGGAGGCTTGGTGTAAAGTGAAGATTGAAGGAAGTATAGAAAAATTCCCGGTAGGGGTATTCCGAAGGTTCAACCTAGGCAACGAAAAAAAAGGGCTTGAGACTTCAACTAGAGGAGCGACCAGTTGGTTCACCAAACTCCGACCCAGCGTCACACGTTCTCCAGGTCCGAAGGGATCCAGTGCCCAACTACCGACTCCTCCCGGAATTGCGTTATCGGAGCCGAGCCAGGAATAGCCGTTAGTGGACACCCACTACTTTTCACCGGTTAGAGAGGCCCTCTTTAATACATTAAGAAAAGATGTTCACAGGGGCCAAAAAGACTCGGTCATAGGAACTTATACTACCTACGCGTTGGTAAACGAACACTATCTCGACCGGATCAGAGTAAACAACAATGTCGAATCAGGTCGCCCCTTGCCTTGAAAGAATTTACACGCAGCCACCAACTTTCCCAAAATAAGGGGAGATTTGCTGCTTACTGCTCACGAAAACATCCGACCTATACTATAGTCAAGTCGTCCGCGTATCTTTCTGATTTTCTTTCCTTCTATTCATTCGATTTTTGGCTTTGACCAATTCAAGGTGAAACTGGAGGTTGATGGTGTTGGCTTCTTTCAAGTCGAAGTGCTAGTCGAAGGCGAAGGGCGCTCGAGCTGGGTTCATCAAGTACGTAGATATCAAGAGAACTAGAGTGTGGCTTGTTTGGAAAACCAGGCTTCCTTGGAACGGAACTAAAAACTATGGGAGCTAATAGCGGAAGAGATCTAAGCTAAAAGGCAGGCACAACTTCCGGGTGGAAGTCAGAAGCAAGTCAAACTCACATAAGCAGAAGAGAAGACACATTCATGAAAAGCGAGAAGCCGTGAGAGCCAAGTATTCATAGATCAAGGAAGTGGGGATCAAAAGAGAATGAAATGGCTAAAGCCCATTCCAGGAATCAGAACTGGAACAAGAAACCAAACCCGATCCCCATGTTTACCCAATCACTCGGTTTATTTTATTTGACTTAGGCACTTACGAAAGCCCTCGCTGATAGACCAATCAGAACAAAGGTGCCATCCTAAAGTAAAGGGAATTTAGGGCTATCAGTTCCTAAAGTATTCTACTACTTGTCTGGCCAAAGCCGACATTTTGAACCAACTCCTTAGACTCTTGGTTACGAATAGCTTGCACGAACTCAGATTTTGACTGGGAAACTCTATTTGGTTAAACCAGAGAAAAGAGCAGGTAGCGCATGATCTGAATGATCAAGCAATGAAATCCTTTTATCTTAGGTTTCTTCCTTCCGCGCCCGCCGCCGCCCGCGTTAGAAGAGAAGATTAGCAAAACGGGAAAGGGTGAAATCTTCCGCTTGTGTGAAGGAAGGGAATGAAGATCTTGAAGAGAAGAAACCGTGGTCGACCCCGACTACATGGGAATAGGTCCTTCTTCCTCGGAATCGAGACTTTTTCAAATTTCCACTGACGTGATTCTTTCTTCCCCTTGAGAGCGAGGCAGAGCAGTTTCTGATTCTGTCTAACTGTCGTGTCTAAGGTCTTCCTTCTTTCATTTTTTTAAGCGGGGTTGAAGATGATGTTACGCAGCGTTCAGAATCAGCCGGGAGAATCTCAGTGCGAGCGTTGGCGAAGCCATGGTCGTAGAACAGGTGGAACATAGTAGTGAATTTCTCTCTCCTTCGGTTAAGTAATCTGGCGTCTCTTTTTGGACAATTGAAGACTACATACAACTCTGATATTGGAAGTCTCTTTCTTTTTTGACTACGGGACGGGACTGGTCCGTTCAATGCTCGCTGAGCGGTGTGAATCCACTCAGGGCACACTTGTTAGCTCAACCTTCTGTCTTGTAAAGCACTCGAGTGCGGGGACCCTTAATTCACAATAACTTGTTATAAACTAACTTGATTGATCCGAATTCGTACTTAATTTGAGTCCGAAATGGCCAAACCTAAACCCGGAACCGAATGTCAGCGGGTCTAGCTTTCTTATTGCAGATTTAAAAAATATAAAAAAATTGTTGATTTTAATTCATTTTTTTTAGAGTTAATTCGTTCTAATTTAGGAAATAATGTGTTGTTGGATCGTGAACGAGTTAGCAAGAGCTTGGGAACTGGCTGTTAAGCTGTTCCCAAGGCAGCGGAAGGAATAATATCGCAAGTAATTAAAACGCTGAAAGAACACAGTTCCTTATAGAGGAACCCCACGACAACCAACTAGTTGTGTGGGTAAACCTCTACCTCCGCTTGGAGGATTTTGAATGACTTTCTTATTTTATTGCTTGTTCCTTAGTTACAATCAGCCAGGTTCAAACTTCTCTGTTCCTAAGAGTTCTACCTAACTCTAGCAACACTAATGAACCTTCTCAACTGAGTTCCTAAGCGAACTACTCAATTAAAACAAGAGAGTCAAACCTTACACCTTACAATTCATTTCCCTTGCTCTTGGGAACTTCACCTTCACCGTCGTCGAGATCAGACACTCGCCGCCAGGGACTTCTCTTCTTCTTTCTCTTTCTCTGTTGTGGGTATTTGTTAGTTCTGGGAGAAGTACTCAATCAGAGCACTATTCATTTGGCTTTATACTCGAGTGAACTTGGGCTTCAATCGCATCTTTCATTTGTGTCCGAAATGCCCTTTGCTTGATGCCCAAGTTGTACTTTCTTCACATGTGACTTCAATTTGAACTAGGTCAACTTCTTGAATTGATCGGACCGTTGGATCAATCGTGACAGTCTGCTCCTCAGACTGTGCCTTCATCCTGTCCAAGACAGGATCCCGTGATATGCGTTGATCGGTCTTTGTCCTCACATGTGAGTTCCCATGTCGTGGGAACTGCTCTTCTGAGTTCCTTTGAGAGAAACTCTTCATCGTTTAAGCCTTTGTTCTCTGGTCATTCTTGGGAGTTCTCATTTCATGGGAACTTTTATCTTCAGAGTTCCCTTGATGGGAACTCTTCATTGTGTGCTCCTGTGATCTTTGGTCATTCGTGGAAGTTCTTTGCTCAACCTGTGTTCCTTAGAAATACTTGATCGAAGCACATTAGTTCCCTTATAGCGTTTGTCATTATCAAAACTCGGAGAACTGTATCGTTGTTCCGATGTTTAGAACCAGAGGTCCCAACATCGTTCAACCAATTTCCCCCTTTTTTATGATGACAAACCTATCACAAAAATTAGCAAGTATTTCAAAGCATGATATGCAAATGAGTTCCTACGTGTGTTTCTAGGGAGCCACTTCTTGTGAATCACTGAGTTCGTACTTAGCTCTTTATGCAATTGTTCCCCCTTAGCTATAGCGTATTCTGTGATATCTTTTCAACTTAACTCATCTCGCATTTTTTGTCTTTCCCCCTTTTGACATCATCGAAAACAAGTAAACGCATAGATAAGGAAGGAAAAGAACACGCAATCATACTAAAAACCATTCATTACTTAATCAAAAAAATGTACATAGGAACACAAGAGAATATTTGTGGGAACATTGAGGCTAGGAAAAAGAAGGAAAAGATCATGGGCTTGGTGGGAACAGGGCATCACAAAGCCGTGTCAAGACTTTTACAAGCTTTTCCTGGCCTTTAGCAATTTGTTCTTGGTCCCTTGCCATCTTTTCTTGTTCCCTGGCTATCTTGTCGAGAGTGTTGGCAATGTGCACCAACACTTGAGTGTTCCCATCCTGAGTGCCTTCACCAGATGGCAGCCTTTCTTGTTCCTCCACTGGCTCAGAGTGCCGTATTTTGTGGACCACAGAGATGTCCAGTTCCCTACCTATGGTGACCTCTTCCTTGGATGTGTCGTAGAGGGCCTCTCTGAGCAAGAGTTTCTTGATGAGGCCAACATAAGGGAGAGAGTGGGATTTGGAAGCCATACACTTCTCCATGTGCCCCAAAATTATGCGAGGAAGATTTATGGGCTTTTTGAGGAGGAAGTGGTAGAGGATAATGGCATCAGGGATGTTGATGACAAGGCGCTTCTCCTAGCGAGGGATCACCATGTTGATGATGAATTGATGGGCCAGTTTTGCAATGAGGGACAAGTGATGAGTAGAGGTGCCAGTGGTGGGAACACGACCCTCGTAGATCATGTTGTAAATCTCCTCACTGTTGAAGTCGCCCCAACTCTTGGTAGGCAGTTCCTGGAGGCCCTGGACATGGACCTGTAGTTGAAGGCGAATTGTGGATGTGGTGAAGATGAAGTCATCGCCTTCGAGGGAGAGAATTCCCTTGGTGCCGCTGTCATGGACCACAAAATGGTTGTAGAATCGGCGCACCTGAGAGGGATCGATACTCACGGCCTCACTACACATGTGTTCCCATCCTTGGGCCTTGATCAGTTCCCATAGTTGCCCTAGCCCTTCATCGATGAGCTGTTTTTCTGAGAGGATGGGGGGGGGGGGGGAAGGAGCTTGCGATTCTCAGAGATATGGACTTTCTTGGGCACAGTTCCTTTCCCTTTGGTCTTGGAGTTCCCCCTAGAGACCGTAGTCTTTCCTTTTTGCTGAGGGGGGTCAGCCGCTTCGATCATCAGTGGGCGGGTCCTTTCCTCTAGGACCTGTGCCGACACCACCATTTGGTGTTCAGGAGCAGAGATGTCGGCAGGCTCTTTGTAAGTGGTGGCCTCTTCTTCCTCTTCAACGTCATCACTGGAGGTCCCTTCATCATTGGAGGAGGTCAGCCCTGTTTCCTCCTCGTCGTCTTCCTGACGAAGACTGCTTGTCTCAGCACCGTCAGTTGGTGTTGGGTTCCCTTGTTCGGGGAGCTTGTCCCCTTGGTTCTCGGAAGGCCCTTTGAGTGCGCCTTCGAATTCTTCCTCGAGGGCCTTGAGTTGGGCTTCCTCGGCAGCAGTTCCCACGAAGATGGGTGGCAGTTCCTTGGCCTTTTTGCGAGCGATGATTCCAATGGGGAGATCATCCTCGTCAGAATCAAGGTCTATGGTTTTCTGGGCCGAAGGAGGTGGGGAAGGGAGTTTTAGTGTGTTTGGAGAAGAGGGAGGTAGAGGAGAATTTAGTAGAGTTGGGACCTTGGGAGTGGAAGGAGGAGGAATAGGGGTTTAAGCCTTGGGACTTGAGGTCCCAGGGGCAGAAAGTGAGGTGGTGGGGGATTTGGGAATGGGTGAAGTGGGTGGGGGAACTCTGGGGGAGGAAGAGGATGGAGGATTCTTCGTTGGAGAAGATGGAGGAGGGTTAGTAGTTCCCTCAACCATGGGAACAGGAGAGGAAGAGATTATCGTGGAGTCCCTGGGACTAGAGGTCTCAGAGATTGGTTGGGGACGAGGGCGAAAGAGCTTCTCGACCTCGGATGGGTGAACGACGGCATAGGCGTCGGGTTTGGACAGATTAAGGACCTCCTCCATGTTGAGGAGGGATTTCTTCTTTGGCATGGGAAGAGATGGGGATGAAGAAGTGGAGATTTGTGAGTGTTTGCGTTTGGAGGAATTGTGTTTGGATTTTGAGGAGTGGTGTTTGGATTTGGAAGGATCTTTGGAAGAGTGTTTGGGTTTGGATTGTTTGGGTTTTTCGTATTTGGAAGGGGGTTCGGAACCGAAACTGTCGACGATGACAATCGCGGAGGAAGAGGGAGGTGGAAGAGTGGAGGTCGGCGGTGCTGGAGGTTGCGCCGCCGAGGGAGGAGGAAGAAAGGGACTTACATAATTGTAAAGTCCCTCGATGAGGACGTCGCGAAGGGCTGGATCTTGCTCCTTTTCGACGTCGTTCATCATTGTGATGAAGAGAATTTTAGGGTTGTTGAGAATCCATTCCTTCATTTGTTCATAAGAGTGGGCTGGAGCCATTTTAGAGAAATTTTGGGAAAGAGAAGATTTTTGGAAGTTTTCTCGAAAGAGGGAGGAGGCAAAGTTGCAGAGGAAGAGAATGACAGGGAAGGATGTGGAGGAAGGAACCCAAAAGTGGTAAAGTAGGGTTTTTATGTGAGAGAGAAAGACGAGGGTAGAAAGGGAAGTTGAGAAAGACCTCGATAACCGTTGGCCAATGAATGTGGGGGAGCGTTTCAACTTCCGTATCATACTTATGACGCGTGTCGCTTTCTTCCAAGGGAAGTCACTTCGAGAGATTCAAATGCTTGGCTTATAATGCTTCGAATTCTGACACAATTTCCCGTTTCCCAAGTGACGTTTCATTTCTCAGATCCAGTGTTCCCTGCTTTTGCCCATCAGTTCCCATGATATTTGGAAAGGTCATTTTGAGTGGAGAGGTTAAGGGAACTCACACTCAATTTTCTGTGAGGCTAGGGAACTTCAAAAGAAAACCAGACAATTGCAACTCGATTTTGGGATAAAGAGTTTGGCTCATGAGAAACGTTTGTCTGGTCCTTAGCTTAGGGTAGGTTTCATGATCAACCGTCATAGTGGCTTGTAGAGAGGGTTAAAGGGAACTCTGGTTGATCATTTTGGGCCAAAAGAGATAATGTTCCTCTGTACATATCAAGATCTAGACTAGTAATATGGCGAAATGAAAGCATTGAGTCCTACAGTTCCCTATCATGCATTTCTAGTTAGACTAATCAAGCATTGAGGGAGAAACAAACAGGGACTCGTTTAGTTTAGAGTTATCATCCCTAGAAGCATTCGAAAACGCTAGTAGGGACGTCTGTCTAAAGCTTTGGTGAGAATGTCCGCAATTTGCTCTTTCGTTCTACAGTGTTGCATAGAGATGTTCCCATTTTCAACATTGTCACATAGAAAATGATGCCTAATGTCTATGTGCTTAGTCCTAGAATGATGCACAGGATTTTTGGAAATGTTAATGGCACTAGTATTATCACAAAGTATAGGAACTGGGCCAAATGACATACTGTAATCCTGAAGTTGGGACTTGAGCCATAGTACTTGGGAACAGCACGATGCTGCAGCCACGTATTCTGCTTCAGCTGTGGAGAGTGCCACTGAATTTTGCTTCTTGGATCCCCATGAGACTAAGCATGACCCAAGGAATTGGGCCATTCCTGATGTGCTCTTTCTATCAACTAGGTGCCCAGCAAAATCTGCATTTGTATAAGCAATGAGCTCAAGGGAACTGTTCCTTGGATACCAGAGGCACAAGTTGTCGTTCCCTTTGAGGTACCTGAAAATCCTCTTCACCTCTTTCAGGTGTGATTCTTTGGGGTTAGCTTGAAAACGTGCACATAAGCACACTGAGAACATAATGTCAGGCCTACTAGCAGTTAAGTATAGGAGAGAGCCAATCATACCTCTGAAGTTCCTTTGATCGACACTTACCCCTGTTTCATCGGCATTTAGCCTAGAGTTTGGTGAGATGGGAGTGTCGATGGGCCTTGAGTGGTCCATCCCATACTTGACTAGAATTTCTCGGATATATTTCTGTTGATGAATCCTTGTTCCCTCCTTTGTTTGAGATATCTGAAGTCTTAGGAAGAACGTGAGTTCCCCTATGAGACTCATCTCAAATTCACTGCTCATGAGGTCCTTAAACTTCTCTACAAGAACTTCGTTAGTTGCTCCAAAAACAATGTCATCAACATAAACTTGAACAATCAAGATATCCTTAGACTCTTTCTTAAGGAAAAGAGTTTTGTCTATGGAACCTCGAAGGTATCCATGAGACAGAAGGAACTGAGCAAACCTGTCATACCATGCTCGAGGAGCTTGTTTGAGTCCGTAGAGGGCCCTCTCCAGGAAGTAGACGTGGTTGGGTAGCTTCTCATCTTCGAATCTTGGGGGTTGAGCTACGTATACTTCTTCTTTGAGATGCCCATTTAGAAATGTCGTCTTCACATCCATCTGGTATAGCTTGAATCCCTTGTGAGCAGCATAGGCTATGAGAAGACGAATTGCTTCAATTCTTGCCACTGGTGCGAAGGTTTCATCGTAGTCGATTCCTTCCTCTTGTCTGTATCCTTGTGCAACCAGTTGTGCCTTGTTCCTAGCCACTGCACCAGTGTCATCCAGTTTGTTTCTGAAGACCCACTGAGTTCCTATGATGTTTTTGTTTTTGGGCCTAGGAACCAGTTTCCACACTTTGTTCCTCTCGAATTGGTGTAGTTCCTCTTGCATGGCTTGGATCTAGTCTGGGTCTTTTAGGGCTTCCTTAATGTTCTTGGGTTCCACCAAAGAGACAAACGCATTAAAAGCACAAAAATTATTGAGAGAAGAGCGAGTTAGCACACCTTTGTCATAAGGAGTGATGATGTTCTCAATGGGATGGTCTTTCCTTTGTTGGAAATTTCTTGTACGAGTGGGTTCCCTTGGACTCGTTTCACCTCCGTTTGAGGCTTCTTCTTCATGGGGACACCCGTCTTCAGCTTCCTCGCTAAGTGTCTCTTCTGGTTGTGCTGTTGTGTTCTCTCTTTGTTCCCCCTGAACACTTGATTCTGGTACGTTTTCATTCTGGGGAACAAGAGAGTTCGAAGCATCTTGTGGTTCTTCTGTTGAGGAGGGAACTTCAAAGGAGCTTTGATCTGTGGAGTTTTGATCTCCTTCATTGTTCCCTGATTGTGGGGGCATTGTTCCTACTTTTATAGTCTTCATCTCTCTTTCTTGGTTCATCCTCGTCTTCTTCTTCTTCTTGTCTGACCAGCTTGAACAGAGTTCCCTTTCCTTGAACCTCTGTTCCCATCTTTACAGATTTCTCGTCGAAGATGACGTGGATGCTTTCCTCTATCTTCTTGGTCCTCTTGTTATAGACCCTGTACGCCTTGCTATGGGAAGAGTATCCCAGGAATATCCCTTCATTGCTCCTGGGATCAAATTTGCCAAGGTTGTCTTTCCCATTGTTGTGGACGAAGCATTTGCATCCGAAGGTCCTTAGATGAGAGATATTTGGCTTTCTCCCTTTGATGAGCTCATAGGATGTCTTCTTGATCAAGGGTCTGATCATGGCTCGATTCAAGATGTAGGTAGTTGTGGAGATAGCTTCAGCCCAAAAGTACTTTAGAACTCCACTTTCAAACAACATAGTTCTAGCCATGTCTTCCAAGGTCCTATTCTTCCTTTCGACAACTCCGTTTTGCTGAGGAGTGCGAGGGGCCGAGAAGTTGTGAGAGATCCCATGTTCATCACAGTATCTTAGGAACTGTGAGTTTTTAAACTCGGTTCCATGATCAGATCTGAGAGCCTTGAGTTTGAGTCCCATGCTGACCTCCATTCTTGTGATTAGGACTTCGAATTCTTTGAAGGTATCTGATTTTGATCTCAAGAATAGCACCCATGTGAATCGTGAAAAATCATCGATTAAAACATACATGTACCTCTTTCCTCCATAGCTTTCGGTGTGCATGGGACCGCAAAGATCTATATGAATTAGCTCTAAGGGCCTGGTCGTGCTCACCATCCTTTTGGGCTTGAAGGAGTTCCTTGTTTGCTTTCCTCGAACACAGGCTTCACACATCTTGACTCCTTCAAGGTTAATTCGTGGGAGACCGACGACGAGATCCTAGAGGTAGAGCTTTAAGATTTGGTTCATGCCTGCGTGTCCTAGCCTTCGATGCCAGAGTTCCGTTTCGTCATGGGAACTTGCAAGGCACAGTTTCCTTGGTGGTTCAAACTCTGTGTCAACCACGTACACGTTGTTGGTCCTTCTTCCTCTTAGAATGATCGTGTTGGTCTTTTTGTTGATGACTAGGCATTCATTTGAGTCAAATGTGACTATGTTGTTCCCTTGGTCACATATCTGGGACACACTCAACAGATTGTACCCCAATCCTTTACCAGATTGACGTTGCTGATTTTGATTGACTTGTTGAGTAGTACTTCCCCTGTTCATATGATTTCTCCCTTGTTCTTGTTTCCGAAGGACACATGACCTCCTTCGGCCTTCGTGTGGAGTGAGGTGAGGTTTTCTTTATTTTCGGTCATATGATTTGAATATCCATTGTCGATGACCCATGTGGTGTTCCCCCTCACTGCCACCTGCAAGAAAAGTTAGTTTTTGATGACCCAGGCAAGATGACTCTTGCCTGGTTCCTTACAAGGAAAGATATTCTCGAACAACATGTAATCAGCAATATTAACGTCACAAGGATCCCTAGAGTTAAGGGCAGAGTTCCTATGTGTGTTTCTACGGGTGGGAACTCTAGTAGGGTTGGATCTGTGATTTTGCCTTTTCCAGTATTCGTTGTTCTTTTGAGTTTGGGCCCTAGCTTTGGGACAGCTTTCCTTGTAGTGCCCATGAGCACCACAGTTCCAGCAGGTCTTGTAGTATTCTCCTAGGTAGTACTTAGGATGCGGTCTCTGTATCCTGTTCCTATCCATAGTTTCTTTGTTAACCACTCTAGACCCGTTCCCTTTGGCTATCTGGACATATAACTTGTGTCCAGTGTTCCCAGTGTAGTATTCTACTTCTCCATTCACTCCACTTTCCAAAACACGTATCTTTTCTTCTAAGTGAGCATTTTTCCTTTTCTCGCACTGAAGTTCTAAGGCCCTACATTCATTAATCTCTTGTTCATTCAAGGGGGACTTCCCTTTATTAGGGCTCTCTGACTCATACCTTATGCCGTGTTTGGCTGGCACAAATTTGGTCTGGGAACAAGAAGCTTTAGGGCTTTCAACCTTTTCACTTAGCTTTTGCAGAAAGATATTCTTGTCACTTTCTAGGGTCCTAATTTCATCCTCTAACTCTACAATGTGGGACACATAAGATTGAACCTTGTCCAATAGGGGCACACAGGTGGGACATGGCTCAAGACCAACTAACTCAGCATTAGTTTGTTCTGACTTTTCTAGCTTCCTTTGCAATTTAATGTTATCTTTGACAAGACTTGTGAGAATTTTAAGCAGTTCAGGTTTCTCATAATTTGACAAAGAAGCAAGAACGGATTCGGGGGTTACCTCACTGGGTTGTTCCCCAGTGGTTTCTCCTAAGGCCATGGCGCACATGTCAGGTTGAGCCCATGATTCAGGCTCCTCGTCTTCATCGTCACTCCATGTGGCTATGTAGGCCTTTTTCCCTTTTCCTCGGTTGTCCGTTCCCTGAGGGCACTCCTTGGCAAAGTGTCCCTTCTTGTAACACTTGTAGCACGTTACATCCGAGAGGTCCTTTTCAGCAGATTTTCTTTGGGAACTCTGTCCTTTTCCCGAGTTCCCATAATTCTTCTTGAACTTCCCTTTGTAGAAAGATCAAAGAGCTTTTGTTACAAGGACTAGCTCTTCATCCTCATCTTCTTCAGATTCTTCATGTTGCTCTTGTACTGCCTTGATCACCTTTTCAAGTTTGAGAGCTATCCCCTGATGTGCTCGCTTTTGCTCCCTGTCATCTATCTTTCTCTTCTCATATCCCACCAGTTTTCCAAAAAACCTGGTGGAGCATAAGAGCTCTGTTTTCGGGATTCTCTTTGAACATCGTTCTTTCATTTGTCCATTCTCCAGTCAACCCATTGAAGAGTTGTTGAACCTTCATTTTGTCGGTGACTTCCTCTTTAGTGATCCCAAGGCCAGTCATCTTGGTGCAAAGTCCCTCAAAACGGGATTGGTAGCTATCAACGGATTCTCCTATCTCCATCTGGAAGGTGAAGAACTCCCTCCTTGCGTTCATCTGAAGATCTTCTCGGAGGTCTGAGTTCCCAATGTGCATTTGCTGAATGGCTTCCCACACTTCCTTTGTCGTGTCTAGGTTTGCCACTCTGTCGCAGTCTTGCACCGACATGGCATTCTTGAGGTACTGGGTGGCTTTGAAGTTGGCCTCCATGCACTTGTACTCATTAGGTCCCCATTTTGAAAGGTCATTCTCAATCGCTGGATCAATTTTGAAGTTCCCTTTCTCTATGACGCACCAAGCTTGGTAGTCCTGGCTGCGCATCCAGTTCTTCATGTCGCGTTGCCAGAATTCGAATCTACCAGTGATGAGCCTTGGTGGCTTGCTGTTGTTGTGACCGACTTGGGTGAGTTCGTGAGCCATGTTTGAAACCTGCGATGCTAACCCAAATCTAGAGCAGCCTGCTCTGATACCAATTGTTGGATCGTGAACGAGTTAGCAAGAGCTTGGGAACTGGCTGTTAAGCTGTTCCCAAGGCAGCGGAAGGAATAATATCGCAAGTAATTAAAACGCTGAAAGAACACAGTTCCTTATAGAGGAACCCCACGACAACCAACTAGTTGTGTGGGTAAACCTCTACCTCCGCTTGGAGGATTTTGAATGACTTTCTTATTTTATTGCTTGTTCCTTAGTTACAATCAGTCAGGTTCAAACTTCTCTGTTCCTAAGAGTTCTACCTAACTCTAGCAACACTAATGAACCTTCTCAACTGAGTTCATAAGCGAACTACTCAATTAAAACAAGAGAGTCAAACCTTACACCTTATAATTCAGTTCCCTTGCTCTTGGGAACTTCACCTTCACCGTCGTCGAGATCAGACACTCGCCGCCGGGGACTTCTCTTCTTCTTTCTCTTTCTCTGTTGTGGGTATTTGTTAGTTCTGGGAGAAGTACTCAATCCGAGCACTATTCATTTGGCTTTATACTCAAGTGAACTTGGGCTTGAATCGCATCTTTCATTTGTGTCCGAAATGCCCTTTGCTTGATGCCCAAGTTGTACTTTCTTCACATGTGACTTTAATTTGAACTAGGTCAACTTCTTGAATTGATCGGACCGTTGGATCAATCGTGACAGTCTGCTCCTCAGACTGTGCCTTCATCCTGTCCAAGACAAGATCCCGTGATATGCGCTGATCGGTCCTTGTCCTCACATGTGAGTTCCCATGTCGTGGGAACTGTCCTCTTTTGAGTTCCTTTGAGAGAAACTCTTCATCGTATAAGCCTTTGTTCTCTGGTCATTCTTGGGAGTTCTCATTTCATGGGAACTTTTATCTTCAGAGTTCCCTTGATGGGAACTCTTCATTGTGTGCTCCTGTGATCTTTGGTCATTTGTGGAAGTTCTTTGCTCAACCTGTGTTCCTTAGAAATACTTGATCGAAGCACATTAGTTCCCTTATAGCGTTTGTCATTATCAAAACTCGAAGAACTGTATCGTTGTTCCGATGTTTAGAACCAGAGGTCCCAACATCGTTCCAACATGTGTAATTGTTTTACATCTAATTTATTTATTTTTTTGGTCCAGTTTACATCTAATTTATTAAGGAGTTCATGAACCCACATTCGAAACCTGATTTTAAATTGATAAAAATTAATTCTGTACATTCTCCTCGATCTCTTTGACTTCACATGGCATGGGTGGCTTAGCTATAATAGAATAGATCGATATATCAATAATATCATTGGAAGTCAAAACAGATGAATTATATAAGTACTGATAAATGTAATTTGAATACATGATCGATATATTCATCAAATACCTAAATTCCAATTAAACTTTATTTATATATTGTTCGATGGAATGTGAGGCCAACCAATTCAAAAACTTGTTTCTCAATGTGTGCTCATTTCTTCCATTCTATATTAATGGTTGAACCGCCTCTTTGACATTCGTACGTAGTAGCTAAATGATCATGCATGCACCTTGACGTTATGCCACATCAACCGATTCCATGATTTTGTAGCTGTAAAATTACTTCTTCTTCATTTAATTAATTATTTATAAAGACATGGGTCCATATTCACAAATCACCTGAAAAAATAAACATGGTCTAATGATCGATCTTCTGTTGTAAAATGTTATTTCATATATATTTTTATATGTACATCTACTCGTGAGAAATAAATTATTTCCAAATTGATTGAAGAATTATTTTATATACTAAGGCTTCGTTTGGGAAATGAGTGTTTATCGGTGTTGGAATTTATAATTTTGACATTGATAATATAATGCTGAAATTGGACGTATAGAGACTCATGTTTAGTGGTAAATTTATTTTTAACCTCCTATGATGCTGAAGATAAGAATTTTTATTCATTTAATATTTATTTATTTTTAACGAGGGACCCACCTTTGACGGTAAATTCCGGGTTTGTGAACTAGCCGACGAAGCACGAACCAAATAAACTGGCTTGCGACAACCGACTTAACCTAATGGTGGAAGAGGTGATGAGACTTGATATTTCACGTATTTAAGTAAAAGAGTGGAAGCAATGATCGAACTTCAAACCTCTTAACATTTCCAATTTTCCTTGCCTCCAATCATAGGGCCACTCATGTGGGATTTCATTTATTATTTATTATTTTCCAATAAAAAGAATTTTTTTTTTTGGTGAAATAAAAATAACTTATTATGTCCCCGGGGAATATAACGTGGTGGTTCAAAAGTTTCTCATGTGTGCATCATGTCAGGGGTTCGAGCCCTTGCCTTTAATATGTGGAGTTTTCACCTGTGGGCAACACTTTTTCCCTAAACGCAGGCCTCTGAGTCTAGGTTCGACGCCATTGCTAAACATCCCGCGATTTACCTCCTCCGTTTGGTCTAGGACAGGGTCCGTAGAGATGCAGGACTAGTCAGGCAACAAGATCCGGAAACCTATAACCCTAAAAAGTTAACTTATTAACAAATTAAAAATCTCATTGATCGAATAAGACATCCTCAACAAGTTTGTACGTACTGAATATTGAATTGTGTCCGATTCAAAGACTGCCCAATTATCACCACATAAAAAATAAACTAATTGATCACTTGTACGCCAAAGTTATAAAGACCCGTCACTTATATGCTTTTTTAAAATTTAAAAGTATATACATGTATCGCTTTCACTCGATATATAGTATATGTTATATATGTTTCTCGTGTGCTAGCCCTAATTAATTTATTAGCTTCATTCACGTTTTCATTGTCAAACTCAATAATCGATCAAAGAGACTAGGACAGCTAGCTAGCTAAATCATAAACAATCTCACATAGACTATACACATACCGTTCATGCAAATATACATTCCCCCCACACAATCAATAATTCTCTCAAAGTAAACCTTTTGATCTCATAGAATCAAACCAACCACCATGTTTATCTCTACCAACCTACCTAATCACAGACCCTATTTAAACCCCATCCCTCCCCAAAACCCTAACACCAACAAACAAAAACCCTAATTTACTTCAAAATCCAAGAATGGCAAACATTTCACTCTTGTTCTCAACCTTGGCTCTCCACATCCTCCTCTTCGCCACCACCACCTCCCACGCCGCCCCGGGCCGGTGGAAGCTCGCCCTCCCGAGCATCGGCATTTCCGCCATGCACATGCAACTCCTCCCCTCCGACCGAGTCGTACTCTTCGACCGCACCAACTTCGGAGCCTCCAATCTCACCCTCCCCGCCGGCCAATGTCGTAACAACCCTCAAGACCGCGTCTTGAAAATCGACTGCACCGCCCACTCGGCCGAGTACGATCCCCTCACCAACAGGTACCGAGCCCTTAACATCTTCTCCGACACGTGGTGCTCCTCAGGCGCCCTCCTCCCAGACGGCAGCCTCGCTCAAAGCGGCGGTTCGTTCGAAGGAGAGCGCGTGGTTCGCACCTTCGTCCCGTGCCAAGGCAACAACAACTCATGTGATTGGAAGGAGTTGGGGAACCTACTCCTCGTCCCCCGTTGGTACGCCTCCAACCACCGCCTCCCCAACGGTCAAATGATCATCGTTGGTGGCCGAAAACAGTTCAATTACGAATTCTACCCTAAAACCACCTCCACCAACACCCTCCAAAGCCTCCCATTCTTGTCCCAAACCAACGATGCCAAGATCGAGAACAATCTCTACCCGTTCGTCTTCCTCAACGTGGACGGAAACTTGTTCATTTTCGCCAACAACCGAGCCATCCTTCTCGACTACAATACCAACACCGTAGTCAAAACCTACCCGACTATACCGGACGCCAACCCGAGAAGCTACCCGAGCACCGGATCCGCGGTCTTGCTCCCCTTGAAGAATCTCGATTGGGGTTCGATAGAGGCCGAGGTTTTGGTGTGCGGTGGAGCTCCTAAGGGCTCCTACGAGAAGGCGTTGAAGGGCACCTTCGTTCCCGCCCTCGACACGTGCGCAAGGATCAAGATAACCGACTCCGACCCGCAATGGACCATGGAGACCATGCCCATGCCGCGTGCAATGGGCGACATGGTCTTGCTGCCCACGGGCCGAGTCTTGATAGTCAACGGGGTCGGGTCAGGGGCCGCCGGGTGGGAGTTGGGGAGGAACGCCGTGCTGAAGCCCGTCGTCTATGACCCGGAAGTTGCTTTATTAACTTCCGGGTCAAGATTCGAGGTCCAGACGGCGTCCAAGATTCCTAGGGTTTACCACTCCACGGCGGTCCTGTTGAGGGACACGCGCGTGTTGGTGGGTGGAAGCAACGCGCATAGCGGATACAGTTTCGCCAACGTGCTCTACCCTACGGAGTTGAGCTTGGAGGCGTTTTCGCCGACTTACTTTGATATTAGTAGGAAGGATTTGAGGCCGGTGGTTACTTCACCGGCCTCATCGAGTGTGATGGGGTATGGGAATGAGGTGAAGATTGAGTTCTTGGTGAAAGGGGTGATGGATGCTAGCAAGGTGATGGTGACGATGATAGCGCCGGCGTTCAACACGCACTCGTTCTCGCAAGGGCAGAGGATGTTGGTGTTGACACAAGTGGGAGGTGTGAAGGTTGTGAGTCCAGGAAAGTATGAATTGGTGGTGAAATCGGCGAGCTCTAAGAATTTGGCAATGCCGGGTTATTATATGCTCTTTGTTGTTCATCAAGATATACCAAGTGTTGGCATTTGGGTGCAAATGCAATGATTGAGTCTACAAGATTAATGGCTCAACGACGGAGCAAGCTGTCGTTTGAGTTGGAAGCTTTTTTTGTTTTTGTTTTTTAAAGGTTTTTTGTGTGTGTGTCAATACTTCATTTTCACCTTTTAATTTGGTGATTTTGCACGAATGCAATTGTATAAATTTCTGTAATTTAAAATAATTGTAAATAATTTGAGAATGAAAGGTGCATCATGCTTGTACATTGTTATAAGGTTTTTATTATATGCTTACTAAAAATTGTCATTTTATTATTTAATATAATTATTAAAAAAAATTAAACTAATATATTATAGTTTTATTTTTTAAAATAATTTTGAGGATAATATACCGAGTATCAATAAGTCAATTGATAAACACCACCTACTAGATATAGGCCCGGTATATATAACTACAAATTTAAATTGGAATGACTTGAATACGAAAATTACATGACCCAAAGTCCGAATAACAATAACCTAAATATATAGTCACTCATGCATTTTTTTAGCTTATTAGAATAATAATAATTTATTTTGTTATAATATTTTTTTTAAAAGTTTATCAATTTTCTTATAGGAACTTATTCAAGTGCTTAATCTTTGTCCTAAATTATTTTTTAATCATTTAGGTTGTTTTTTATCCAATAACAATTAATATTTTGACAAGTATTTTACAAAAAAGAAATACTAAAAATAGATGAAAAGAAATACCCGTACATAAAAAAATGGCTCATTGTTAATAGGACGAGCGGTGAAGAGTGAAGACCCAAAACTTTTAGGTAAAAAGCCCTAAGAAACATGCCTAAAATTTGGCGCGTAATTTTCTCTTCCACACAATTTATCGTTATCTAAATTAAGATGAAATTGTGATCCCTAATGCTAGTATATAAAGCTTCGCCCCTAGAAGAGAGAACCGTATCAACAAATAATAAATAAATCTAAAAAGAATAAGAAGGAACTTCCTTCACATTCCCTTCAAGTCTCAAGAACAAATAAAGGAAGGGAAATTTATTACAATTATTTATTTTCTTTTTATATCTTATAGAATATCGAAAATGTCAAGGTTTATAGGTCTCTATGTCACACTCATTGTGGTCCTCCACCTAGCCGGTAATAGCCATGCCACTTTTTTTCCTATGATGGGCATGAACCCTGGCGGCAGCGGCGGTGGTAGCTTGGGACTCAATGGCGGAGGAGCCGGACTCGGTGGAGGAGGAGCTGGACTCGGTGCAGGACTCCCTGGCTTAGGAGCCGGACTCGGTACGGGACTCAATGGTGGTGGAGGAGGCGGACTCCCTGGCTTAGGAGTCGGACTTGGTGCGGGACTCAATGGTGGAGGAGCCGGACTCCCTGGCTTAGGTGCCGGACTCGGTGCGGGACTCAATGGCGGAGGAGGAGCCGGACTCGATGCAGGACTCAAGGGTGCAGGAGGAGCCGGACTCGGTGCAGGACTCAATGGAGGAGGAGGAGCCGGAGGAGGTGCAGGAACCAAAGAAGAAGGAGCTTGAACTTTGCCGGATGAGAGAGTTCATTAATGTTCCCAAAGTTGTGACTGTTGGTAACAAAGAATTAGTTTGAACTTTGTCTTGTAGTAGCTTAGAGAAATATAAATAAAACAAGGAAGTCTTTCAAAATCCTTTAATCGGAGGTAGAGGATTACACACATAACTAGTTGGTTGTAGTGGGATTCCTCTATAAAGGAACCATGCCTTATCCTGTTTGTTTACTTGTGTTTTTCTGCTTTACTTCCGCTGCCTTGGAAACAGTCAAATGTCTGTTCTCAACTCTTAACTAACAATTGCGGTCCAATAATTAGTATCAGAGCAGTCGTACGTAGTAGCTAAATGATCATGCATGCACCCCGACGATGATGCCACATCAACCGAGTCCATGATTTTGTAGCTGTAAAATTACTACTACTTCCATTTAATAATTTATAACGATTTTTCTAACATATGCCCTTGAGAGCCTAAAAATGGTAATACATTTTAAAATTGTATTTATTTAGATTTTATTATTTTTTCAATAGGATTTATTAGTTTCCTGTTAGGATTTTAGTTTCCAAAATTAATATTGTTAACCTATGCCCTAAAAACATAAAAAAACCAAATTTATAAAAACATGGGTCATATTCAAAAATCACCTGAAAACATAAACATGGACTCCAATGATCGATCTTCTGCTGTAAAATGTTGTTTCATATATGTACACATTAGAAATATATTGTGCGATTAATTAATTTCCAAATTGATTGAAGAATTATTTTACTAATTGAATTAATTTAGAACATGATCTAAAGTCTAAACAATATGAAAACACCGAAATAATTAACATGTGACATAAATTAGTGTGAAAAAATATTTATAGACCATAGGCTCGGTTCGATTAGATTTGAGTTGAATATGAGCAAGTCCTCACGACTCAACGGTTGAGCCTCTTGCCAATGTGCAAGAGGTCTCAGGTTCGAGCATCCAGGCCGGCGGTTTGCCTTTCTTTCTTAGAATTGGTTAGTAAACCAGTTCTCACCTGTTTACTGATGCTCTAGGCTAGTCCAAGTGGTACTTGGGCTACCCTAAATCTTACCAAATCAAAAAAAAAAAAATTGAGTTGAATATGGGTTCGAGTTGTTGACATAAATTTGTGCTTGTTCGAATCGATCCATCATATTAAAAGCGTTAACCTTTTTATGATTATTGAAATAATATTAATTAATTGAAAAATTGTTGGGCCATGTTTTAAAAATAACAAATCATATCAACCTAATGGGTTTTGTGTTGCAATCTAGTCTAGTTCAGGTTGTTTTTGACCAATTAATTATTTGGGTCGGGTTTTAACTCTAAAAATTTTAGGCAACCTAGATCAGTTTGTTGAAAATTGGGTTGAGTTTTGACAAGTCTACAACCACTTATGTAATGAATTGTAATCCTTCTTCTAATGCAAATCTACTTTTTTGGGTCGAACTGTCGCAAATCTGCAATCAATTATTGTAGGATCAATGTGTATTATAAACAGTCAAGGAACTGTGTAAAGACAGTTCCTTGGGCAACAACAATAATAGAAATCAAGTAAATAGACACGATTACTTATATAGTAACTCCACGTCAACTGACTAATTGAATGAGTAAATCTCTATCTTCCTTAGAAAGATTTTGAATCGTCTATTTATATAATTGACACTTTAAAGACAATGCTACAAACTTCTCTATTCTAGAAACCTACTCGAGTAACTAGAATATTGGCTAAACTTTCTCTAACCTAGAAACCAGTTCAATCAACCCAAGACAACCAAACCTTCTAAAGCACTAACCTAGTCACACTTATAACTTCGAGATCACCGATTGCTTGGACAAACTTCTCCTTCTTAGAATTCTTTGTATCTTAGATCTAATCTTCTATCTTTTCTTGCCAAGAAAGATCTGATCACGTTGATCATAGATAATAGAATATCTTTCCAATCTCCAAATATGTTCCATCAATAATCTTCCACTTTTCACATTTGGATATTTCTTCTAGCTAGATCCTTCCAACTCTCATAGGCTTTTTCGTTGTTTGCTTTCACCGCCTCTATTAAGGACGATTCATTTAAATTCTCTTCCGGTTACCTCCATAATTACTTTGAGATTTATTTCTTCTTTTTGCTACTCTTTTTTTTTTTTGACAAGATAAAGTTTAGGAGACCCTCTAACAAGGGCGTCCTAGAGCATCCTTGCGGATGAGAACCTGAAGTTCTAAATTATTCAAAAGGAGGTTGGTAGAGATGTTGTAGCCCAGCCTAACAATTTTATCGGTCACAACATTGCACTCCCTACCCACATATCGAATTTTGACAATATTAAATTGTTTGAGTGAGATCATAATATCTGATATCAACATCTCAATTTCCCACGGACAGTTTGCAGCATTATTAAAGACATTTATGACTATAATATTAGCTCCTTTTTGCTACTCCTTCCTTTCTATTGTTCTTGTTCGTCATAGACTCTCTAAAACACCTCAAAACAACTCGTATAGCCCAAAAAAATTTCATCATCAAAACATACAAAGAACCATTGTTCTAGAATACTATTCCAACCATTACAGTTGATGACTTGGTGACTTGATGCTGCAAACAAAACTAGTTGCAATTAATTCAATTTTGAAATAATAATAATAATAATTTTATATTTTATTGTCTTACCTTTTATGATGAATAATTTTTTAACAAAAAAATATCTATATAATATAACATGACTTAATCAAAATAAAATAAGAAAATATCATCACTATAGAGGTGT
This sequence comes from Fallopia convolvulus, assembly GCA_964016875.1. Classification (NCBI taxonomy): domain Eukaryota; kingdom Viridiplantae; phylum Streptophyta; class Magnoliopsida; order Caryophyllales; family Polygonaceae; genus Fallopia; species Fallopia convolvulus. Next base: position 56,945,304 of record OZ024727.1, on the reverse strand, counting down.
CAAACGGGTCCGTCAGGTCGGGTTCGGGTTCGGTTATTTCGGGTTCGGGTTGAGTCAGGTCACCGGTCAAATCGGGTCGGGTCATTACGGGTTGTCGGGCGGGTCGGATCAACCTAACAGGTCAAGAAAATTAATTTTTTACAATTATTAAAATATTTTTTATTTAAAAAATGATACTTAATAATAAATCTATTATTTTTATATATTTTAATGAAAAAATATATTATAATTTTCAAAATATATTACATATTCTTAAAATATAACAAATTGGGTCAACCCAACGATTTTTTCGGGTTTGAACCCAACGGATTTCGGGTCTATCGGGTTCGGTTTATTTTGGGTTTCGGGTTCAAATTTTCGGGTCTTCACCCTAAATTTTTCGGACGGTTCGGGTCGGTTTTTCGGGTCGGATCAGCTTTTGACAGCTCTACTACTACTCAAAACAAGAAAAAGAAAATACATTTTTACAGATTTGTATTGTTGCTTTCGTAAATAACTTGGTGAAATAAAATTTTGATGTACTCTTATAGTCTTATTACATCAATACATTTTTACAGATTTGTATTGTTGCTTTCGTAAATAACTTGGTGAAATAAAATTTTGATGTACTCTTATAGTCTTATTACATCAATGCATGTTATTCCTCAATAACTTAGCTTGGTGAAATACATTTTTACAGATTTGTATTGTTGCTTTCACTCGATCGATAGTACGTATATGTTATGTTTCTCGTGTGCTAGCCCTATTTAGTTTATTAGCTTCATTCACATTTTCATTGTCAAACTCAATAATCGATCAAAAAGACTAGGACAGCTAGCTAAATTATAAACAATCTTACATAGACTATACACATACCGTTCATGCAAATATACATTCCCCACACACAATCAATAATTCTCTCAAAGTAAACCTTTTGATCTCATAGAATCAAACCAACCACCATGTTTATCTCTACCCAACCTACCTAATCACAAACCCTATTTAAATCCCATCTCCCTCCCCTAAACCCTAACACCAACAAACAAAAACCCTAATTTACTTCAAAATCCAATAATGCCAAACATTTCACTCTTCTTCTCAACCTTTGCTCAATACATTCTCCTCTTCTCATCCACCACTGCTAATATTTTAAACTAGATCGAAATATTTTATACTAAACAGAGCCCCATTAATAACCCGCTAAAGGACAGGGATTCCCCGCCCCATTCCCGGGTTATTATATGCTCTTCGTTGTCCACCAAGATATACCAAGTGTTGGCATTTGGGTGCAAATGGAATGATTTGAGACTACAAATCAATGGCTCAACGACAGCTTGCTCTGTCGTTTGAGTTGGAAGCTTTTTGTTTTTGTTTTTTAAAGGTTTTGTGTGTGAGTTAATACTTCATTTTCACCTTTTAGTTTGGTGATTTTGCACGAATGCAATTGTATAAATTTCTCTAATTTAAAATAGTTGTAAATAATTTGAGAATGAAAGGTGCATCATGCGTGTACATTGTTATAAGGTTTTACTATATGCTCACTAAAAAATGTCATTTTATTATTTAATATAATTATTAAAAAAAATTAACCTAATATATTATAATTTTAATTTTTAAAATAATTTTGATGATAATATACCGAGTGTCAATAAGTCAATTGAAAACACCTACTAGATAGGCCCCGTTATATATATACCTACAAATCCAAATTGGAATGACTTGAATCTGAAAATTACATGATCCAAAGTCCTAATAACAACAACCTAGGCATATATATTCACTCAAGACATTTTTATAGCTCCTTAGGATAATAATATATTTATTTATAAAAAAATTTAAAAGGTTAATCAATTTTCTTATAAGATTTTAGTTCCCTTGAATAATATGTTTAATCTATATCCTAAATTATTTTTTAATCATTTAGGTTGTTGTTTTATCCACCATAACAATTCATATTTTGACAAGTATTTTACCAAAAATAATACTAAAAATAGATGAAAAGAAATATCCCATACATCAAAAAAAGAAAAAGAATGACTCCTAGCTAATAGGACGAGCGGTGAAGACCCGAAAATTATTGGTAAGAAGACCTAACAAGCATGCCCAAAATTTGGCGAACAATTTTCTCTTCCACACAATTTATTGTTATCTAAATTAAGAAAAAAAAGAGCCCTAATGCTAGTATATATAAAGCTTCATCCTAGAAGAGACAAACGCATCAACAAATAATAAAGAAACCTAAAAAGAATAAGAAGGAACTTCCTTCACATTCCCTTCAAGTCTCAAGAACAAATAAAGGAAGGGAAATTTATTACAATTATTTATTTTCTTTTTATATCGTATAGAATATAAAAAATGTCAAGGTTTATTGGTCTCTATGTCACACTCATTGTGGTCCTCCACCTAGCCGGTGATAGCCAGGCCACTTTTTTTCCTATGATGGGCATGCACCCTATCGGCGGCGGTGCTGGTAACTTGGGACTCGGTGGAGGACTCAATGGCGCAGGAGCCGGACTCGGTGGCGCTGGACTTGGACTCGGTGCAGGACTCAATGGAGCAGGAGCCGGATTCGGTAACGCAGGACTTGGACTTGGTGCAGGACTCAAGGGTGCAGGAGCCGGACTCGGTGCAGGACTTGGTGGCTTAGGAGCCGGACTCGGTGCAGGACTCAAGGGAGGAGGAGCCGGACTCGGTGAACTTGGTGCTGGACTCGGTGCGGGACTCAATGGCGGAGGAGGAGCCGGAGTCGGTGCAGGACTCAATGGCGGAGCAGGAGCCAATGCAGGACTTAATGCCGGAGCAGGAGCCAATGCAGGACTCAATGGCGGAGCAGGAGCCAATGCAGGACTCAATGGCGGAGGAGGAGCAGGAGCCAATGCAGGACTCAATGGCGGAGGAGGAGCTGGAGTTGGTGTAGGACTCAAGGGTGGAGGAGGAGCCGGACTCAATGGTGGAGGAGGAGCCGGTGCAGGTGCAGGTGCAGATGCAGGAGCCGGAGCCGGTGCAGGTGCAAGAGTTGGTGCAGGACTCAATGGCGGAGGAGGAGCCGGACTCGGTGCAAAAGTCGGTGTAGGTGCAGGAGGCGGTGCAGATGCAGGAGCCGGTGCAGGTGCAGGAGTCGGTGCAGGACTCAATGGCGGAGGAGGAGCCGGACTCGGTGCAAAAGCCGGTGTAGGTGCAGGAGGAGGTGCAGATGCAGGAGCCGGTGCAGGTGCAGGAGTCGGTGCAGGACTCAATGGCGGTGGAGGAGCCGGACTCGGTGCAAAAGTCGGTGTAGGTGCAGGAGGCGGTGCAGATGCAGGAGCCGGTGCAGGTGCAGGAGTCGGTGCAGGACTCAATGGTGGAGGAGGAGCCGGAGTCGGTGCAGGTGCAGGAGTCGGTGCAGGACTCAATGGTGGAGGAGGAGCCGGAGTCGGTGCAAAAGTCGGTGCAGGTGGTGGAGCCGGTGCAGGTCTCAATGGTGAAGGAGGAGCCGGACTCAATGGCCAAGGAGGAGGCGATTCAAAAGTAAATGGAGGATCTAAAAGCAATGCCCAAGGAGGAGGTGATGTAACCGTAAATGGAGGATCTCAAGCTCAAGGCCAAGGCCAAGGAGGAGGCAGTGTCGAAATCAAAGGAAAATCTCATGCTAAAAGCCAAGCCCAAGCAGGAACTACTATCGAAATTAATGGAGGATCTCAAGCTAAAAGCGAAGCCCAAGGAGGAGGTAGTGTCAGCGTCAATGGAGGATCTCATGCTAAAAGCCAAGCTCAAGCAGGAGGAGAAGGTTCGTCTCATGTGAGTGCCAATGACTGCCCTCCACCACCTTCCCCATAGAGATCCGACCAGGATCAAATCCGATTTTATTGTTTAGACAAATCACAGATATATTAGGGTTTGATCGAGGAATGTACACTCCTCGTTATTAGTTATAAATTGGGGAATTATTTAAAATAATGAAGTTTTTGTATAATTAGTGTGATGTGCACCCGTGCAAAATGTATCGAATATAATGTATGAATATGTCACTTAAATTTATTTCTAATTTTGAGATGCGAATTCTAAGTACAAATTGTACAATAAATTTGAAAATTGCAATCCTAACCTCACATGTAGATATTTAAATAGATTAAAAACTTAAGATATACCATGTGAGTTCTAAGTACAATAAGTTGAAAATTTACAATCTTATGCTTACATCAAATATAAATAAATAAAAAGCTTGAATTAGAGTTGTCAATGAGTCGGGTTATGGGTGAGTTGAGTCATTTCACCATCCGACCCGTAAATAAAAATATCCCACCCGCCACCCACATGTTATTGGAGTAACTCATTTGCCCGTAAAATCACTATATTTTTTATTGTTTGTAAGGGAACATATATTATTATATTAATGATAATAAAAAAACATAAAAATATAAAAAAATTATAAGAAAATTGTTAATGCAGAATATTAATAAATGAAAACAAAATTCATAAGAACATATAAAGATGACCATTCTATAAGTAAATTGTACGTCAAGTCGTCAATACACAATATAAATAAGTAGAAACACAAATATCCATAATTCCCCCATAAAGCAATATTCATTTAAATAAAAGGGAATAGATGATGAGGTCCGAATAAAAGGAGTTTAGGTTAAGATGGGATTATATGTATATAGATTTGAAGCGGGTTAAACATGCGGTTCGGGTTAAACAAGTGATGGGTCGGGTTATTCAGGTGAAAAATTCTCACCCTTATTCGACTTGTAACATGTTTAGCCTTTCACTTGAATCGTTCGTCACCGTCTTTGTTTTGTTTTTTCACCTATTCATTTGATTCGGGTTAATCGGATGGGTCGATCATCCACGAATAATTGCTAGCCCTAGATTCCATTTATTTTGCGCTAAATAAATATGCGGCCCCCTAAACTTGTGCGAATCAGTCACTTAGACATTTGAGTTTTGGAATGCTCGATTGAACCCCTAAACTTAACACATTGTGTTCTATTGAGTACATGATTGCTGATGTGGTGATTTGTGTGCGTCCCACACTCTTTTGGGAGAATGAAAGTGAACAAATGTAAAAAAATACAAATTATAGGACAAATCCACCTCTTTTTCCTTTTTCATTTTTTCTTCTTATTTAATGTTTTCTATTTTCTTCTTTCTATTTTCTTCTTCCCCAAACCTAGCAGCCAAACCACTTTCGCCGCCGCCGTGCTTCAACTACCGCTTATGTCGCCTCTACTTCAACCTCTATGCCCCCTTCAAAGCTGACGCCTTCTCCCACCTCACCCTAAAGCCCGACTTCGCTCTCTCTCTTGGGAACAAGACGATTTGGAGGGCGACGGTGGCCAACTATTTGGCCCATGACATCAATTTGAACTCCTCGAGCATATTGAAGGCAGATCTAGCGAAGAAAGTTAAGATCCGACGGAAGCCGAAAAACATCAATGTGAAAACAAATAATTTATCCTCCGTTATTTTTCTTCCCCAATCTATGTTTTTTAACTTTTTTATTAAAATAATTGACATGATATACACGTGACGTCATTATGGCAAAACTTTGCACAAATTAATGCGTATGCATCACACATAAAAAAGTCCCATCAATCAAGTATTCAATAGAACACAATAAGTTAAACTTAGGGGTTCAATCAAACATTCCAAAGTTCAATTGTTTATGTGACTAATTCGTATAAGTTCAGAGAACCGAGTATGTATTTTGCCATTTAATTTGAGGATGTATGGTACTTCTTTTATTACATGCACCATGCGGCTCCATGCACTAATATAACAATGTAAATTTATTAATGATATCATTGTATGGTCTAAATATCCTGATTGCATACTGAAAAATCATTGTATTATTTTTTATAATAAATTCTCTTCAACCATGTAAACATTCTCTTAAAATTTAATCGGATTGACAAATTTCCGGTTTCGATATATGCTAATCAAGTATATTAATTGTGCCTAAATCAAAAATAGTTGAAATATTTTTCAAAACGGATCGTTCAGATATTCGCTACCAAATATCCGATCCAAAAGGATACTTCTTAACGGATATCCGAACATTAACGGATTGGAATTTCAAGAGAAAAAATTATCGGATATCCATTATACCGAATCAGATCGGATATATCTGACTGTTCAACCCTAATATATAATGATCCGGAAAAAGAAGAAAGTAAAACATCTTCGATGACTAAAATATCATCATAGGAGTCTTGAATCACACTACAAGTCCGATGTTCGTGATTCCAGTTTGTCTTCGGGAATTGACATGTTGACTAAAGCAAGTTAGTGACATGTGTTTGAGCCAAAAATCTACCAAAGGTAGGACTTTGACCTAGATCGGGCCTCGATCAAGTAAAACCGAGAAGAACACGAACGACAATGTATTTGTATTGATGTAAAATTCACGAGAAGTTATATGAATGAATTCTGATGTTCATGTTTTTAGTATAGTTTTTAGTAGGTTTTCTTTATTTATTAGGTCTAGTTTTGAAAAGTTTAGGTTTAGTTTGGTATGTTTTTGGATAGTTTTGCATATTTTCATAGAAAGTATGGAAGCTACTCTATTTTGTGTATTTTGTAGGTTTTAGCAAGGAAAAGTGCTATATGGAGCTGAATTTGGAGCGTTACAGTGAAAGACAGAGGAATACAAGTTTGAAGAAGTCAGAGTCAAGGTTTTACGAGTTGAAGTGTGGAAGAAACCAAGCCCAGGCTCGTTAACGAGGCTGAAGTGGGCTCGTTAATAAGGCCACGTGATAAGAAATTTCGAGGGTTGACTTTGTAACTCACCGATCCTGTGCGAGAAATTATTTCCGTGTCGGTAGAGTATCTTTTTGTGATTTTTAGGGTTATTATATTATGTATTTTAGGTCTTGTTATCTTCTTAGATTTTGTTTCTATCTTTTTAGAGTTTTATTTCTATCTCTTAGGAAAGTTTTTATCTTCTAGCCTTATTAGTTTTTAGCCTTTTTAGTATAAATAGCCCTCTTATTTAGCCTAGCAAGGGGGGGGGGGGGGGGGGAATTCTTTGGAGGATCGATAAGATAGAGAAATCGAGCATAGAGAGAAGAGGAAGAGCCGAAAGAGCTAAGGAGAGGATCGGAGACGAGTCGTCGGGTCGGTGGACGAGAGTTACCGAGTTCGTTGATCGAGTATTTCGGTTCGGTATTTGTTTGTTTTCGGGTTTTCTTCTGATTTTCTGTGTAAGACGATATTTGTTATTTAATTTGAGTAGTAATTTATTTTCAATGATTTCTTGTTTCGTAGTTATGATTAGTGAGTAGTCTTCTTTTCTAGGATCGGGGTTTAGCCCGGCATAGTTGAGCATGTTTAACGAGTAAGATTATGTGTTGAATGCCTTTTATCTATTATTGAGATTGTTTGTTGTGTTTATACCGAGATGAAAGTTGAGGTAATTTGAGTTTTTAACTGGATTGAAAGAGAAAGTTAGTAACTTGAAGGTTAATATTGTTTGAATACGAAAGTTTCAAGCTTTAGATCCAAAACAAACAATTAAGTGAGTTAAGTTGCGAAAGTAGGTTAATTTGCTTGATAGTTAATGAAAGTTGATAATTCTATCTATTTGAAGGCATGATCTATTCTTCTTACGAGTTTATATGTTTGGCTATGTTGCGGTGTCCCTAGTCCTAGATCTTTGTTTTTATTTGAATTACTTTTAAGTAAATTTCGCTACCGAGTTTGTTTAGGTCGTTAGTTGAGTCTTTTTAGGTACGGTGGTTCGTTAACGACCCTGACAACGTCGTTAACGAGGCTGCTTGTGTGTGTTTTTGCTTGATTTTGTTTGCTTTTTAGTAGTCGATAAACGAACAACCTTGCTTCCTGTGGAACGATCCTGACTTCGCTATACTCAGCGGGGTCTTGACTTATAAATTTATTTGTTGTCAAGAAATACCCTCTCAACAAATTGGCGCCGTTGCCGGGGAAGCAACGTGTTTGTTAGTTTATCTGTGGGTTCGGGAATAGCCCGACCCCGTTTTTGTTTTTAATTTTTGTTTTCTTTGTTTGTTTTCTCAGCATATGCCGGTAGGACGAAGAAGGCTCGAGTTTGACAACACTGGTTATTACTCAGAACCCGAACGTTCCCTACACCGTAGACTCCGAGAAAACCGAGCCATGGCCACACCAGAAGAGATGGCTCTTCAAATGGAAGACCTCCGAAATCAGATGGAGGCGTTGAAGACTGAGAAGGAAGGCGCTGTTGCTGAAGCTGAGCGTCAACGAGCTGCTAATGCTCGTCTACAAGAGGAGCTTGATGCCTATCCAAGGAATGTCAAACAGTACATGCATCCAGAACTGAGGGTGCCAGAGTCCCCGATTGTGCTTCCAGCGATAGAGAAACCCTTTGAGATCAAGTCTCAATTCATATCCTTGATTAAACGGGCTCAGTTTGAAGGGAAACCTACTGAGTGCCCTATGGAGCATATTAGAAACTTTATTGATTTATGTGACACCATAGCTGCTGAAGGTGTCTCACTTGAATATGTTCTGTTAAAAGCTTTTAGGTGGTCCCTTACTGGAAAGGCCCTGAGCTGGTTGGAGAGCCTACCTTCTAAGTCTATCAGGACTTGGAAAGCTTTGTACGATCAATTTCTGACAAAGTTCTTCCCTCCTGCTAAGACGACGAAGTTGAGGAAATGCATCACCTCCTATCACCAGCTGCCTAATGAAACATTCGTTGAAACATGGGAAAAATTTAAAGAGATGCTTAGACAATGCCCCACTCATGGGCAACCTTTATATGTTTTGCAAGAAATATTTTTCCAGGGTATCAACGCAGAGACCAAGAACCGCATCAACACGCATACAGCGTGCAGTTTTATAGAGATGAATCCGACGGAGGCATGGGAACTGTTGGATAAGCTTTCCAATTACGATGCCATGTATGGAATCCAGCAGACTCCACAACCTCAGAAACGTCTCTACGTACCTAACCGAGACGAAGTTGACCCGGATGTTAAAAATCAATTCTTGCAAGATGAGGTCAACCGTCTAAAGAAGCAAGTAAGTTTTCTGAAATCCTCTCAATCATGTCAAGAATGTGGTTCTTCTGCACATAGTACTTCTGCTTGCACTAACATAGAGCAGGTTAGAGCCGCTGAGACAATAGCTGAGATGAATTATATGAGAGGACCATACAGGAACCAGCCTAGCTATAGTGACAGGTCAAACAACTATCAGGCATGGGGCAATCAGAATACAAATCAAAACTATGCAACGCCTCCGCCAGATAGACGACCTACACCATATCGACCTCCAGGCCATCAGGAGCCACCATCATGGGTTCAAGGATTACAGGAAGGCATTAACGGCGTGACCAACAAAGTTAACGAAGTGACCAACAAGGTTAACAAAGTTCAAGCCAACCTGAACCAACAAAATAAAAGATGGGGAGAGTTCGATATATGGAAGAAGAGTGTTGACTCCCAACTAGGGAACCTCGCTGCCCAGATTCCGAGACCACAAGGGCAACTCCCGGGCCGCCCCGAGGAGAACCCTAGGGGACAAATAGCAGCGGTGCACCTTAGGAGCGGGAAGACATTACCGGAGCGAGTCCAAACTGAGGACAAGAAGGAAGAGGACGTCACCAAACAGCTCGTTAACGAGCCAGCGAGAGCAAATAGCGAGCCCCTATACCAAGGTGACGAGGCTTCAAAGGTACCTGACGACCCAACCCCAGGTAAGTTTTCTAAACCGAGCCTTCCTCTCAACTCAAGGGTAGTTAACGACCCCATCAGGGTCTGTAACGACCCACCGAGCATACCTGACGACCCCAATGACGACCCGGTACTCCCACCTCTCGAGCCCAACTTGGTTCCGAGGATGGTGAAATCTCTTCCATTCCCAACTAAGAAATCTATGGACTCTACTGAGAGTAAGTTCAAGCGTTTCGTAAAGATTCTTCAGGGCATTAATATTTCCATCCCATTCGCTGAGGCCCTAAGCGAAATGCCAGCTTACACAAAGTTTTTGAAGGATATTTTTAGCAGGAAAAGATCCATTACAGAGCTTCAGGATGAAGTCAGATCAATAGCTCTACCGGAAAAGCTAGGAGACCCAGGGAGATTTGCAATAACAATTGGCATAGGCAACCACAAGTTCAAAGCTTTATGTGATCTGGGCGCCAGTGCTAGTTTAGTTCCTCTCTCAATCTAGTCTAAAGCTAATATGGGACCACTAGAGCCGGTAGATATGAACCTGTACATGGCAGATGGATCATGCGTCAAGGTCACAGGAGTCGTGGACGACTATCCTATCCAAGTCGGGAAATTCTTTATACCAAATGATTTCATCGTCCTCGATATGCCTGAAGACCCTCATGTCCCCATAATTCTGGGCAGACCATTTTTAGCCACAGCAGGTGCAAGAGTAGATGTGAGAAAAGGACTCCTCACTTTTGATATTGGAGAGGAACGGGTAGAATTCAACTTGGATCAGAATGCCAACGACCCAATTGCAGTCGCACAAATCGAGTTGACCCAACCAGAACTCGATTCAGCCGCCCCTACCGAGCCTCATTGGCCAATCACCGAGTCCGACATGCACAAATACAACCAAGGTAAGCACTCTAACTATGAATCTGCTAAAGACGGTCATTCCTTATCTTTTATTTCTACACCATGCCCCATCATATGCACTACAGAGGAATCCAAACCACCTTGGTTTTCGGATTTCACTAACCATCATGTAGGAATATCGGGCATACTGATAGAGGAAAAGGGGCCTAATTTAGCGACTCAGGCACACAGAAACTGCAAAGCTAATTATGGGGTACCTCAAGACTCCAACATAGCCACACAAGAACCACCTTGAGTCAAAGGAGCACGTCGGGCTGACGACGTTAAAAATAGCGCTTACGGGAGGCAACCCGCTTTTTTTTTAGTATAGATTTAGATTTTTCTTTTTTTTAGACTCTTTTTCTTAGCTTTCTTTTGAGTTCTTTTTAGTAGTTTTTAGGATAGAAATTAGGATTTAATTTTGAGCTAACAAGATGCAGGAGAAGGGATCGAAAAATCACTCCAAGAGGCTACGGCGGCTCGTTAACGACCCACCCAGGGTCGTTAACGACCCACCCAGGGTCGTTAACGACCCGGTTCGGACGACCCGATTCGGCAAAACGGGCAGGTAAGTTTTTTTAACCTAATCTATCTTTTTCACTACCCTAGCCGCCACCCCTCTACCCCTTCCTATCCCTTCCCTCTCCTATATAACCCTTCTACCCCTCCCAAATCTCTTTCACTCTCAAATCCTTTCAAATCAAACTCAACCAAAAACCTTTGAAGACCCCTTCCACCGATCGGAATCCCGCGCCACCATCACCGAGCAACCATCGTTACCGAAGCCCGAAAACCCCTCCCTCCACCGTCGAAGATCCGAAGCCTTCGATAGCCCTCACCAAGCTTCGTTACTCACCCAATTCCCGACCCCTTGTTCTTCAAATTTCTCGGTTCTCCGGTATGTTTTCTAAACCCTAACTCGAAATTGCATGATTTATGATTTTTAGGGAAGAAATTCCATGGCTAGGATTGAGTTCATATAGAGGATCGGTTTTCATGATTAAATATTGCCCATGGTTGTGATTTTTGCTTCGTATTTCTAGATTTAGAGAGGGATATTCATGTTAGATGTTTCATAGTGAGAAGTTAATTGTGAAAAGCATGAATTTTTCTTGTTCTAGTATCAAGCTACAAACTTTGCATGTCAAAATTTTGGGTAAAATTTAGCATGTTCGGGTTGGGTAATCGAGCAAGTATGGGGTGCGTATTTCCGATTGTGTGGCTAGTGAGAGTATAGAGGATTGCATGCTTGATTTTTGGCTTGATTTTTAAAGAGCAAACTCGGAATTCTGCGATCTGGTTCTCGGCGGATCGTTAACGAGCCTGGGTGGGTCGTTAACGAGCCTGCATAATCTCAAAATTCAACAACCAGTCCAGATTCGTAAACGAACCAATTGGGTAGTTAACGAATAATTCCGAGGCTATTTCGAGACCAAGTATGGGGTCTCTTGCCTATCTATGTTGAGTAGATCTTATCTTGGAAAAGTTTTTTTTTTTGATTATTTTGTAGATCTCATGGCAAGTTCAAGTAGACCCGCTACCCGAGCTCAGAAGAAGAGGAGGAACCAGAGGTCCCCATCTCCACCTCGCATGGACAACGTGATTTTGAGTACTCAAGGCCAAGTGCATCGATACCGTGCCATTCTAGAGAAGGACCACAACACTCGTTGGTTCTCGAAGTCTAGTGCTATCAACACGGGGATCTACACGGACGTCAAGGAAGCCTTTCTTATGCTTGGTGCATCCCATCTCCTGAAGAAGGAGAATTTACCACACTTTCCGGCCCTCACATCCGAGTTCTTGGCCACACTAGAGACGAGCTTCCCGTCGAAGACTTCGGCGGGACGAATACGGTTTCGGCCCGGTAACGTGAGCCGTGAGTTCACCATGGCAGAGTTCAACGCTATCCTAGAGCTTCCAAATCCGTCTAGAGACTACAGTTTGAAAGACTACAGAGTGACTAGGACATGGAGCTACATCACGGGGGAAGAACAATCCTCCACATCGGCATTATCTGGGGCAAGCATCATCAACCCCATCTTCAGGATCATTCTTCGAGTCCTAGCCGCTATGTTTTGGCAAAAGAGAGAGATAAACAGGCCAACAAGGACGAAAGTTGCTTGTCTCCGCACCATCCTTTTCGAGGAGCCCGACCCCTTGAATTTGGGGTACGAATGGCTCTACTACGTCGAGAAATCAACCAAGTCCAAGGAGGTTTGGTGTGGCAACTTGGAGTTGACCTCACTCGTTACACACCGGCCCACGCTCAACTCCTCAACAAGAGCTATTGGTATAGCTCCGGTATTTTCATCCAAGCCGAAGGAGGATTCAAAGTAAAAGTTCAAGACCGCTTCGTTAGGCCCACCCTCGACAAGCTAGAGTTACTCTATGTACCAAATTGGTACGAGGCGTGGACGGGGCATGCTTACCCGTTAGAGCCTAAGCCGGAGGATGAGCTATCACTACGGCCGTGTGAAACAAGATTTGAGCGAGAGGAAGAAGCAATGGAGGAAGATGAAGATGAAGATGAGGATACCGAGGTAATTGGCGACGAAACTGAAGAAGCTGACACCGAGGGCGGCCCTGAGGAGCTTAACCTCGAAGATGAAGACCTCGACACGGAAGTTTTGGGCACCAACGTCCTCGTTGACGAGCCTACCAGGTTCGTTAACAACCATTTCCAGCCTCCTCCCTACATCCCTAACGAGGCACCTAGCTTCGTTAACGAGGCACCGAGAGCTTCTGTCGACCCACCACCAGCTCCTGCCGATCCTCAGTCCTATGGACTCATTCCATACAACCCAGTGTTGTACCAAGACCATTTCCATCCTCACTATCCACCACCTCCGCAGCCCGAGTACACAGGATCGAGTATGCCACCACCATGGGCCGAGGATCTTTATGCTCAGATGCAACAACTTCACCTCCAGCAGGACCACATTCATAGGAGGATGGATAGATGGGAGACTGTCTATTCTGCTCGCATGTCGATGGAGGATGAGAGGCATCGTCAAAGAGAGGCGGATGATGTTGAGCGTTGGAGGACGATGTACGACTTCATGGGTACTTTTGAGCACTACTTTCCTCCACCGAACCAGTGATTCAGCTTGCAGAAGACGTTTTTCCTTGTTTTCCACTTTTGAGACTTTGTAAGTTTTTTATGTTTTTCTTTTTTCTTATTTTTTTTATCTTTGTTTGTTTTCTTTCCTATTTCTTTTCCTTCTTCTTATTTTTTTCTTACAGTGGGGACACTGTAATTTTAAGTATGGGGTGGGAGAAAGTAGAAAACTTGTTATCTTATGTGTTTATTTGTTTTAAGTCGTTTTGTTCCATAAATTGAAAAAAATCGAGAAAAAGTTTGAAGAAAAAAAGGAAAAAAGATTTTAGAATTAATAGATATCCCTTCCTTAGGTTCTATGATAGTAATTGTTAGCCTAATCATATAATTCCTTGCAAGCATGTCTTTTATAGTATAGCCGGAATCTTCAACTTGAAATTGTTTTTTTAGAAGAAGATAGCATTTGATGAAATTGAGCACATATACTTTATAACATAAGTGATGCAATCCAACAAAAATATCTACCTAGTGAGTTATTTTTGGCCTTATAGGGAGAACATTAATAAATCCCTCTTCTTTTTTGTGTGATTTACTCTCTATATGTATATTATCTCTTGGAATTGTGATGGTTATCTATTTCTTGAGACCCGTATGGGATTTATAGGTCATTACTTGTGAAAATCATATGATGGAGAACTTATTTTTATGAGCCCTATTATTCCCTATCTACCTTTTACATGATCCTTCTTTTGATAACCAATTCTAGCCTGAAGCTTTTATTTTTAGCTCCACAAAATTGTTCCCTAGCCAAGATAAGCTTGACCCTATCCGTGGATTAGGACTTAGATTGGAGAGGTATTTTTGTTGAGTGTAAAAAAAAAAGGAGTGATATATGTTGTTTGCTATGATTGAGGGATTATTGGGAAGGGTAGATTGGAAGTCTCTTGTTTTACTTGTAATAAGAAAGATCTCTTGATGAAGAAAAAATGCACAAAATAAAGTTGTTTGTTGGAGGTGAAAAAATGATGGAAGAATGCACGATGAAGCTCGTTAACGACCCTGAAGTGGGCTCGTTAACGAGGCAGCAGAAAAGAGAAGAAGGAAGTTTGAAGTGCATATGTGTTTATCGATAAAATCAGAGATTCTTTTATTTCTTATGAGACTTTCTAGGATATGTTGGGTGAGTAAAATGAGTGTGCATAATAAGAGAGAAGTGAGTTTGGTATATGTTCTTTTATGAGAGTTTTGTTTATGTGAATTTTTAGGAGTCTTTGATTCTCGCCTATTTGTCTATACCAAGCCCTGTTACAACCCGACCGAATGGAAGCTTCTACGAAGTTTTTCATTGAGCCTAAGTTTCTCTTGATGATTTTTGCTTGTTTTGACAAGTCTTGGGTGGAGAGTATTGGTGATATAAGTTCCAATTTCTATGAGTTTTTGCATATTGGATTGAGTTGAGAGATTGAATTTATAAGCCTAAACACCTGAGAGTTGAGTGAAACACGTTATATCCCTTGTGAGGTTGGATTGTATTTTCTTATGTCTATTTGGTGCATATATGTGTAATGACGTTAAGTATCTTTTGCTATATTTTTCTCATGTGTAGATGTTGCTTTTTAGAGGATGGCTATTTCTTGATGAGTATGTTTGTTTGGTTTTGGTTAGTGATTAGTGATTGCTTGAGGACAAGCAAGTTTAAGTATGGGGTATTTTGATGTTCATGTTTTTAGTATAGTTTTTAGTAGGTTTTCTTTATTTATTAAGTCTAGTTTTGATAAGTTTAGGTTTAGTTTGGTATGTTTTTGGATAGTTTTGCATATTTTCATAGAAAGTATGGAAGCTACTCTATTTTGTGTATTTTGTAGGTTTTAGCAAGGAAAAGTGCTATATGGAGCTGAATTTGGAGCGTTACAGTGAAAGACAGAGGAATACAAGTTTGAAGAAGTCAGAGTCAAGGTTTTACGAGTTGAAGTGTGGAAGAAAACCAAGCCCAGGCTCGTTAACGAGGCTGAAGTGGGCTCGTTAATAAGGCCACGTGATAAGAAATTTCGAGGGTTGACTTTGTAACTCACCGATCCTGTGCGGGAAATTATTTCCGTGTCGGTAGAGTATCTTTTTGTGATTTTTAGGGTTATTATATTATGTATTTTAGGTCTTGTTATCTTCTTAGATTTTGTTTCTATCTTTTTAGAGTTTTATTTCTATCTCTTAGGAAAGTTTTTATCTTCTAGCCTTATTAGTTTTTAGCCTTTTTAGTATAAATAGCCCTCTTATTTAGCCTAGCAAGGGGGGGGGGGGGGAATTCTTTGGAGGATCGATAAGATAGAGAAATCGAGCATAGAGAGAAGAGGAAGAGCCGAGAGAGCTAAGGAGAGGATCGGAGACGAGTCGTCGGGTCGGTGGACGAGAGTTACCGAGTTCGTTGATCGAGTATTTCGGTTCGGTATTTGTTTGTTTTCGGGTTTTCTTCTGATTTTCTGTGTAAGACGATATTTGTTATTTAATTTGAGTAGTAATTTATTTTCAATGATTTCTTGTTTCGTAGTTATGATTAGTGAGTAGTCTTCTTTTCTAGGATCGGGGTTTAGCCCGGCATAGTTGAGCATGTTTAACGAGTAAGATTATGTGTTGAATGCCTTTTATCTATTATTGAGATTGTTTGTTGTGTTTATACCGAGATGAAAGTTGAGGTAATTTGAGTTTTTAACTGGATTGAAAGAGAAAGTTAGTAACTTGAAGGTTAATATTGTTTGAATACGAAAGTTTCAAGCTTTAGATCCAAAACAAACAATTAAGTGAGTTAAGTTGCGAAAGTAGGTTAATTTGCTTGATAGTTAACGAAAGTTGATAATTCTATCTATTTGAAGGCATGATCTATTCTTCTTACGAGTTTATATGTTTGGCTATGTTGCGGTGTCCCTAGTCCTAGATCTTTGTTTTTATTTGAATTACTTTTAAGTAAATTTCGCTACCGAGTTTGTTTAGGTCGTTAGTCGAGTCTTTTTAGGTACGGTGGTTCGTTAACGACCCTGACAACGTCGTTAACGAGGCTGCTTGTGTGTGTTTTTGCTTGATTTTGTTTGCTTTTTAGTAGTCGATAAACGAACAACCTTGCTTCCTGTGGAACGATCCTGACTTCGCTATACTCAACGGGGTCTTGACTTATAAATTTATTTGTTGTCAAGAAATACCCTCTCAACAAATTCCCCCTGCCTTTAAGAGTTACATCGACTTATATAGCCCCTTAGGGTATATTCTATCATAATCAAAGATATGATCTTATCCTTAACTAACAAATATGTGCTTATTTCTATCTTATAACGGGTAAAATCCTGAGAAGAATCTATCTCTTAACAAACATATCTTGGACCTTCTTGCTTCCAACCGACTTAGCCAATCCCGAAGATCTTCCGTAGCTCTAGATGCGTTGGAGATTTCCTGACTATGGGCTGACGCTTCTTTGTCTAAAATCTGGGTCCAACAATACCCCTAAATGCAATTTCGAAATTTAAACTTCAAATCTCGAAAATTGCATTTAAGTGGAAAAGACGTTTGGAGACGCCTTGGAAAACGGGATTCGCCTCTACTGCCTTTTCTTATTGACCTGAGAGACTCTTTTCTTTTTGCCATCATTTCGCCTTCGTCTTCTTTCCTTCCCAATCTTGCTCTCGGCTTCTCAAGTAACGCTCCCTTCTTCTTCCTCTTTGATTTTGCTCTGCTCGATTTCCATGGCCAACCCCTCGCCCTTCACTTCCTCTTCAGCCCTAGGTTCCCAGGACCTTTACTGTTGCGAAATGACGCCGGAGGAGATCGCTGAATGGATCTCCTTTGGCGGCTTTCCTAAGGGGACCCGCTTCCATGTCCCGACCGTCGAGCTTATCGATTGGGTTCGGCCGGGGTGGATTTATTTCCTTGATTTTCCCTTTACCTTGGGTCTGAAATTTCCCTTTTCTCCTTTTATTCGAGACTTCATCAAAACCCTAAAGGTTTCTCCTTGCCAAATTCTCCCAACTACCTGGCGTACGCTTGCTCGAATTGATGAGCTCGCCGTAGAACGGGGGTTAGAGATGACCATGGGGGAACTCCTATTGGCGTATAAGATCGTTCCTCAAAGGGCAGGCCGCATTACCCTGCATGCTAGGGACACCAAAAATCCTCTTATTCCTAAGCAGAAAATGCCTTCCCGGTGTTGGCAATCCCGCTTCTTCTTTGTCGAGAAAGCGTCTTTAGGCGATCTTGACGATGAAGTGAAAGACGTCTTTCGAGATGAATGGAACACATCTCGTAAGGCGATCTGATCTTTTTTCGGAATTCTTGTTGCCTTGTTTTCATTTTCTAATTCTTCTTTGTTCTCATGTTTCCTGTTTGTGCAGTTCCGGTAGGGATCAACTCTAAGTGCACGAATACGGGTGTGTGTCGCCGCCTGTTGAAAATCAAGGCTAAGAAGCGCAAACCCAGAAAGATTCGCCCTGATCCGGAGGGTAGTGGAGAGGGCGAAGAATCTTCAGAATCTGAAGAGGACGAGACCGAAACGGAAGTCACTCCCCTTTCCTCAGACATGGCAAGCTCCTCCAAGAAGAAGTCAGGTTGGTAGTTCGTTCTTTTCTCTGCTCCTTACACAATTAACTTTTCCAATTTTGTTTTAAATTTATTTTCCTTGGATTCTTCAGGTGCTGGCGTGGATACCTCCGCTGCGGCGATGGTTCGCCGGCTGAGGTCTGGAGGCCCCAAACTTCTCGCATCTCACACGCCCAGTTCCGAGGTGAAGAAGTCTCCTGCGTTGAAGCGAAAAAGGGATGAAGATTCTCCAGCCTTGCATGTTGTCAAGAAGAAGGAGCCCAAGGATCTTCTCAGCACTTTCGGGGATACTTTGCTTCCAAATGTCAAACTGGACTTCCAGGCCCTAACCCCAGACGCCGCATTCAACCACGTTGGCACGATGCTAAGAATGGTAGGTTCGCTTTATCTGAGGCTTTAGATATTTGTTACCGTTTCTTTGGTATTTCTTTGACGCTCACTCGCCTTTCGCTTGGTTTATGTCGGGATTATCCTCATTCTCTCGCTTTCCCTTTTTGTAGGCTTTCCAAGAGCTAATGGCCACCAATGGTCGGTGTCAAGAGGAAATGAGGGCGCTGGAAGAGAAGGAGAAGCAAGCGAGGGACTCGGCCGCTTCAACAGATAGGAAGGCTCGCAAACTCCAATCGTTGGTGGACTCCTTGAAGGTTCAGGTGGAGGATCTCCAGTTAGAGAAGGCAACGGTCGAGGCGAGGGCAGTTGAGGCGGAGAAGGAGGTAAAGGGCTTCCCCCAAGTGGTGGTGAATGTGGCGGCGTACTACACAATGAAGTCTCAAGTGGAGCTGCTGCAAGACTTCGCTGACGGCAAGAGCGCCAATTGGGATCTGAAGGCGCAGCAAGAGGCCTTGCAGGCGTATTACCCCGCCTGCGACCCCCCTCCCGGCAAGGAGTATTTGGAGGCCGAGGACCAAGAGGATGATGCCATCTCCCCGAACAAGGAAAAGGAGAAAGACGGCGATGATGGGGCCCCAATCAACAAAGAGGGAGATGGTGGGAAGGCCTCGGATAGGGAGGAGCCCTCGACCCCAACCGATAATCAGTAGGCCCCAGCCGCGTTCCGCTTGCTTTCCTTTTAATGAACCTTCCGTAGTATTTTCTTTGTTTTTGTTGCGGGATTGTTTGAAGACTCGGTAGTTTTCTGGCCTGGTGGCCTAAACTTTTGTGGCGTCCTTTTTTTGGATGGTTTTGACGCCCCGTGAATGGCGCAATATAATATTTGCTACTTATCTGTCTGCATTGAAAAACAGTTTTGCATAATATGTTAGCATGGGTAGGTTCCTGGAGAATCTCCATGAATTTGTTGCCCGTGGATGGGGTACGCGTTAAAGTTTAGCGTTTTAAGAGGGAGTTTTTATGCTCCTCTGTTTAGCGAGTTATTGTGAATCTCGTGTGGGATTACATTTCGCGTTTCGGGTGTTTTAATGTTCTGCAAAGGGCCGTGTATAGTTAATTATGATTGGGCTTCCTTTGGCCATTGCCAAGGGTCACTAGGAATTGACGCGTTTTTGGGTAATTGATCCTTAAGTTTAGGACTTAGGATGTGGGTGTCATCGCGGCGTCCCGTGAATATGGCCATTTTGAGTTATATGCTATAGCTTTCTCCTTCCCGTACTAATCGGATGCTTTGTTAATCGGACTTAGATGGGGGGTAACCATCTTATGGGTTACTTCGTCGACGTTGTATGCGTGACGACCTCGTCATTTTTAGACGGTATAACCATGTGTCTTAACAATGGTATTTTGTGTTCGACGCGTTTCATGTTGTATGCAACTTTGATTAGCGCGTGCTTGCGTTTTTGAGCAATAAGAGAGTGTGCAAGAATGGGAGAATATCTTCTCGCAAATCATTATGTAAAAATGTGTGAAATAAACTTTATGAACTAGGAATTTGAAAACTTTGTTCGACAGTGTGGGCAAGTGCCCTGAGTCGTTTATTCGAAAAAGTCAAAAATGGCCTAAAGATTCTCTAAGCTAGAGCTAAGAAATGTCTAGAGATGAAACACGATAATGAATCAGTTTAGATGTAATACTTTTTCAGATGGGTTGCGTTCCAGCTTCGTGGTACCGCCTTTCCATCTTTGGATTCTATCTGGTAAGCTCCGTTCCCCGCAACTTTGGTGATTTTGTATGGCCCTTCCCAATTGGGTGCTAATTTGCCAGCGTTTGCTTCTGCGATGTTCTGGAAAACCTTTCGCAACACCCAGTCTCCAAGCTGAAAATTCTTTACTCGAACATTTTTATTGTAGCTCCTAGCCACTTGTTGCTGGTACTTCGCGATCCGAGCATGGGCATCCTCTCTGAGTTCCTGGATAGTATCCAAATTTGCTTCTAATTCACGCCTGTTGCTATCTGAGGTAGCGAGTCCATACCTTGCGGTTGGGACTAAGACCTCGACTGGGATAACGGCCTCGCAACCGTGTACCAGTGAGAACGGGGTTTGTCCGGTGGCTCCCTTTGGGGTGGTACGATCGGCCCAGAGTACGTAGGGTAATTCCTCAGCCCACTTCCCTTTGGATTTTATCAGCCGCTTCTTTAGGTTGTTGATGATAATCTTGTTGCTAGCTTCGGCCTGTCCGTTGGCTTGCGGGTACCTGGGAGTGGACATGACTAAGTCAATGTTCCATTCCTTGCAGAAGTCGCGCATCTTCTTGCTTATGAATTGTGACCCATTGTCGCAAGTAATTTCCGCGGGAACCCCAAATCTGCTCAAGATGTTGCGCTTGATGAATGAGATTACTTGCTTGTTATTAATTTCCCGAAAGGCTTCAGCTTCAATCCACTTAGAGAAGTAGTCTGTCACGGCGAGGAAAAACACCTTTTGCCCCGTGGAAGGGGGTAGCTTGTCGACGATGTCCATCCCCCATCGCATGAATGGCCAGGGAGTGACTGAGGGGTGGAGAATCTCTGGTGGCTGATGTGGGACTGGTGCGTGCCGTTGGCATGCTTCACACGACTGAGCATACTCGGTGGCATCCTGGCGAATTGTAGGCCAAAACCACCCCTGCCTAAGGATCTTGTTAGCAAGACTTCGACCCCCAGTATGATTACCGCAATCTCCGCTGTGTACCTCGCGCATGATTTTCTCAGCTTCTTCCTTTTCTACGCACCGCTGTAGGAAGCCTGCGGCTGATTTGTGGAAGAGGATCCCATCTAAGATGGTGAATCGCGTTGCTTTTGACCTTAAAGCTTTGGCTTCGATCTTTTCTTTGGGTACTTCGCTGTGTAGGAACCAATCAAGGTATGGCTTGGTCCAGTGGTCGCCCGAACTAACCCCTGGACTAGTGGATGCTTGGAAAAAATCCGGGGCGAGTTGCTCTGGTGGTGGTTCAGCAGCCTGCGTTGCCGATGTTTCTGTTATAGCCGACTGTAATAAGTGGACTAATGGTATATTGTCATATTCCCTGGGGTCTAGGGTTGAGCCTAGACCGGCTAGGGCATCGGCCGGAGCGTTTTGTTCCCGAGGAATTTGCTCAAATTGTATTTGTTCGAAATTCCCGGATAGTGTTTTAACCACATTGAGGTAGCTAGCCATCCTATCATCTTTGGCATCGAAAATGCCCAAAATTTGATTGATGATGAGTAAGGAATCAACGCGTACCTTGATTTTCTTGATGGAAAAGTCCTTAGCCAAATCCATCCCAAAGATGAGAGCTTCATACTCCGACTCGTTGTTGGTGGCCTCAGAGTTGCATCTGACTGCCTGAGCTATCTTTTCCCCCCTTGCCGACTTTAGCACGACACCGAGACCTGCTCCCCTTGCATTTGAAGCTCCTTCGGTGTTTAGTATCCATTCCTCCTGAGGTTCGTCGAGGGACGAGACCAAGATTTCCTCTTTAGTGCTTTCTTCAAGAGTTGGGGTGAAGTCGGCAACGAAGTTGGCCAATACTTGTGACTTGATTGCTCTTCGAGGTTCGTATCTAACGTCATATCCACTTAGGTGGATTGTCCACTTTGTCATTCTTCCTGAGAATTCTGGCTTTTGCATGACCTGTCGGAGTGGGTAATTCGTCAGGACGATGATGGTGTGTGACTCGAAGTATGGTCGGAGTTTGTTTGAGCACATCACGACCGCCAGGACCAGCTTTTCCATTGGAGAGTAGCGTGTCTCGGCGGACACCATTGTTCTGCTTACGAAGTAAACTGGAACCTGTTGGCCGTCTTCCTCCTTGACAAGGACTCCGCTTAGGGCGCTGTCCGATACGGCTAAGTAGAGGTGCAGCACCTCCCCCGGAGTCGGTTTAGCCAGCAGTAGGGGATTGGCGAAGTATCCCTTTAGCTCTTGGAAGGCGGCCTCGTGTTTTCCCGTCCACTGGAAGCTCTTGTTCTTCTTTAGTACTTCGTAAAATAGTCGGCACTTATCTGAGGATTTGGAAATGAACCGATTAAGTGCAACTATCTTGCCAGTCAGCTTTTGCACGTCTTTCACGCTTCGAGGGGATTTCGGGGAAGCAATCGCTCGAACTTGGTCTGGGCTAGCCTCAATCCCCCGCTTGGTTACCACGTGCCCCAGAAAAGTCCCAGAATGTACCCCGAAGATGCACTTTTGGGGATTCAGCTTCATGTTGTATTCTTGAAGGATTCTGAATGCTTCTTCCAAGTGCCTCCTGTGTAGGGAAGCGCTTGTGCTTTTCACCACCATATCGTCAATATACACCTCCATTGTCTTGTCAATATGATCACGGAACATCCGATTGACTAATCGTTGGTAAGTTGCCCCGGCGTTTCTTAAGCCGAAGGGCATTACACGGTAGCAGTACGTGCCCTGCCCGGTGATGAAGGAGGTCTTCTCTTGATCTCCCGGCTCCATCTGGATCTAGTGATAACCGCTGAATGCATCCATGAAGGTAAAGAGTTCGTGACCCGCGGTTGCATCCACCATTGCATCGATGTGGGGAAGAGGGAAATAATCCTTAGGGCAAGCTTTGTTGAGGTCGGTGAAGTCCACGCAAACCCTCCACTTCCCGTTTTTCTTGGGCACCACGACTACGTTAGCCAGCCAATCGGGGTACTTCACCTCTCTGATCTTCCCGGTATCTAGTAACTTTTTAACCTCTTCGTCGACCGCTTGTATTCGCTCTGGGGCGAACCTTCGTCTCTTTTGCTTAACCGGAGGGTGCTCAGGATCTACGTTGAGTTTGTGTGTGATGATGGAAGGGTCTATTCCAGTCATGTCCTCATGACTCCAAGCGAAGCAGATCTTGTGATTCTTTAGGAAAATTACCAATTCTTCTCTGATTGAGGGTTCTAGATTTTCTCCGATCTTGACAACCTTCCCCTCCTCTAGGGTCACCTCCTCCCATTTTTCTCCATCTTCAGTTCGCGCCGGCGGAGGGGTGACGTTCTGTAATTGCTATGCCTCAAGTCTCAGAGTGGTTGGCTTGAGGGCTGCTTTGTAACACTCTCTAGCTAACCGCTGATCCCCGCGAATTTCGTCTATTCCCCATGGTGTTGGAAATTTCACCGTTTGGTGGTAGGTGGAAGCTACGGCTTTCATGTCGTGTAACCATGGTCGTCCCAAGATTACGTTGTAGCATGACAGTCCATCACAAGGAAATTGACTTGCATGTTTATACCCTTGGTGAAGGTTGGGATTGCAATGTCGCCCACGGTGTGTTTGACCTCGCCGCTGAACCCCACTAAAGGCATCGGGTGTTTATGGATGTCGTTTTCGGACAAACCCATCTCCTTCAGGGCAGTTAGGGTCATGAGATTCGCGGAACTTCCTGTATCGATCAATACCCTTTTCATTAGCACGTTTCCGATGTGTAGGGATATCACAAGACCGTCATGATGCTGCTCGAAAGTGTTCTCTGCATCGGTGTCGTCAAACACGATGGCTTGTCCTAGAGATTCTCTGGCGTCGCGCCTCGATGATTGAGGTCGACTAAACCTGCTTTCCCTTGCGTGGCGCTTTGCTACTGAGTACGATAATCCACAAATGCTTGATCCCCCGGATATCACGTTAACCACCCTGTCAGGCGTTGGAGGATTTCGCCTTTCTCGGTGCTCGGACTGAGGATTCTCTAGCAAATCTTTGGGTACTTGAGCGTCTGGAGCTACGTCTCTTATTCTTCCCTCCGCGACTAAGCAGGCCAGTTCTTTTCGGAGCATCAGGCAATCACGAGTCCAGTGTCCGTGAATCCGTGATACTCGTCGTAGTCGCACCACTTGGATGTGTCTCTCCCCGAGCGAGGGGCTTTGTCTTTTCTCGGCCACCTCACGAGTTCTCCCTGTTTCGCCATGTTCCGGAGTAGCTTCTCCGTGGATATGTTGAGTTTGAAGGAGTCGAGTGAGGGTGGCATGGGCTCTCATTCTTTGTCATCCGTCGATCGTGTCTTGGTCACGTTGAACTGCCCTGAGGTAGGCCATGAGTAAGGATGAGCACGACGGTCCCTTCTTTGGTCTGCTGAACCTCGACGGCTGTCAACGGGACCCTTTCTCTCAGTTCTTTCCGCCTCTGAAGACCTCTTCCTTAGGGACCTATCTTCCTCTAGCCGGACGTGCACCAGAGCCCTAGCTTGCACCTCCTCAAAGGTAGCACAAGGGTGTTTAGTTAGTTCCTTGTACAGGCCACCATCGGGGGTGACCCCTTGTCTGAATCCTTCCACCGCAGTCGTCACGTCGCAAGACGGGATGGAGATCTTCTCGCGATTGAAGCGATCCAAGAATTCTCTGGTAGTTTCTTGGTACCGTTGGCGGATCCGGTAGAGGTCGCTGGATTGCTTCTCAAATTTGCGGCTGCTCGCGAATTGAGAACGGAAAGTGTCCGAGAGATCCGCGAAGGACCTAATGCTCCCGCGTGGGAGGTTGATGAACCAGGTTAGGGCCGGCCCCGTTAAGGTTGTGCCGAACCCCTTGCACATCACTGCCTCTTTTGAGTGGAATGGGACCGCACTCGTCATCATCTTCTGTTTGTATACGGCCACATGCTCGTTAGGGTCTGTAGTCCCGTTATACGTGGGCATGCTAGGCACTGAGAACTTTTTTGGAATTTCCACTCGGGCGATTCGACGAGAAAACGGAGATTCGTCAAACCCGTCGGGTGCTTCAGGCTCCAAAGGCTGGAAACCTTGGCTGCCCCTCCGGAGTTGGTCGGCAATGACGCCTATTTGTTCAGTCACTTTTCTCCGGATGGCCACGTCTAAATCGACTGGCCCGCGCCATTCTCGATCCTCTCCAACGGTGTCATCATCTTCGATCCAGATTTCCTGAGATGGCGCTCGGCGTTGGTTAGCCGCTGACCGGAGATTAATTGGAGGATTATCGTCGTGGGAGACTTCTCCACGGCGGACTCGGCCACTGGGCTCCGGAGTCGCGTCTCGTTGTGCGGGTGCCTTGTCTCGGGGGTCTGGGTTTGCCCCCTTTCCGGAAGTCCCTTCTCCAACGTTAAAATCTAGCCTCCTTACTATTCTGTTAGTGCGTCGGATGACGCGGAGGGAGCGACGTCCCGTAGCCAAGACCTCGTATTGTTGTTTGAGTTGGTTGTTTTCAGCAGTGAGGCGTTCTACATGAGCGTCATAAAAGCTTTTTTGTTCACTCAACGCCTTTTGGAGAAATTCCATGCGTTGTCTGAGGTCCGTCATCTCCTCATCCTGAGACCGAATGCCTTGGTTGTCAAGGTTTTGGTCGTCCCCGGTGATCGGAGTTTTAGGGCTTTCTTCCCCGTTTTCAGACATCGTGTTCCTTGATCCGGAAGGACGTAGAATGGTGATTCTTTTGATGGTTGTATCGATCAGGGCCCCACGGTGGGCGCCAAATTGTTTGAGCAAAAAATCTACCAAAGGTAGGACTTTGACCTAGATCGGGCCTCGATCAAGTAAAACCGAGAAGAACACGAACGACAATGTATTTGTATTGATGTAAAATTCACGAGAAGTTATATGAATGAATTCCCCCCTGCCTTTAAGAGTTACGTAGACTTATATAGCCCCTTAGGGTATATTCTATCATAATCAAAGATATGATCTTATCCTTAACTAACAAATCTGTGCTTATTTCTATCTTATAACGGGTAAAATCCTGAGAAGAATCTATCTCGTAACAAACATATCTTGGACCTTCTTGCTTCCAACCGACTTAGCCAATCCCGAAGATCTTCCGTAGCTCTAGATGCGTTGGAGATTTCCTGACTATGGGCTGATGCTTCTTTGCCTAAAATCTGGGTCCTACAACATGCATGTTACATTTTGACTTGAAACTCTTTTATATAAAATGAGTAGATTAATTAGTTAGAACCGAACATTCCCTATCGTTGGTCTAACAAATAATAAACAAACATCAGCCAATAGGAGATGGTATAAAGAGGGTACATCTCTACATATTGACAACCAATGCAGGAGAAGCACCCCTGTTACGCCAAACCTCCAGTTTGGCGTAGGTACCTTATCGAAATTGGGAACTGAGTTTGGGCTTGGATTGTTAGGCATGGTCGTGGTGCTTTTATAGCTTCTGGTGGCTCTTCTTTTTATTGGAGACTCGTCAGTAGTCCTTTGCGCACCTCTCTGGATCGTTCAGGGTTGACCTCCAGTCCTACGACACTTTGACTTCTCGCACATTTCTCTCCTGCTACCATTCTCGTTCCGTTTTCCCTTCTTCGGTTGTTGTATTTTACTTTACTTGTGTTTGCTTGCTCTGTTTGTTACTTGCCGAGCTTTCAGCTGTTATCTCTTGATAGCCTCTTGGCCTGTCAGGTCTGTCTGGTACCCCGAATCTTTACCTACTCACAAAAATGCAAGAGAAGCACCGTATTCATTAAAGGAGATGTTGTAACGAGAGATCGAACGAGAACAATAAACAAGATCAACCCAGAGATTTACGTGGTTCGATAACAGTGTGCTACCTACGTCCACGGTTAGAGAAAGTGTATATTATTACAGAGGCTGATCACGAGAGGCACAAACATAATTATTATTGTATACCGTTTGGGCAGGTGGGAGCTCCCCCCCCCCCCCCCCCCGCCAGGGGGCGTCTCCCTTGGACCCCTGACTCGTTGACCACCGCCGAGGGGCAGTGCCCCTCGGACTCCTTGCTGGGGGGCGGGTTCCGGTCAACGACTGATTCAAGGTATATCAACAAATCTCCACCTTGACTTGAATCCTCTCATAAACAGAATCAGATGTACCATGGCAGTGCCAGAATTTCTCTGCCTTAGATTGCCCCTAAACAAGGGCTCAGATTGTACCTAAGGGCTCAGATTACTGACTTTTGATATTGAGCAAGTCCAAGCAATGTTGAAACTTGTTCTCTGGAACTGGCTTGGTGAACATGTCAGCAGGGTTATCAACTGTCCCTATCTTCTTCACTTAGATTCTCTTCTCATTCCTTAGAAAATGGTACCTGACATCAATGTGCTTTGTCTTCTCATGATGGACCTGATTCTTGGTTAAACATATTGCACTCAATCTGTCACAATACACTAACGCCTGATCATGATGTAGGCCTAAATCATTAACCAATCCTTTTAACCATATTCCCTCCTTAGTGTATATTCCGCCCCCCGGATCCCTGGTGTTGTCGAGGGATCCGCCCCCGAATCCCTGGCGGGTTCCGGTCAAAGACTGATTCAAGGCATATCAACAGGAGAGAACACTAGTTGGTACCCACGGATATAGAGGTAGGCTAGGGTTTGCTATAGCCCACACCAAAAAATCAAAATATTAAATATTTCGAAATAGTTTATAAGTACAAGTTGTACTAGATCAGTGTAGTGCATCTAATAGTTATTACGCCTAGTGTTTGATCCCCATCGACGAGGTTAGGCAGTTTTTCTTCCTTGTTACAACATAAGGGAGAATATTGAACTGAGGTTATCCTTTATTAAATTAACTCACTAATTGTTTGTATAATTTATAATTTAAGAACTTTGTAAAATTGTTTGTACAAGTTATGTTATAGGCTTATAGCCTTCACATTGATATTATTAGGATTCTCCGAATAAAATGCATGTGTTTAAACCTTTTCCCTTGTTCCATTTTTGTCTACTAGCACAATCTCACTATAAAGGTAAATCTAGCCAACCCAGATTTCACTTCCTGGTTCCATCCCTGAATTATTCAAAATCAACATTTTCGAATGCTGGTTTGACAAGGAAGAGATAAGAGACAAGGCAAGCAAAGCCATGAAGCAAAATGAAACCGACCCTTCTTAACGTCAGTCAAACAAACCAAAAAATAGAAAATCTAACAAAAAGTTTCAAACCACGCGAAAGAACTCGGCCTAGTAACATTAATTTAAACTTGAATCCTCATCCCCCCACCGAGTTAATTTGGTTGTTGACCGAGTTGACTCTGTCGACCGTTGAACGACCGCTGACCGGTGTTGGCCGTCATTACAATCATCACTTTCATAACCGTCGTCACTGTCATCACAATTTTTTCACCGTCATCATTGTCATCACAATTTTTATCACAGTCATCACAATTTTTTGATGACAAAAAGTGTAATCTAATGTAAAAAAGTCATCAAAATATCTTGATGACAACTTTTTGATGACAAAAATTATCATCAAAGGCATTCCACCACATAAAAACAAAGACAGAATACATATACAAACATATGACCTTTGACCAATTAGTCACTTTGACACCCCACCTTTGCGAATGTTCGATCAAGTACGTACTTGAACTATATGAATTGAGACCTATTAAGCACATGATTGCTAATGTGGACAAATGCGTGCATATCACACCCTTATAGGCAAGTGAGTAACCAAATATCACAAGTCTTTTAATGAGGTGTAAAATCCTTTTAACAAAAAAAACGTAAAAAGACTCTAAAAAACAAAAAAAAAATCAAGTGGGGGAGAAAGCTCGTAAAAGCCATGGACAATGATATAGTCACATTCAGTGTAAAATTACTATTTTACACCAAATACATATGTCATTTTTTCATTTGTAAAAAAATTAACAAAATTTCTAGCTTTTAATTTTCTAATAAATGAAAAAGTAATGCCTTTTCCTCTCCCTCCCTACTACAACAACGATAATTTGAATGTCTTTGGGCATTTGGTTCAACGGTTAAACCTTGGGCTAGTACCCCGAGGTCGTTGTTTCGAACCTCACGGGTGGCGGTTTACCCATCCTTCTCTAGAATTGGTTAGTAACCAGTTCTCATCCCTAGTGGATGCTCCAAGCGGACCCAAGTAGTACTTATGATGACCCTAGTGGATGTTCTAATCCTTACCCTATAAAACAACAACGAGAATCTAAATGTATTTCTCTTCTTCAAATTTCATTCTTATAGAAATTATTATCTCCTAAAATCATTCTCCTCAAAAAGCTTAGACATGGTGGCGAGACTCTAGATCTGCTGGCCAAGCGGTGGTGGAAGCCCAAATCCGATAACAAAGTTGCTCGGGACTCTAGATCTGGTGGCTAAGCGGTAACGGAAGCCCAAATCCGGCGACGAAGCATTGGCATAACTCCAGATACGGTGGCAAATCCGGCGATGAAGCTTGGATCCGACATCTAACAAGCAGCGAGACTCCAAATTTGGTGGCAAAGTGGTGGCGAAAGTCCATATCAAGTGGGGAATGGTGAAGAGGCGGGCGGTATTGCTTGGTCGGAGTGGCGAATGGTGAAAACCTTCTTGCCGCCGGCGGACTGAGAAATTTGATAGGAAAAGATTGAAGAAGACTTGCCTTTGGAGACATTTCTTCAGATCTATTTCTCTATAAATCAGATCCAAATCCAAATTATTTTTCAATTTTTTTTATTAATTTAGCTTTTTAATTTAATTTAGTTTATTAATGATGTGGCATGAGTTTTTATTTTTATTTTATTTTCATTATCAAAATATATGACGTGACACACTGACATGGCGCGCGTTGTATACACCATTTTTTTGGACCAAAAAGGTGTTTAATAGTTCTCCATTGAAATAATTCAAGTACTCAATCGAACATTCTCAAAGGTGGAGTGTCAA
Source organism: Fallopia convolvulus (assembly GCA_964016875.1). Lineage (NCBI taxonomy): Eukaryota > Viridiplantae > Streptophyta > Magnoliopsida > Caryophyllales > Polygonaceae > Fallopia > Fallopia convolvulus. The sequence continues at coordinate 56,915,214 of OZ024727.1, read as the reverse complement.
AGTGACCAATTGGTCAAAGATGAGGTGTCTGTATATGTATTCTGCCTAAAAACAACTATCATCAGACATAAAAAATAAAGTTATCATCAAATATCTATCATCACGTTTAATTAGTTAATGTCAACAAATATGAATTATCAAGTTTAATTTTTTTTGTCATCAAATATGTGTCATCCCATATTTTAGTGATTCACTCTCATCACCGTCAACACTATCACCACCGTCATCACTATCATCACCGTCATCATTTCATCACCGTCATCAATTGTCATCAAATGCCTTGATGGCAATTTTTTATGACAAAAAGTGTAATCAAAGGTAAAAAGTGTCATCAAAACGTCTTGATGAAAAAAAGTTATAATCAAAGGCATTCAACCACATAAAAACAACTGTCATCCCACATAAAAAATAAACTTGTCATCAAGACATTTTTAGTGTCATCAAACATGTGGCAACACGTATAATTTTTATTGTCATCATTCAAAGTGTCATCAGATATGTTTCATCGCGTACAATTTTTTCTACTGTCATCAAATATGTGCCATCACTCAAAATGTCATCAAACAAGTGTCATCACTAAAAAAATTAATTTTTCATAAAATACCACCACTTGTAGTCACTAAATATAATGTGAAGAAAGAAACATGTGAAATATTGAAAAAAGGAAAAATATTGATTTTATCATTATCATCACTTTCATCAATGTCATCATTCTCATCAATTGTCTTGATGATAATTTTTTTAATAACAAAAAGTGTAATCAAAGGAAAAAAATATCATCAAAATATCTTGATGACAAAAAGTATTATTAAAGGCATTCAACTACATAAAAAAACCCGTCATCACACATAAAATACAAAGTTGTCATCAAATATGTGTCATCACAATTAATTTTTTAGTGTCATCAGATATAATTTTCTACTGTCATCATTCAAAGTGTTATCAAATATGTGTCATCATGTACAATTTTTTTTTCTAGTATCATCAAATATGTGTCATCACTCAAAGTGTCATCAAATAAGTGTCATCACATATAATTTTTTAGCGTCATCAATTATATTTGTCATCAAAAAAGTGTCATCAAACGCAAATTAAATGTGTCATCACAAAATATGGTATTTTAGTATCATCAAATATTTGTCATCTCACATAGTGTCATCACATTCAATTTTTTAGCATTATCACTCAAAGTGTCATCACTTAAAGTTTATTCGTTTTTATCATCATCACAAAAAATAGTTGTCATCACCACATAAAAACAATTTTCATCACTAAAAAAAGTAAATTGTCAAAAAAATCATCACTTGTCATCACTAAATATAAATATGTAATCAACAAAAATAAATGCAATAAAAAATCATTAGTATAACTATGTGGGATTTGAATCCACATCATTATACATTAAGCACATTGCTCTACCATTTAAACTAATAGGCTAACCAACATTTTAATAAAATAATAGAGTCTAAATATCCTAATTAAGCTAAGTTAATTAAATGGCTTGATTTGGCTAAATCTTCCATCTGATTCACCTTCATCCTCGAAGTAGCATCCACAATAATTAGCAATTATTGAAAAAAGGGAAAATCTATGCATGATTTGGCTAGAAATTAATGGGTGTAAAAAGATAAATCAGCAAAAGTTTACTTGTAAAACAAAAATAAACTAAATTGACAACAAATATAATCATCTTCCAATCTATCAAGTAAAAGAATGCAACATTCTAATCAGCCACACACAGATCACCATGGCATATCTAAAGTTCAGCAACAGTCACCTAGACTACTAAAGATAATGATACAAAACGATATTTGTCTATTTCATACTCACTGCACAAAATCTGCAAGTAAACTAGCATCAACCTATTTGTGTCCCCAACATCTCAAATCCTATCAAAGCCATACATGTGATTATGTGAAGCATCTAATAATCCAAATACCGTTCTCTCTATAGAACAAAACGAAAATCCATAGAAGCACTAGGCTAACAGAACATCAACATCACAAAAGCAAAAGATAAAGTGTGCTTTTTCAATGTTCGAATTTCTGAAACCTAGCATGGGAACCTTTGATGCCAATTCAAAGGTAAGAACATTGTTAAGCTATTAGACAATTTTTCACAAGCATATTGTTTCTAATCGATGTTTGGAATCCAACAACATTAACGATCCAAAAACCAAAATCAACGAAATCGAAACGACATAAAAATAGGGAAAAATTGATAATTATGAACGCCAACGAGGATTATATCTCCGACAGCAATCTAGACCTTCTTGTGCAGCGCATCTTGTCGCATATGTGAAATAGAAGCTTGGTGTTGTCGATGCACATGGTCGGCTTCACAATGACCATTTCCGAGCATGCGAAGAACTTGAGCAAACTCTTGGATGACCTAATTTCTGTCGTCAAGTCGCGAACTATGCCGAATCAGATCTCATATTGAAGGAGGAGAAGGAGGTTACATAGGATATAATAGTACAACAGGAGACAAACGGGAATCAATGGAGAAGCAGGGGAGATGAGTAACATGACATAAGAGGCGAGAGACAAAAAGATTTCTGCGAGAGAGAAGGAAGAAAGTCGAGTTAGATTCGAGAGAGGATGAGAGTGAAAATAATATAGGATTTATATGAGTCTGGTTCAAATGTGAATGGGTGCCCATGTGCGAAATATGAAAGAACAAGAAAAGTTGGATGGAGAAAAATCAAAGGTGTTGTTCTATTTCCGTTTTTTTTCAAAAATACGCGAATAATTCGCCAAAAATTCGTCTGTGCCGTTTTTGCCCCCTTTTGGCGAATTATTCGCATATTTTTGAAAAAAACGGAAATAGAACACGCGTCAAGATTGTTCATCAACATTGTAATTTTGTTCATCAATATTGTGAATGTGTTCATCAAAACTATGATTTTGTGCATAAATTAACTATTGTTTATGCATAAAAAATCTATTTTTTGTACATAAAAAATGGACGAAATTGTATGCATTAATATATGCATGTTCATCAACACTTTTATTTTGTTCATAAAAAACGAAAATAGGGCGCGCGCCCTGATTGTTCATCAACACTGTGATTTTGTTCATCAACACTATGATTTTGTTCATAAATAAATTATTGTTTGTGCATCAAAAATATATTGTTTGTACAAAAAAATGGACGAATGTGTATCGAAATTGTATGCATTAATATGTGTGTGCATCATAATTAGTCGTATGTGAGACAAAACTAATTGTTTTGATGTCAGTCTCGGTATTGTCTTGTTTGACTCGTTGGATTTATCAGTGTTGCTATTGTGAAACGTGTGGCTAATTCTTGGGCTCTGAACATAGCTAAGGCACAATCACTTCTCTTCGGTTTGCAACTGGATCGTTTTCTAAGCATACATCATATATAGTCCTAAATGTACAAATTGATGGTATTGACACACAAACGTAAGTTTATTTCAATTCATAAATAAGGGTATATTAATGAATAAATAGGGTATATCAATGAACAAACAATGGACAAATAATGTTATATCAATGAACAAAAAAGGTTATATCAATGAACAAATAGAGGTATATCCATGAACAAATAAGGTATATCAATGGACAAACAAGGTTATATCAATGAACAAAAAAGGTTATATCAATGAACAAATAGGGGTATATTCATGAACAAATATGGTATATCAATGAACAAATAATGATATACCAATGAACAAAAATGAGTATATCAATGAACAAATAATGGTATATGAATGAACAAATAAGGTTATATCAATGAACAAATAGGAGTATATCAATAAAAAATATGATTATATCGAAAATAATTATATGGGCATCAAAAACTAGATAATATTGTATGCATACACATAGATAAGGTTAAAAATAAAAAAGTTCGAAATCAATGAACAATGTTATCAAAAAATTGGTCAATATTGATGAACAATTGACTAGTTTTGATGAACAAACTGGACGTGTCTCATAAAAACGTATTTTTCGAAAAATACGTGAATAATACGGGAAAAATTCACCTGTGTCGTTTTTTATTGAAAAATGCGCGAATAATACAGAAAAGTTTCGTCCATGCCATATTTTATCTTTTTTAGTGAATGTCTAATTAGAAATGTTGATTTTTTCGAAGAGACGAACTATATTTATTCTTACTTCTCACCTAAGTGTCCATTCGCACAAGACTCTTTATCGAATTTATATATTTAACAAAAACCTATATTTATTCTTATTTTCCCTCATATTTAATTTATAAAGTGTATATAAATGGAGGGAGGGTATCAGGGCCAAACCGTGATTGGCAAAATCAAAACAAAGCTAGCTCAGATCCGTTCTATTCCTCTGCATACACACAACAATGCCTGCCACCTTCAACGGAGATGAAACGGCGCCCTTCTTCGGCTTCCTCGGCGCCGCTGCCGCCCTCGTCTTCTCATGTAAATCCCCAATTTTCCAACCTGTTTTCCTTCTTCGAAGGCCAAAGTTATTTTTTTTTCGATTTCAGATTTAGGGTTTCCAATTTGGGGATTTTTTTCACAGGTATGGGGGCGGCGTATGGGACGGCCAAGAGCGGAGTAGGCGTGGCGTCGATGGGAGTGATGAGGCCCGAGTTGGTGATGAAATCGATTGTTCCGGTGGTTATGGCTGGAGTTTTAGGTATTTATGGCTTGATTATTGCTGTGATTATTAGTACCGGTATCAACCCTAAGGCCAAAGGGTATTATCTCTTTGATGGCTATGCGCACCTCTCTTCTGGTCTCGCTTGTGGCCTCGCTGGTCTTTCTGCTGGCATGGCCATCGGTATCGTCGGTGATGCTGGTGTAAGGTCCGTCTCGATCCTGTCTTTGATTTTTAGTTTTAAGTGGAAGTGTTTTTTATTGAAATCCTTTGTGCTCATTGCGTTGGATCAATTTGAAATGGTTACTCTGTTGCTTATCTGCTTTAAAAAGTTTACGCCTTTCATCTTTCTGGATGTGGTATATATGATTACCTTAGAATACTTATATGTTAGATGGTTATACGACCATTTATGTTTTTTATTGCTGTTTATATTCATCTTTAACTTTGTAAGTGTTGGTTGGTAGCTCTGAAAAGTTCAAAAAGGTATCTTTGTTGATTTACTACTCTGCATTTCATTCACAGTGAGTTGGATTTTGAATGTTAAACTTCTCCAAGGAATTACATAGGCAGGAAACATAGATGGTTGAGATAGCTTGTTGTAATTAATGAGAGTTGTGTACCATAGATTCTTTTTTTGTTACCTGCTAGGCTATCCAAAATTGCCCAATGATGAAAAACTCATATATGGAGCATGCCGAGTTACTTCATCACTAACTCATACAATCTGCAACCTACCATTGCTTTTGAAAGATGCCGCCACCATCTATGTCTCAGCTGCAGCAGCAGCAACAGTGGTACTGATGATGATGTCCAGTAAACTCTTGCTCCAACACGATCTGGGGGGTCAAGATGGGGGCACCCATAGCCTGAACATGACGGGAGGATGTGCTTGAAAGACCCAAGGAAAACTGAAATTCAACTATGTGACAATAATAACTGAATTTAGTTAAAATGCACCAAAATTGATATATGGGTTATATCCATCTCAAAGGCAGTGTATAAAAAGCCAATGAGCATGAGGATGTGCCCCATTGATGATGATGAATATGGATGGATGATGATGATGTCATAATGGTGGTGGTGGTGTTAGTGGTGGTGATTATAAGGTTGATGAAATGAAGATGGTGGCGAGCGACTTTCAATGCAATGGTCAAGATGGGGCCTGATTGTACTGAGACTTCTGATGAAGCCGGGAAGCTCCTGTTTGGACATTTCTTGTCCAAGCTATATGAAATCTGAGGGCTAAGTTTTACTGTTTTATCATCATTGTTTAATGCATCCAAAGTATTGCTATATGCTTTTGTAGTATACTTAGCATTTTGATTTTGAAGTAAGCAGAAATTAGCATTCCCATAACTACCATGCATTTAAATAGAACATTGAAATCTGTTCTGATCAGCTATGAAACCTTAAATGTTTGAATTCTCTCTTTACTCTTATCCATTTTTAATGCCATTTAGCCTGTTTACTGGTTACTCTCTTGCTGTTCTGCTTTAAAAGTTTACACCTTCCATCTTTCTAGATGTGGTATATTGTTGGCTTAGAATAATTATATGTTAGATGGTTGTAAGAGCATTTGTATTTTGCTTGCTGTTTTATATTCCATGTTTATGAATAACTAGTGTACCGGTGATTCTTTGCTACCTGTTAGGCTATCCAAAAATGCCCAATGATGAAAAGCTCGTATATGGAGTATGCTGAGTTGCTTCATCACTAACTCTTACAATCTGCAATCTACCATTGCTTTTGAAAGATGCCGCCACCATCTGTCTCAGCTGCAGCAGCAGCAGCAACAGTAGTACTGATAATGATAATAATAATAATAATAATAATTACAATACCAATGATGATGATGATGATGATGATGATGATGATGATGATAGTGATGGTGGTGGTGGTGGTCATGTGGTTGATGAAATGATGATGGTGGTGAGCGACTTTCTATGCAATGGTCAAGATAGGGCAGATTGTACCAAGTCTTCTGATGAAGCCGTGAAGCTCCTGATTGGACATTTCTTGTCCTAATCTATATGAAATCTGAGGGCTATCATCATAACCACTAATCTTACTGTTTTATCCCGATTGTTTAATGCATCCACAGTATTTGTATATGCATGTGTAGTATATTTAGCATTATGATTTTGAAGCAAGGAAAAATTGGCATTCAACTACCAATCCTACCATGTGTTTAAAAAAACATCAAAATCTATTCTGATAAGCTATGATTGTTTAAATGTTTGATTTCTTTCTTTATTCTTATCCATTATGGTTAAGTGGTACTTGGCGAGTCCTATGCCCTACTTCAATTATTTTCAACGCCATTTAGCCTGTTTACTTGTAGGTTTTTTTATGTATTAGTATGATGTTCTGTTAGTAACCTTTCAAAATTTCACTTTATCTGACTAATTTTATTCTTCAGATTGGTTAACACCTGTTCAACTTAATGAAATAGGTCATCATGGGTTTCCTTTCTTACTAGTTACTACTGTGATACTCTCTTGTTGGACAAGCTTGTTGTTTGGTTCAAGCTCTGTTAATAATCTGTCTCATTGTTCTTTCAGAGCGAACGCGCAACAACCAAAGCTTTTCGTAGGGATGATCCTCATTCTCATTTTTGCTGAAGCTCTTGCACTGTACGGGTTGATTGTCGGCATCATCCTCTCTTCACGTGCTGGCCAATCTAGAGCAGATTGAGGTTGTCTCCCCTTTGTCGGCTTGATTATATATATCTGCTGTTTTTAGACAGTATTTTTCTCTTCCTGGGGATAAAAATGGTGTGGATCGAAATAGAAGCTGCTTTCTGTTCAAGTTCTAAGTGCTGAGTACTGTTGAAATGTTAGATTTACTAGTGTTTGAGCTCCCCTCTTAAATAATGTGTATCATTTTTTTTTTGTGCTTTAACACACTCTTTGGAATGTCATTTGAGCTCTATGTTTGTACCCAAGAATATGCATAATAATTTGGACGTGGAGGTTTCTCTTCTATACATTCTTTCGTGGAAGTTTGAAAAAGATCAATTATGTTTGTGCAAGTCGCATATGTTACCTCAAAAAAATAGTCTTTACATAAGTCCTTGGGTTTACCTCCACCGAAACTTTTTGTTATAGGGAGTTGAGAGTTTTCATTCGTTCTTTCGTTCTCCTTTGTTTGTGTCATTCTAGAACAATTGTTCTTTCTGTATAAAATTCTCATAGGGATGAGCATTGGTTCAAAACCGAACCAAACTGAAAATTGAAATTTGGTTTAAGGTAAACCAAAAACCGAACCAATTGGTATTGCTCCTCCCAAGCCTCTCTGTTGCATATACACCGCCAGAGAGTCTCGAACTCTGAATAAATGCTTAAGCGACCTAGTGCCAATTACCACTAGACCAAGAGGTACTGTGCCAATTACCACTAGACCAAGAGGTATTTGGTTCGGTTTTGTTAGTTTAAGATGGATAGAAGGTAAGATAGAATAAAAGGTTATCTTTTGGGAAATTCGAGTCGTACGGAATTGAAATTTAAATGAAACTGAACTGAGCCAAAACTGAAACTTGGGACATTCCTAAACCAAAAACTGATCATTCGTTTTGGCTTAATATTTCGGTTTAAACTGATGCTCAACCTTACCCACAAGAGTAAATGGGGAATGGAACAAGTTTATCTGAAAATGGATAAAATTTTCATAGTTTATGTATTACCAATAATCCGTTGTAGTCTAGGTGGTTAGGATACTCGGCTCTCACCCGAGAGACCCGGGTTCAAGTCCCGGCAACGGAACTCTTTTTCCAAACTTTCGGAAAAAATAGTGTTTTTTTTTTGTCATCCATGAGAACTACAAAGCATGAGAGAATGTACATAACAAGAATGGAATTTCAGGACCATCATTTCTTTTAAGCTTTAATATTCACGTCAAGGACTTACAATAGACTCAACCGGACCATAATACGAACTAAAAAGTAATGGGTATGTCTTAAATATTAGATTCAGAAACCTCCCAAAAAAACCATTCATAATTCCATCTTATGACTGATTACATTTATACATAGAGAAGGATAATGCGTGCTGACATGCCAAAATTGATTCCAAAAACAAATTCTTGGTGAGAAGCCCAAGATCAGGTTCAACTAGTGCTACTGTGCTAACTTGTACCCTCTTGAGCTTCTTGTAGGAAGGAAAATGTGACCAGTATGGTTTGCAGTAGGACATCATGATGCCTTGATTAGAAGCTTCCAAATCACCTAATCAGTGAAGTAACATCATTGTTAAGCACCATATTTTACAGCTATTCAAGATGCAATAATCTTTGTCTGAAAAAAGAAAACGGGAAACAAATACCTCTTTACATGAGGCGGATGGAGGATGGACCAGATACAGAAGCAGCCTTCTGTGCACGTTTAGCTTCACCTTTATAAAGTTCCTTTGTATCCTTCTTCAGGCGCCGGGCCTCTCGCTTTTCTTCCTTGATAGCAGACTAATAACAAGACAAGTCAGTAAACTATATAACCTTGTTGCACATTGAATTACACAGCTAGAAAATTTCCAAACAAAACGATCTAGTAAACTAGAGTCAGTGTATAGTTGAAAGGGTCAAAAAACAAGTATTGCCAACATTTAACAAAGCATAGTAACATGACCTTAACAAAGTTTCCAGACATTAGTTTATTGATTTGGCCCCATTTGGTATAAATCAGGAATCGGGTTGGGATAAGGTATGGGGTTGGGATGGGGATGGGATAAAGAAGGGGTTTGATGAATTTAGGTATGGCTCATACCTTAATTTAGAGGAGAGTATGAGATTGTGTGTAAAATGGTGGAATGGGTCATTCTTGGAATGGCTGATTCCGAAAAGAAAATCTAACCAAACATGGGAATCGGGTTGAGTGATTCCTAAACCAATTCCTAATACCCAAGGTATGTTACCAAACAGGGCCTAATGCAAGAAGCTATGAATACCTTTCTTTCCTTCTTTTCCTCCTTGGACTCATCTTGCCTCTTCTTAGGCTGTTCTGGTTTAACAGCAACTTTCACCACCTTCTCCTTAGATGCACTTTTTGCATGTGGCAAATAGTCGACAGGAATTCTATCCTTCCCATGCAAAGAGATAACATTGTTTTTTTTTTTCAGAGCTTCAGAAATAGTTTCAATGAGCTTCTTCTTCCTAGGAACTCCTGGAGCTCCAATTCTACCAGGGTGATTATCAAGATTAGAGTACGTAGTAACTATAGTTTCACAATCCCAGGCCTCTGATTCATCGCTACTTTCTTCCACAATAACTTCCCGTTCATCTTCATCACAATTCTCATATTTCTCTGCATACTCTACGCACCGTCGAAGAACAACGGCAGCAGAACCAGATAAGTCCTGATTTTGTTTATCATCGTCACCACGCATGAAATCAGCTGGGGTTTTATACTTGTCATAAAGTTCCAAATCGTCTATCTTATGATGTGTAAAAGCATTAGTGAGCTTCTTTTCCAAAGGTTCTTCCTCTTCATCCTCAAATTTACCATAATCATTATCGCTATCTGAACCATATTCTTGTAGTTCCAGCTGTCGTACAATCAACAAAAAGAGATTGCATTAGATAAATGTTCAAAATCTCAACAAGTCCAACAGAACAAAGTTCAGGGGAAACTATGAGCATTTTCATGCAAAGAAAACATCAGAAATTATTAGAAATGTCATTTAGTCAACTCAAAAATGGAGGATTCTCTCGAGCATGTCTTTGTAGGTCTGGCATGATATACAGATTTCCAGATTTAACTTTCTACTCTCTGTCCCAAATGAAACTACACAGTCCAAGGCAATTTTATGAAGTAAATTTCCTTTGACATATAACACTAGAAAAAAAATACAAAAACTTGTGTATGGACAAACTCGAATTAATTAAGTAGAATAAGAAGAGCCTCACCATATCGAACTGCTCATCCAAAGGACGCCGAGCCCTTGGCATCTGGTGAATGTTAACATCCTTCCTTTCACCAGCATAATCCATTGCTTGTACTACATTTTTATTAATGTGGAAGGAAGGAAATTCATCAACCATAAGCTCCTCTGACTCATCAGCCAAACTACAATCTTCCTCAACAGATGAATCTGCTCCTTCTACTGGAAGATTAGCTCGAACAACAAAATCCTCCTCCAGATCCTCAATATCAGATCCACATTGTGAATTAACTTCATCGAGCAAAGCAACCACTTCCGGATCAACGGCTTTTTTAACACGTACATTCTTAGTCTTCTCAGCTACCTTGTAGATTATTTTGTTCTCATTTACTTCAACATTTGTACCCTCTACTTGAACCTTTGAAGCATCATATGCCTGGAACACATTTTTATACATAAACAGTAGCAATTAATACTCACAGATATATCTAACATAAAGAAAATGATGGAAATTTTGCGCTAACATAAAAGAAGAGATTTATAAACCTTCACATCATGCGGAATCTGATCAAGGTTTGGATTTGGGTTTTGATAGTACATTGAGCCACCGCCCCTATTTTTAATCTCCCTCATATGCTTTAAATAATTGTAACCATCATCAGGAAAACCTAGCTCCAAGATCTCCCTCCTTATATGATCAGGTAAAGGTCCCGATTCTTCAACTGAAAGCCATGCCGGTGTTGTTACAGTAAAATCTCCATCTTCAGGTGCATCAGCAAATCTAGAGTCTGGATCATCATCAGAGTTTGAGTCATTTTCATGGCTTTCATCAAATCCATCGATCATAACAGGATTGTTATCCACCCGCACAAACACATGATCGCTATCTGGCCCATTGCTCTGGCTAGGACCCGAGGAGTCCCGAGCAAGCAGCTGGAAAGTTGCTGACCTTCTCTTATCAATGAACTTCTTCCCCATCTATACAAAGGCAAAATCATAAGCAAAATCCAACGCAGAGAAAAGCTAAATTCATACTTCTTAATAACAATTCCTGAACTCCAAAGCAATTAGAGCAATTTCAGACTCTAACCTACTAATATCCAAGCATTGAATTTTAAAGCACCGCAAAAACACAACAAATTCCTATTTTTTATCAGGCAACACAGCTCGATCGACCAATTATGAACTATCAGATAGAAGAAGAATCAATTAAACTTAAAACACAACAACCATGCAATTCTCGGAGGTGAGAAATTGAATTAGGGTTTACCTGGTGTTGTTAATGGCGGTTGAATGAAAGTGCAGAGGTAGAGTATGGCAGAATCCCGGACAGTCGTCCACCACGTTAAGTTTGAGTTAGGGTTTGTTCTTCTTTATCCGTTGTATTGTGTTTTCCAATCCCCTATTAATTGGGCCGGCCCAATATCAGAATTGGGCTAATTAGGCCAGCCCAACCTAATTAAATCCGGATTCTCTTCTTATTATGTGCGCTATTGTGCTATCGCACTTGCGCTCCCCTTCAGTCGGCGGCGTACGCGGCTTCATCGGAGTTCATCGTCACCACAAGGTTATTCTCTCTTCTTCATCAGTTCTTCCTTCTCGCATTCATGCGTGTGTTTTTTTGTTTTGCTCGATTTCCACGGGGATACAGTAGGGCTTGTTCATCCGATCCGATTAAACAGTTGAAACCTCCGATTAAAACTGCTTGATTTGGGGGAATTACGTCTGGTCGTCACCGACAACGAGGAAATTTTCCGATCAACGCTTCAAATGTGGAACTATCCTTTATAAAATAGTAAAAAAGATCATAACTTTCTTTTGATGTTTCGTTATCTGCTTTACTATTAGGACGAATTTTTATGAAAGGCCAAAACTTTATGTTTTTTTTTCGTGAAAATGTATGTTATTGAACTGTGGTGATCTAAATTCTGGTTTTTGCGTTAGGGATTTCAAGTCCTCTCGAGAAATTTCAGTCTATGGCGTCCCGATTTAGGTAAGAATAGCCGTGTGGCTTTCAATTTCCATGTGTAATATGGCATGATATTGTGGATCGTCCATTCGATTTATGTCAAAACTGTAGAACCAAGAGAATCTCATGTCTCTGCTTAGTTGTAAATTGTAGTATATATTCTAGTTTTTAGCCATACTCTTGGTTCACTGTATTGTTCATATAGATGAGTTGTTGGATAAGGATCAAAAGTGATTATTATGCCAATGGTCTTATCAATATATATCACAGCAATGTGGTCTCATTTGTAGCTTTGGGTAAATTCTGGATTTATTTGTCAAATATGTAAATTGTGTTTACTGGTTACTATTTGCAACCAATAATCTAGTGACCATTAGTAAGAATTGTTTGTTTGACATTTATATAGAACAAAATTCATTCTAATTCTTGCACCTATGTAACTATGTTATTTTCTTTGCTTCTCCTTTTCTCCTATTTCCTTTGTCCTTCTAGACCTTATTGTCTCATTCTGGCAATGTACTAATCATGATGATTCCTTCTTCCTAACTAGCCAAAACAATATGTTGTGCAATAACTGCAAGCGACCTGGTCATTTTGCAAGAGAATGCTCAAACCCGTCTGTATGCAACAACTGTGGTCTTCCAGGGTAACTCGTCCATCTCATATAACATCCTGTCCAAAAAACATACAATTGCAATATTTAATCCCTTCATTTTATCAAAATTTCTCAACAGGCACATTATAGCGGAGTGCACAACTAAGTCACTATGCTGGAACTGCAGAGAACCAGGTCACACCGCTGTCAACTGCCCTAACGAAGGAATCTGCCACACTTGTGGGAAATCCGGCCACTTTGCTCGGGAATGCACGAATCCTGAGGCGTCTTTGGGAGATACGAGACTCTGCAACAACTGCTTGAAGCCTGGACATTTTTATTCAGAGTGCACTAACGATAAAGCGTGCAAGAATTGCAGGATGACAGGCCACCTGGCACGGGACTGTCAAAATGAGCCTGTTTGCAACCTTTGCAATGTTAGTGGTCATTTGGCAAAGCAATGCCCAAAAGGCGGCGACGTTCTTGGGGATACTAGAGGCTTTGGTGGTCGTCATGGTGGAGGTGGACACAGAGAAGTTGTGTGCCACAGTTGCAACCAAGTGGGCCATATGAGTAGAGACTGTGGGGCCTCTGGTGTGCCTGTTGTTATGTGTCACAACTGTGGTGGAAGGGGCCATATGTCATATGAATGCCCATCTGCAAGAATGGGTCGGGGCGGTCTTCGTAGGTACTGAATCGAATTGATTGATTTTTGTTTTATGCTTATTTGTGCAGATTAGTTGGTTATAAGGTGTGCTAAGTTTATGATGTTAGAGGATTGATGCATATTTGGAGTAGTTGTTTTGGTTTGATTGTGTTCCTAGCTAGGATGTGATGTTGATTGGAAATTATGTTGGAGCTGTGTTGGTTATTTTCTTTAGAAAACAGTTTGTGCTAACAATGGTGGTTGAATAAGATGGCTTTTTGGTTCAAAAAATTTGCTGGGTTTTATGGCATTTATTATATTAGGTGTGTTAGAACAATCACTACATACAGAACAATAAAGATGCTGAAATTATGCCAACTATTCAAGTATGAAATACCCACCTTCCTTTAAATTGATAAATACATCAAATGAAACTTTAATGGGTGTGAAAAGAATATTACTATACTAGTAAGAATATTATCATACTGTTGCAATGAAAATGATTGTGATTTTGTCTTTATGCACTCATAATTCTTCAAATAGACAGAATACAGATCAACCATTTTGTACTATCCTTCCCCTTTCCCTACCATCATTACCATAATCAGTCTCAGTCCTCATATTTCTCATTCTTGCATTGTAATGTCAAAATCTAACAATGGACCAAAAGAGTGAAAAGGGCAAAAGAGCCTTTATCACATAATACTTACACAGAGATTTCGCATCAGATTCAATTATTTAAAGGGAATAAAGGGCCATGCTTTCTCATAAATGATAAACAAAATTATAAAGCACAATACAAACCATCTAGAATTTCAAGTAAGAACCATTCAAGGATAGAATAGAAGAGGAAAAAAAAAAGTAGTAACAAAAAATTTACATCACACTCCACAAGGATTTATAAATCCTTAACATATATGTCTAGATCTCTTTGAGCTTTTTGACTGTGGACTGATCTGTGGCACAGTAAAGCCATCATCCAAATTCTTTCTAGCAACTTTCCTGCTCACTTTTCCTTTCATTCCTGCAATTTCATTTACCCCAAAGATATCTGAATGCAACTGTGAATCCTGTATCTCATTTGGTGCTTGTGGAACCCATAGTCCATTATTCTCATAGCTACTGGTTCTACCCTCAAGATCTTCATTCAAGAACATCAGCCCATCATCATCATTATCCTGCAGGACCTGCACCCAAAAGATTCACAAAAGAGAAGATGTCAAATCTTGTGAAAGCTATAATAAGGCAAAAAAGATCTGGTATACCTTATAGGATAAGCACATAGATTTGGAAACTAGTACTCTAATTTTGAAAATATTTCCAAATTTGACTTCTTAACCTATACCACTATAACTTATAAGAAAATAAAGCATTTAAAATGGGGTTTTTGAAGCATGGAGAAGAGGTAAACAGAAACCTTATAAAACCCAACTGGATCTGAAGATGAGTCCAGCAAATCTTCCACTTGCCATCCAGGTAACATCTCCATCAGATACTCTGATATGCTACTAGTTTGTTGATTGCTTACAACATGGCTTATAGAACTACTATCTGTTGGTTGTGGCTTGGAATTGAATTGGGTCAAACTCTGGGACCTAAGATCAGGTACTGAATCAAACTCACTGTTTGCTGAATCATTTTGTGCTTGTTTCCTGGTGGATTTGGAAGAGAGTGAAGAAAGCTTAGCTCCTGTTAATAGAAATCTGTTATGCTTCTTGGTGAGTTCATTTGCTGTGTGAATTGACTCATCACAATCTCCACATAGAATTGCCCTATCTTGTTGACAAAACAACAAAGCCTTCTTCTCCTGCATAAAAGACCCAAAAAAAAGAAGCTTAAACTTTTGTGGAAAAAAAAGACTCATCCTTTATTTCTTTTCATATTGGGCTTATTACCTGACAGATGTCACACTGAGGAGCATTTGATGAAGAAGAAGACGAAGGTTGAAGGAGAGAGAAACGTTGGTGTTTAGAGGCAAGCTTGTTAGCTTGATGAACTCTCAGATCACAATCATCACATAGAGCAGCTTCATCTGCAGAGCAGAAAACAAAAGCCTCTGATTTATTGCAAGAATCACACCAGATCTTCATCTGGGCTAAGCTAGAAGTTGTTTTCTTGATCTGGGTTTTTTTAGTTTTATTTTATTTTCCCTCTCTTTCTTCCTCCTTGAAAGTTGGTTTATGACAGAAAGAAGAGAATGGGAGGTAGTGGAAGGAAAATACAATCTATAATATGTACTATATACTATAGATATAAGATATGTTTTTAAAATGTTTCAAGGAAATAGAAAAGATGGCCACATTGTCTCTTCATATCTGTCTCTGACTTCGAAAAAAAAAGAAAAAAAAAATATTGCAAAAAAAAACATATCATTTAATGACATGACATTGTAAATGAGTACTTTTAGGACCCGTTTTTTTACGAACTACAAAAACGGAAACGAAAAAAAAAAGACAAATCTAGACCTTTCGAAATTAGATGTCATTATACATTAATAAAAAAAACACCTTAGTGTGATGATAGATTTAGTTTCTTTCTGTTTCCATGAAAACTCCAATTTGGGAATGAATAGAAAACTGGAAACTTGCCCCTGTGGCATATGACACAATGGATAGGGAACGCTCCTTGAGTGCAAAATCCTCAGGTTCGAGTCCCGTCGTTGGCTCTGCACATCCTGCGATTTACCACCTCCACGTGGTCTAGGGTTGGATCTGTAAAGGCACGAGACTAGTCGGGACCACTCCTGTGAAGCAGGTTCGAGCCTCGGAAATCCGCGACCCCAAAAAAAGGGAAACTTCTCAAGAAGTTCAAAAAAAAAAGAGGGGCTAAGTAATATCACCATTGTCTATAGCTTTACTCCCTGAATTTGGAACATGCTTGTTGGATTGTTCTACTTGCTATCTTATTATCTATAACGGTTTAGTGCTCCTCAATTATGGTATACCACCCACTAAAAATAATTATGAGATATAACCCCACTTATGGATTAATTACTGATTGTGCTACAGTTTAAGATATGCTCAATCCATCATTCTCATCCTCTTTTGGTTGAAGTTAATCAAAGCAATATTTTCTTGTTGCATTTCCAGATTTGGGCTCTTAAAGTGGAGTTTTAGGTGGAATGAATCGATGTGTCTGGTTGCTTGTCTAACATTAAAAATATTTGTTTATGTTGTGGATAAAATTTGAGAATAATGAAATGTTTAAAACAAATTGATTTTGCTAACTTAGTATTCTTATGACGGAAGAAATAGTTAGCATTGGTGGTGGCCGGTTATCGGTCAAGAATAACGGCGGTGAAAAATCGTCGTCTCGAAAGTTGAGAACCGTCCCACGTGGGGTCCATAGTCCATGCGATGCCTGCGCTACAAGACAAATAACTCTTTTTCGTGGTCTCAACTTGCATGCAAGGAGTTGGTCCATCGAAGGGTTGATGATTTGTGTACACTGGAAATGTTGTAACATCACAAAGATTTGTGCAAATGTTGTATGATTTTAGGGTAAAATGGAGATATTTACTCGCACAAATATTTGAAAAATCGACCCTATAATAATTAGATCGATCTGACGATCTCCCAAATACAAAATGGTGATGAAGATTTATTACTATCCTTGAGAATCTTAAGGCATGACTAAGTGCTTCCGCGTTTTAAAATCTATTAATAATTTGGTTGAGTACGTGCATGGTATTTTCGAAATCGAACAATCTACAATCAAATGAGTGAAGGCCCGATAAAAAATATAGAAGAATTTGTACAATTTCAAACCGCACTATGGCGCAAGGCTAAACAAGGAAACATGGATGGAAATGGTAGTCACTATCGAAATGATAAAACTGACCGGAGAAAGAAAATCAAGACATGGTCCAAGCCACAACCGCATTATATCAAAATAAATTTCGATGGATCTAAACATGACAATGGAAATGCGACTGCAACATATATCATAAGAGATCATAATGGACAAACTATATGCATGAATGTTGTTTCCAATAAATACTGGAGTGTAATTCAGGCTGAAGCAAGAGCTATGTATAACGCAGTTCTAGAGGCCAAAACTAGAAACGTGCGGAAGATCGAGATTTAGGGTGATAGTCTTCTTACTATAAATGCCCTAAAAGAAAATAAGTCATGTCCATGGCAAATTGAAATGCTCATTGCTGACACAATGATCATGCTACATTCTTTTGACGAGGTTAGAATACAACATGTGCCTCATGACTGTAATCAAGCGATGGATTTGATTGCTTCTTTGCGACATTCTTGTAGTATCAATCAAATTCAGATTCGTCGTGGACTGAGAGTCCTCATCCGTAAGGATGCACTAGGCTGAATTTTTCAGCCTAATTTTTACCTACTAAAAAAAAGGTAAAATGGAGATGTAGGAAACAAAACATGGTTTGCAAGGAGTACGTCGCCTGCGGGCTGGCTACCTTTGTGGCTTTCCAACGACAACATTTTGAACAATGTATTCGTTGGACACGCAAACACGCGAGCCCTGGCTTTGCGGTAGTGTTCATGCGAATCTTGGGCTCGCAACTAGACCTGGGTTTCGGTTCCGGCCGGTTCCACCCCCGGAACCGGGGAACCGACGGTTCCGAATCGGGTGGAACCGGCGGTTCCACCCATAAAAATTAAAAATAACCAAATCGCGATCGCAGTTTGGGTAACCGCGACCGCGGTTTTCGTTCAGAGTTCAAAAATGAAGCTTTTTTATTATTATTTCCGGTTCCAAACCGGAACCGGTAGAAACCGGCCGGAACCGGGGAACCGGCCCATGCCCGGTTTCGGAACCAGAACCGCCGGTTCCGGAACCGGACCCAAGTCTACTCGCAACATTCCAACGGTAATTTAAACAATCAAAATTTTCCCTATTGATTAATAGGGAGAAATTTTATATGATTTATTTTCATTGTTATTAGATTAAAATTGTGTTTTAATTTAATTAAATATAAAAATATATTTTTTTCGTTAGAAAACATACTAATTTATTTATAAACTAACGAAAATTTATAAGTAAGGGCACCAGCCGGACTTTTGCAAAAGTTCATGGGTACCACTCGTAATAAGTTTTTTTCAGGACACCACTCAGAAAAACCAAAAACTCGAGGGTACCAACCGGAATTTCCCAAAAGTTTAATTTGATTCGAGTTATAGTTGGCGGGTTAGATTTTTTTATAAGGAAAGAGATTAGGTGAGTTCTACTCACGAGAGCAGTATCAACGTAAGGCATCTGGATGGATGCGGCCTCGAAGACATGAGTCAGCTACAATAGGGATGGATGAGACAGGATAATACAGTTACTTATGGTCCGCAATAGAATTGACTTCTCAGAAGACGTGAGAGATACACCAGCTTTGAAAATGCGTCGTCAAGCACAGAATGTCCGACCGGACCATCTCAACCTCCCAGGGATAACACCAATCACCAAGGACGATATTGATCAATTGAAGGTTTTTGTCACCCTCGCCCAGGATGTAGGAAACACCATGTAGGATGGCCTCAAGAATCTCTTGCCAAAGAGCGATGACTTCAGATATCAGTATAGAGTACCTGCCCGAAATGCCTGAAAAGTCATCATCGAAATGGATCGGCGAGCCCAAATAATCGCAAAGACAAAACCGAAAGATAAAACATCATAGTGTGTCTAATGTTTTTTTGTGTATTTGAATATTTTATATGTTAGATCATAGATGTTATGCGTATTTTGCAAGTTTGGACAAAAATATAATTAAAAAAATCGTTCATTCAACCAGCCCAACTAAAAAACCCAAATGGATAGAAAGCATGGCGAGTTAGATGTAGGCGATGAATTTCATAGATAACATATAGAGTGGATGGGGCAATTTCATCTCTAAACAGCGTGTTCATTGTTCAGCAATGAAATCTCATTACATCAAATGAATATCCTACGTGTACAATAAAATTACGCAAATTTACATAGGGTTGGAAAATTATGCAAATTTACATAGACCCAACCCATTTACCCAGCCGAATCCCACTACTCACCTATCCTTGGGCCTAAATTTTGAGCCGAGCCCAGAATCCACTTTTGCCCAAGTCTAAATAACAGAACTTTTGATCAGCTGGATTCAACAGTAATCATTATCCTGCTAATTAGCTAGGATCATCACCCAACAAAAGATAGAAAGAAAGAAACAAAAATCAAGACACCCAACACTACAGGGAATATACAAAGAAATCTCAAAAGAGACTTACCAAAAAGTTTCAAGTTAAGAGAGACCATGTTAGAAGTTAGGACTTAGAGCTACATTGTTAAGATTCATAACCTACATTAAGATACAGAAGCGGGACCAATAATACAACACCGTCTGCTTCATCACCTCATTTACACAACAGGAGCCAAAGATTGAGATTCAGTTAGGTGGAAATGGAATGTTTCTTGAGATTGCATCCAAATACTGCTTCACACGGGCGTGGTATTTCTCAAATACGAATGGCAATTCCCGGACCTGATTAAATGCACAAGGCAAACAAATTGCTGTTATAGTTAACAAGCAGAAACTCTAGCCATCACTATACTTGTAATGCAAGGGGGAATCAATGACATACCATAACAAAACAATTTGAGGTAAGAATCAAGCTCTGACCGGGATACACCTCCTTGCTATCAACTAAAATTGGACACTTGCCCAAATTCCTAAGATGAAACTCTCCGTCCTCGTCCAGCTTTATAATTGCCTGGGAACAGTAAGACGAAGATATAAACTATGATGTACAGTGCACGTCATAAGAGGAAATAAATTGAATGTAGTTGATACAAGAAAATGTGAAAATTAACCATCTACAATAATTTATTTCCAAATAACATTTCATTCAATGAATAAAGTCTACTCTAGTCCATAAAAAGATATTACCATGGCTGCAATAAGATAGAACCGATGGCTAGCATACCGAGCAAGAAATATGGATGATAGCAAAGAAAAATAGATAAGGCACTAGAAACTTACCTGTCGTCTTGATATTTTACTTGCTCGCCCTTCTTTGCCAAGGTCAATGTCAACACGAACATCATCGGTCGCTCTTCCGAGTAAAACCTAAGAAGTGATGTTAAGAGTTTAGACCGTAACTTAGAGAAGTTGACACAGAATGAAGCAAAACTATGCACAACAACCAATACAAACGAGAGAAATAATCAAGCATTATTATAAGAATAAAGAGAGAAATTTCATTAATATTTATCCCCGTGTCTCCAAGCAATAAATATATCCCATTGGCTCCTTATACCTCGGTTTTCTTAATGTAGTGCTTTGAATGACGACCGTACAAAATTGCAAATGCTCCATGACATGCTATGGCTCTGTGCGTACCAGCATGAGCACCCTGCTCCAACCTGATTATCGTCCTTTTTGCGTCTTCACTCTGATATTTTGCAACTGCATTAAGAAAAAATTAGAATCCAAATGGAATTGAATTAAAGTATATCATGACATCATACTAAACTATCAAATTTTTATGTTTGTTATAATTATCAAGAGAACCTAACACATTACTATCATCCAAATCCATTTTGTGAAATATTGAATTTTAGCAAAGCAAATCTCATTTTTTTCAACCTTTTTCCTTGTAGCTAACTGAATTTTAACAAAGCAAGGTTATTATACATGAACCCACTTATGGGAGGTGATTTGACCAAATCATTAACACATGTAATATTTGTATACAACCGGGTATTGAAATCAATTCTAAGACTCATTCCGACTGACGAATCATTTATTGTTGGTTAATTGGTTTTGCATTTTTTTTTTTTTTTGACTCTTCAGCATGAGCAGAGGGAAAAAATTTGACTATTAGAAAACATACCTTGCCTAGAAGAGTATGAGTCATGATCTTCTGGGCCCAAGTCCATATTAAGGACCTGCAAAAAGAATCTCATTCAAATTAAGTGAAGGAAAGAAGGATATAGATCAGAATATCAACAATTATGTGTATGATTAATTGATTATATGGAGAAGACCCTGGAAATGTACCAATGATTCAGCATCTGAATAACAAGGTAATTCTTCTTCTTCATCAACGTCATCATCATTGTCATCGTCATCGTCATCATAATCAGAAGGTTGCTCTTCTACATTAGATAACAAGGGCTCATCAGCAGCTTTTGGGGCCATATCACCTGCAGTTTCTGACTTACTCACTCCTAATTTTTTAACTGCATGCCCTTTCTGCTTCATTCCAAAAGCACCAGTTTCAAAACGACTCAACAACCCATCTGAATTCTTTACAGGCAACTCAGGCATGTCAGGACAAGGTTGTTTTCTAGATACACTACCAGAAGCCACTGTCCTTATTATCACCGTGCTACAACCAGTGGTCCCAGGTAGTCTGGAGCTTGTACCAAAACTTGCACTTTTTGACAATTGAAGATTAGCATCACGTCCACTTGCATGGTTCAGACCCATTTTGTGTCCTCTTGGCTGTGAATCTGTGTGTAATTCCCCAAATCTCTTCAATTCTCTGTTCACCAAACTAAGACCGGTTTCATTTGCCTCCTGCTTATGTAAATTATCCTTAATAAATAAATCTCGACGAATGACTTCGTTAAAACCTCGTCTGTTCAAAGTTGTGAGACGTGATTTGGAAGGAAAAATGACATGATCATTGTTAGGAACTTCTAGATCCTCTGTGTTCAACGTGCAAGAAATAACATTACTACAAAGTTCAAGAATTTGAGGGTTCGTATCAGATGCAGATGGAATTTTAGGTTCCTCTAATACACTGTCACTCTTATCCAATTGTCCCGTAGTTGCACTGCTACAAATGTGCAGATCTGCTTCTGGTGCTACTGATGTGTCCACTTGAGTAGTAGCATCCGGAATTTGATCTTCTGGTGCTGCTGATAAGTCCACTTGTGTAACATCCAACATTTGATCTTCGTGCATATCAGAAGGGGAATCTAACAAGAGATTACTTAAACCATACTTGTCAATTTCTTTCCCATCATCATCCATCAAAAGCATATCATCATCACTAAGATTCAACAGAGTATCAGATAAAGCAACAAGGTCAAACTGAGATGAGGATGCCTTCATTTCATCACATGCAATATGACTTTCAAAGTCAGTCTCTGGATTTTTACCCCTCAAATGAGAATCACCATCCATTTCCATTGCTGGCATGGTGTCCGTGTTTCTCCATACAGGCATTCCAGGAGGAGGAGATGAATACTGCAAATGGTGGAAAGAAGTGTCACACTCTGACACTGGTGAGTTGAAGACATGATTCCCTTCCAAACAAGCGTACATGCTACTATCCTTATTCTTGTCACTATTACCCATGGTATTCACATCTATATTATCTTCAAACGGATTTGGCACATGTAACTCTTTTGATAAATCTGTTTCTCCAACTGCAGTAGAATTCCCACCCAAAGACATGTTATGGTGAACCATTTCTGGAATTTCTTCACATTGCTCAATAGGATAATTTTCGAGCTGACGCTTGCCTCTATCATCAAAATTATGATGCATGCCATCAAAATTAGTGTTTGCTATATCAAAATGACTACCCATTGGATCTTCAAGCATGTTAAGGCAGGCATCCTCATTTCCATGTCCATAGCAATTTTCAACCGGTGGAACAAGGAAATCTAAATCACCTTGGTTAAGTGGGTCACTACGGATTCTCTTTCGGATTGCGTAATAACTTTTCCGGACACTTTTAAACTTCCTCTTCCGACATTCTCTGCTGTCTTTGGTAGTTTCCACTTTACTAGACTTATTAAAGGTTAGACTGGAATTAGAGCGTTCAAGCTCAATCATTTGTTCAGCAGCTTCAACAGAGATGTCCGGATCATACAGGAGAGAATGCCACCTCTCTTGTATTTCCCGAATTGTGAATCTTCGAGAAAACCGAATAGCCCCTTTGGCAAGTGATTCCAAAGACGCACCTGCCTGAATTTGGAGGATAAAACTATATATAAGCCCAATAGAATCAAAACCTAATTCTCATAAGGGATTATAAAAAGAGTTCATACAATCATACATTTGATTAACACTTTGTTCTGAAAGGGAATAGAGTGGTCAACACAGTAAGGGCTTGTTTGTTTCTATGCCGGGAATCGGGTTGGAATCGGGAATGGGGTTGGAATAGGTATCACTCATACCCTTGTTTTTAGTTGGGTATGAACTCAAGTGTAATTTGGTGGTATGGGAATCACTCATTCCCATCCCCCTAGTGAAAACAAACACCTCTTTGGGTTTGACTCATTCCTATACCCATTCCCTATACCAAAGGTATAGAAACAAACAAGCCCTAATACAATTGTTAATGTAGTTGCAGACTTGGACTTTTCAGGAATCAAGCAATTGTAGTAACTTAAAAACGCCTGAACTTCAAATCCTACCCAAAATTTAACCAAAACCCCCAACATACAAGGCAAACTAAAACTGAATTCTTGCCCTAATTTCTAACAATCCCAGACAGAAGAAAACAACAAGCAGGAAGCCAATCAAGCTAAAAAACATGAGCAATTAGAAGTGAGAAGCTAAAAGAACAACACTTTTAACGACTTACAACCACATAGAGATATTCCAACAACGCAGAAGCATAAAAAGAGGCAAAATTAACACCACGAAACACTCTACAGCGTCTCCGAGTCCGATTTTAAAACAACATAAAACAGCGTAGGATTCAAAATTCATACCTCTACAGCGTTCTTAAGCAAGAGGTCGTCTTCAGGAATCCATGGCGAAATAGGAGGCAGTGCTCCCATCCTGCGCAAATGCAGAATCCAATATCACTCTTCTGTCGCGATTAGAGAAAGAAGGGTTTTTGGTTGAATTTAAGCCCCAAATAAACCTAATGTTCGTAAGGAGGAAACACTCTACACTCAGCAATCAACATCTAACAGAGACAGCAAGCAATTCTAGAGGTTTTGGCTTTTGATTTTGGAGGGGATGGAGTAGGAGATGAATGGTTCGGTTGAGGGGGATTTGGAAAAAGAGAGTACGGGCAATTTCATCTTCTGTGCGGAAAGTACATACTTCGTAGTTCGTATAAATATAAATAACTATATAAAATAAATTTAAATATAAATTAAGTAACATTCTTTTTTGCCATGATATAAGAGTAATATTTTATTTTGATAAATCACACAAAACTACCCCTAATTTAGAAGAATTGTTAAACCATGTCCTCAACAACTTAAAAAACTTTGTATCGCGCTTAATATGTTTTTTTAAGATCAATCACCCGATTCAATTTGTCTGAGTCAATTTATATCTGAATTGAGTACTGGAAATCTCATTGCTAAAATGACACTTAAGGAGAGTAGCACATCTCATCCAATTAAATCAACTGGTAGGTAAAAAAAATGTCATTTTATCCTCCACTAATAATGTTTTTAATTAATTTTAGGTCTTCTTTAAGTCATTGTGTCCAACTTATGCCTTCGTCGGCCACCTCCCTGGTGCATATGAAGAACCTGATACCTTATAACAAAGATTTCAATGGGAACAGAACAATAATCTAGTTTATCAATGACAATATCCTCTACGTCTACTATCGCAAGCTTACATCTCGCAAGGAACAGAGTCATAATGCAAGTCTAAAAACAAAGGTGTAGTTGAGTTATTTTGTGTAACTTATTTTATAAGTGTGATTTTTAGATAAAAACTCATAATTTTATATAATTTCTTTTGGTGAAATATGTTATTCTCTTTTGTGCGATATTTTTAATATCAATTTCTATCATTGAAAATGATAAAATAGAAATCAGCAAATCACTAACAATTTTTCAATGTATAATTGAAGTTGTAGTGTTTGTAACTTATTAGTATGATACAAGACTGAGCGTATATAGCAGTTAATTATTAAGTCCTGAAAATCATTACATAAACAAAAAATTCATTATTTCATGTCAAAGTATGTATGGTTATTTGCCAAAAACGTGCGAATAATTCTCTCACGCCAACTTATGTGGTGTAGATGGGGACAATACGAGGTAGAGAATGAGATGCACAATCCTAAATGATTAAACAATACGGAGTATGTGAATATGCCAAGTATAACTAATCTAGTTGGTAGGCGATGACGTCCGTACATTGATGGATTTAAGTGGGGTCAGTGGGGATTGGTGCTTCCACTTCCGTTCAGATTCAATTGAGTTATTTATGTCCTTATTTCCATTCGAATTGCAATTCAGTTACAAACCATATAGGAACTATAGGAATTGATATTCCATTATATATGATTTACTATGTACACCATAGTATTAGTAGAGGAAAGTTTGTCCAAAGGTTGAATTGGATCGGGTCTTAATTTTACATTTGTCCATTTCACCAATTTGAATGGGATTCTAAATTTTATTTTTAAAATTTAAACTAGTTAATTTTTTATTTTTTTGAAGGATCAAAATACTTTAAAGTTCCACTAGCTTCTTTGTAAGACTTTTAATTTTTAATTTATTTTATCAAGGTTAAAACTTACACGATGTATCAGGTTCGTCAAGTTAGAGCGAGTACATCAATTTTTTAATCAAGGCTACAACGGCGTTGTTAAATCCCAAAACGACTTTGTTTTGATAAAAACGGTTAACTTCGAGTGTGTTGAATAATGAAAATGATAGAACCTAAAACGTGCTTACGATCGAATGGGCAAAGTGCTACTACACTGAACACCACACTTGACAACTACACCTTTGCGCCATCAACCCTATTTACTTATGTCCTCGCTCCAATTAATTTCTGCATCCATCCCTGTGTCCAATGACCATTAGGTCGCGAATTCGAATCCCTCTTTTCCGTTGTAATTGACCAAACTGCTTCCTATGGACCCCAAAAAACAATCCTACTATATTCCACATGAGCCAGGTTTGGGATCAACTTATTAGATAGCATGAACAACTACTCAAGTCGCTTAGAACACATGAACATTAGTCCATGATCTACACTCCTCAAGTCCAAGATTACAAGCCACTACATGACAGATCTTAGGAGAGCTCAACTACATACAATACATAATCAAGTTAACAGCTTAGAAGAAACAACTTAATGCAGTCGGAATGGTAGTTGAAAAGGACATTACACAAATGCCAGTGGAACACATTGAAACAACTAACTACTCAAGATATGTGTAGGTGGTCAGACAAGATCCAGGCGCACTCGGAGCGTTGGGCTCATTCTGAAACAAGTGCAAGCCATGATCATGAGATCTCATTCCGAGCACAGGGTCGACATACTCCACCAAACCATAGTGTGGATCCTCTCTTAGCGCGTTCTTGCATTCAAAAATCACTTATCATTAGTTCTTAGCATTCATAAACAAAACAGAAATCAAGGGCACTTAATCAATCTATAGGAAAATGAAGGGTGTTAATCTTATGCTTACATATGCGTGTACAAGGTTCCTGTGTATTCCTTCAACATTCCTCACCTGTTGTTACATTGATTTCACAGGACTTAGCTTTTGACTATGATTAAGATATATAAAATTAGGGAAAATATATTCAATGAGTATAAAGCTGAACCTTCTTTTTAGTTGTTTCAGTCTGATTTGCAAGTAGCTTGTACTGTCCAACATCAACAATCAGAGAGATGATCAATGTTCTTACTCAAATGAATCAATGGAAGGTGATTGCAGAGTTGAAAATCAAAAGAAAGCTTATCAATTAGCTTGAAATCATCAGCCATGAAATCTAAAACCTTAATCCATCTAATCAATTAGTACAAAAACTAATGGCAGAAGCATCAGAGATTCAAGCTTGATTATAGATACCTTGCGCTCACTAATTTTAGTAACAGCAGCTTCCATGTCTTGTTGCAGAAGAACAGATTCCTGCAAGTTCATATCCTCCATACAATATCCCATCCTCCTCCTACAATTAATCCAGATCAAAATAAACATAACGAGCACGATCAATACAAGCCTCCTTTTTAGTTTTAATCTAAAATTCACAAGGATATATACCTAATCTGCTTCTGGAGCTTTCTGTTAGCCTCCTTGAGCTTCCTGAGATCCTCTTGCATCTTCTGCACAGCACCAGATCCACAAATTTCCGTAAATTAGGGTTTAAAACTTCAATCAAACAACCGGAATAGAGGAAATTAGGGATAACAAGCAAGAAATTTGCACCGCATAGTGAGAATTCCACAGATCGATTTCCGCGCTTTGCTGGTACAAGTCGTACATCTGCTTCGTGCTGAAGCGCAATCACTCGATCAATCAACTCAACAAATCAACCAAAAAATCAGATGAGAGAAAATAGAATGCGTACGTGGTGCCGGGAGTGATGAACTCGTGGAGCTTGTTAGTGCTGGAAATCATGATGATGGAGATCTTCGAATCGCAGAGAACAGTGAGCTCTCTAGCCTTCTTGAACAATCCGTTCCTTCTCTTCGAGTAAGTCACTTGCCTGTTCGTTGTGTTCTCAATCCTCTTTATCTGTATTTTCCCCCTCGCCATTTTCAGTCTCTTGCTCTTCCTCTTCCTCTCAATCTCTTTCGATTTCTTTCGATTGATGATCCAACCGAGAGCGAAGAAGAAGAAGATACATAAAATGGGAAAAGGAAGAGGAAGCGGTTACTACAAATGGAAACCTGTGCCGTTACTTTCCGTCAAGTAACTGAGGAAGGGGGACGTCAAAAAGCGCTTTGATTGATTGGACGGAGCGCCGTTTGGTGTTATTCAATACGAAACGACGGACGGTGACGGAGAAATGATATTTTGGTTTGATACATTATTAGTTTAGGGTTTTTGGCGGTGAAGTAACAGGCTTTGAATTATGGTTTTCAATTTTTCATCAATTAGGCAAAACATGAATAGCTTGTAGAAGTAGTAAACTTGTATAAGTACGTATGACTATTTTTAAGTAGTTGACAAGACTTGTTCCATCTTGCGGGGTACACAACATAAATGTGTCCTAAAATTATATACAAATTAGGTGAACAGGCCCGTGCTAACGGCATTTTAAAATAATGATCTTAAGTAGTTTTTCAGATCCGTATATACGCACGGGTCTATTATTTTAGTAATATTTTAGTTATAATTACACTTATCATATTATAATACTTTATTTTTTATATTAAAATATATTTAATTGAGGTTATAATTTGAAAAAGAACTAAATGAAGAATTTTTTAAAATATCTCTAAATTTATAAATTCTTTTCGGATAACTAAAAATATGAAGAAATTGAATACATATTTATATTATATTCTTTAAAAATATAAAACTAATTTCATGATTTTTCTTTATCTTCTTATATAATTCTTTTTTTATTTTTCATAAATAAATATTAATGACCCTTTAATCTAGATCATCTATATTGGGATCATAAAATAAAAAACAAAAATAGAACCTAACAAAAATCATAAAATTGAAATATAAATATAATGTGAAAATATTATGTCAATGAGAAATATATATATATATATATATATATATATATATATAACAATTGTAAATTAAACTGAAATTAATGGAAATAAGGAAATTGATTTTAGTTGGAATAAAGAAAAGGGACGTGCATGTCTTGGTGATGGAGTTGTTGTTGGTCTTTGATGACCTTAGCGAGACACTCTAAAGTCTTCAAACTAAAGATCAAGAATAATATACCAATAATTTGGTTAAAATAGATACTACACGCTAAATTATATAACATACATGCATTGAGACTTCTAACGTAATAAAGGTTGAGTATAATCGTCTGTCAAAAAATGTTCAAAGCTTCGATCAATACCTCTTGTTTACTCTAGAACAAAAAGGAGAACACCAAAGATTTAGTAATAAATTTCAAAATTCCATAAATCAATGATAAAAATGATCATTGCATAAAACAATATAGAGAGACAACCACCACATATAGAGAGAAAGATTGAAATTTGGTGGTTATTTGTGCTAAATGTCTATATATATAAAGAGAGAAAGATGTGTGGAGAAGCATTTAAGTTTGTAATTATGTTATATTGATAACAGGTTTTGCAATTGAATCGTTCAAACTCTTATAATTTTCATGAATTATTACAGTATATACCGTTTTTGAATATAAAAGATAAGCTTCTTATTAATTGACGACTTGAAAATTGAAAGTCAAAGCATACAATTGATTTGCAACAGAGTCGTTACTATTAAAATGTGCAATTGATTTGCATTTTAGGCTTTAGAATTTAAGCCCATAAATAATATTTTATTTCTTTTAAAAGCCAACTACCCTAAACACTAAATAATATTAGAATTGATTTGCTCTTCACTATTCTTTTTTACTCTAGGAATTAATGTGGGTCGGATTAATGTGATTTGAATGGCCTATTAAATTCACATAATTTTGTATTGCATGTATTATTTAGCAGACATTTCGCACAATGCAATTGACTTATTTGGTTTAAAATGGGTAGTAATGTGAGATGGTTTTTTGTGATTTGAATGGATCATAATATGGAATCTTTATTGTAATATTGTGCATTTGTGATATATCAGTCGAATTGACATGGTAATATGTAAAATATTTTTTGTATCAATTAATTAATATGGGTTTATATTAGTTGTAAAGCCGATATTTAGCAACATTTAGCAAATTTCAAAAAAAAAAACTCCAATATGAATTGTACAATACATGCCCCAATTTAACAATATGAATTGTATCCTAATATAGAATTTTTATTCTAGCATTTGTGATATGGAATTGACCTGGTTGCATAATATAATATAATATGTAATATATTTTTTGTATTAATTAATTAATTAATATGTGTTTATATTACTTGTAATGATGGGTAGATTAGGGTGTGTGGGAAAAAACCCCAACTAAGTAGTGTGAGATTTGAACCTAAGATCTTTAAAATAAATAACAAGACTACAACCATTGAGATAAAGTGTTATTCTTGATCAAAAACACAATTAGATTAATATGAGTAATAAGTATAATATGTGCAATAAATGCACTTCGTACACAACTTTTTATTGTTATATATAGATTCTTATAATAAGTAAATTTTCTTTTAGAAAACGTTTTAGGGTGTGGTTCAAGTGAGAAAGATTTCCCACAAGATAAATCAGAATGAATCATGGTCATTTATCACTTGCGCGTAAAAAAGAAATTTATAACTTTGTGGTATGAATTTTGAAAATCCGTATTGTATAATGTTGAATGTAATTGTACATTTTCATCTAACATGATTGTGTGTTTTCATCTAACCAGGGCGGGAACGAGCCGTAATTTTGAAATTAGAAAAATGGAATAAAAATTGTAATTAATAAAAAAGAGGTAAAAATTAAAATAAAATCCAAAAAGAGTAGTATGTGGGGAGGGGTATAGGGCTGTAAATGAACCGAGCCGTTCGTGAGAAATTCGGTGTTCGGCTCGATTAAATCTTGTTCGTGTTCGACTCCGTTTGTAAACGAACCGAGCTTGAGCACAATTTTAAGGCTCGGAAGATAAATGAACTGAGCTTAAGCACAAGATAACTCGGCTCGTTTACTCATGAGCAAACTCGATTTTATGCTCATGAGCAAGCTCGATTATACACCCATAAAAAACTAGATTACATGTTCATGAATAAACTATACTATACTATATATTATATACAAATATACAATATAACATTTATGTTAAATTACATAGTTTTGGTGGTGTTTCTCAAACCACATAGTTTATTTTTTAGTTTCATTTGCTTGTATAATTGATCAAGTAAATGAGTTGTTTACGAATTTGTCTATTGAAAATGATAGGTTCGCGACAAGCTCGAGTTCGGTGAACATTTAAATGAACGAAACTCAAACAATAATTTAAGCTCGAACCAAACTCGCGTTCGGGCTCGAACTCGTCTATTTTTAACCGAGTTAAGCTTGAACAACTCAAAGCTCGGCTCGGCTCGATTCGATTACAGCCCTAGAGGGGTATTCTAATTTTTCTACTACTACTATTTTTAATGGTAGGGTGGGTTAGAGCAAACCCTAGC
The DNA here is from genome assembly GCA_964016875.1 of Fallopia convolvulus. NCBI lineage: Eukaryota > Viridiplantae > Streptophyta > Magnoliopsida > Caryophyllales > Polygonaceae > Fallopia > Fallopia convolvulus. Next base: position 56,883,607 of record OZ024727.1, on the reverse strand, counting down.
TCACCCTTGGGTCCGTGCCTGCATCTAACATTACTATGTACGCATTTCACCAAGCGTGCATTATATTACATGTGAAAAAATTTATACAGGATGAGATAAGAGCATACACAGTCTTGTATAGTGAAAATACACAGTCTTGTTTAGTGAAAATACACAATCATTCGTCACATATTAAACACTCATTACACACTCACATGAAAAAATTACACACGATGAGGTGAGAGCATGAACAACCGTGTTAAATGAAAATGCATGGTCATGTTAAGTGAAAAGACACAATCATTCATCACATATTGTACACTCACATGAAAAAAATCACACACAATGACATGACATCATGCACAATTATGTTAATCGAAAAGGCACAGTCGTGTTATGTAAAAATGCACAATCATGTTAAGTGATAAGACAGTCATTCTCAGATTTTACAACCTCAGAGCTAAAAAAATAGAAATTGCACGCATGCGCAATCTAGATCGTAATATAACCCGATCAAACAACTGAGATTTATTCTCATTTCTCTCCTTAGTTTTTATACTCATATGATACATTCTCAACACTTTATATTAATATATTTATGATTTGAAAAAATATTAAATTTAACCGAATGGAGATTTTGCAAGTTTGGTGTACTGTGGTTTTTTATGTGGATTGAATAAATTAAAATTAATGGGAATAATGAACAAATCCGTTGTAGTCTAGGTGGTTAGGATACTCGGCTCTCACCCGAGAGACCCGGGTTCAAGTCCCGGCAACGGAATTTTTTTTTTTGATCCGGTTCAAAATTTGATGGTGGGCCTATGGGCCACTTTTTTTCAATTGGGCTTTCTACATTCTATGAGAGCTAAGCAATTTTGGGCTAGTATTGAGCTTTCCTAGTAATCATCGGGCTCATGGGAAACAAGGAATTAGTTTTTGCAAGTATTTGTTTTTTAGGGTTTAGGGCTGATAGGAGACACAAAGATATTGCATTTAGGAGAACCAAAGAATGTCAAACACAAAGATTATTGAGTATGTTGTTTTAGTTCTAAGCACCTCTTATTGTTTTTAAAAAAATTTGTCATTTAAGACTAAAATGATTCACATACTATATATATATATATATGGAAACGTGGTGGAACCTAAGAAAATAACTTACAAAAATGACATATTTGCATTTGTTTTTTTTTTCGATGACATTGTTCATGAAAGTCGAAACGTTATATTTAAAGTATGGTGCGGCTAATGTGTGTCTATGGGGACACAATAACCATACTAATTTTGGAAATTATCTCAAAACGTTGTATTACCTAAATTGGAATTAATAAACCCTTTTAAAAAAAATTAAAATTAACAAAAAATAATCAAATTTGCTAAAATTAGTACCTTTATTGTGTGCCCGGGCACACATTAGAAATTATTCTGAAACTCTAACCAATTGACCAGATAGATGTTTAAAATTTTACTCGCTTCGTTTAATTCTAGTTGTCCTTTTAGACTTTTTCAAATATATTAAGAAATTCATTTAAAATATAAAAAAATACCATTGAAAATCCAAAAAATTATAAATGTAATCGCTAATTAATTACTAACCATTCTCTATAGCTAATAGATAAGGAGAAAAATGTTAATATAAGTACTTTCCAACACATTAATTAAATAAAAATTTTAAAAAAACAATCTTACATTGATGAACAAAATTTGACGTTAAAAGAATAAATAGAACTAAATGGAAGAGTATTTTGCATTTGTTACATGTTTTTTCTGTCTACTATGATGAGGCTTTATAATCATCATCATACACGAGGCAGAGTTTATTAATTGTTGTTGGGTGAATATTTATTTTTAAGGTGTAAACGAAAATGTAAATAGATCAAGAGAAAAGAACTTGATAATAGGGACAAAAGTTAAAGCAAAGAGAAGTAGGAGGAATATAATTAGTTTCAAAATATTATCTGCATGGTAAACGATCAAAGAGGATAAAAAAAATTGACCCAAGTCACGTCAATGCATGCCTAATAAAAAGAGCAAGATGAGGTTGTGTCCACTTGTCCCACACTGGCTTTGATTTAAAGCTAAAGTCTGAGTCTCTTGTTTGCCTTATCACACGTTAAATCATATCTACTCCAACAACATCAATCCAGATGTATCTCAGAATAAACGAGATCTGAGAGGTCGAAAATGTAGGCACCCTTACCCCGAGTAAAAATCGGAAGGGTATTTGTAGCGGGTCCAAAACAAACGAACACACCAAGACTAAAAACAAGTCTGAAAACAGGGGGAGAAGCAGATGGGGATAAAAACGAAAACGAAAGTGTTACGTAGAAGAAAACCCGGTAAGCGATAAAAGAAAAAAAAACTAAGCAACGGAGACAAAGAGCAGGGTACTCCCTCTGGGTTTTCCCTACTACCGCTCAGTCACTGTAATCCTCTCACGCCATTTGTCCCTGCACATGGCCATGTCCGTTGAAACTGTTATAACAGTGAGGTCTTGCTTAATGACTTCCTTCCAGCTCTTTTTTGACCTGCCTCTGTCCTTGCGAAACCCGCTAGCGATCAAACTCTCGATCCTTCGAACCGAAATATCTGGCGACCTCCTCTGTATGTGCCAAAATCATCTAAACTTCGTTTCTCGGAGCTTCTCCCCTAAGCTGGCCACTCCCAACTTGCTCCTTATCTCTTCAAATGTACAAGATATCTACTGAAATCAAAAAGAAAAATGTAATAATTTGTTAAAAAAAAGGGTGATGGAAATTATGGCATGTTTTATGACTCCTACAAAGGTAATTTATCATTTTACAATAGTTTTGTATATAGTTCATACGTTGTACTATAAGTCATGCATGTTGATATAAATTGTTGGAATTTGTCAATCACTAGGCGCCTACATGGTAAGTTATAATATACATGACCTAGTTTTCTCAGCTGGAATCACTTATCTTCCTTTATAATCATCTAAGGTTTCATCGGCACAAGCTTAATAGAGTTTAACGTATCTTAGCTAAATTTTTAAGCTGGTAGATAAATGTTCGGTAATAAAATTTGATACAAACTTGTAGACCTTAAGTAAGCTAGAAATTCGCCCAAAAAAAGGCTCTCTCCCCATACCTTTTTAGAGCTTGTGAAACTAGAATATAATTTAATTAGCCAATTAGTTTTTTCACTCATAAGAATATTTTTAGCTCCAACTTAAGTTACAAATTCATTTCCAACTCTAACTCCAATCCAATTTGTCAAACGGATGCAAGTATTTCCTATCTATTACAAAAAAATATTAAAACTTATTTCTATAAATATACATTCAACCACCACTTTTTTTAAATCTCTCGTCCGGTTCAATTAATAGGCCCATTGTTAGAAGTAATCCTTACAATTTAAATGTTTCCATACACACCGCCGAAAAAATTCAAACTTTTAACCCCTTAAACAAAGGCTTGAGAAAATAAAGAGAATCGAACTTCAAACCTCTTAAACCACCACTTCTTATATAAACTAATCAACACAAAATAATGATTATATAACTTGTTAAAGCATATTGTTGTTACTTGTTTTTTTTATAAAGGACAATGCATACGAGAGTCGAATTGATAATCTCTAGGTATTATTATTAGAAATTTAATAGATTGACTAGATGGCCGAAGGCGCATATTATTGTTACTTTATTTAAAGGATACTTATTTTTGGGTTTAGGGGCGACTATTTATTGATAAAATAACATTTAATTAGTGCTTGAACGACAGTTTAAAAATGAAGGAATGGAAATTAATTGACTATGGAGGAGAGGCTAATTGATAAAGGGAGCGGTGGACATTGGGCTCGAGAGAATAAAGACTGAAATATATAATTTTGATGGGCCGGTGGGCCCATATTGTCATATCACTCAATAAATAATTCCACTTGTTACCAATTGCAACACATTTCAATAGATGAACAAATAGATTATTTTCAAAAAATGTAATAATAATTACTTAAAATAAAAATTTATGACTTGAAAGATAATTGCCTATCATATATATATAAGTATTTTTTGTTACTTTTTCTATTGCTAATTAGTTTTAAGATGAAACACTATAGGCTTGGGTTTTGGGCCTAGCGCGCTTATGCGCACGGACGAATGTGTGGAGCCCCCACGTTATATATTGTCATATCGGAATTTAATATGGTATCATAGCATTTTCGGTCTTGGGACCCGACTTCATGGTCTTATTGGGCAAGTCGGACTTAAGGCATGAACGTCAAGTGGAACTGACATATTGCATGGTCTTATTGGGCTAGTCGGTCTTAAGACATGGACATAAAGTATAATTGGCATATTGCAGGGTTAGGCAATTGCACTTGAGGGGCATGTGGTGACAAATGTTTTCCAACATCTAGAATATGAAAAATAAATATGAAAGATAATTGTCTAACATATGAGTAATTGAATTACTCTTTTTATTGTCAATTAATTTATGATAAAATTTTATGGACGTGTGTATTGGACCCAATAAACTTATGCGTATAAATAAATATACGAATCAATTATAATATATATTGACCCACCGAAATTTAACAAATAAAATTTAGAGCTAAAAGGCCATTATATTGTGAAACGATGGGAATATATCATTTACCATTAGAGTTTTGCTTAGATTCGTGGACACTACAAATTGTCACCAACTTGTTTTATAAAGCTACAAGGAAGAAGAAAACGAAAGAGACAAAAAGCTAAGATCACATCGGACCTCGGGCCTTTAAAATTTGTAGTGCAATAATTGATTATCATAGCTATGAAATTCTGTGCTCATGTGTCTTGTGCTCCATAATCATTGTTAGAAAATCGCAACTTCTAATCTCAGATATATAGTTTTGTTAATTTGATCACAAGTAGCTAGCATTACTTTAAAAGTGCATATAAAATTTAACAAATTGTCATATGTATATCACTGATGCTATTTTTTTTTAGCGTTTTACTCGCCTTATTTTTAATATTGTTAAGTTTTTATATGATTTTCTTGTTTTTTCAGTTATTGTTGTTATTGTTAGTTAATTTTTTTGGGAAAAAATAAGTTGAGGGGAGCACCTTAACAGTTTATGAAGTTAAAATATGCTCAATAGCTGTTGTGGGGTTGCGGAGGAAACCCATATAGAGTTTGTGTGAAAGATGCAAAAGTGCGTAAATTTTATTGAATAAGTATAGATAGTATTTATATAAGGAGAGTTCTTGACTAACAAACCCTAGAATATAAATTATCTCCTAAGATAGAAAAGATATTTTCCTAACAAAAGGATTACGTAGAATATAAAACTTATCTAATACACCTTGATAAGGAAGTATTGAATATTATAATCTACAACCCACACCTCTTCCAAGATTCTAATAAGTCCGTTATATTTGGTTAAATTTAAAAGTTACTAATTTTTTTCCAATCTTAGTGTCTTTCTTTCATGATTACTTAACTTCTTGGCTAAGAGGCAACTTAATGGACACAAATCTCATCAATTCATTGGAGCGAGTGATGTTTTTGCTACGATGCTTTGGTGGATTTGGAAGTAGAGAAATGCGAAAACGTTTAAAGAACCCATAGATGTAAGGGATATATAATGCGAGTTTCATCAACGCCAAGATTTAGCGAGTACCGGGATGCGGATGGTAAGGTTTCTTGTCAAATTTCCACGATTACTAGATGCTTGCATGATATATTGTTGGTTTTTAGGGTTTGCATGCAATCATTTAAGTATGTTTGCTTTGTCTTGTTGAAGGGAAGTCGATCCTTGTAGATCCATTGGATAATCAAGGCATGACGAGTAGACCCATTGAAGGGTAGTCTCGAGGGTGTAGGCCACGAAGGCAATCACCATCGACCCCTTTTATTACTTTTGTAAGTCGACTAGGATAAAGTTACGAGTCGAAAGGTTAGACCGATCTTTCTTTCAACGTATATTGCCCCTATTCCATGCCAAGGGTTTATGCAATACCGTTGTGAGATAAAACGTAACAACGTACCAATGGAAGTGTTGGCAAGACACAACCATTGAGAACAAGCGTACCTTATTCGAGTCTATTGATTCCTCTTCAATCTTGACTTGAACGAAGTCATTTTCCACCGACGTTTGGGGTTCCTCCTTGACTTGAACATTCTGCCCATACAACGTCTCTTGAGGTTCCTTCCTTGATGAAGAACATCGATCCATGATGCCACTCTCACACTTGAAAACACTCGTGTGTTTGGACTCACAACACGACTAGTATTAGTCGACTTCTAGTGTGCTTTCTTCACCGATTTCTTGTGGACAAAGGGACTGGTTTTTCGTCACTACTCCTTGGGCCGGCCCACCAAGCCCACCACCTAGCTAGCATATCTAGGTACCTGGCTAGGTCACCTAGGTAGTGTCACTACCCCTTAGCTCCATGAGCTAGCATATACCTAGTTGAGCTGGCTTGAGCTAGTGTGAGCTAGGTTGAGCTGAATTTCTAGTTAGTTGAGCTAATGTGAGCTAGATTGAGCTTCCATGAGCTAGTTCCTAGCTACATGAGCTTCTCATAAAGTATGTACAATGAGTCTTGAGCTTGTCCAAGCTCCTAGAGTTCACTCTAAGCTAGTATGAAGCTTACAAACTTCTTTCTAGCATATTTAAGTATGTGCCAAGCTAAACTCAAGGTTTGGTTCTTGCTTAAAGCATCTACCAAGCTTAGAGAAGCTTCCTAATTCACATTAGAATATGCACAAAGCTTATAGACTCAATTACAAAGCTCAATTTCATACCTTAGCCTCACAATTCGTCCTCGACGCCTTGGACAAGTACCCTAGGCGCGCCGAGAGCTCCACCGCAGCCTTGCAACCGCGTCACTAGCCACACCGCGCCATCCACTACCCTAGGCGCGCCCTTGCAACCTTGTCTTGAACCTCAAGTTCACATACAAGGCGCGCCCCAACCAAGCCGAGCCTTGAACCTCAAAATCGAGGTCCAAGCCGAGCCCCGCGCCGTTGCACCGAGCGTCGCCACACACGAGGCGCGCCCTTGCCACGGTGCACACGAGGTTCCTTGTCTCGGTGTTGGTGTGCGACTAACTTTTGGACCTTATGACAATTATTTAACCATCATGGAAAGTCATATATGTCAATATACCAATCGACATTACCAATATGACTTGATAACTTCAACATGCTCTAATAGGGATTTGATGACTTGACACAAATCACCAACATATATCATGGGGTTGTCAAGAGGAGGATTGGATCAAGATCAACACAAATGGCGCGATAAGAGACGGAAGAGCTACTGCCTACTGCTGGAGGTGTGCTAAGAAATCAAAGTGGTCAATGGGTGGGGCATCTTTGTTCACAACATTAGTTTATGTGTATAGTGTCGATGGCAGAATTGTGGGGAGTTGTTAATGGCCTCGATCAAATTAGCCTATTATAATGACTTCAGGCTAGTTATTTTGGAAACAGATTTCTAAATTGTTAATCTTATTAATGTAGGTGTGCGCAAGAGTCGCCTTCTTTTCAGCCTGGTACCTCAATGTCATAGATTTCTCGTGGGCCTTTGTGGGCTTTTTTGCTTGTGGGCCTCTTTTTTTCTTTTTAATGTGAGCTTGTTTTGTATTTTTTTTCCATGTTTGATCGTGTAAAGTTTGTATGACTCTGAGATTTGGTTATGGGATTGAGTGTGGATTGTTTGTGATTGGCGAGGTCGCTTGGACGTTTTCGTGCCTATTGAAGATTCTTCATTCCGGTGGATGCAACGTCAATAGTCCACTTCATCTTACTTGATTTGTGCGTAATAAGCAGAATGCTAAAGACGTTAGCTCTTTTTAGCCCCCAACTCTCCCCACTACTCTTTTCGTTCTAGTTCCACTTTTTCGCCTATTATACTTACTTTACGTGTTGTTTAATTTGTTTCAGTCTATTCAAGCTGATTTTCCGACTACTATACTTACAACCACTTGATTTTACCGAGCCTGTCCTGTAAATCGAATCGTTACCTTTTCAAAAAAAAAAATCCTAGTGTAGTAGTAGGATCGATAGACGTCAATTCTAAGCACGGGCTTAACGGCGCAGTTTTTCAGTTTTTGTCAGAAATTGAGAAGCCGACGACAAGGGCTCGTGCTTAATATTCACAATTAAATATACAACTGCATAATTTAGAAGATAGTTTTAATTAATTTAGTGTAAGTACTCCCTCCGTTCATTAAAACATGATGTTTTAGCCCAAACCCTAAAAGTTAAGAAAACACATAATTTGACTCAATTACCCTTTTTATCAATTTTTTATTTTTACTTAAATGTAAATTATAGAATATTTTCTGATTTGGTTTAGATTTACTTTTTCCCAATTCTCATCCAATTTAACGTAGAACTTCCTAAATTAACGTTCTAATTAAGTTTAATTTTTTTGAACTTATACCTAAAGATATTGTAAATGGTTTAGCTTTAAATTAGTTAAGATTTGTGGGTTTCAAATTCCAGTTGCGCTGTACTCCAAATTTAGCTTTAAATTAGTTAAGATTTGTGGGTTTCAAATTCCAGTTGCGCTGTACTCCAAATTTTTTTTTGCCTCCAATTTTTTTTGCTCTTTACGTAGATTAAAATAATTTGGAGCGAAGTTATTGGTGTGAAAAAGTTTGAACAAAATTTGAATTTCGGCTGTGTAGATTGCACCATTAAGCATACGGTATAAAATGAATGCAATAGTACGAGTACACATTTATCTCTGAGATGCCTATCATTTGTTTTTTTTGAGGAGATACACGAGATTTTGATTTTAAATATATATAGAAAGCGTTATCCAAAATTTTGTTTTTCATGCCTTTTTTTCTTTTTTTTTTTATAGAAGGGTAATACTGGAACTATGTGTATATAAATAGTCAAAATATTATATTTTTGGAACAACAAAAAACTCTTAAAATATTATGTTTTAATGAACGGAGGGAGTAATAAAGTAAGTGATTAGTTGTTGACTTGGGCCCTCATAGTTTGTTTGAGGTGATCACGTGTATGCTTTTATTAAATCAAATAAAGATGCCAAAAAAAGTTTGATCTTTGGACACTAAAGATTTGTTGCTTCGCCGCTCCTAGTTACATTATGATGCTTATTCATTAAGTTTTTTCATAACACATGTATTATACTAATACTTTTAGAAATTAAAATTCTAAAAAAAATCCTATACAAAGTTAAATAAATACAAGTTAACAAAAAAAATTCCCTTTATATACGTAAATAATTTTTTTTACGACACTTAGGGTTGTCAAAACTTGACCCGATTCGATCGAAAAATTTACCCAACTCCAAACCCGATTCGACACCCTAAAATAATAAAAAAGTGTGTACCCGAGACTTGTTTAACCCGAACTCGAAAAACACTCGAACCTAAATTAATCCGAAACTGATTATAATAAATAGACTAGCCCAATGCAACCCGATATTCGATGCTACCCGACCTAAAATCAACCGAAAATCTAAAGTAACCCAACTCACAAGTCAAAACCATCCGTTGTCAACAGATATTAGACCCGATATTAGAACTTTGGTGGTCGGGTTTCAAGAGGTGGTTTTTTTCCATTGTTTTAGGGAATGTAATGCGACAACAGATTTCCTTACTAGAAGACATGTCAATCTTGGGCATTGTCAACATATCCTTCAAGACTCAAGATCAAGTTTTAGTATTTGTAATTCTAGAACTTTTGTTTTTTGTTATCCTTTATTGTTACAGTTCTTAAAGATCATCCGATGTGATGATTTAGGTTGGCCTTGTTCTTTCAAGGTAACCTAATGTTTACTTGTAATGAGCTTGTTGCTCATTGTATCAAAAAAAGAAGTCAAAACCATCCGAAAATCCGAAGTTACGCCCGACCCAATATCGTCCGAAAATTCGAAGTTATCCGACACGAGGTCATCTGAAAGTTACGTTATATTTTAAAATATTAACAATCGTGAATATTTATTATAACTATGTTTTTAATTTAAATGTTACATTAAATATTAGACCCTAGAATAATTAAACTACAAAAATCATCATTCGATATATGGTCTTAATCAAAAATCGGCTCAACCGAAATCAGATTAATCCAAAATCCAACCAAACTCGAATTCTGACAAACCCAAAACCCGACTCACTCAAAATTCAACTAAACTGAATAACCCAACCAAAATTGACCCGAATATCCGACTTTGTGCGATTAATTGAGCCCCCGATCCGAATGATCAAACCTGATTTGACCGATTATGAAAATATTCGAATTTGACCCAAATCCGAACTTACCTGAAACTAAACTGATCCGACCCGAACAGACTCACCCGATTGACACCCCTAATAAAAGTCGTGTTTACATCAAATTAAATAAGCACATTTCCTACATATATAACACTCTATAAGCTGCTAATTGAAGTGTTTATTCCTGATGTTATTAGTGAAGTAGGTCATCCACTTACATATAGGGCTGTAATCGAACCGAGTCGAGTCGAGTTTTGAGTTGCTCAAGCTCGGCTCGGTTAAAAATGTAATAACCCTCTTTTTCAAGAAGGACAATTATGTAATTTCTTTTTTATTTTGTTTAATAAAATAAATTATGACAATATCCTCATAATAATGATATATTGCTTACCTAAGTTATTTTATTAAGTGAAAATTAATAACAAACCCCTAAAGGGTTATTTGAAATAATAATAGACCTTACCCATATGTTAAAAAGAAATAAAGAAATAAATAAAATTAGAATTTTATGAGAAAGACCTCAAAAGTATTTAAACATATTTTTATAAACAAAGAGAATTATTGTAAAAATATTTTGAATTAAAAGTTTTATTCTTTAAAAAGATATTAAGGATATTTATTAATATCAAGGGCATTTTTTGTCCATTTCTTAAACTAGAGGGGTTGTTTGTGCAAATTCTTGAAAATAGATTCAAAAATGGGGGTTCTTCTTCCCCAACTTGTTCTTAACTTCAAATGGAAAATTTGATCTCGTTTCTTAACGGAAATGGATTCCGTAAAAGCCTACTTGTCACATTTTTAACCCTCTACAAGTTCCCTCAATCAATTTGGGAGCAATCAATCAAAATCATCCCGAAAATCTCGTTTTAGGTCAAAGTGCACCGTTTTTGGAATCCTTCAAATTAAATTCGAATTGAAGAAGTATAAGGTCGGATTTAAGATGGAAAGGATTGGGATGAGTCAAAGGACGGATTAGAAAATCAATCCCGATTCAATTACAACATAAATCACCCATAAATGGGCGAAATCAACGGGATTCTGTCTAAGGCATTAATGGAGGATTTCGGGCTCGTTTTTGGAGCGTTGAAGCTCATTCTTGGCCCTATAAATAGCTCTTCCCATTGCCTATCTATCCTTAAGCAAAATCACTCCCTTTCCAATCGGAATTTGGTCAAAAACCGATCTAGAAACCCACATAAAAACCAGTCTCTGTTTTCGAACGACCTCACCGGAACGGCCTGTTCAGCGGCGTTTTCTGGCCACCACAGACCACCTCAGCCGCCGATTCTGCCAACAGTTGGTAGGGATTCTCGTCCCGGTTCAAACGACACCTCACACGCCTCGAACCGATTCCAGACGAAGGAGAACGAAGCTTCTGAAGTCGGAGACGCGCATTGTTGTTGCTGCTGAAAAGGAAATCAATCGTTGGATTGCAAGCTCGTCTAAGATAATTCTCGCTCGCCTTCGAAACAAGGCAAGTGGTGGTTCGCTCTCATATTTTGTCATGAATACTTTTATTCATGTTTGCATGTTGTGTTGGGAACGCTTGTTTGAATAAAATGAACTTAGGTTATTATAGAAATAATGACCATGTTGAAATGTATAAATAGATTAGGGTTTATTATGCATAGAAATAATGACCCCGTGGTAGTTTATTGTTATTATTCTATTATGCGCTAGAACTTATATTTAGGTTGCAATGTTTGTGCACCTGTTTGTTTCACGGTATCATTTTGAGATTCGTTGTTTTGGACTAGCGTAGAATTAGGGGTGGGGTTTCACTAACCCCTGAACACCTCTTTATAATATTTTGCATTAGGATAGACCTAGACCCTAATGCTGGTCATGACCCTGCTCTCTCAACCGTTTTGAGGAGTGTTTGGTACCTAACTAGTGCCTTGTATCGGGACTTAGGAACCCATTCCTCCCTTTGTGGATTCTATATCTTATGGCATATCGCGTTGCCGTCTTAAAAGCTACCAACTTGAATGCAATGTTTTGTAATTAAATAAGATAAGTGCTAGTGCACACCCATTAAAATGTGTTCAGGGTGGTGACTACAACTTGGAAAGCCACTCTGGCTCCCGGCTTTGATTAATCTATTTTCCAATCTGAATTCAGACAACACGCATTCGGTGAGGTTGGATAAGTCGACGGAGGCTTTTCAAAATATTGGTTGGTAATTAAAGTTCCCAACATATCCTTTCTCATTCTTAAGGAACCATAGTTTTGTGGTGTCCTAATCTTTTCATCATATTTCCCTTTCCGTGAGATTATTTGGGTTATGTCATCGACCGGCTTTCATTCGGAGTCCGATGGTTATAATGCAACTAAGATCACAAGAACCTCACATAAAATTCCACTTGCGTAGTCTTTCATTAGACTGACCGACCGCTTTATTTCTTTTGCATGGCCGGCTGGTGTCAACCGTCCCTATACGGAACATCAGGGAGTAACGGAGTGGTGATTCGAGATTGAAGTTGTTGAAGTTGTTGCACGTTTCTTTTGAATAACTTTTTAGTTTAAGGTCGAGATCCTTGGTCTGTAAGGACCACCTTCAAGAATTTTACTTCCGCTTTGTTCAAAGACTATTTAATCTCATTTTTCCGCAAGTATTTGGATTATTCAAGATTGTGGAAGTTGGACTTTTGTTTTAATATTCATTAAATTATCATTATTATTTATATCTTGAATACCGTGAAAGCCTTGGGTGGCTTCGGAGTGTAAATTCCGAGGTCACTGGCGGTAATATCTCCGAGGGAAAACGGGGGTGTTACAAAAAATAGACGAGCTCGAGCTTGCTCACGAATCTCACATTTAGTTTTCTTCAAGAAACAAATCCGTGAACAACTCGGTTACTTGATCAATTGTACAAGTAAATGCAACTAAAATTTAAACCACGTGGTTTGAGAAACACCACCAAAACTATGTAATTTTAACATAAACTATATATTGTATACGATATATATATAATATAGCTTATTCATGAGCGTATAATCTAGTTTTTTATGAGTGTATAATCAAGCTTGCTCATGTGTATATAATCGAGTTTGCTCATGAGCAAACTAGCTGAGTTATCTTATGCTCAAGCTCAGATAATTTATCTTTCGAGCCTTAAAATTTTGCTCAAGCTCGGTTCATTTACAAACCGAGCCGGACACGAACAAGATTTAACCGAGCCGAACACCGAATTGCTCACGAACGGCTTGTTTATTTACAACCCTACTTGCATATCTCAATAATCATCATAATTTTATTTTAATACAAGCACCATAAATATAATTTTCAATATAGACTTTGGTTGGTGACTTATTTACAATCCTTAATTTTCTACATTAATTTGGCCGGTCTTGTTGTCCTTAGTTTGTTCTCCGTCATAATTCGTTGTTCAATTTTTTTGTTGTCTGAAAAGAAGAATCCACCTAGTTTTAGTTTGCTTTTTTGACCATGAAAAATCAAAGTAGTCATTTCCATCTCATAAAACCAATTAATTAGCACTACTTTTATTTTTAGCTCGATAATTTGCTAGTGCGTGTTGACATCAAAGTCTATATATAAGCCATACTTTGACACTAATTAGGACCAATCGATCTTAAAAAGTATAAAATATATTTAAACCGATCCATGTATCATTGTCTACCGATTAAATGCTATGATTGCCATACCTTGATCTTAAAAAGTATAAAATATACTATCTTAATTTAATTTGCGGATGAATACTAAACATTATGAATAATTCTGAATGCGATCTAACCTAGCCATGTAATTTTACCAGTCATCGAATTACATTTCATGAAATTATACTTCTTCGAACTTTCAAAAACATGTCAAATGAATAAGGATATCACCATCGTCCCCGATAAATACCCGATTCACCCGACTCAAAAAAAAGGGTGAAATTCCAAATGAAGCAGGGTGATGGATGGGTACGGATAAATGTCCTTCACCCATGACCGGACCTGATACACCCAAAACATACATATAATTTTGTAGAATATGTATAATAATTACTAATATTTAAACATCAATTTATAGATATTGTCCTCATTTTACATTTAAAAGTCAGTTTTGTGTCACAAATCTCTTCTTATATCTTATTTGTATAAAATTATTTGTGTACAAACAAGAATTTCGTATTACATGGGTAAAATACACTAAATATACATTTTAATTTTGTATGAAATTATATTTTTTTCATCATTTGTGATCGACCCGACCCATCCCAATTATTCGACGAATGACGGATGAATGCACCCGAACAAGCTAACGGATATATGGTAGTGGATTGTCTTCCATCCAACCCGACCCGCCACATCGTCATCCCAGGCCCATGCTTTAAAGAACCCATTGGCCATTGACCCATTGTGATGCCGTGTATTGAGATGTAATTATGTAAATAATGCAATTCAATTAATTTAAATGTTACATCATGAAATTCTATTTTCCTAAATACATGTGAGTTTTAGGGTTTTACTTCACCCAGGCCCCATACTGGGAAGAATAAGCTTGATATGGAGCGTTTCTATTACAATAACTAGTTGTACCCGTCGTACCATGTACGACTACGATTCGACACCATGTATAACTACGATTCGATATTTTATATACATTATAAATAGAATATTAATAAATAAATAAATAATATAAAATTTAATATAAGTAATTTATTCATTGCTCATATTACCTATTTTTATTATTTTTAAACATTATAAGTATTTATTATTATTTTTTATTATAAAAGAATATATATATATATAAATAAGTTCGTGAAAAGATATCATGATAAAAGATAAAAGATATTTATACTTATATTAAAATATTTTAAATTTGTGATCTTTAATTTTAAATATTTGTATAAGGAAGTTTTCACAAGATATTGTTATACTAAATAGATATTTGTTTGATGTTAAAGATATATTTAAATAGATAAAGAAGAATTTAATAGGAAAAAGTTAAAATATTCGGAAAAAAATTAATTTTGTAAATATGAGGTGGGGCCATAATCGTTTTGGTGGCTCGAAAATGTATAGCTTTAATATATAGTTATAGATATTATAATTTTCATATCTTATAAGATTTTGATAGATTTTTACTAAAAAAAAAGAAAAATATCTATAAAAGATAGATAGTAGATAGATATCCGATTTTGAGAAACAATATTATTGGAATAATATTTTTTGAGTGTACGGGTCATAAAAATTATTGGAATAAGAAAAAAAAAGAAATAATAAGAATGGAAAATAAGGTTTTTTAAATATGAGATGGAGCTATTGTTCTGATGACTCAAAAAGGAACAACTTTAATATATAGTTATAAATTACATGATAACTACTTTAATTAATGTTTCAAACCGATCAAATTTAAAAAGCTAGCTTGGCTACCAACTAACATTTTCAATGACCAACAACAATTGCCTAATTTTAGGCAGAACAATTAAAGTAAGCCACTCCTAGTCAAACTCAGATTCAAATCCACATACGTACCAGCTTAATTATAAGATTTTATAAAGAAACATATAATTATATCTCAAGCAAGATGGAAGGACCAATTAAGCACGTAAATCACCCATTGTACACATACTTAAGGCTCCATGCATGGAAGATGTGGTAATTTTATTTGAAATCAATTTTTTTTTCTTCCATAGAAGATGTACGTAATTTTTTTAAGGGGCTATAATCGAATCGAGTTGAGCCGAGTTTTGAGTTGCTTAAGCTTGGCTCGGTTAAAAATAGGTGAGATCGAACTTAAACACGAGCTTGGTTCGAGTTATTTGAGCTTGATTAATTAAATGCTCATCGAGTTCGGGCTTAGCTCGCGAACCTCTCCTTTAGTTTTCTTCGAGAGACAAATATGCGAGCAACTCGTTTACTTAATCAATTATACAAGCAAATGAAACTAAAACTTAAACTATGTAGTTTGAGAAAGACCACCAAAACTATGCAATTTAACATAAATTATATATTATATATAATATATACAATAGAATTTATTGATGAACGTGTAATCTAATTTTTTATGAGCATATAATTGTGCTTGCTCATGAGCATATAATCGAGCTTGCTCATGAATAAACGAGTCGAGTTATCTTGTACTTAAGCTTAATTCATTTATCTTTCGAGCTTTAAAATTGTACGTGCTCAAGCTCGGCTCGTTTGTAAATCGAGCCGAACACAAACAAAATTTAACCAACCCGAATACTAAATTTCTCACGAACGGCTCCGCTTATTACAACCCTATTTTTTAATATAATATTTTATAAGTATTTACCCACCAAAAACTTAAATAGTTATCTATCTATATAAAAACTAGTGTTATTCCCGTACCTTGTACGGGTATATTTTAAAATAATTTTATTTCTAACTTATTATTTAAATATTTAATCGGAATAAATTTTCACGAATGAATCTTATTTTCTTTAGTAATAAAAATTATAAAATTTTAATTTGTTTAGAAGAAAAGAGTGGATAGTAGGTTTTGAGATAGTAGGGAAGTGGTTAAGTTAAAAGTGGATAAAAAATGAGAAATCAAAAATTAAAAAAAAATTCAAATTTATCACGTGGCTCAAATTTTTACAAAGACTTGATTTTTGCTTTATATTTATACTAGGGTAGATTAATCATAGCGTCACATCATTTTAAACATTTATATATGAACTATGCTACAAATGATGGAAGAAATATATATCATTGTCTTAAAACGGTCGTGGCCTAGATTAAATTATGCAAAATAAACAATACATTTGACTGGAGAAAGAGAAGTTAGAGCTAGACATCACTTTTCTTTCGTTCAACATATTAATGCTATATATAGCATTAATATGTGCATTATATAACCAACTCTTATCAGTTCGGTTGACTAATATTATACTATATAGTCTCTATGTATGCATTAATTTCTTCTTTCTTATTATTGTATTATTGTTTACCAAAAGCTACTTTGGAAATATATAGACCGAAAAACTATACATTATACACGTACTTTATGAAGTTAACAAAGTATGGTGGTGAGTGTTATTTTTAATTCAATTGAGTTATACTCACTTTGTTTGTTTAATATATGAGTTAATTAAGGGTCGTTCAGCAATGTGAAGTGGATATGAATTTAAGTTGAAATTAAAATTGATATTAGTTGAATTTAAAATTGAAACTGATTTAGTAATTAAATTTAATAGTTGAAATTAAAATTTTTTATTTTTTTTTCAATAAATTTTTCAGCGTTTGATATACAAATTAATTTAAAGTTGATTTTTTGATAATAAGAATAAAATTAAAAAATAATATATTAAAGTTAAATTTATAATTTAAGGAATATGTGTAAATTTTTCCCATGAACTCGTATAAGTTTGGAAAAAATAGCTCAATGTTTAAGGGTGAGAGGCCTAGAATGGTTAACGTTATTTTTCAATGCCATTTTCTTGACGGCTAATAAGATGCTAGAGGATTGGAGGCTCGACAACTTGATTTTACTGTACAAAAACAAGGAGGATGTGTAACAGTGCAACAACTACATGGATATTAAAATCCTCATGCATACTATGAAGGTGTGGGAAAAGGTGATGAAGCTAGGTTGAGGAGGCTAGTCACCACATCGGACAACCAATTCGTTTTATGATAGGATGGTAGTCTATTGAGGCCATTCACTTGATCAGAAGATTGGTAGAGGCTTATAGAGAGAGGGGGGAGAATTTGCATATGACTTTCATTGATTTAGATAAGGCCTGTGATGGGATTGCCTAGAGAGTTTCTATGGGGGTGTTTCGAAGCTAGATAGGTTTCATAAACATTTATCAGAATTCAGAAGGACATGTATTAGGGCTCGTTGACAAGTATGTGCACCTCATTAGGGAACATAGATTACTTCTAGGGGGTCGGTTTGCACTAGGGGTCGACTTTGAGTCTATTTCTATTTGCTATTTTTTCTGGATGTTTTGACGAGGGAGATCCAAGAAAAGGTATTGTGATACGTGTATGCTTTTCATCGACGACATTGTGTTGATGGATAAGTCAATGGAGGGAGTCTTGCACAAACTTGGAGACAAAGATCGAATCCAAGGGGTTTAATTTAAGCAAGACCAAGATGGAGTATGTGAAGTTTATGTTCAGACAAGAGGTGGAGTTAGATGAGGAAGTGTGTTTGGGTAGAGATATCAAAGCAAAAAAGGAGATGTTTAAATATTTAGGTGGAGTGTTGCAAAGTGACGGGAGCATCGAATAGGACGTTGGATCCACCGGGGTTGGCAAAAGTGGATGGGTGCGTCATGAGTACTATGTGACAAAAAGTCTCACTTAAGCTCAATGGCAAATTCTATAAAACAGTGGTTAGACCAACCATATTGTATGGGGTAGAGTGTTAGCCGACCATAAAGGTGCAAGAGCAAATTAAATTTGATGGTAGCAGAGATAAGAATGCTGAGATAGATGTGTGGGCACACGAGATTGGGCAAGATTAAGAACGAAGTGATCAGGAACAAGTTGGGACTTGCCAATTTAGGGGAAAAGATCCAAGAATTGAGGCTTTGATGGTTCATGCACGTATAAAGGATGTCACCAGATGCTCCCGGTACAAAGGATCGATAGTATGATCTCCAACGACTTTCACATGAAAAGAGGCAGACCGAAAAAGAGTTAGTACGAAATTATAAAGCAAGATCTCACCTTTCTAGCGGTTTCAACAGTTTGGCCATGTGCTGAGATTAGTAGCGAGAGAAGATTGCAGTGGCGGTGCGGTAGTGGAAAAAGACTTGAGGGTGTGTCTCGCTCTTTTCTTCTCAACTTCCACTCGGGACAAAGTTACGTATATCTTAACTCCTTAGATCTCACTTGTTCCGAAATCCATCGGATAAATATTGTTATTGTTGTAACTTATAAACTTTTATTAATCATACGCATTAAACACCTATGCAAGAGGTGATTTAAACACATAAACTTCAATAAATTGTCATCAACTCAACTCAATTTAAATCACTACGAACTGACCCGGAATAGTAAGAGATTGACCAAGAAAAATATGAACAAAGAAACCAAGTCGAACAAGGAGCCCGCTTTTGACGCTTTTCCCGGTTCATCATGATAACTGATGATGACCCCTCCGATTTGGAATTAGTTTCCCTGTGTTGCTTACACCTCCACAGTATAAGGCCGCGTTTGGTTCGGGAATTAATGATATACACACCACCAAAAAGAGATAATTGTGTTTTGGAAGTTGAAGTTGAAGTTGTGTTTTGTAAACGTTTATAGTATTGTAGGCGTTGTTAATAATGTTTGAAAAGTTTTTTGATTAATCTAAGGACATGTTTGTTACCCAAATTAGAACATCATATACGAACATGGATCTAACTGATATTCATATCTGGTGCTTGACATCAACTGATATCAATATCAGTTAATAATAGAGTGATGATATACTCCGTATCCAAGAAATGGGTATATCAGATATATATCATTCATATCTATACTCATACTCGATATTTTGATATAACTCATACCTATTTCTTGCTATCAATATCGATACCAAAATCTCATATTTTAGACAAGAATACCAAACGAGCACTAATAATATATACGGAGTATTACTTTATGTTATTAAATATTTATGGGCAGTGTTCTAAAAAACGCTAGACAAGACTCTAGGCGGAGCCGCCTTGCGCATAGACGGCTTAAACGAGCACCTAGACGAGTTAGATGGTCTCTTAGACGGGCTGATACATTTCAGCGCTTAGTCAGTGTCTAGACATTACTACCCGGGGATTTTTAGAACAATACTTGCAGGAAAGTCTTAGAATGTAGACATTGTGTTACCAAACACATTCCAAAAATATGTTGGAGACGTGTGTGGGTGTTAAATCTAAGCACTGTTTGTTTGATTTTAGAAGATGGAGAGGAAAACAAAAAGAATCAAACTAATGATCGAAGTAGAGAGGTGGGAGATTTTGAAATATTTGGCATGTCTTGCGTGTTGTCATTTCTCAAACATTTTCTCACCAAGAAAGCCAAATTCCTTTTTTCAAGTTTTTTTTTTCCTGCTTTTCTTTCACTTATCTTCAGCCAAACAGGGCCTAAATCAATCAGTGATGATTTTAGTCATTATGGCTCCGGGGAACACTGAGAGTGGTCGTGATAATTTGATCAATATAATAGTTTTTCAACTCTTCATTTTTCACTAACATAGAGTACTTACGGAGTATAAGAGAACCATAGTTTATTTACTCCATTTTGGAAACCAGAAAATTAAAGAAACATAGTTTATGAAATTTGAATGTCGTGGAGAATGTTATGTGCGAATATGCGACAAGCAATAATGTATTGTAAAGTATTAAAAATGTATTGTAAAGTTTTAAATGTGCATTTCTAAATAACACTATAACGGTTTATCGTAAAACATCAAAATGGCGTTTCTAATTTGAATGCACGTTAACAATTTTCGATGTACTATTAATAAAGACCGTAGATGGAGTGCGTCCAACGACCACTAGTGAGCCTCATATTACACATAACTTTTATGTTGCACATGATTCAAACTGCTAATTAAGAGATTCTATCATTTGTATGTTTAATAAAAAAAATTATCTTGAGGTAACGGATTAATTTTTAATTATGTCATTAGTTTATATTTGTCAGAATGGATTTTATTAGAAACTATACGATAATTTAAAATATAATATTAAATAAGTGAATCTAAAGAAAATTAATTCAAAAATATTTATAAATTCATATAGAGAGAGTAAAGATAATCCATCAATAAAATTCTAATTGAACCCAAAATTAAACCTAAAATTATCATAACGGACTTTGAACTTTTTTTTTTGTATTTTCTAGCTGCATTAGCATAAAACTTGACAAAATTATGATATTTGCACACTTATTTTTTTTAAAATTGTGATAAAAAAAAGTTCCACGATCACTTTTCTAACATAATTCAAAATTCAACAACAACTACGAAATTTATATACTGTAATATTTTTAGGGTCAGAGCAAAATAAATAAAAAATAGCAAATCGGGTTTTCCGGTGAAGGACAAAGAATAAGAAGCGCCACGTGGAAAGATCACAACCATTCGCCATAAATTCAACGGCTGGGATCGGTCATCTCGCGTTAAGCGATTTGATTGCACTAGGAGAGTAACTGTAGACAAGTGGCAGTCGATGGCTAGAAAGAAATTAAGACCCATTTCCTGATTTCTTCCTCCTCTTCCATCTCTAGCCTTTCTGCACAAAATTAATTACAACACAAAAAAGAAGGAATTTCTGCCAGAGAAAGCGAAAGAGAGATAGAGAGAGAAATCAGGAAAAAGAAGATCAAATTCAAGATCAAGCTCAAGCTCAAGCTAGCAAAGCTGGTTGGCTGTTGTTTTCTGTGTCATCTTTAACTATCTGGTGAACAGTTTCACAGAGCCATGGCGGCGTTGCAGAGCTCTCGCCTTTAATGCTCCTTTGAAGATTTCGGTGTAGGAATTAGACCCAAAGTTTCAATCTTTTTCTTCTTTTTTCCGTATGATCTTGAAACCCTAAAATTCCATCCCAAAAAGATCCAGTCTTTAACTCACCTCACACAGACCCATAACCTTTTCCTCTCGTAAAACAAAAAACCCAGAAAAACCCAGAAGCCAAAACCACCAAAAGAGTTGACCCAGATCAAAAAAAATCAAAATTCCGGTTTCGGATGACGGAATTTACCCCCAAATCGAGGTCATCGGAGCCATGGCCGGAATCTTCTCACTAGGAACAAACAATACCACGTCAGCAGGCAACGGAATGATCTTGTACAGGAACGAGGAGATCTACCAAAAGGGGTTCGAGATATGGCAACAATGCGTCCAATTCCACCACCACAACCAGCATCATTATTCTCCGGCGACGGCGATGGGGCCCGCCGGAAGTGGGTCGTCGTCGCTGACGTCATCGAGGAGTATGATGAGGTCATCGGGGTTGGGATCGGGAGGGGTGAATTGTCAGGATTGTGGGAACCAGGCGAAGAAGGATTGTGAGCACATGAGGTGTAGGACTTGTTGTAAGAGTAGAGGGTTTGAGTGTGCCACGCACGTGAGGAGCACGTGGGTACCCGCCGCCAAGCGGCGCGAGAGGCAGCAGCGGAGGCTGGCGGCGGCGCAGCCGTTGAAGATTGGCATCGGAGGAGGTGGAGGAGGAGAGGAAGATCATCGTCAAAAGAGGCAAAGAGATGACTCTAATTCTGCAGGTACATTAATTTTTGAATTAAGTGGTAAGAAATTGTGTTTAATTAGGTGAAATTGTGTACTAATGATATGGATTTGGGGTTTGATTATGCTATTTGACTTAAAAAACTTTATACTATATGATTTGTGTACTATTTATTATGTGCTATATTTCTAGCTTAGCTTGTTAGTCTTTATCCTAGCTCTTTGTAGTTCATCTTTGTGTCCATAGTTTCTTATTTTTGTTTTCTTGTTGTAAAACTGGACAAATTCTTTCACCGAATTAGCAAGTTAATTTGTTGGAATGCTTGTGTTCTAGAGTGAATTTTTGTTTATTAATTCAAAATTTTAATTAATTAATTTCACTTTTTTCCAACGAATTAAAATTGGTTTAAGTCTTTAATTAGGGTGATTATAACTTACAAGATATTGAGTATTAATCATATAACTTGTTCAATATTTTTTTTTGTTCTTCTAGTGTACAACATTGCATACTAACTCTAGCAATACTTTTACAAATCACTAATTTTAATTTCATTTGTTCATCGCATTCATTTCGATGTCCTAGTAAACATAAACATCACATATTGGGAGGTTGCCGTTCATCATTAAAATTTATCCATTTATACCTTTGCTATTATACGCTCAGACAAATTCTTAAATGTTACTTGTATAAACAAGTGTACATATATTTGCACGTATACCAATTATTTCAATAATTAATTTGTCTAGTTATATTGTGAACAATAATTAGGGTTAGAGTTGGGCCAACATTTCCCAGCTGAACTAAGCTCCACGGCCGTGTTCCGGTGCGTGCGGGTCCACTCTACCGACGATGCAGACGAGCAACTCGCCTATCAAACGGCGATCAACATCGGCGGCCGCCTCTTCAAGGGCATTCTCTACGATCAAGGCCGTCAACAAACACTGCCACCGCCACCTGGCAAAGACAGCTCAGCCACCCACCTAATGATCGGTGCCACCTCATCCAACCCGCCGGAAAACACCTTGGCGGGGGCCACATTGCTTGAATCCAACGCCATGTATTCGCCTCCGATTAGTTCATTCTTGGCCGGTACACAATTCTTCCCAGCCACAAGATCTTGATCTTGTTAAAACCTACTAGCTGATTTAGTGACCCATTTGAGCATTCTTCAGAAAAATGAGGGTTTGTTTTGTATGTTTTGGGCTTATTAATTTGTCATATTGAAGCTAGCTATAAGCTTTACAAAAAATGTATCATTTGCTCACTAATCATGGGAGATGGAGTAGGTTTTTTGAAATGTGAGCTAGCAAGCTAGCTAGGCATGCAATTTCATCTAGTTATAGTATTATTAGTTTTAATTATCGTCAATTTATCATGCTGTTATACATTATAGGGAAAATTGTGGCTATTTTTTTTTTTTGCTCTTCTCTATGGGAAAGAAAGAGGGTTACTTAAAGTCGGGTTTATCAAGCTCAAAACGCTAGTGTTCATCTTTTAAAATTTTATTTTAAACACTATTAGCGTGTTTGATACATCACGTGTAGAGGTAGATTTAATGTTCAGAAGTATGATTTTTGACAACTATTTAAGAAAGTTTATTACGATTTGAACTACCATCTACTTTCAACTAAATAAGAAAATCATACATTTCTTTAATATATCAAGTTTTATTTTGTCATTTTATAAGTAATAAGTTAAACTCAAAACCTACCTCAATCAAACACACATTTACCTTTTATCTTCATTAGATAGTTAATTTCAACCGCTATAATAACTACTACATTTATCGGCTACCATTAATTTTAGCAACACCTTAACAATTACTACTACTATTTCCTCTCTTTTTTTCCAACTTAAATTCAGGCTCCCGTGACTCTATATATCTACTCCATATTCATCTTGATCATCATTGACACTGTTAATTATTTTAATTTCTTTTTTTTTGTCGAAGTTATTATTATAATGTCTTGCATGTATACATGAAATCACAATCCAAGATTTGGGTTATTTTTGTTCTTATTCAGCCATGTGGATGCGTGAAGAATCTATGATTTTGGTTTTTCTACGCAAAGATTAAATTTTTATTTAATTTTGCAATCCCTTTCTTTATATCAAATCTCTCTGATCAGGATTCTGATATTCAATTCCCTTCGGCCTGAATTTTTTTTTGCGAACTCGAGGCCACTTTCCGCAGTTTATCCGTCCCCCTGCCGGATTTGAATGCTACCAATTTTCAACTTATACATTTTCATTTCAATTTTTTTAATTACTTGTACAAACTTTATATTTTTGAATAAAAAATACCTAAGAGTGTCAATAGGGTGGGTCAAGCCGGGTTCTGATTCAGATTCGGGTCAATTTCGGATATTTTTTACAATCGAGTCAAAATTGAGTTGATCATTTTGGATCAGTTGCTCAATTAATCAGGTAAAGTTGTATTTTTGGGTCAAAATCGGATATTTTTTACAATCGAGTCAAAATTGAGTTGATCATTTTGGATCGGTTGCTCAATTAATCAGGTAAAGTTGTATTTTTGGGTCAAAATCGGATATTTTGACAATCGAGTCAAATTGAGTTGGATCATTTTGAGTCGGGTGCTCAATTAATTAGGTAAAGTTGAATTTTCGGGTCAATTTTGGCCGGCTTATTCGGATTTCGATCGAACTTGATTTTAGATGTCGTGTTTAGTCGGATTTTGGATTTAGTCTATTATCGAATGAGTCGGGTTTTAGGTTTTTCGGATTTCATGTGAGTCATGTTTCGGGTTTGGTCGGATCCGGGTGATTTCAATTTAGAGCGAGACCCTATATTAAATGATGATTTTTATAGTTTAGTTACTCTAGACCTAAATATTTAATATAATATTAAAATAAAAAAAAAAATTATAATAAATATTCACTATTATTCATATTTTTATTCGATGATTTTTGTATTTTAAATACCCGTAAATTCTTCACCAAGAAAATTTAACCTGGAATTTCAGGAAATGCTCTCAGAATGTAGTAAATATTCTCTCCAGCTTTCTCCAGAACGTCTTGTTATCTGGGCATTACCTTATCCTGAACATATATTTTTACTCTGATCGAGCACAGACAATTTCAAGAAAAGTTTACAAAAAAGGTGAACTGTAAAAACTAGGTGTGAGAGTGTAAAAATTTAATGATAAGAATTAATTGGTAAATTGAAATGGCTAGCTAGCTTGATTGATATGGACATACGATGCATAGCCATGTGAGAAGATGGAGCTAGGGTTTCGGAGCTTTTCATAATGTGATGTATATTGAGGTGCTAATAATGTGTGCAATGATTATATATGCCTTTCATCTTCAAAGTTTTTTTTTTTTTTTTTTTTTTTAGTATAGCCTTCTGAATTATGATACAAGATAGCCATGCAATAATGTCACTATAAAATTAAGGATGTTAGAAAGTAATGTATATGGAAGTGATTTAAAATTTTAAATAATGGAGAAGCTGTTTTAAGGTACAAAAGAGTTGTTGAGGGTATGAAGAGAATTTTTTTGTCCTATATTTGAGATTGTTGTAATGATAATGATAAATATGAAAAAAGAAACAAAGATTTAACATGTTTTGCTAATGATGTGTTAGTTATGCCAATGAACCGAGATAAAAAAAAAATATTATAGAGGCTGAAAAATTGATTATAATTATAAGGCGTTTGAAGCAATTATATATAGACTCGAAAACTCTAATTCAGATTATGGGTTGTAGGATTAAGTAGATCACGATAGACCCAATAAAATCATTTTGGAGAGACACCCTCGCCCCTTGCGACTCGGGGGCTCCGCCCTGAACCCCTGACATGCACGAGTCAACAACATATTCAAAGGCCCATTGACAGATGTTTATGTGTGTGTTAGTAATGGGAAGTATGGTGCTAAGGGTACGTACGTTTGGAATAATTCTGTTTATCTTTGTGAAATTGACCCACTGTATGTATAGTGTGAAATTAATTGACGTGGTTTATTCCCTTAAATCTATGTTTGGCTCATCTTTGATCTTTAACCCTAGAATGTCTCTTAAGGAAAGCTAAGTTTTTTTTTTTTTTTTTTTTTTTTTTTAATATGGCCTTTGAGTTTGAGTTGCTAGTCAGTACAAAACAGGAAAGAACTTCATAATCATATTTACACATATTTTCAAAAAAAAAAAATGAACTTAGTGAAAGATAAAATTGCCGTTGGTTACCATTTCAACCTATTCAAAACTTAATGTTATCATCTTTATAGATGCTCTAAGTTACAAAACTTATATCATCAAGCTCAGATTAAGCCTAAATCTAGTATTTGGTTAAGGCAATGTACATATATATAGCTTCTTCTTTTAATCAAAATTACATAAAATAATGATAAGGTAATTGCGTACGACACGTTAGCTGTCTAGCCGGGCCGTCCGCTAGAGTAAACCATACTGATAAATAGTAGTAAGATGGAGTCAAAACCTACGAAATGTATATCAATGTAAATAATTAATATTTTGCCCAGTACTTGCCATAAAAACAGGCAAATTTTGCAGTCTGGTCTAAGGAGGTATAGTAGAATGTAGGCGTCAATCTTGAATCCAAAGTTCTAAACAGTGAAATTTGCCCACTTTCTTCTCTTTCTACTAACAACTTATCTTTCGACCAAACAGTGAAAAATAATCATGTACAATAGTTTTATGCTTTTGGATCCTAAGATTTGGGTGTTGGAAATTCGGCCCACTAGACATATCACAGAGGACATCTTGGGCCGGGTTGTGGTTAATGGGCCACCAAAATGGCATCAGCATCAGCTTTCATGATGACCATGAAAGCAATCTCAACAAGTTTTTACAGCTTACGTTCTTGGTTGTGATTTCAGTTCTTCATCAAGATTTGCAAATCTCAAACTCCATCACATCATCTGTTCAATTTCCTCAGAACAGATCCATTTCATCACTAGACAGACCCCCATATACCTTTAATTCTTGCTACAACAATAATCATATACTTGAACTAGATTATTAATTTATTACATACCAATAGCTGAAGGTGCAGGTAGTGCAAATCCCAACTATTACTTGACAAAGACCATACATCAGCTTTGCTATTTATCATACACAACCACCAAGTTCAATAATAAAGGTAGCAACAATAGCAAACCAGTAAGTAGGTTTAACAACAAAGTACCTAAATGACCCAATATGAGTGAATTCTTGTATCAAATTCATTCTTCAGATGCAATGGCCTAGGCAAGTTTAACAGCAGCAACAGTTGAAACCATGGAATCAACGCCGCAAACATTCCTGCCCCTGCAAATTTTGTAATACCCGCTTTCTCCCCAGCTTTCACCCCACGAGTTCTTTATGATCCAATACGGCTTTTCCTTGAGCCTAATTGGAGCATACCCAGATGAGCCAAACCCGACCAACAACACTCCGTGATCCAAATTCCTTGAACAAATGTAAGGGCACGAAACGCCTCCAATGTATGTCTGCATATAAACCGCATTTATGGCCACTGCAACAAATGAAAAACAACATTTCATCAGCTGAAACTGCAAAAAGACTGGTTCAACAATGGTGGATTCTGGATTGATTCAATTTTGTCATATTTTACCAGCAAGTGGACCGTTTTTCACTAGATTCGCAGCAATTTGGTCCTCATCAAGAGAGACGACACTGAAGTTGGCTACCGAGGCAACAACTTTGCTCTTGTCGAACTTGCAAGTGCCACGATCATTGCCCGTGTAAGGATAATCTTCCTCTCTTTGGACTCCACCAGATTTAAGTATGTATTCAAAAGCACTGTTCATTAGTCCACCATTACAGCCAGAGTCACAAGCATTTCTTTCATCAGGGTCACACTGCAAAAGTCACACTGATTTAATGTCTCTCTTCAATCTATCTAACTTTAATCCAATGAGCTCAAAACAAAACACAAACCTCATGATCACACTCCACAAGTTGCTGTTCACTTAAGCTCGTGAGTTTACCGGTTGCAAGAAAGTTTGCACCTTCTAGAGCTCCAGTGGTGCTAAATGCCCAGCATGATCCACATGAACCCTATCATTTCAACACACATATCACAGATGAAAGCATTAGTCAATACAACAAACAGAATTGAACTCATATCTCATGGATTTCTCTGATCCACAAATAACTAATACGCGGTTTCATTCAAAAAATTGAAACTATTTGCTTCTATCAACAACCTTTGTGATCTCTATAGATCATGTGCACATATGGAGTCAACAGTTTAACAGTTCATCACCTTCCATCAGACAATTAAACATTCAGATCAAATATCTTTCTCCCATCCAAACGAATTCAGCTAAATAGGACACTAGAAATCGAATGACTTTTTTCTTTTTTCATTAAAAATATTCATATTCTCCTTCCACATATCATGATTTGAATTCTTTCTGGATTCTTCTTCCAGATATCATCCACGATTTAAGGTTATTTAAAACGCAATCAAAATATCAGTTACCTGATCTTTGACTCCGGTAACAGCGCCATGATCACGCCAGTCAAATTCAGTAGGAAGATCGTTCGTCGGAAGGATCGGCGCCTTGTGAGCATCCACCGGAAGTCCAACGCGGCGCCGATTAATCCCCAGGAAACCCCGGCGAAACTCCCTGGGAGTTAGGTCGGAGAATTTCGTGACGCCGTGAGCGGCGGAAGGATCCAGGAGCTGATTGCGCTTCGCGCGGAGGAGATTAGCCTTGAAGACGGAGAATCGGAAGTCGTGCTCCTCTTGCGAGGCGTATTCCTTGTTGAATTTGGACTTGAAGAGGGAGAAGTGGTGGTCGGCGTTCAATAGAGGATCATCGGCGCCGGAGACGACCTGGCGGATGAGGATGTCATCGGTGGAGAGGGAGGGAGATGGAAAGGAGAGGAAAAGGGAGGAGAGGAAGAGGAGGAGGAGAGAAGAGAAGGACGCCATGGGAGGGGAGAAGAGAGTGGGAAGGTGGCTTGATTTTTGTCTGCAATTTGCGGGAGGTAATTGGGTGGGGTTCCCACAAAATGGTATCCCGAAGGAAGATGAACGGTTAAGATCTTGACACGTCGATGTTATAATTATTTTGTTTTTTCTCCATAAATGATGAAGGATTTATTTATGAGACCACCATGCATATATATGATTATGATTATGATATATGTGAACATAATTGCATAATTTTGGTTAGTTTCTTAATACTCCCTTCCTCTGCTCTAACCTACTTGTCCTTTTCAAATTTTTTACATATATTAAAAAATTCATTGAAAATATAAAAAAATATCATTTAAATTTTAAAAATTTCTAAATATAATCAACAATTAATTATTAATTACTAATTACACTTTATAGCCAATAGATAGAGAGAAAAAAACCAATATAAAAACTTTCTAACTTATTAATTAAATAAATATTTTAAATGGACAAGTTTTGTTGAACAAAATTTTAAGGCTAGAAAAACAAGTAGAATAGAACAGAGGGAGTACTGAACAAGCATAATTATCATGTAATACACGAATTTGCGGGAGTACTTACTACAGTATATAATTATCCTTTTAAACCTAATTTATCGGTATAGCAAAAATGACTCAGTTTTTCTTACTTGATCAAACATATTTAATAACTCCCTTTCAATTTGGCTGAATTTATATTTTAGAAGATAATTTTTTTAAGATACATGATAAAAAATTTAAAACTTTTAATTAAGCGTATTATTTTAAATTTTTATTTATAAGATTTTTTAATGTAGCTTTCAAAACTGTCCAAAAAGTCATAAATTCTTTTTTTGGTAATATGTACAAGTATTTTTTGATAATTACGAGGACACTTTCGTGGTCGTTATTTTCAAGACATCATTCATTATGTCATCTTATGTCATCTTGTTGAGAGAAGATATTTAGAACATAAACAAGTGGATTACATTGATTTAATTACAGCCTTGTTTCACTAAGTATAAGGAAAGTTGTTTTGGGGTGAAAGTTATTCGAAAAAAATAAAAAGTAGATAGGGGTGCACGGATTTCAAAAATATTAAAAGTAGATTTTGGAGAGAAAGTGATTTTGGGGGGAAAAAAGAACATGTTATTAGTAAGAAAGCGGTTGGAATTGGAATAAAATTATTTATAAGGTGATTTTATATTTTATAATATTTTAAAGAATATTCATATATAATAAATATAAAATTCTTTAAAATAGGAAAGCGGTTGGAATTGGAATAAAATTATTTTGAAGAATATTGGTTTTGGTTTTTCATTTTAGAAAAAAATATAGAAAATCTATTGAACATGTTATTAGTAGTTAAATGAAAATTTAATAAATGAGATTATATTTTTTTATATTTAGTTATTTTTTATTTATTTCACAATTTACCAATTTTTTATAAAAAAATTTCGTAGGATTCTAAGAATTTTCATAAAAACAGAAATAAGCTAGTTGATATTTTTCGTTTGGAGAAAGACAAATTGAGGCATAATCTTCCTTTTTTTTAAAAGAAAAAATAATAATAATCGAAATGATTGATAATTTCCATGTATTTCTCAGTTTCGTGCCGTGTAGAAATTGGACAAAGAGATTAATAATACTATAACCAAACGGGTCGACATCAAACCCATTTGAGTCAAGAATTTATGGGTCATTCTAGTTCAGTAAGTTTCGGGTTCGACTTCTATGCAGTCACTCTACACTAGTGATGTGATGCTTTGATCCACCATATCCAAGGTTGAAAATGGGCTGATAAAAGTATCGGAGGCCCAAATGGCCCATATGGTGTGGTTTCATAACTCTCAATTCAGTTCTTCAACAGTCTTCGTTTCGAGCTTGTAAATTTGTTTCACTTTGTAGGTAGAAAGGTTTTTTTCGGTTGAAAAGTGAAAGTGGAGAGAGTTGCACGGATTTCAAGGGTAGTATTAAAATTAGTTTTTGGTTAGAAAGGGTTTTTGTGGGGAAAGTGAAACAAGGCCGAGATAGTGAAGTGTGGTTATATTCTCAAAATTAAATGCAAAATATACATATACTCTAGTGTAACTTTTTGGTTTAGGGTTCGTTTGGCATTAGCGAAATTACCAGCGGAACGGAGGAGCGAGAGCGGAATTTCACTGTTCACCTGTTTGATTTTGCACCCTCCTCCTACCCCAAGGGGGCAACGCGCGTTTCCGCTAGCGTTTTTGGGTAGCTAGGATAACAAGAGAATGTTGGTGGATTGTCGAACGAAGCCTTAGGGTATGGTACCTAATTACTTTAGACTTATTGTCCTTTTAATATATATTTTTAACTCAAATTCAAACATTTTACATGAATTGTGATGAAAAGTTGCTTGGTAACCAAACGAGCTAATTTCTAAAGCAACTCAAAATTGTAAGAAATTCCACGAAAACCCTAAATTTGGTGGAAATGAAAAGCAATACCCTTTTCCTTAAAACCCTCTATTCTCCATGTTATCCGGACCATGATATGTGGGAAAAGGTATATTGTGAATTGTGATCCTCCATGGATGGGACCAATTTGCATGAAATCAACTATGCTATCAACAAAGCTTTATATCACAATGATCATCACTACAAGCATTCACACACCACATTGCTTAGTGCTATACGATCAAATCATCTGGATTTAAGGATCCCTCAACTCCTTTTACGGTCAAATTTTTCCCACCTAATGTGTTAAACTCCGATTAGTCATTCATACGAAAGACATGGGCCATTCATGCGCAGATGCGTGATACACCCAACACATAAACTTGTCAAGCATATTGTCACTTGACAACAAAATTGTTTTTAGGTCAACAAAGCCCGTTAGTGTCTTCAGGTTGACAAGCTCATTAAACAAAACACGTGACTCGACCAGAACAAAGCTCTGATGTCATGTTAAAGTCCGGATAACCATTTATATGGAGGCATGAGCTGTTCGTGTGCCCATACATAATAAACCTAGTTAACACATAAATTCAGTAAGATTTCATCCCAAAATCAGAAGTAGACCAACCGTTTTTCCAAAATTTCAATATAGAACTTTGTAGGAAAACTAGGATTATGATAAAATTGAGTGTGAGATCCTCACACAAACACAACAAATATGCTCAATCAATCAAGCATAAATCGATTGAACAAGTAAGCGAAGGAGCTATATAGCTACCTCCGGAACAACCAAGCAAGTCATTAATTGGAAGAGAAGAAATTCATGTCTATTTATATGGCCGATTAACAAGACAAACCCGAGCCATTTTATTTAAAACTAAAACATAACCCGGTTCATCAAACCGGTACTAAGGAGAACATAGTTCCCGCCATGTGTGGAAATGAAAGCTTCCTCTCTCGTGTGCTCGGTTCCACGCCTTCCTCTTCTCGGCTCCAACTTGGCAATCGATCAAAGAAGACTTCATTTCCACATTCCCCCCTCAAGTTGGAGCAGTCACAAGACCCAACTTGTTGGCAAGGAAAAGATGTTGATTCTGATTCAGAGCTTTGGTCAAGATATCTGCAATTTGCAGTGTAGTAGGAATGTAAGTTGTGCAAAGGAACCCAACTTGTATACGCTCCCGTATGAAGTGGCAATCAAGGTCCACGTGCTTCGTCCGTTCATGGAAGCAAGGATTGGATGCCAGTTGCTGGGCTGACCTGTTGTCGCAGAACAAAGTCACTGGTGTTGGAACAGAGATCTTCAAATCGGATAGTAAGTAGCTACACCAAATTAGCTCAGAAGCGGTAGAAGCCATGCTACGGTATTCAGCCTCAGTAGACGACCTGGATACTGTCTTTTGTTTCTTGCTTTTCCAAGAAACCAAGGCATGTCCTAAAAATACACAATACCCAGAAAGAGAGCGCCTGGTAGTCAAGCAAGAGCCCCAGTCAGCATCGGAAAATCCTGTGATTTTCAAAGAACTTTGAATGGGATAGAAAAGACCAAGTTGAGGTGTTCCTTGCAAATATCTCAGCACATGTTGCACAGCCTGCCAATGTGGCACCCGAGGTTGAGACACAAATTGGCTCAAGTGTTGAATGATGTAAGAAACATCAGGTCTGGTGAGGGATAAATATAGCAGCTTACCCACAACCCTTCGGTATTTCTCAGGTTCTAACAACAAGGCACCTTCTTCTTGCCTTAGCTTCAAACCAACTGGTAAAGGACTATTGGCTGGCTTGCATTCACTCATCCCACTATCAGTGAGAATATCTTGAATGTACTTTTGTTGACTGAGGATGACTCCATGATCATCTC
Source organism: Fallopia convolvulus (assembly GCA_964016875.1). Classification (NCBI taxonomy): domain Eukaryota; kingdom Viridiplantae; phylum Streptophyta; class Magnoliopsida; order Caryophyllales; family Polygonaceae; genus Fallopia; species Fallopia convolvulus. The sequence goes on along the minus strand of OZ024727.1, from coordinate 56,850,089 downwards.
TATACAATTCTATTCCCAAAAAGTATCTTGCCACTCCTAAATCCTTAATGGTGAATTTGGAATGCAAGGCCTGTTTCACTGTTATAAGATTGCTTATACCCGAGTGAGCAAAATATCATCCACGTAAACCAGCATAGCTGTGAAAGAACCATCTTCATCCTTGACAAACAGAGAATAATCAGAATAAGATTGCTTATACCCGAGTGACTTTAAAAATGTAGAAAATTCCAAGTTCCATTGGTGGGAAGCTTGCTTCAAACCATACAATGAGCGTTCCAGTTTACACACTGATCCATTGGGAACTTCCTTATATCCTTCTGGAATGGCCATATAGATTTCTTCATCAAGGAATCCATGAAGAAAAGCATTGTTTACATCGAGTTGGTGTAATTCCCATTGTTTTGCTGTAGCAAGTGCTATCAAAATTCTCACTGTAGGTACCTTGGCCACAGGTGAAAAGGTGTGTCTGTAATCCTTGCCAAGTTTCTGACTGAAACCTTTTACTACTAAGCGAGCCTTATATCTCTCTATTTCTCCACTAGGTCTGAATTTTACTTTATACACCCACTTAGATCGAAATGCAGTTTTCCCTGGTGGCAAAGTGGTAATTGTCCAAGTACCATTTTTGTCTAAGGCATCTAACTCATCTTTCATAGCAGTTTCCCATTTAGGGTGTCCATTTGCATCTCTATAATGTTGTGGTTCTTTAACTGAAAGAACATTAGCAAGAGAGGCAAAATATTCTGCTTTATCACAGTGCATGACATAATCATTATGCCAACCCGGGGCTGATCTCACCCTCTCCGATCTTCTTAAACCCGGCAGAGCAAGAGAAGCTTGGTCAAGATCCATGTGAACATGACTCACTGCTTGTGGCACAATGTCAGTAACTCCTGCTGGATCAACAATGTGCTGGATGTCAAAGCCAACTGCAGGTGGTGATGTTGTCCCTATCTCCTGATCATTCCCAGAAGCATCAACTAAACTGTTGTCACCAGGAAATCTAATGAAGTCAGTGTCCTCTGCAGACAGGGGCAAATGCTGTTGTCCAACTCTTTGTGTTGGTGGCGTGTTGTCAGTCAAGAATGGAAATATATTCTCATGGAATAAGACATCTCTACTAAGGAAAATTTCCTTAGTATGAAGATCATATAATTTGTATCCTTTAGCATGAGAAGGATAACCAATTAAAATGCACTTTCTACCCCTAGCTTCCATTTTGTCAAGAGGCTTCGGTGCATTATAAGCAAAGCAAAGACAACCTATAACTCTGAGATCATCATATGTAGGCAATTTTGAAAATAAAATCTCATATGGTGTCTTCCAATGCAACGCCGAGGAAGGCATCTTGTTGATAATGTGTGTAGCTGCTAACACATATTCACCCCAGAATTCTTTTGGCAATCCTGTTTGCAACCTAAGTGCTCTGGTTGTATCTAGTAGATGGCGATGCTTTCTTTCCACCCTTCCATTCTGTTCTGGCCTGTACACCATCGTTTTCTGATGAACTATCCCAAATTCTTCAAATAGTTGATGACAATCCTTGTTAACAACCTCTGATCCATTATTTGTCCTGATTGTCTTGGGAACCACTCCAAAGTGATTCTGCACATACCTAATGTATTCATTTAGAACACTGACTACCTGTCCTTTAGTTTGCAACAGATAAGTCCAGGTAGCTCGACTATGATCTTCTAAGATAGTGAGAAAATATATCTCATTATGTAAGCCTTTAGTCCTGTATGGACCCCAGAGGTCCACATGAACAAGATCAAATAAAAGTAATGCATAAGAATCACTGGGAGGAGCAGATAACTTGTGAAATTTTGCCAAAGAACATATTTCACAAACAAAACCATCTTTCATATTGTCATGGCAAACAGGCAAATGTGTCATCTTACTAACAGAAATGTGTCCCATTCTTTTATGCATCAAAGAAAAATCACATTGACCAAAACTAGCACAACTATAATGGTTCTCAGTTTCCAACTTGTGCTTATTAAAACTAGGAAAACAACTCTTGTCTTCACATTGTCCAGCTGTAATCCTGTAGAGTCCCTTCGAACCATGCCCCACATCTAGATTCTTCTCAGTCCGAAGGTCCTGTAACACACAGACATCTCTATAAAAATGTGCAGCTGAATTTCCAGATGATACCAATTTACTCACTGAAAGCAGGTTATATCTGAAATCCGGGACAAACAACACATCAAGCAATATCAAGTCCTTATTCAGTTGCACATCACCAATAGTGTGAACTGATTTTGCACTCCCATCAGGTAGTATAATATGTACTGGACACTTAACCTCTCGTGGATTAATCAACAAATCATAAAATGAAGTCATATGATCGGAGGCTCCACTATCTACAATCCAATCCTCAGAATTTAATTGAGTTGCATTTAGAACAGACACAGTGATACCTACAAAGTGGATGTTCTGATTCACATAGCCTCGTCCAGCATTTCCATATTGCTTCCTTGGTGCTGGTCCTTGTGAGCTTGATGCACAAAAACCTGAATATCCTTGCCCTCGTCGAGTCTCAACAGACATGGCTGCCTTTTCATGCTTGTAGTTTTTCATGACCTCTTGGCATGCAGTGGAAAAGTTTGAAACCAACTGTAGCAAGTGTTGATCAACTCTTGTTCTGTGGTCATTCCCATTGCCACATTCAAGTGGTGTTTCCCCTGAACCATGACCATCTGATTCCACATTTGCAGCCATTCGCTTCCTAGACTTCTTCCCTTTGTACCAATCGAGATACCCGATTATCTCAAAGCAATTGTCACGTATATGACCTTTCTCTTTGTAATGATAGCACACCACTTCCTTGTCCGAGCCCTTAGACTTCCTGAAATCTCTCTTATCACCACTAGAAGAACCTCCTCTTCCTGCATCACCATTTCCTCCCCGGTTTGCATCAGAATCTCTCCCACCAAAACGATTCTGGGCAATCTGATTTGCCATAAAAGCAGCAACATCTCCCAAAACGCCACCATTGCTGGTCATACGTTTCTGTGTTTCAACACCAAGCACGGTTTTATAAGCCTTGGACACATGAGGCAAAGGATCTGTAGCAATTATCTGGCTACGAACTGCTTCAAATTCAGCATTTAAGTTCATCAAAAAATCCATCAGATGTGACACATTTTCCTGTTCTAAGACTTTGCTAGCTATGCCACATTTACACTTCTCCATCACACCACACAAGCAGACTGGTATCCTAGTCAGATTGTCGAGTTCATCCCAACAACGCTTTAATTTGCAATAGTAAGTAGTGACATCGGTCGTACCTTGAGTGATTTGTGCTAGATCTTGACACAACTTGAATATCAACGGCCCATTGTTTTGATAAAATCGCTCACAGACTTCGAGCCACAGGGATCGTGCCGAGCTTGTGTAGATGAAGCCACTGGACAGATCTGCCGTCATTGAATTGAGAATCCAGCACGCCACCATAGAATCGCACCGCTTCCAGCGTTCGTGCTCAGTGGAACCTTCTCCCGGAACTGGTCCTGTGCCATCGATGAAGCCGAGCTTCATTTTTGCCATGAGAGCGCGCTCGACCTGTCTCTTCCAAGCATGGAAGTTGGATCCATCGAACGGCACCGCAGTGAGCGACATCCCCGGGAAATCCGAGTTAGTCAACATGAGTGGATCTACCATCTGAGCTGCGCTTGCAGCCTGGTATGCCTCTTTCTCCTTGGAATCAATCGCCATCACAACCGATCTAGTTGATGAATCAAATCAATCGAACAGTGACAATCAGGAAAAATCGCAGCAGAAAATTGACCTAGTTTCCGATGTGCTCTGATACCATGTAGGAAAACTAGGATTATGATAAAATTGAGTGTGAGATCATCACACAAACACATCAAATATGCTCAATCAATCAAGCATAAATCGATTGAACAAGTAAGTGAAGGAGCTATCTAGCTACCTCCGGAACAACCAAGCAAGTCATTAATTGGAAGAGAAGAAATTCATGTCTATTTATATGGCCGGTTAACAAGACAAACCCGAGCCATTTTATTTAAAACTAAAACATAACCCGGTTCATCAAACCGGTACTAAGGAGAACATAGTTCCCGCCATGTGTGGAAATGAAAGCTTCCTCTCTCGTGTGCTCGGTTCCACGCCTTCCTCTTCTCGGCTCCAACTTGGAAATCGATTAAAGAAGACTTCATTTCCACAAACTTACGGTTGTAAATTACCCGCGGGTGACAGACTCATTCGTTTAACCCGAAATAAACGGGTGAAAATCCAATCAAAGTGGGTGACGGGCAGTTCGGGTGACGAGCGAAACGGGTTATGGGTCGAATAAGGGTGAGATTTTATCACCCAATAACCCGAACCATAAACCGACCCATCACCCGTTTCACCCAAACCACCCATTTAATCGTTTCAGTTCATAATTTCTAATATGTATGGGCCTTTGAAGTCACCCATATAACTCATTTCGAACCTTTGATAAATAAGTCCATTTGTAACCCATCTTTGACTCCATTTTGATATTTATTGTTTATGGGATTTGTTTTTATTTATGTATGGATTATGGATATTTGTTTTAGTTTATGTATGATAATTTATTTATAAACATAAAATACAATTGTTATACGGGTGAACGGGTCACCCACATAACCAGCGGGCCGGTGACGGGTGGTTTGAGTGACGGGTAGAATATTTTACGGGTGAGTCGAGTGGGGCATTTTAACTTGCGGTTCGGGTGGTGAAAGTGCTCCACCCACCCATAACCCAATCCATTGACAATCCTAATAGAACTCTTTATTTTCACATAATAACATCATTACTACTAAATATCTAGCACCACTACAAAATTGAAGTCCAAACACAAACGTACGTACTATGTCTTTGAAAACGACTAACCAAAGCAAACCAACTTGAAAACCATGAAACGACGTCGCATAATTGAGTGACAATGTAATCTTTGTCGCCCACTAATATCACGATGAAGCTAGCATGCTAGTGTGTGGGTGGTTGAGGTTCGTGAAAACGACATACTCTGAATCTTCTTTTAATTTCTACCCATCAACTTTATATCTTTCTCGATTCTTTTATAAGCCATTCTTTCTTCCTCCTCTAAAGTTAGAGATTCCATTCTTATCATTTCAAAAAAATGACCAATTCTGAAGCTTGTTTCACTAGTAAAAAAAAAGTGGTTAATTGAGTGAAAGTGGTGAGTAGGGCATAAGAACTTTGATTAAGAAGGTTAGAGGTCAGTCAAAATTGTTAGGTCAATCGATAAGCATGCATTCTGAACAATGATGATATTAAACAAAAGCATAATATACATTTCTTCTTATTAAGTAAATTATTATTCTCTTGTTACAAGACACGAGTTCAGGACAGAGAATTGATGTGGATTGAAATAGAGTTGATGGTCATATGAATACTAACATTAGTATTATTATCAAATATCTCATATAAGGTGTCAAAATATGACCGAGCTGGAAAAACTGACTCGATCGACCTGCACTTAGACTTGACGTCAGGGACGAATTAGGGTTGGACTAGGGTTTGCTGCAAGCCACTCTAAAAAAATTAAGTCAAATTTAATTAAAAAAATAGTAAAAGTTAAAGTAAATTTAGTAAATCAAGGTAATTTAGTCCACCTAGATTTTTTTTGTGAAAATTAGCTTGTCTTATTTTGAATTCTGGGTCCGTCACTACTCAACACGAACTCGACCGAAACCGGAAATGAACTAAACCAATACGACCTACCATGACCCGACTTCATTTGTAACCAAACCCGTACTCACCCCTAATACATAGTGACCGAACCTAAACCCGACTAAACCAAACATGTCTAACCGTACGTAACCAAATTATTCACTTGATGGCCAAATAAAGAAGTTACATAACATTATAAAAAGAGGGAGAAATCAGGTCAAAGGCTGAGGAGATTCTCTCGTGCCAAATATGTCAGTTAAAATCAGGTAGTATGTTGCAAATGTACTCATTTGAGAGTGCTACAATGAATCTGCAAACTTCTTTAGTTGTTGGTGTTAGTTCTCCTGAAAAGTATAGACATGTAAAATGAATACAAACTTCTTTACTAGTGTAGGATCGGAAGGGGACATGCCTCTACAATCAAAAATAATTTCTAGTATATATGTTTAGAGCTTTAATTTAATATATTATACGTTCTAATCTAACATGTGAGCAAAAAGCCATGCATGTTTGAAGATTGGACATATATAAATCACTTTGACATTTCATTTATCTAGTCAAAATACTTCTATCTTTTACTAAATTTGATTCCTTCATAGTGTAATTGAACTCGAGAGCTTCGAAACAATAGGGTATATTAAAATATTTGGCTATCGGGTAATAGAAAATTAATGCATATGAAAGTACTTATTCTAGTTGTACATTTATAATTTTTAAGTATCTCTTCAAATGTTTTTCAGTATTTTATATTTTAGTTTTTAAAATTGGAGAAAAAAATGCTAAAAAATTTCGCCTCTTCGAAGAAAAGTTTCTGGTTCCACCACTACTAAGGATCATGTTATCTCCTAAACTTTCATACGTACACTATTTAATCCTCTTTGTGACTTCAAATACACAGACTATATAATCTAACAAAAATACTCAATCCAATATTAAGATCAATACATAACTAAACCCATTTCCATATTATACATTTGAATGCTCTTCTGAACAAGAAGAAGTTTCCACAGTAACTAAAGCCATCATGGTGAAAATCAGAAAAGGAAAAAGAAAGTGGTTTTAATTATAGATTAGTGGTAGCTATATAAACAAATGAGGATGACATAAAGAGATCAGAGTCGTGCGTGTGCCTGGTAATCTATCAATGACGGCTCTCACTTTATCCCTCAATTACTCATCATTAATGGCATGCCTCCAAACACAGCTTTAATGAATTTCTCTCTCAGTCAAGTTACTAAGTTAGTGGGATGAAGACTTGTCATCATGGTTAGTTACACACTTACACTAGGGGAAAAAAACAGGTTAAAGTTGGGAAGCTGGGTGAAGTTTGCACCTAGTATATTTTCGTACTCGCGAAAGAATGATTAGCCATTGTGAAGATAGTTATCTCACATCGGAAAATTAAAGAAAAAATTGTCTAATATATATATCGTTGGATTACTTTTCTTATTATCAATTTGTTTTAGAATGAACTCATAATATAATAAAATCTATAGTATAATGTGTTGATTAATCTCTAACTTCTCATCTTTTGCATGAACTGCTGAATTAAGTTAGAGATAATCAACACAAAATATTTGAATTTCTACAATCTAAAAAATCTCCAATTAGTTCTAATCTATTTACAAAACTTCTTTTGAACAACATACATAACCAACACCAAAAGGGACCCACATCCCCCTTACTAAACAAAACTATTTTGGCCATTTGGCTCCCCTTTCTTGTGTATTTAAACTCCACTTCCTCCAAACCACATCAAATTCCATCTTCTCTAATGGCAGATGCTAACATTGCCTCATCAACATCATCATCAAACAGAATGGTTTGCTCTGCAATGCCTGAGAAGCTCCGGCTTCACATGGCGATGCTGGCCTTGCAATTCGGCTATGCAGGATTTCATGTGGTCTCTAGAGCTGCCCTCAACATGGGCATTAGCAAGATTGTCTTTCCTGTCTATAGAAACATCATTGCTTTACTCCTCCTCATCCCTTTCGCCTATTTCCTCGAAAAGTAATCAAGCACCTAATGAATCTCTTCCAACACAATCTAAACTAGTATGTGATATATCATTCTAACATATATATGTTCTTATGATTGTCTTATTGTATGATCAGGAAGGATAGGCCTGCGCTTACGCTATCGTTTCTTCTTCAGTTCTTCCTCTTAGCAACCATAGGGTAATTCATTCACCAAACATACAAAAGAAAATTAATTATACTTGATCACTAACAAATGGTGTTTAATATATGATCAAATCTTCAATTCCTTGCAACAGAATTACAGCAAATCAAGGATTCTACTTGCTTGGACTAGACAACACATCTCCTACCTTTGCATCCGCGATACAAAACAGCGTTCCAGCCATCACTTTTCTCATGGCAGCAATCCTCAGGCAAACAACATTATAAAGTGTTTGTTTCTTTGGCTAAAAAGTGATCATTATAAAGTGTTTTTGTAGCCCATATATCAATTTTGGCGTATTCTAACTAAATTCAGTTATTATTGTCACACAGCTGAATTACAGTTTTCCTTGAATCTATTGGGCGCATATGAGTGCCTCCATCTTGACCCCCAGATCCCACTTGAACGGGACTACTGGGCAATGATGATGACGATGATGATGATAAAGTTTTTTTTTTAATTATCTTGCAGGATAGAGAAGGTGAGGTTAGACAAAGAAGATGGGCTAGGAAAAGTGGCGGGAACAATACTTTGTGTAGCAGGAGCTTCAGTTATAACATTATACAAGGGACCCACAATCTATAGCCCATCTCCACCACTTGAGCAACCAAATTCATTAGGAGATGCAAATGGAAAGAATTGGACATTGGGCTGTATTTACCTAATTGGGCATTGTCTCTCTTGGTCAGCTTGGCTTGTGTTGCAAGCCCCGGTTTTAAAGAAATACCCAGCTCGGCTCTCTGTTACCTCCTACACTTGCTTCTTTGGTGTTATCCACTTCTTGATCATTGCTTCTTTCATGGAGAGAGACTTGGAAGCGTGGCGCGTCCACTCTGGTGGTGAGCTCTTTAGCGTCTTCTATGCAGTAAGTAAAAACCTAGTACTAGACTCGTTTGGTTCAGCTTTGAGTTTTCAGTTTTTTTTTTAGTTTTGAAGCATTTTGAAATAATGTTTCAAAACATACTTCATCATACTATTTACCTTAAAGAAGCTCCTCACTTGAACCTAATTCTAGTTATTATTGTCACATAGCTGAATTTCAGTTTTTTCTTGGGTCTATCGAGTGCATCTCCTCCTGACATGTTCAGGTTACGGGTGCCCCCATCTTGACCCCCCTAGATCCTGCTAGAGCGGGACTATACTGAGCGATGATGATGATGATGATGATATGTGTTTTGTGTAAATGCAGGGAGTAGTAGCATCAGGAATAGCATTTGCAGTGCAAATATGGTGCATTGACAGAGGCGGTCCGGTGTTCGTGGCAGTTTATCAACCAGTTCAGACACTAGTTGTTGCACTTATGGCTTCTGTTGCTTTAGGAGAGCAATTCTACTTGGGAGGGTAAGATCTAACACTTATTGTGGACAATGTAAGAACTATATCTTGATTAATTTCAGAGACATATCTCAGATAAGACCTGTGTTCATGTGTGTACAGGATCATTGGAGCAATACTGATCATTTCAGGATTGTACTTGGTTTTATGGGGCAAGAGTGAAGAGGCCAAGTTTGCAAAGGGTGCACAAGGGAGCAACAAAACAGCTAGCTTCATCAAGTCATCAATTACTCAGCCACTTCTCACAGAAAACGTTTGATCATCAATCACTTGAATTTGCACTTTCTGTCAAAATGTTTTTATCTTTGTGTGTGTGAGTGTGTGATGTAACTTTTCATCCTTATTCCGTTCAGTTCTTCACCAATATGAGTCAAGAAACCAAGTTCATTGGATTTTATTCAAAAAAAAAATCACTATAGCAAAACTAACAATCAAGAGTTGTACTATAATCAACAAACAAGATGGGAGTATGACTCGCAGATTGCTGTCGCTCTCCTTTGAATCTTTGATCCACACTCTCTTGAATTTAGCAAAAAAGATCAAATCTTTAATTCCCACTCTCCAACATTTTCTGTCAATTTCGAACAAGCTAATATCTGCCTCTTTATCCGAATCCCACAAGGCATATTCCCTTTTACATCAATCAGATTAATCATTGCAACTCAAAACCAAACTAATTCTCCATACTTCCATCAATTACCAAAATTCCGCGACGCAATCGAGAAACCCTAAAATGATTCTGAACAGGGTTCGTTTGAGCTTGACTTTTGTTCTGTTCGTGGGTGTTCTCCTATCAAGCGTTTCAGAGCTCTGCAATGGAGGAACAACGAGCAAATTCTCTAGAAGAAATGATATTTCTGCTGATATGCCTATAGACAGTGATGTATTCCAGGTGCCTCCTGGTTACAATGCTCCTCAGCAGGTAAAACCCTAAAAAAAAGATCAATTTTGAGTAAAGTTTCAGTCTTTAAGATTGGAATTGTTGTGATGGAAGGTTCATATAACACAAGGGGATCTGAATGGGCAAGGAGTGATAGTTTCTTGGATTACTGCTGATGAGCCTGGTTCAAATACTGTAGTTTACTGGGCTGAAAATAATAGTACTGAGAAGAGAAGTTCAGAGGGGATTCTTACTACTTATAAGTACTTCAATTACACTTCAGGTTTCATACACCATTGCACCATTACAGGCTTAGAGGTATGATTTGAGAGTTGTGTATTTGGTAGTCTTCAATTTGAGTTTGGTTCAGCTTTAAGTTTTAAAAACTAGAAACTCATAGCTAAACCAAACAAGCCAGAAGGCCCAGAGTTGTGGTTGAATTAAGATTTCTTGTGTCAAAATTGCAGTTTGATACCAAATACTACTATGAGGTTGGAATTGGCAATACCACAAGGCAGTTTTGGTTCATCACACCTCCTCAATCTGGCCCTGATGTTCCTTATACTTTTGGCCTAATAGGTATTATTTTCCTTTGTTTTTAGACTATTTATTGATATTTTCTTGCAATTTTTTTGTATGTTAGGACTTTTTAGAGCAAGAACACATGTAGATGCATATCAGGAATTTTAGAGGAATGTATTTTGAACTTATGAAAGTATCAATGATGATTTGGAGCAGGGGATCTTGGTCAAACTTATGATTCTAATAGAACACTCACACACTATGAGTTAAACCCAGCTAAAGGGAAGACACTCTTGTTCATCGGAGACCTCTCTTATGCGGATGACTACCCTTTTCACGAAAATACCAGATGGGATACTTGGGGGAGGTTTATAGAGAGAAATGCTGCTTATCAGCCTTGGATTTGGACCGCTGGGAATCACGAAATTGATTTTGCTCCAAACCTCGTATGCATCAAAAAAGATTCCTATTTCATATATATCAATATATGTTGTCTTTGCTTTATTACTGGTTTTGCTTGCTCTGATGCACATGTTTGATCACATAGTGAATTAATCTTTTTGGTACCAAAAAGGGGAAGGGGATTGAAAATTGAAGTATCTAAATACACTCTATAAAACATTGTGAGCAGGAGATCTTGGACAAACTTATGATTCAAACAGAACATTAACTCATTATGAGTTGAACCCAACAAGAGCGCAGACAATGCTATTTGTTGGGGATCTTTCGTATGCCGATGCATATCCATTCCATGATAATAGGAGGTGGGATACATGGGGAAGGTTTATTGAGAGAAATGCTGCTCATCAACCTTGGATTTGGACTGCTGGAAACCATGAAATTGATTTTCTTCCTAATATTGTATGCATCTGATTATTACCCTTGTCTTATTTTTCATGTTTTCACAGTTTTTAACCTATTACAATTGCTCAGGTAAAATGTGGATCCAGATTCCATAATCAATTTTGACTAAAAAGAATTAACATTTTCAAGATAATGAAGATATGAGGAGATTGTTTATTTGATTGTGCAGCTTTGTGCTCTAATTTGGATGCTCTTCCTCTACAAGTAGGAAATGCAGTTAAAGATTGTTTCTTTTGTGCCTCTTGTAGGGCGAAAGCGTGCCATTTAAGCCATACACACATCGGTTTCATGTACCATATCATGCATCTGAGAGTACTTCTCCTTTATGGTACTCCATCAAAAGAGCTTCAGCCTATATCATTGTCATGGCTTCATATTCAGCTTTCGGTAGGCACACGTCTTCATTTTTCCCTTTTTAACAAGACATTTCGTACATCCGTCTTAAGCAATTGCATCTTTTAAGCGCAGGGAAGTACACACCGCAGTATAAATGGCTGGTGAAAGAGTTACCAAAAGTGAATAGAACCGAGACACCATGGCTGATTGTTATAATGCACTGCCCAATGTACAGTAGCTATGTGCATCATTACATGGAGGGAGAAACCATGAGGGTGATGTATGAACCGTATCTCGTGAAGTATAAGGTGGATGTCGTCTTTGCTGGACATGTGCACGCCTATGAACGCTCTGTAAGCAAGCAATCTCACTTTTGGACTTGTTGGTTATGGAATTATAATCGGTCTTTCTAACATCTGTCCTAAGACATAGATGTAACTGAGTCTGGTTCTTAACTTATGCCCTGAGTTACGTTGTGTTTAAATAGGAGCGAGTATCCAACATTGCGTACAACATCACCAACGGTTTATGTATGCCAATCAACGACGAATCTGCTCCGGTTTATATAACCATAGGAGATGGAGGAAATCAAGAAGGATTGGTGACTGAGTATGACTCTTAGCTTTCACTTCTTCAGGTTTTTTACATTGACTTATGTTGTCCGGATAATGCAACTTATGATTGTGCAGGATGACACAGCCACAACCTGCATACTCTGCTTACCGCGAAGCAAGCTATGGGCACGGGATCTTTGATATCAAGAACCGAACACACGCGTACTTCTCTTGGCATCGAAATCAAGACGGGTATGCAGTGGAAGCTGATTCTCAATGGATGGTGAACAGATACTGGAATCCTAAATACAAGTCATCTGCAGCTTCAATGTGAAGGAATTGTTAAATTTTCTGGTTTTGCACCCTTTCCTGATGGGGTCTATAGCTCATTTCAACCCACAATTATAGCTGTTTTGTGCACCTCTATGTATTGAATAAATCAAGCTTCAGCTAATGTTCAGTGCTTGAATATGGAAGTCATAAAAATCCACATTGGTTTATTGTAAGTGATAATGAACCCATGCTGTCATGCATAATTTGGTGTAAACTCACTTGCAAGTTGCAAGTTACAATATTTAATCTAGTTTCATGATGCTTGATATTGTTTTATTGTAAGCAATAGGGTATGGTGACACGAGTTTTATAGTAAAATAGCAAAATAGTAAAATAGTATTGTATACAAATTAGATAAGTGTAAATCATAGATTTTTTTAAAGTCATTAAGGACATGTTTGGATCACATCTCACAATGCATTATATTACATTATAATATAGGATTTAATGCAATTTATAACACATTATAAAATACGATCCAAACAGGCCCTAACTCTATTATTTTTTTGGTCAACACCCTAACTCTATTATTGATTTATTGTACCAAACATTATAGTATGATAGTGTCATTTTAGTTTCATTGTGTTTTGTCATCTTGTCCAATAATTTTGATTTTTTTAAGTCATTAACCCTATTTATTTTTGTGAGTCCAAAAAAATTAATTAAAGGTGAGAATAAAACTTAAAATTGCGCATACATTCTTCTAGTGGACAGTCTCACAAATCGTCTTCTTCCTCGCATCACGAAGATTCAGGAGCTCTGCACCAATCAAATCCAATTCAATAGCTCTTCCTCTTCTCCCCAATCAAATCCAATTCTCAATTCATCGGCGCCCAATCCAATGTCCAGCCTTTGGAAATTCCTCTTCCATTTCTCCCTCGTTATCCTTTCTCTATCTCCCTCATCTTCCTCTTCCGATCTGTTCGAAGCCTGGTGCCATAAACATGGCAGGAATTACTCGTCCGAAGAGGAGAAGCAGCACAGGCTCCGAGTGTTCGAGGACAATCTCGCCTTCGTCACGCACCACAACCAATTGCGAAATGCCTCTTTTACCCTTGATATGAACGCCTTCGCCGATCTCACTCGCCATGAATTCAGAGCTTCCATGCTCGGTCTCAGCGAACCTTCCTTAATCAGGACTCGCCCTAGCTTCAATTCGACGGATTTGGATGCTCCGCTTCCGAATTCCGTTGATTGGAGGAAGAATGGGGCTGTTACCAAGGTCAAAGATCAAGCGAGTTGTGGTTCGTTCTTACCTTATTATTACTCTAATTTGAATCTATTCATTTCAGTAATTGATTGTGAGTTTTCTGTCTGTATGGCTTCTGAATTAAGTTGAGGAATCTATTGAACACATTTGAATTTGAATTTGAATTAGGATATAAAATTGGTCAATTTGAAATCCTTGTTCATTTATGATTGTGTAGAGTGTAGACTATCATCTGATAACTTTGGATGATCAAATTGAAGTAATCAGAAAGTAATTCAAAGTTGGAGATCTTTGTTAAATTAGTTCCAGCTATCATGGTGGAGTAAACAATGAGTGTTACCCTTTTTAGGTGCTTGTTGGTCATTTTCTGCTACTGGGGCAATAGAAGGCATCAACAAGATCGTAACGGGCTCGCTTGTGAGCCTATCTGAGCAGGAGCTGATTGACTGTGATCGGTCCTATAATAGCGGGTGTGGAGGCGGGCTTATGGACTACGCGTATCAGTTTGTCAAAGAAAACCATGGGATTGACACCGAGGAAGATTACCCTTATGTAGGAAAGGAAAAAACCTGCAATAAGGACAAGGTATGTTGTCAAAAGAAAAGTTCTTTTTACTTGAATTCTGGTTTCTGTATTGTATATGATGAAATGAGATTCTTACAATGAAGAGTGGGATGTGCTAATTTTGTAGCTGAAGAGGCATGTTGTAACAATTGATGGTTACACCGACGTGCCTCCTAATAATGAGCAAGCCTTGCTAAAAGCTGTTGCAACTCAGCCTGTCAGCGTAGGAATCTGTGGCAGCGAACGAGAGTTTCAGCTTTACTCCAAGGTTAGTTCTAAGAGCATCCATAATGGGGCGCATCCTCTTGCTCATTGCCTGATACAGCACCTTTGAGATGGATGTAGCCCCTATACCGATTTGGTGCATTTTAACTAAATTCAGCTATTATTGTCACATAACTGAATTTCAGCTTTCCTTGGGTCTACGGGGCGCATCCTCCTGATATGGGTGCCCCCATCTTGACTCCACAGATCTGGCTTGTGCGGGACTATACTAGGCGATGATGTTGATGTTGATCCATCAATAAATAGAAGGAAATATAAATAGGAAACTTTGTTCTGATTCTTCTTTGGGTCTTTTGGTCGCTCCCCCGTTGCTTTAAGCCAGGGGTGCCCCCATCCTGACCCCCCAGATTTCCCGTAAGGGAAGTTCCACTGGGCAAATGTTGTTGTTGTTGTTGTTTGTAGTTCTGATTCTTCTTGACACTTCTTCAATGAGAGAAACCTCAAATTTCTCCATTGTGTATACGTTGTTTCGATTCTTCTGAGATGTATTCGCATTTGACAAAAGTCTTTGCTTGCAGGGGATCTTTACCGGCCCTTGCTCAAATGCTCTAGACCATGCTGTATTAATTGTTGGATACGGGTCAGAAAATGGCGTAGACTACTGGATTGTGAAGAATTCATGGGGGACGGGTTGGGGAATGAGCGGTTACATTCATATGCAGCGTAACACGGATAACTCCAATGGGATTTGCGGTATAAACATGCTGGCCTCGTACCCTACAAAGACGAGTCCCAATCCACCACCCTCGCCTCATCCGGGTCCCACAAAATGTGATCTGTTCTCGTCTTGCCCGGAAGGCAGTACGTGTTGCTGTACACGCAGCATTTTCGGGTTGTGCTTGAGTTGGAAGTGTTGTCAGCTGGATTCTGCAGTGTGTTGTAAAGACCGTGTTCATTGTTGCCCGCATGATCATCCAATTTGTGATACCAAGAGAAATGCATGCCTAAAGGTTAGTAAAGCATTTTATCAGTTCATTGCTGATTTTGAGGATTTGAGTGAACTCATGGGAATTCAAATTTTGCAGGATAATGGAAATTTTACTTTATTCAAAGAGCTTGAGAAGAGGCAAGACATTTCCAAGATATTCCGTAGGTGGAATCCATTGTTGGAAGTTTTTTGATTTGTATGATTAGAAATTAATTCTGGGTCTTGCTTTGTTCTTCATCTTGCTTACCAAAGATTAATAGGAGTTGAATTTTGATGTGTTCATCTCATATGCTATCTATAAGCATTATTTTGTACATAGATGAATTAGGCCTTGAATTACTAAATTATTGAAGGGTCTTGATCAAACTTGTATTTTCCTCGATTTTGTCATGAATAAATAATTTATCAATGTCTCTATTTCTCCTCTGTGAACTTTCATCCTTGTGCAATTGCAAAGCGCAATTCAACAAAATTGTAGCACAACTTGCTCGATCAAGTAAACTGGAAGTGCCAGTAAGAATTTGCTATATAAAAAAAGCCCTTCATATACACAATCAAATGACAAAACAGTCATTGTTGAGCTGGTACATTTACATGCATTCAGCAATCAAGTGTGGAATGTAACATTGAAATGTGAACAGGCTAGTATATCCACTCTACAGAAGCCTTTTTCCTTTACAATCCGATACAAACCTTTCTTAGCATTTTTTTGATCAAGTGTGTAATGCCTTGTCTGATGACAATTTGAGCTCCAGGAGAGTTGTGTTCACCTATCAACATCATTAAGCTGCACATGACAACATAATCAAAAGCACAACTTACATGATATATTAATGACTATTTGTGAATTCCTACATGATATAGAAAAAAAAAAACTTCAGCTTTTGATTTTGATTCCAACTCCTGGTAAACAATCTTCAGTTATGGCAATAGTGTCAGAGATCAATCATACTTTCCTAACAAGTAATAGAGTAATAAAGGTGATGACAACAGTTACTCTAAGAATATAAAGAAATCACCATTACTGTCTTACAATATGGTATGCATTTACAATGCACACATCATCCATTACTGAGATATTAAGAAAGCATGTGAATTCAATCATCAGCAAAAGTGAAGAACATAGTTTTCATCCCACAAGCTTCATTCTTGTGATCCATCAAAGCTAGCTAAGTAGCTAACATAAGACAAACTTATACAATGAATGAGATGCCATGAATGTCATCACAGGAAGATGACAATTTTATGCTACAAGAAAGGCAAACATAATTTATAGGTCTTTCTAGCCAGACTCCATTACAGGAAAGAATACCAGAAAATTTTGCATTGACAATAAATACTCAAAGGAAAGAACTTTTCAATGAGCACATGATTTCCAAAGATAGTTCAGCTACCAATTCCTGCCATGAATGCATTAATTCAGCTCCAAAAGCCCACCATTTGCAACAGATAGAAGCCATTTACCAGCAATAGTAGCAGCACAAACATTGACACACCATAAGGATGGCTTTCTCTATTTTATGCAGAAAAGATTTACTCAAAAAGAAGGAACTTTTCAATGAGCACATGATTTCCAAAGATAGTTCAGCTGCCAACTCCTCCAATGAATGCATTTTCAGCTACAAATGCCAACCATTTGCAACAGGAATAGTAGCAGAACAAACATTGCAATGGCACAAGATTGACACACCAAAGGATGATTTCTCTATTTTATGCAGAAAAGATTTACATTTACATATTGAAATAGACAGCATCACAATGTTGGAAAGTAGTGTGTATACCTATCTATTTCAAACAGCAATTTCCAGGCAGAGTATTACGAAGAAGGAAACACATCCTTCACCGCAGAAGCTGCGCTCAGGTAATTAAGCGTGTTCCTCAGCGTCTCCTTCTCCCTCTTCAGCCTGGCCGCCGTATCCTCCAGCTCGAGCAGCGCCTGTTGCTCCCTCGGCGCGCCTTCAAACGTGCTCCCAACGAAGAACGAAAACGGCGTGGGGAACAAATTCCTCTTCAGATCCCCAATTTCCTTCTCCGGCTTCCCGTTGAGCCGATTGCTAAGCCTAATCACGTCCCTCATATAGCCCTCCACATCGCCGGCGAGCGCCTCGAGATCCTCCGGCGCGCCGTCGCTCGACGGCTTATCCTCGAGCCAGGAGACGGAGGCAACGAGATACGGCTTCGTCCTGACGATCCGCGTGATCCTGAACCGCTCCTGGCCCTTGCAGATGAGGAAGAATCGGTCGTCGACGAGGCGCTCGTGCTTGACGATCTCCCCGACGCAGCCGACCTCGGCGGTGCCGGAGAGCGAGTCGCTGTAGACGACGCCGAACCGGAGGTCGGTGTGGAGGAGCGTGTGCATCATGATCCGGTACCGGAACTCGAAGATCTGGAGGGGGAGGATCGCGCCGGGGAAGAGGACGAGCGGGAGCGGGAAGAGCGGGAGCTCGACGGTGTCGTCACGCCGCGGGGAGTTCATGTTGTTGTGCTTCTCCGGGAAGGACGACGACGAGGAGGAGGAAGAGGAGAATGCGGAGGCGCATCGGAATCCGGCGGCGAATCTCCGGCGGAGGAGGGGGAGCAAGAAAGGCGAGGAGGAGGTGGCGGGAAGGAGATTAGGGTTTTGGGATAAGGTGGACAGAGACGGAGAATGCAGGAGAGCCATGGGAATTTGGGAGAGGAAGAAGAAGAGA
The DNA here is from genome assembly GCA_964016875.1 of Fallopia convolvulus. Lineage (NCBI taxonomy): Eukaryota > Viridiplantae > Streptophyta > Magnoliopsida > Caryophyllales > Polygonaceae > Fallopia > Fallopia convolvulus. The sequence goes on along the minus strand of OZ024727.1, from coordinate 56,831,716 downwards.
ACAAAAAGTTAAATTGGAGATAAAAAGAGTAATTAGGAATTATTGAGGTGCATTATTTGGAATTTTTGGGGAGGAAAAAATGGAATTTGTGTGTGGTTGTGTTGAAGAATAGGAGAGGGAGTGGAGAGAGTGAACTCGTGTGTTTAAATGTGGGTGTGGCATAAGAGAATGCCACGTGGAGGGTGATGCTAGTCTAAGGTGCTAATTGATAGTGAGATTAGTTTTGTCTACCAAATCAAGTGCTAATTGGAAAGAGTACATGGTGGACTCTAGGATAGAGGTGGGTTGGGTTTAGTGATGGGCACTGCCGGGCTGGCCAGGGAATCCAGACCCAGGATCGGCCCGGTATAAAACCGGGCTGAAGCGGGCCGGATCGGTGAGGCTCGTGCCGGATTTTTTTTAATGCAACTAGCTGCCACCGAGCAGGGTCGGGCCCGACCGAGTTATTTCCCCCAACTCGGGACCGCCCCATGGCCCGAGCGCCGGGCCATTTCGGTCCACTTTTGCGGGTCGGGCCAGCCCGCACTCCCTTCCATCTCTAGTTGGGTTCCAACGGAATCGGATCGGCACACACTAGTGGTTTTAGAACCGGAACAGAAATTGAATCGAAATCGGTAGAATCGGAAGTCGGTCAGTTCCGGTTCCACGTTCTCTGGAATTGGAGAACCGGCGGTTCCACAGGTTCCAAACAATTGGGAACCGGCGGATTCCCAACGGTAAGAACCGGCCAAACGACCAAACCACGGTCTCGGTTTTACATTCTGTTCTAAAACCACAGTCGTAGTTTTGGATTTCAAACGACTATTTTTTTTTGTAAAGGTTCAGAATTGATTACAAAACCGGCAGGAAATGGTATAAACCAAAACCGGGAACTGAGGAACTGGAGGTTAGCCGATTCCGGAACTGTGAAACCGCGGTTAGCCAGTTCCAAAACCAAGGAACCGCCGGTTAGCCCGTTCCGGGACCGTGGAACCGCCAGCTTTAAAACTGAAACTGGACATAAGACTACTCTAGGGTAATAATAAGTTACGATATAAAGTAAATGGTTGCTCCTGTGCGAAATACAAATAATGCACATAGGGTCTGTTCGGCGCTTCAAACCTGATACGAGTTAATGTTGATGCTAATGTTGATTTAATGGTTGATGCTGATTTTACAAGTTAATTTTAGGAGTTGAAATTATTAGCTTATTTTTGTGCAAAATTATGTAGGTGTTCGGTTCGGTAAATTAAATTGATCGAGACTGATTTTATAAAAGGTGGATGCAAAATTACCAAAAAAGATATATTTATAAATTTATAAAGAGTAGGTTACTTTTTAAATCTTCCAAAATTAAATTAGTGAAGGGCAATCGAAGGAAATAAATTCAAGGCTGGATAAAGGTGGGAGGGGTAGATTAAATTTTGGGTGAAATATAAACTACCATCAACTCCCATAAGCTACAATAATCATCATCAACTCCCACTACCGAACAGATAATAACGACTTTATTTTTTACCATAAGCTTGAATAAAGCTGTATAAGGTCAAAATAAAGCCCGCCGAACGGACCCATAATGTGAAAAAATATATGCACATTTAGGCAAGGTATGTAATTAAAGATAGGGTAAATAGTCCAATCCTTTATAGGAACTACCCGTAATAACGAACTTGTAAAATGGGTAAATTGATCCAAAGGCAAATTTATTTTAGTACATACTAGGACAAAATTTTGGACTACTAAATCAAATGCTAATTGTGACTTGTGAGTTTACAACAATTTGGAACTTGTTTTACAGCCAAAAAAAAAGAACATTAATTAGATACAGTTGAGTAGTAATACAAATACATATTCTTCCCTCTTTGAGCCCTCTTCCTTTCCTTTTAGGTTATGAAGGCAAAAATCCATCATTGTTGGTACAAATAATTCTAGCAAAACTTAACCATATTTTTGTATCTTAATCCAACACCTGATTACCACTAATCATGTTTTTTTTTTGTTTCTTTACCTTCTGTACCCAGGTGATTAAGAACAAACAGCTTCAACTGACAATTTCTTCATGACATCAGGACATGGGTCTCCTCCAAAGTTGCTGCTTGCTATAGCAACTATGCATCTTTCAAGTCCCACACAAAGCTACAAAGGACAACACAAAAAAAATAGATTCAAATCACAATTCTGAATTGGAAAACAGATTAAAAATAAGATTGAACAAACAACATACACTCACCTTCTCAAGAACATCCTGGGAGCTTTTCGCGTGGCAGGCGCCTGCAAGAAAGCTTCCACAAGTGCCTAATGGAGTACCAAAGCTAGCAAACTTGATGGATGAAATTGTTTTCCCTTTTGTGCAATGCAGATGAGCTTTGGCACCTTGGAATTTGCTCGATTCGCCGCTACTATCCAAATGCCATTTTTCAATGGAAGGATGGTTTTCTGATACATCTGCACAAACTCCAGCAACTGATCTCTTCACAAGAGCAATTTTTGAAGCGTCACCGCCAAGTTCTTCGAATACAACCATCAAATTCTGGCTCGGTTTTACCCAAGCCCTTGGCACATGGTACCTGAGATGAAGGTAAATCCTTTCACTCTTCTTGAATAACACTTTTGCCAAAATGCGCGCTCTTATCATTAAAAGTACTACTATGTTCAATGTTCTAAAAAATGCTAGGCGGACCTTAGGCGGAGAGGAGCTGCCTAGTGCCTAGACGACTAGAACGGTTGCCTAGGCGGGGTCCTAAACAGGTGCCTAGACAGACTGGACGGCTAGGCGGGATGGGACCTTCCAACGCCTAGGCGGGGCCTAAATAGGATTTTTAGAACAATGCCTATGTTTATTAAAGATTGTCATTTTAGCATTTGGCACAACTATTAAGCCTTCATAGATTTAATGGTATGTGCAATTTTCAATAACAAATAACTCGCCAAAATTCTTTCCTTCTCCGTTTGGCACAAAACAACACTTGTGATTTCATGCAGTGTATTTTCTAAGAAGACCATTAGAAGGATTGGTTCCTTACCATCTTTGAGTTGGAGCGCCACAGCCAGATTGACACTTGTCAGGGCGGTAAGTTCCAGCGTAATTGCAAGAGCCACAATCACCTTTGGCGAAAGTTGTCCAGTATCTTCCTATACTCTGGCCATTGATCCATATCTGACCTTTTCCCATACTTTGCATGTCCAAAGCCAATGGCTCGTCCCCTTCTGGCGCATCAAAGTAAGCCTGAAAAACCCGGAATCTCACAACTCAGGCGGCATTGAGAATGAAGTAGTAGCAACTAGCAATGCCGTTATTCATAACCTAAGGTCTTGTTTGGGCAACAAGCTGAAATTTTCACAATACTTGTTGCCAAACATACCTTAAGTAATTTCATACCTTAAACCATGTAAGAGGCTGGTTGTTTTGAGCTGAAAGACCCTGCATCCATTCATTAGAAGAAGCTCTATGAGGAGATTCCAAGCTCATGTCTTCTCCTTTCAAACCAACCTGCCATTAGAAGACAATTATAGTGAGACATCTTGCTGGGTATATTATAACTATAAGACATAAAAATCAGTAAGATAACTTTAGAAATTTGAGTTTGCTCTGTCAACTGACCTGGTAAGACCATTTGTACCATGTCAAATCTATCCTTCCCTTGTCAACACCACGTAGCACGACAGGACCCAAGACTCCGGTGCTCCATGTTTCAAAATGTGGTCCCAAATTCTTCAAGAAGAAGGCAAAGTGTTGTCAAGGACAAAATTCATAATAGAGTTAAAAAGTATAAAAACTTGCTTATACAGTAATAAAATTGTGAAGAGAGTTGAGTAATGGACTAACCGGTAAACCACAAGCTACACTTAGCAATGCAATTCTGTTCATCCCTGCATGGAGATTGGCCGGTCCATTGTATCTAAAGCGCTTGTTCTCCCTACTTCCATAACTAGATCCTGCAATGAATGCCATAGTCCTATATTAATGCGAATTCATCTTAAGTTTTTGACCCACTTGAGAATGTAAAATTTACAGCACCTGAAAGTTGTCCATTAATAAAAACATGCAAGGCATGCCCTGCTGAATCGACAAACAGCGTGGGAGCTTTTCCTCCGTGCAAAAACGACTCAGTTGGGCTAATATCAACACTGTGGTAAAAACAAGGAAATTAAAAGTTAAAATCTTTCATGCATTTGCATCTGAAGTAATAAATATATGCAAAAATGCTTACCTAGTCATGTACCAGAGATAGTCACTGCTATCTCTAGTAACATTAACCTGCTCAAGGAGACCGACCATGGACATTGTCGATGTGTCCTCTAAAGACGAAATATCTTCATAATAACTCTCCCATGAAAGCATTGAAGAACTCGTGGACAACATTTGCAATTGTGACGTTTGCATTCCAACCTAGTTGGCGTGAAATTTGGTGAAAAGTTTCTCTATCTCGCAATAAAAGGCACATGAAAAGTATTTACTTACCTTTGCAGTGTTGAACGCTTCATTTTTACAGTCTGGTAGTATGCTAATGGACCAGGCTGGTAAATCATAGTGTGCATTGTTGTATGTGATTCTTGCCTCTGCTGTTGGGTGGTAGTTTGAGAGGAAGGCTGCACATTTTCCTTCTCCAGATGAAAATTCATAAGCCTGGAATGTAATGGTCAATCGGGAAGATTGTTAGAGAATAACATTGTCATGTTATATGGCCAACCACAAATTTAGGGTGAATTTGGATTACCCAAGATAATGCATTAATTGCAAGATAATGCGTTCTCCTGGGTAAAATCCAAACCCACCTCAATGTGCAGAGGAGAAAACTGACTTGGTGATAGCTTCCGAAGGAAGTGATTGTTGGATTAGAAGAAACAAGTGCTTGCTCACAGAGCTTGATAGCGCGGTGAAGCTCCTGCAAATGCCCATATTTTGGTTGCCTTATGAAACCTGTGGATAAAAAATAAAAGCCAAGAGTTAAAGCTATGATAATGTTTTAACAGGAGGAGAAGAAAAACTTGTTTAAAGAACTTACCATATTCATCAATTGGAGCATCATAATCATAACTAGTAGTGATAAAAGGGCCTCCGGCTGTACGACCAAAATTGGTTCCACCATGGTACTGACATACAAAAGGAAAATCAGGAATTTTTTGATATCTAGTAAGAGATTAAGCCAAATATTAACCTATTTGGTATACTTTATTTGGAAGATATAAAGAATATGAGAAGAGATGTAAAGGCTAACCATGTAATAGTTGAAGTATGAACCACCAGCTTGAACGAAGCGGGCCACGGAAAAGGCTATATCTTCGACAGGTCGTTCATAGATTGGGCCCCCAAACTCTGTGAACCTTTTGATTGAAAGGAGTAAATTTAAGCAGAAAGATAGAGATTGACTTGTGGTTTTATACATGAGTAACAAATAGAGAAGCTGGAAATTTACCAGCTAGTCCAAGCTTCAGTCCACATCATAGGTTTGGATGGTTTGTTGGGCTTAAAAGTATCACAGTAAAAACCATTGCATGTATTTATCTAATGATAAGAAACAAAGGAGAAGCAGTAAGAATACTTTTCTAAAAAGTCACTGAATTCCCACAGCTTGAATGAAATCTCATCCAAAAGATAAAGGTTATATCACATGAAAACTTAAATTTACAAATCGAACCAATGGCGTATAAAAGTGAAAATATACACCATTTGCACCACAAATTCCACAAAACAAAGGCGGATTAGCTGCACCTATTAAACAGAATCATATCAATAAAACTCAATGAAAAACTCACCACTGGGTCAGGGGCGGTATCTTCCTTGCACATCAGCCAAGGAACGCCCGTATCCAAACCAACTGCCATTTTTGCAGCCCAATTTTCATATGCTTCACCAGCAGCTCCAAAAATCTGACGTTCTGGTCCGTATTCATTCTCAATCTATAAAGCCAAGTTGAATAAGCATAGAGAAGTGGAAACTTTAGGCTAAAAGTTAAAGTATATAGAACAATAATCACATTTCAACAGTTGCAAGTCAAAACATACTTGAGAGAGAATAATGGGACCTCCTTGTGATGCAAATAACTTCTCACTTTTTAGCATCTCAACAACCTTCTCTGTGAATCCTTGCATTGCCCTCTTTACATCCAAATAAAAGAACCGACAGGAAAGATGGCCTGATTAGTAGTACACTAGTACTCCTCTATAGACAAGCAAAAAACATCATACAAGATCTGAAAGTGCCTTAATTTTACATTTTCATTTTTCTGTTTTGTTCAATTATTTTGAAAAGATGAGATGAAACAAACCTTGAATGGTTCATTATCTGTACGGAAGCTGATCCCAGGAACATACTTCAACCATACAGGAAATCCTCTGCACCAGAGAAATGGATGTCGGTACACAAAAAAACAAAAACAAAAATAACACTTCTTATTTCATTCTTTGGGTATAGAATTACTGTGAAGTGAGACTATATCAGCTTTCCAACATCTAAATCCAAATTAGATACATAAACATCAAGTTAACTAAAATTTTACAAGGAATAGAAATTGACAGAAGAAAAAAAATGAAAAAGAGATCCTTTATTACCCAAAGTTCCACTCTGAACAAATGTAGGGACCAATGCGGAGATTCGCATATAGGCCAACTTTCTGCACTGTCTTTATGAACTCTACTAAATTGTAGTTCCCATCAAAATTATACTGCAAAATGAGAATGAAATTAAAACCTTGTAATTAGGTCAGTGCAATTTAAAGCAACTAATTGCAGAAAAAAAAAGAGATCCAGAAGACCAGAAGTAGTACATTGCCAGGAGAAGGCTCATGAACATTCCAAAACACATAAGTATCAATAACATCCAACCCTCCATCTTTAGCCTTGCTTATAAGATCTTCCCACATCTGCAACCACAAACCCCATGAAAATTTCACATACCCACTTCAAATTCAGCCACATTATCACTAAAAAGGAGACTTCATGAATCTATGACCTAAAAAGACCACATCTTTTGAGCTCAAGAGAGGAAAACTCACATCAGGAGTGCTTCTAGGGTAATGTATGGAGCCAGAGATGAGGATTTTCCTTTGCCCATTTATGATTAGGCTCTTCTCATCATAAGTAATTGCAGATTTGGCCAGATAAGAACAACCCAGAAGAACAAAACTCAGGCAGAAGAACTGAGATACCATCTTGGGGGAAAATATCACAATGCCCATCTCTCTCTTTCTCCAAAGAGAAATGTGAATGGTGGAGTGGAAATACTGAAATTTGTAGTGTAATGTATAATTGCAATTGAAGAGGGGGAAAAGCTTGTAAATTTCAGCAGGTTGGAAGGTAGTGGGAAGGAGGACTCAATTTTTTACTGACACTCAACACTTTTGTGTGTCCGCCTGCTCATTTGGTGCTTTGCCAAAAATAATGTGAAGGCTTTCAATTAAAGTTGCTGTCTTTTTATAGAGACGAGCTTGTTTGTTTTTTCAATTTCACCTTTCACCAGATTCAATCACCGCTATGGTGAAGGAAAGGAGATGAGCATGGAGAAAAAAGGGGGTTTTGCAAGTATATGCTTGTGCTTTTCTTTACTTGGGTAAAGAAGATGAGCAAAGAAAAGAAAGCTCTTTTGATTTTTTAATTAGGTGAAAAGCAGAAAAGGTGCTTACCGAATTTTTTTGAAAGAAAAGTAAAGAGTTTTGAGATTTTAAAAAGTAGAATAATCCGAAGTTTGGGGATAATTGCAAAATTTAGGCTAAACTTTAAAAATTATAAAAAATGACCTTAATTATGAAGATTTTGACAATAATGCACGTCGGCAATAAGCTGCCAAAAAATTTCATATATCCATGTTCATGTTAATAATTATGAATTTCGCCATTGGCATTTTGGCATTGAGTTATGGTTCACAGAATCACAGCTCACCCCATTTTTGGAGTTATTTGTCACAACTTAAAATTTTAGGTGATATTCATAAATTATCACATAGTTTGGTATTTTATCCTTAAAAAAAGGTAACATTTTAACCTTGATTCTGTGTTTGAGGGCCTGAGGCCGGTAGAGCATGGTGTTTTCCATCACTCTGGATTGAAGATGGTTTTTTCATGTGTGTATCAGGTAAGCTCCGTTTGTCACTAGCGTTTTTAGAGCTTCTTTCCTCTAGTGGGGCTGAACATCTTCAAATTCTGCCCCCTCAATCCCTAGGGGGCAGCTTTTCCGCTAGCTTAATTAGCACTAAAAAACTTATTGGTTGCCGAAGGGACCCTAAGGCTCCACCCGGCATGAGCGTTTTTGGAGTTTTTTTCTGCTGACAGGAGGTGAAAATCTCCAAATTCTGCACCCTCCTATCCCAAGAGGGCAGCTTTTCCGCTAACTTGTTGGAGTAACGGGAGAAAGTTCCTGGACTGTCGAAGGGTTCGTTCGGCAACTCGATCAGATTAATTTAAGGCTACTTTTATTAACAAAATATATGAATGGGTATTTTTAGTTTATTTTAATTAAGCATTAGATTAACAGGGTGATATTTTAGTCAAGTTATATTTAGAAACATACTTAAATATAAATTTCTTAATTCTTATGTTTGTGTTAAAAGTTAAAATTTTCTGAATTTTGAACACTTCTATACAAATCACGAGTACGAAATGCTTGATTAAAAATTAGCATTTGTAAAATGGAGAATGTTTAGAAGAACTCGTTAGAAGTAATTAAGATAATACTAATATTTTACTTAGGGTTTGTAGCAAGTTACTAGAAACTCAAAATTCCGATAGTGTCAAGTGGTGGACTAGTGGTGGACTAGTGGTGATACACTGTTACTACAAGTGAGCACATGTATTGGACTCAAATTTAAATATAAAATTATATGAATCGTACTGTAAAATCTAGTATGTTTTATTATAAGAACCATATTTTTAATTATACAATTTAAAGTCAAAATTTTGATATCGCATTTTAATATAAGATAAAAAAATAATAAGTGTAAGAGTGTAAGACTAATAGGTGCATTAAATGTGAAGGGGGTGGTACGGTAATAGATTAATTTAATGTCTATTTTATAGATTCAGAATTATTAATTCAATTATTTTTAATACTCTCTCCGTTTCATGAAACATGTCTTTTTAACTCATTTTTCATAAAACATGTCTTTTTAACATTTTTCCCACTTTTTTTCAAATTTGCCCTTACTTTATAGGTGTAATAATTACTTTTAACAATTTTCTAGGAGGGGTTAAGAGTGCACATTTATCTAAATGTAGGGGTAATTTGGGTAAAAATTAATTTTTTAATATGTGTGCATTAAGCTAAAAAAACATGTTTTACGAAACGGAGGGAGTATAACTTTTACACTACATTATTGTAAAAATTGTAAAAATCAAATAAAAATGACATTAAAGTTTGAGTGATGAGTGATAAACATTAATTGGTTGACACTTGACAGGTAGCCTATGACAGATCAAATATATAGTTAGTTGTGAGCTTAGTTCAGTTAGTTGTTTAGCTTAGAAAAAAAATCAGAAATCTATCTTCTATATTGCTTGTTTAGTGTTAATTGCAAATAATTTTCGATCAAAAAAAATATTTGCAAATAATTCTACCAAAAAAACAGTTGCAATTAAATATTGTAATTCTTACACAAAAACAGAGAAAATGTAACTCTCTACTCATTCTCCGGTGCCCTGATCTTCAAGAGCAACAACTTTGAAATTAAATCACGTGCATTTTTCAATGTACAAAATTAGACATAACGAAATTACCACTTTTTTTGTGAAACAATATATGCAATAGTGTAGGTTGGGACTTGGGACACATACACATTTAAGTGTCCATTCGACACATACATTTTGGAGCGTTTTGGAGCTGAGCGGAAGAGATCGCGCTACCTTTGTTGTTCGGCACTGGAACTCGGTGACTAGCAGGAGCAACTTGTTCCATCATGATTCAGCAATAGAGTGTAGTTTGGGACACATACACATTAAGCGTCCGTTCGACACTGGCATTTTAGAGCATTTTGGAGCTGAGCGGAAGAGATCGCGCTACCTTTCCTGTTCGACACCAGAACTTGGCGACTAGCTAGAGCAACTTGTTCTAGTGTGATTCCGCTGGATTCCCCTAGATTCTCTAGCTCTGTCCTAGGCTCCTAGCTAGCTAGATGATAAAATGGTAATAAGCTTTATCTCCAACTCCAAAATACCGAACGCAACCTAATTATAATCGAATTAAGTAATATAAAGAAAGAGATACACATGACCAAAATACAAAGTACGATCCATGTCAATAGTTAAGTCTCACTAACATAGTTAGTAGTTGATAATATATGTAACTACTAAGATACGAGTTAAACCCTTCTATTATAATTGCTATATCCCTTCTCAAATCAAATAAAGTTTCTGCCATTCTCATCGCTCTAAAGTTGATGCTATTTTCTATTATTATATAAACATCAAACATTATCACTCCAGTATAATCCCCGTATAAATAGGATTTGAGAGGCTAAAATGAAAAAATTCACACTCTAAATATTTTAGAAGGATGCATGCGCCTGATAGACCTAAGAAAAGGAAAACGGAAAATCAACTATGTGACAATAATAACTAAACTTAGTTGAAATATATCTTAAAAACACGGTATAAAATAACGAGTAGGACAAGAATATGTCTATATATACTGGTTGAAAATTTACCAGAGTTATCATCCATTCAAGTTGGTGTTATTTTCTATGATATAGAACAAAACATAAGTAAAAGTTGGAAATACCAATCGATTGACTTCACATTAGTTTGTTTTTATCGATCATGATATTGATAGATATGTCTTGCTCCTTGTATGTTAGTTTCTCTAGCAAAATTAATGTATATGTGGTCCATTATTTTTGCGTTGAAAATTTTGAATATGTTTTGTGATAGACTGATAGCTATAATCGAGCACTGAATAGGTAGACATTATAACTAAATAAAAAAGTAGAATGAGATAAGAATGAATCTAAGATTTAGTTTTTAGTTTGTAATAAATCTATATAAAAATAAAATAAAATAATTATAAATATTTTTTTAAATTAGTATTGAATTTTTTTTTATTTTTTTTTGTAGAAGGAGAGGCGGTACTCGGATGATGTGACACCACATAGGCGAATTGAATATGGAGTCGACACATAGACGTAATGAATGTGAGACCGACATATTTCAGAAAATTGACTTCTTTAGTATAGATAGATAGATAGATAGATAGATATGTTTATAAAAGAATTAGCCCATCGAATGTGAACGGATGTATCCCGCATTTGAACATGTGAGATAATTTATTTAGAATATAAGTTATTGTACTATTTTTCATATTGTTAATTTATTTTAGGGTGAAACTCTATTAAATTTATAACTGAACTTAATGTGTATATACGCATGAATGAACACCCCTTAATATTAATATTGAGCTATTAGATGTTAACCCTAAACTTATTATACTAGACGTAATTACATATTTTCTGTGATGTGAGACTTTTTATTTCCACAAAAATCTAAAAAACGATAATAGATACAATGAGACATAATTACGTCCTGTTTCAATTTGAATTAGTGAATGTTTTTTTGAATTGGTAAATATATAGAAGCGGGGAAGAATATACAAGAGCGAGACTTAATAAGAAGTCTCACTAAAAACACTACCATGAACAAGCTCATGAACCATGGTTAAAGTTCATGAAACCCCAAGATCAAACAAAGAACTCACTAACAAGTACAAGTGTAAACCACTTTTACCAAGATGTAACTTGAGTGGCTACTACAAAAGCACATACCCAATCTCCCATACATAAAAACTTAGAGCAAAAAGACAACACTTTGAACAAGAACAAAATGCGCGGGGAGGGCGACCAAGTGCGTGGCTGCGTAAATGCAACCGAAGCCGCTCAAATCCACCAGAATACCACTACGCGAGCTGTGTGCCAAAGACGCGGTCGCGCTCAATCTAAACTCCTCGTAGATCCTCATAAAGCAATTGGCGACGTTAGGCTCTACACCACCATAGAGGACGTCGTTCCTCGTTCTCCAAATAAAATAGACCATGCAAAAGAAGGCTAGGCGATCAACCTTGTAGATGATATCTTTCTTGGCTTGACAATCCACGAACCAAACAAGCCAATCTTCCAAAGAGGTCTTTCTCACACCAATATTCATCCAATCAAAGACTCGGTTTGAGACAGGGCCGACTAATTGGGTAGGTTGGAGGAGCGGTCGCCATGGGCCCCCGAAATATAAAGGCCCCCAGATTGAAAATTACTATTAGTAAAAATAGGTCAATTACTATTAGTAAAAATAGCTCCATTAATATTAAAAAAATTCATTAATGTTAAAAAAGACCTATTGATTTTCTAATCAAAAAATAAATAAATTTTTTATGAAAAGGACTATTTATTTATGTGAATTTCTAATGTGTGTCGATGAGCACACAATAAAGATACTAATTCTGGTAAATCTTATTATTGTTTGTTAATTGTAATTTTTTTAGAGAATAGTTTTGAAATAATTTCCAAAATTAACATAGTTATTGTGTGCCCATTAGCCAGACCGTTTATTTGATATAGTAAAAAAGACCTATTTATTTGTTATGTTTAAGGAACCCCCAAATTTTATTTCGCCCCTGAAGTGATTGAGACGGGCCTGGTTTGAGACATCAATAGTGAAGAGGCAATTAAACAATAAGTGAGTGTTGTCTTCTCTTCCTTGCTTACATAACACACAAGTCTCCTCACCCGAATAACCCCAAGCAACCAACTTCACCCTCAGGGGCAAACGGTCAAGCCCGAGCACCCACGTTTGAAAACTCCATCTTTTATTGAAGAAGTCGCCTCTCACAAGCCCTCCCCCATATCAAGATGGGCTTCTTAACTCCAAGATAGTCATAGAGCACATATTATAGTGACATACCCTCATCCAGCCTTTGTAACTCAATCAAGTCCACATCTAACAACACTCCTTGTTGTCGGGAAATGCCCATGCCCACCAAAATATCATCCCTCTTAATCAATAGTGTTAGCTTACTTGAAAGCTAATACCATTGATTAAAAAAGAAACTAACAAGTGAAATCTACATGGGCGATTTCAATTCTTATATATGTTGGATGTCTCCCATAGGCCAAAGCTAACACCATTCCGTCATTCTGCATGTCGGAATTAATTAAATACCCAATTAAGGTGCAGCTTGCAAAGGGCGGGATAAGTAATTAAATTAACCTCTATAATTAAAAATATTGATTTGGTGTATTAACTAGCTACTTTGCTAGTAACATGTGATGTCCCGCCTTTCTGATGTTGGATCTCTCCACCATTAATTTCTTTATACAAATTCTATAGTATAATCCTCGATTTACAGTGTATTACCATAAGCTGCATTGATTACTGATTAGTTCTGTCTGTAACGTTTGAACTTTTGTTCTCCTTTCATTATTTATTTTAAAAAAATTAACTCAATTGCGAATGATGCCGATAGAGAGAGATTTCCTTGATTTTTGTTTTCTGAAAAGAGTGAATAGTTTGGAATATTCTTGCATGTGATAACAACGTACGTTGCTTCTTTTGTGGGTTGACTTCTTCTCTTCTGCACCGTTGTTGTGGTTGCCCATTTTTCAAAATTTCAAAATAGTAGACTCATATTCTCATTAGTCATGGTGATTGTCTACTTATTTAAAATTTTTGAGCAGTTAAGTTCATCAAATTTAAGCCCTTCTTTCAAATAATGGGCATTGCATTACTCATTGTGTTTCATGCATTTTAATGAACTAGGAACACTAAAGGGAAACTAAAGTTGGTATGTAAATAAGGAACTTTAAGTTATCGATCATATTATAATCAAGTTTATGACGGTGTAGGTGAAAAAATAATGTGAGGCTTGTAGAGATTATTAATTCCCTAAATTATTGGGTTAATTAATGTTGAGTTATGTGTTTGTTGGTTTACTGACTTGGGCCAAAAGGATTATAGAAACCAATTTGGGCTGAATGGCCCAAATTCTATATAGCCCATCCTAGATAGCTCAGTCGCACAAGACAATAAGGCTGCGTTTGGTAATGCTTATTTGTACTACTTATAAGCACAAAAGTGCTTTTATGCAGAAATAAGCACATAAGCATTGCCGAACACTCATTTCTCCGTTATTTTAAGCAACGTGTAAGCACATGCTTATAAGCAAAAAAAATGAAAGCACACCCCCATGCTTTTCGGTTTAAGCATGCTTATCCCACAAAAATGTAAGCACATGGGCCCCACCCTTTATTTTTTTATTACCCCCAAATCACCTTTTTATTCTTCTCTCTCCTTCCTCTCTCCTTCTCTCTCCTTCCACAAATTAAATTAAAAAAAAGGATTTAAATATTTTATTAAAAAATGATTTTGTAAGGGTATTTTAGTCATTTCCTTAATTACCTTTTAAAAAAATCAGCAAACCTTCCAACCGAACACCACTTGCTTACAAGAGAAATAAGTTTTTGCTTATCAGCATCAAGACTTTACAACACAATCTACTTTAAGTAACTTATCAGCACAGTTTGCTTATAAGTAACGTATAAGCAAAGTTTACTCGAACGCACCCTAAGACATTGTGTTTTAGGGTCAGTTTGGCAACTGGGTACTTATCGATGCTAAAATTTTTGGTGCTAACGGTTGACAATGCTGAAGTTAGGTTTAACTTAGTTTGAAAAAGAGAATGTCTTCTTCAACCCATGCTTTGACATAAATTCAACCTTGAAGAGCTCTTCTAGATCCAAAACTAGATGGCTTGATAATTGTTCTTTTTTTTTTATTGAAGGAGAGGCGACACTCTCCCGCCCCAAACTAAGGGGGCATGGCTTGATCATTTTTCTTTGCTCTCTTGTTCTAACCTTGTGATCAAGGGCATTTTAGTTGAGGCTTAAACTTTTATAAAACTTCGATTTTATTCCATGTTTGAAGCTTATTCTTCTCCCTTCTCCCTCTTGGTTTTCTTGAGCTTTGTTTCAAATAGATCATTTAGTATGTTAATAGCTTATAATAAAGTGGAGAAACTTTTAGCAACTTAACATCATATATGTGCAATAATTAACTCATTAGCCACAAAATAATTAGACTTTGGTTTTATGGCTTTTGACAAGGTAAGAATCAAGCAAGTCTCAAGAACGAGGCAAGTCCAAGATATTCTCGTGGTTAAGAATTTGGAATTCTAAATAGGCTTGGTTGTTATTCATTATGACTTGTGAGAGAAATGGCTCGATTAGCAGTTTTATTGACCATCGTATTGATCTCCCGAAAAATATGTGAAATTTGAACTAATTTTAAAGTGAATACGGATATCGAAAGTTATCATCTCAATTTTCTTAGTGCAGTGCCAAGCTCATTTAATCGAGTTAATAATCATAACGTCGACCCGGTGGATAGCCCAACAAGATATACAAAAACATGTTCAATGCAAGTTTGATCCCCTTTCCTAGAGCGAGTCCAAATCTGAAGTGTCCACATTTGTTCCTCAAGATTGTTTGTGCATTTTTTTCCAATTGACGTCATCTCTGCTCTGCTCGTGGTGCTTCACATTGCGTGCTCCTCATGTGCTTCATCACTTTCAGCCTCTGCTTAGTTCAACCATCTTTTGATGGTGTTTTTTACTTTCTAGTTGCTTGGTTGGTAGCATATATATTCTCTCTTGTCGGTTTATCCAGCTGCCGTTTTTCGGCCTCTCGATCTACCAGACATGCCTGATACATCGAATTGGTTTCCTTATCAAAAAAATGCAAGTTTTATTTTGTTAATCTCTTATATTTTGGGTCATTTGTGTAATTTACATATTCACATAGCTTGCTAAAAAATAAGCTAAAATGATACAGATACACATACACGTGAGAGGTTCTCTCACACCGTTCCGACTGTTCGTTACAAGATAACAACCCTCTCTCGGCGTCACCGTCTCTATCAGGCCGCCGGAATTGCAAGAACAAGTTCAACCGGGGCGCCCTGCATAACCAATCACTGTTTCAATGGCGGTTTTAGGTTTAAATTTGTCCTCTAGGGTTCTTCGATTGAACCTTCTCCCCAGCACCTCTTTCAGAAGAAGCTTTTGGGAACAAAAACTGGTCCGTCACACCTTACACCGGCGGAATCAACAACTCCGCCGATTCCTTTCCATTTCTTCTCATCCTCAATTCAATTCCTTCTCCTCTACTTCCCAATTCGTTTCTAGAAATGACAATTTGGTGATTCTTGGCATTGAAACCAGCTGTGATGACACCGCCGTCGCCGTTGTAAGCTCTCACTCGTCTCTCTCTCCCTCAATATCTCCTTCCTTTTTCTTTCCTCGTTCTCTAATTGTGCAATTCCTTTTTATGTTGAGTGGATTATTAGGTTAGGGGAGATGGCAAGATCCTCAGCCAAGTTGTTTCTTCTCAGGTAACCAAAATCATTCAAACGAACTTCTTAGCAATGCAGATAAATGCTTCGCTATCACACTTAATTGCAATAGGAGTGAGTAATATTAGGATCATTGGACGAAAAGTACATCCTTTATTTACAGATTTGGGCTATGGTGTAACATTTTGCCTTTGCCGAAGCTGATTTGTGTGTAAGATAGGAAGCTGATTTTTTGTGTATGATGCTCATAACAAAATCTATGGATGATACTCAAGTGCATGAAGGTTTTAAATTTGGTTAAGTAATTCATATGTAGAATGACTGGGGGCCTTCCACTTTTAATGCTCATATGCTACATGCCTACATGTAAAGCAAGGGGACAGATTGGACAATGACTTAGTATCCTTGAAAGCAGTTCAATAGCTGACTTCCAGACAACTGGTACACATTGTTGCGTTTGTATCTTCACTGAAATAAGTTTAAGCAGTGTGCACAGTTTAAAGTTTTGCCATCTAAATATAAGAGAAATGCATTTTGGATTGTGATACCTTATTTCTGTCTATATGCAGACTTGTGGTGGTACTGTGGTACTTGTGTTGCTATGTCAAATTATCAATTACTTGATATTTTCGGTGTACAAACAAATGTAGATATGTTCTTGTTTCTTATTTCCTTTTCCAACCTGTTTTGATGTGAGGGAAGGGGGAGGATATAGCATATCGTCAGTACTTTTATTGGGGACAATTGATGAACAAACTGTTTCCTGCTATTACTCATTTGGATTAACAACATAACATGCTGTTTTCATAAGCATTTATTTCCAGTACTTTAAAGAAATCCTTAACACTTCACCCTTTTTCTAATTCCTAATTCTTGACATGATCAAGGCAGATCTGCTTGTGGAATATGGAGGAGTTGCACCTAAAATGGCAGAAGAAGCCCATGCAAAGGTCATTGATGAGGTATTCTATCTCCTTGAAAGTTCAATTTGCATCCATTCACTTCGGTTAGCTATATCAGCTCAAATTTGTTGAGTCAACCAACTGAAAGCACCTAAAGATGATGAATTTTTCAGTTTACTCCCATTTCAAATGGAGTCAACGAGTGTTGATATTATATGAAATTGAATGTGTTTGTGCTCTTTCATCTACATGTGTAAGCCTCTTGCCTTTAGAAAGCACATCACAGAGTTTCTAGATTTGGGTGGTCTTTGTTTTTTTTTTTTTTTTGGGAACCTATTAATCCCTTTGAAATAGTCTTTAGAATCCTAAAAACTATTTATAAGTTCAAGCTCATCACTAGCATTGGAAATTGGATGGCTTCTTTTGCAATTGTAACATGAGAATCAACAACTCTAGTTTTACCCTGGATTTCTACATGATAATTGTTATTCCGGTTAAATAGTTGCATCAAGTAAACATGGAAAATGTGTTTTCCTCTTGGATTACCTTCACCATTTCCTGAGAGAGTTCTAAGCTACTGCTCCTTGTTTGCAGGTAACACTAACAGCACTTGATAAAGCTAACGTAACTGGTAAAGATCTTTCTGCAGTTGCTGTCACCATTGGTCCTGGGTTGGGCCTTTGTTTGCGAGGTGATTAATTTTTAATATGCTCTTTATAAAAGAAATTTATGTTTAGAATTTTTTGTCCCATAATCAGAAGGGAAAAGGATACTTCAATTTTTAATGGATCTGCATTTCATAGATTGGTCTGTATCTTGTGAATTTTCGGGAAAATTAGAAAATTGCCAGTTTTGAGTGAATCTGAAAATTTTACTTTTGTGGCTGGGACCATCTTGAGAGGGTGTTTCTTTGAAGGGTTTGATTCTAACTGTCAGTCTCCATCATGGAATTGATTTTTTTTGAGAACTTGTACTTTCTGAATTTGGCTGAGTTTTCATGGATTTTTTTTTTGTTATTATCCTCTTGTTATAATGATTGAAGTTCATAATTTCTCTTTTTACTCTAAGCCTGAAACAATAAACAATATGTAAACCCATTCCATCACTGCACTCCTTAATAAGCATGTGCTGATACGTGGATGTTATGGTATGATTCTCTTGCATGAAAATGCTACAGAGAATTTTTGCACTTATGCCTGTAGGAAGAACCTTGTTTTTCTTACCAACTTTTACATGTAATGTACATTTTATTATAAAGGGTGAGAACAGAAACCCTCCATAATTAGGGAGTTTTCACAAAACCTCGTGCATATAGAAAATACACGATGCCACCCAACTTTGGGATCCCTTTTTAATAAAACTGCCACAATCCTATAGTAAGTGTTATGATTTTTTATGTAAATTCGTGCTATATGGATGATTGTGTGAAGCGTGAACTACTTTATTATTTTAATAAAAAATCCTAACATAAGCTATAGATGCTGTATTTTTCTTTACCTTTTCCCTCATCACTCTTCTGTAATCTATTTTTACTATGACATCTTTTTTTCCTACTTCTGAATTTCAATCGAGGCTTAATAAACCTTTTATTGGTCTTGATTAAGATTCTGTATTACTCAGTGGTGCATCTAGAATTCTTATCACTTGTTATTGTTGGTATTCATATTACTTGTGGATTCGTTAAGATCTTCCCTGGGAAGGTTCTGTCCTACTTATTGGTGACTTGTAATGCAGTTGGTGTGAGGAAAGCTCGCCAAATTGCTGGAGAGTTCCAACTCCCCATTGTTGGTGTCCATCACATGGAAGCTCACGCTTTAGTTGCAAGGTATGGATTTAATAATTTCCAAGTATGTTTGCAACCTACTTACAACTGCCTATCATTAGAAAATGCAGGTTCAGTAGTCATTTTGTGTTGCTAACACACTTGATGAAAAATATTAAATTTATTTTTGATAAAGCATTCTCTGTCTCCCTTTCCAGGTTGATAGAACAAGATCTACAGTTTCCCTTCATAGCTTTGCTCATATCAGGTATAATTAGATCATTAATATTAGAAACCATAATTAATTGGTTGTGTTATAAGATTTGTTTAGGAGTAAGATAGATAAACCTTACAAGTGTTTTTTGTTGAATCACTATTTCTAATGTCATGAGCACTAGAAACTGCTAAATGCAAAAACTAACTCTTATAAAGTACTAATTTTCATTTCTATGTTTGGTTGCATGTTGCCCATTCTCTCATTTGCATCATCATTGTTTTGTTCACCACCATGCTATGCATATCTGAGAACTATTGCTGTATTTATTTTTGTTCAGGCGGACACAATCTTCTTGTTGTAGCACGCAGTTTAGGTCATTATATACAACTGGGAACTACAATAGATGATGCAATTGGTGAGGCATATGACAAGACAGCCAAGTGGCTTGGTCTAGACATGAGGAGGAGTGGTGGGCCTGCAATAGAAGAGCTTGCTCACGAGGGTGATTCTGAATCTATAAAGTTCTCAGTATGTCTCTATATGATTGCATTGGTTCTACATTGATATTCAACACAATCCCTAAGGTGATTATGTCATCATCATTATGAAATTAGGTTCCAATGAAACAGCACAAAGATTGCAATTTTTCTTATGCTGGTCTGAAGACTCAAGTGAAGTTGGCAATTGCAGCGAAGAACATGTATGTTAGAAATATACTTGCGTGGTTCTCACTTCTTCTGCAAGCATCATACATATGCAAGTTAATTTAAATTTCTCATTGATTTTCTCACTTGATGATATGTATCTTGGTTGTGTGCAGTAAAGCCGAAATTCCCATTGCTAATGCAAGTAGTGAAGACAGAAAGACTAGAGCTGACATTGCTGCCTCATTTCAGGTTGTTATCATATATTTGATCTAGGTGTGGTGTTCTGGAAACTTCATTACTTTTTGTGAATTGCTCATGCTATCTATACTCACCCTGGACATATCCTATACAGAGAGTTGCAGTGTACCATCTCGAAGAAAGAACTGAGCGAGCTATTCAATGGGCACTGAAAATTGAACCTTCCTTGAAGTCATTGGTAAGCTACATAGCCTAAATGACATTAAGTCATTGGTGAAATTACACGTGTTTGCTTAAACTGGCACTGTTCCAAAGCTTGCATTTGACACTGTGAGTGTGGCATATGCCTTCTTTAGGTTGTGTCTGGAGGTGTTGCGTCAAATCAGTATGTGAGGGCCAGGCTCAATGATGTTGTCAAGAGAAGTGGACTAACTCTTGTTTGTCCTCCACCTAGCCTATGTACCGACAATGGCAAGTAAAATATTGCAGCTATATTGCTTCTTGAAGTGTCACTGCTCTATTGGTACTAAATTCTTCTGTTTTGAACTCTAAAGGTGTAATGATAGCTTGGACTGGTCTTGAGCATTTTCGTATGGGAAGATTTGAACCACCGCCACCTGCGAATGAACCAGAAGATGCAATGGTATGCATCAATTTAGAATGTTCGTGTTCTTTTTTATTTTACAAAAGAAAATCTTCGTTTCTCCCCTTTTTCTTTACAGAGGAAGTATTAAAGTTGGACCAATATGAAAAAAAAAATCTCAAGAAAGGATTTGAGACCATTGGCTTCTCCCCGAATCCTTGAAGTCCCTCCATCCCGCTTTCATTGTCAATTTGTCTCCGTTTGGCTGTCCTAAATCTATAAACACGCCTTGCTTTCATGTTTCCTCTTGGTCTAGCTGAGCCTTACTTAAAGCTACAAAAACTCTTGCTTCTTCCCTTTGGCCCTTTCATTACACGCATATGTTTTCCAATTAAAGGGTAGGTAGGCCATTGGATTTTGATGTTTGGATGAAACTTGTAGCTTGACTTGAGGCCAAGATGGCCACTCGGGGAAGAGTATGCTGAAGGAAGAAGCGAAGCTCGATCAATGAGAAGGGCCAGAATGCATCCATCCCTGACATCTATCATCCAAGCATCTGCACCACAATAGTGTCAATCTGTAAGGGTGCTATCTTAGCCATCTATAAGCAAGAATTGATGTTTGTTGACTTCATTCTATATGATTGCACCTCTCAAGCTATTATTGATATAAACATCTTGTTATGGCATAGATTTACCAAACTTGTAGAGTTCTAGTACGAATGCAAAATGCATTGAAATCTGCTTTGTTGTGTACTGCATTTGTGTTTTGGTTCCAATGGTTGGTTTCTTTGCTGACATTGTGCATCTCCAGGTAAAGGAGACTAGTGTTGGCGTCTCTCTCAAACAAAGACGAAGCACCGTGGTTATGGTAAGTCTTACGCGCACGGCGGTGGCATTACGAGAGAAAGAAGAAGCTGTTCACTTACTCTGTGCAACTGGGAATCGGTTGTGATTATATTATGTAATTTATGTGACATTGGTTGTTCAATTAATGTATTAAACTAATTCATCCAATAAACATATTGATGAGAGTATATTGAATAACACACGCTAGGAACCATTGCTAGTCTAGCTATATAGTTTTGTTATATCTTTGTGGTCTATATTTTGTTATATCTTTGTTGTTTTCTGATATGGTCAAGAATTATGATTTGAGTTTGTAGAAGTTCCGAATCATATATATTTTAAAATTGTATATACAAAATTAAGTTAATATTTATATTTGACATAAAATCTCAAATTTTACGATCCATTTACGTTCCAAAATCGGACCGGACTGTATTTTAACTAGTTTGTTAACATAAAAATAAGAAAACTGTATAATAAAATGTATAAACCTGGTCGGTCCATGTTTGGACCTGACCGGATTATTCCGGCCCGGTGCACAATCCAAATGTATAAACCCGGTCCACAATCCAAATGTTACAAAATTTATGGTCCATCGTTTTGTAATGGGTCTGGTCCAGTCCAAACGAACACCCCTACCCATAAGCTACCGTATTTTTCGGTCCGATCCGGTCCAGACGAACACCCCTACCCATAAGCTAATATCAGATCCGAATGTTTATAACCTAAGATCCGAGGTGATACAAGTATAAAGAGTGTGAGGTGACAGTGTGACACAAATAATGACGTACACTAGCAACAAATAATGACGTACACTAGCAACAAATAATGACGTACACTCTTCCACGTGGGAAGATGTTGAGCTGGCACACCCACAAAGTGCAATGTGGGCCACCAACCCAGACCACAAGCCTTATTGATCGCTTGTAGACCCCGCCCAGGTAAGTAAGTTATCCAATATTCCCCTTTCTGATTTTATATCTTCTCGTTTCTTCTTTCTATCAGTTTCTCTCCGATGTGGGATACCACTTAAACTAAATCACTGCATTAATCTAGTAGTGAGTAAAAAAAGCCCGGATGAAAATGTGGCTTCTTCTTCAATTAACAAGAGCCAGTCTTGATTAATATTGATGTTTAATCAGCTTTGTTAAGTAGTATTATAATTAAGAATCTCATTGATGTTGTTGAAGGTTGCAGATTTTGTCTCAAATACCCATCATCATTGTATTTAAATTTGCATTCAATTGAAATTCTCTATGCTTGAGCAATTTCTTTCACCACATGGCTTTCTTTATTTTAGTGTCAAGGTTAGGATTGGAGGTTAATTAGTTTAGGAGTTTAGATTGGTTTGTTTTTAAAGAAATGTCTCATCATTTTTCACATGGTTTTTGTCCAATTTCATTATATGATCAGTGCTATGATGAGTTTTCTCCCGTCTAATATTAGATGCAAACAAGGTATTTGTGAATATTAATTTGCCTCATATTGGAGCTTTCATGGGAAAGATTTGTTGGTCATCAAATCATGAGAGAAGATCTTCTGCTATCCTAATTAGGAATTTCGATTTTCTATATTAGTTTTATGCTCAAGTTATGAATATTATATTTCATAAACTTTATCTAGTTCCGATTCTTTGTGCTATTTTCTGAATATTATTTAATAAATTCTCTATCTCCTTAATTAATGGTTATCTTTTGGTTAGAGAGATATCATGAATAAATATCTTAGCTAATCAGATTGATTATTTATTTCTTTGTTTACATCTCTTCTTAATTCAAAACAGATCAAAAAAATTCCTTCCACAATTCTCCATAATCTAGTCGATACCCTCCAAAGGAAAGCTTCCATTGTTGCAAGTTTAAGGTTTCATTAACCCTAATTTTAAATGATAATATTCAATTAGTTTGTGTTAATTTTGATCACCTTTGTCTTTGATTTATTCTCTCTTCACGATCCCATGTCATATATACATTCTACTATCTATCAATTGGCTTCTTTTGGGTAGATTATTAATTTGGAATTTGGAGATCTTTGATAAGTGTCCTATTATTTTGAGATGGCATCAGAAGAAGTGTGCCGTATGATTCACGATCTTCATTTGAGTGATCCCTCTATTGGTATGTTTCTAATCTAATCATATATGCTTTTAGCTTATGAGGATTATCTTTTTGGGTTAATTAATTAGTTTGTCCTAATCTGTCACACTAGGTAAAGATTCTGAGAGTGATAGTCATCTTTTCGACAAACCTGTTGCAACAGATGAAGATGATAACACACAAGATTTGGATGATAATTACAAATATTATGGATGTGTAGGCTGCTTTGAGCCCGAGAGCACTCAGACCAGTGAGTTTGATAATTATTTCTACCAATATGATAGGGACCGGGATGGGGTCGTTGGGATGACAATGGAAGAAATCAATGCAATATTAAACCGTGAGGATATGACAATGGAACATATCCAAGAAGTATTTAGTGGTTGTTGGCCTTAACTTGATAGCTTAATGATATAAACTCTTTTGTCGAAAACATTGTGGTGAAAATAAGGTATACCATGAATGGTTTGTTTTGTATAAATGCATTGGAGGCTTATTGTAATGCTTGTTGATTAATATATATGTGGCTCACTTGCCAAAGATAGGTGCACGCGATCAGGGTAGCTGGATGTATCCAAGACGAAGCTCTAGCGAACCAGTTTTAGAATGATTTACTTAACTTAAAATGTTCTTCCTTAGAATTCTCATAGCTTTAAAGTACTAGGGTTTGGTTGGTAGAAACTTAGATGGTGGGCTTGATTGGTATTGTCGAGTCGAGTCTTGACCACTGGTAGGGAGATGGGCCTCATT
This sequence comes from Fallopia convolvulus, assembly GCA_964016875.1. Classification (NCBI taxonomy): domain Eukaryota; kingdom Viridiplantae; phylum Streptophyta; class Magnoliopsida; order Caryophyllales; family Polygonaceae; genus Fallopia; species Fallopia convolvulus. The sequence continues at coordinate 56,807,418 of OZ024727.1, read as the reverse complement.
TGGAAGTAGGGTTGATTAGGGTTATCAGATTGTGAAATGAGTCAAATAATAAGGGCAAAGAGATCTATCATATGTGATTGAGTGACTCACTCCCAAAGTAAGGTGCGCACGATTAGGGTCGAGTTGGACGTATCCAAGACAAAGCTCAAGTGAACCAGTTTTAAAATGATTTACTTAAAACGTTCTTCCTTCTCATGGTGTTAAATTAGAATTACGGTTAGGTTGATAGAAAGCTAGATGGTCGGCTCGATTGTTGTTGTTAGGCCGAGTCTTGACCACTAGTAGGGAGATGGGCGTCATTTGGAAGTAGGGTTGGTTAGTGTTATCGGATTGTGATAATAATGAGTGCAAATAGATTGAACCCTAACCCTTCTTCACCCAATGTTGAAATTTTGGGGTTGTGTTTGGGATTTTTAATGAATTTAAGATGATGTGAGGTATATATATTTATTCCTATAAATTGGATCCCATACATAGTAAGGACCGGTGGCCAACAGAGCACAAACAAAAGCCACCCGCCGGACACTGGACAAGACAACGACACCAACCATAGTTGGAGGCAAGACCAAAACTCAACCACCCACAAGTGTCGGAAACACACACACAAAAGCAAACATAACACGATCAAACAACACATCCTCATAAAAATTGATCAACATATACTTCATCAGAAATAAAAGTCGGAGAGACGAACACTTTCATCGGCAAGCACCAACACGTGGTCATTTCCAAGTTTTAGAATTTTTTCTCGACAGAACTCTAAGCCTTCTTGGCAAACGATCAGACCTTCTCGACCATATTCAAGCCTTCTCGGCATAATATAGAGCCTCATCGGCTACAAACATGCCTCCTCGGCAAATTCATTGTATTAAGTTTCTCCATTCTCTCTAGAACGCCCTTTTGCTGAAATTCGATGCAAATTCCTATTTGATGTCCCAAAGCGGACCCTAAACGAGCAATATAGAGAGCAACAATATTTGCTTCTCAACTAACATGAATTCAAGAAGATAAAGCAAATGAAGAAAGAAGTACCAACTTGGCAAATAGTACCACTTTAGCTTCTGCAATATTCTGAGACCAATGAGCACTCCAAATTTACCGTTCCTTGGCCAACTCCTTCATCCCTTGAAATGGCAGCATCAGAAAGTTGACGAATCCAATTCATAGCATTCAAACATTAACGGGTATTGGCCTAAAATATTTGCGGATTTGTACATGTCCATGCTACCCGAAGACAAAAATAGAGATTTCAATGTTCCCATCTTCATCCACTTTTAGCAATATGATCCCATCCCCTTCAAGGCTTCAACTCAGCATTGTTCATAGTCCACCAACTCAGCATTTGAACTGTGAGTTTTGCTTTTACTGAGGTGCTCTTCAAACCTTGGAAGAATGATGAACCGAAAAAAAAAATAGAAAAAAAAAAAAAAATAGCACCAAATGTGAACATAGGACACTTGATCTATCCATCAAAATCTGACAAGTCTGCAATTAACTTAAACAAAATAAACATCCATGGTAACCTTACATTTCATCCCAATGTTTTCGACAAAGAAGTTATATATTAAGCTATCAAGTTAAGGTGAGGGAGGAATACAAGAAGCAAGTTTACATTCATTGATGAATTCAATTGTCATATCTTCACGAGCAAATATTGCATCAATGTCTTCCATTCTCAAACTATCAGGCTCCTCCTCATCATCCATCATCAGAAGACTCGATCGAACGTTCTGATTCCACTCCCAAGTGCTATCAGGCTCCATGCAACCTAGGCATCTATAATCTCTATAATCAGCATCATCATCAGAATCTGAATCTTGTGTGGTATCTTCTTCTGTTGCAACCTGTTTCTTGTCGTCTAAGAGATGACTATCACTATCAGAATCAGAATCTTCACCTGATGTATCATCATCTTCTGCAACATCGCCCTTTTTCACAACAGAAGCTCCTACTGTAACAGTTTTCTTGGAAAGATGACTATCAACTTTACACCCACCACACACTCCTTTCAAAGCATCACTCTTTTCCTCAATGGAAGCTGCATAAACTAAGAGCATGATGAGACTAGAAATTAAACTAACCCAATAATATAATAATCTGCATAAACTAAGAGCATGATGAGACTAGAAACATACCAATAGGGTGATCATTCAGATGCAAATGATGAATCATACAGCAAACTTCTTCTGATGCCATCTCTATGAATATAGGGCACTGGATGAAGGCAAAAAAAACAAAAATAAAACCAAAGATCCATCAGAAAGGTGCAGAGAAAACAAAAAAAATTCTGTGCACTTAATTATTCAGAAATAGCTCATTTCTACATGTTTCTTAACTATTCATTGGGTTGATTTCAGAGACTAAACTGAATCAAAGCAAAACTGAATGCTTATCATGAAAACGTAACACACAAAGCCAATTCCAAATTCCAAATTAATCTAAGCAAACGAAGCCAATAGATAAACAAAATCATCTCAAACTAAATCAAAGATAAGGAAATCAAAATCATCTCAAACTAATTGAAGATTATCATTTAAGGTAATGCCCGATAACCTAGCTAACTGCTCGGGAGAAAACACATTTCCAATATCTAGAAACGGTAAAGCACAAATCTTTGACCATTCACGTTAAGCAACACAGCCTAACCCTAACAGACCAAAACACACAAGTTCGCTCAATCCATTGATTGAATTCGAATCACAAAGATGGCATCGACAAAGCAATCAAAGGAGATCTGAGAATCAGAAACATATTGATGGAATGGGAAGTATTTAAAATCAGGAAGCAGGAGATGAAGCGATTGAAGAATAGAGGTAGATTTGGGGAGACGCACCTGATTCGTCGCCGGAGCTATCCGAAGAGGGATTGATTTGCGGAGGAGGGAGAGAGTTATAACGAAGTGGCTGTGAGAGAGGAGTTGATCGTTGATGTTGGGAATCAAGGGTTAGGTGATGGGCTCGTCTACAGGGTCTAAATGGGCCGTTATATTATCACACACCAAAAAAATCCATATATATCTTCTAAACCTTAAGCACTTTTGAACAGATTTGTTATTAAGAATTTATATTACAGTCACTCTATTTTTAATAATAATTTTTTTAATCAATTATATATTATTTAATTCAATCACTTTATGAAAATTACAAATTTATACACTCATCTTATTTAATAACTTTTTATTAATTTGTATGAGATTGGATAAATTTTTATCTCTATCCATTATTTTTATCTTTGTTCATATTCATTATATTATAATATGTAGTTATTTTGATCTTTATCTTTCTTATATTACATTATTTTTATTTTTAACTTTCTATCTATATCATGTTCATCTTATATTACATTATCACGTTATTGAATTTATCATATTTAACATTCTATCACGTTATCTTCCTTATATTGTATACAAAATATTAAAATCGTTTCTATCCATAGGTATTAAAAAAGTATGACACATACAAAATATTAATTTAATATATTACAGTGAAATGGATATCTTTTTTTATCCATATAGATGATACATATAAAATTGTTTTTATATAAAATTTTTTATCTATAAGTATATTTTTATTATTGAATTTTAATATTGAGTTTCTACCCATATGTATTAAAATTTTAAAATAGTAATTTATTATTCCAATTACACTATTTTTTTAATAAATTTAATATTAATTTATTTTTATATAACTTTTCTATATATTATTATATTTTTTAATAACATAATTTTTATATTAAATTTCTATCCATAAATATGACAAATATAGATAGTAATTTAATATCCCATCTACCCTTTTTTACTTCAATATCCTATTATAAATCAACTTAATATCTCCAAATGAAAAAATAACTTTTATATCTATAAGTATGAAATATGGATCATATTTTAATTTACGGGTTTTCAATATTAAATTTCAAATTCTTTTATATTAACTTTCTATTAAAAAGTATAATAAAATTTTTAATTAGTATGGACCATATTTTTAATCATATATTTTTATATTAATTTCAGAATTTTTGTATTAATTTTGTGTTTATAAGTATGTCAACGTTTATAATTCATATTGACCATATTTTTCATATTAATTTCGGAGTTTTCAACATTAATTTTCTATGCTTTAAGAATGATAGCTTTTCATTAAACTGATAGTTAAATACAATAAGTTGGATTTTATGTATTGATTTTCTATCTATAAACATGATAGTTAAATACAATATTTTCATTAAAATTTAATGTCAAGCACCATATTTTTAGTTATAAAATTGTTTATATTAATATTATATACATAACTATGTCCACTTTTTTAATTAATATGGACCATGTTTTTAATGGTACAATTTTATATTAACATGTAGATTTTTTTATATTAAATTTTTATTCACAAGTATGAACACTTTCAAAATTTTCTATCCAAAAGCATGTTGATTTTTTATACTATTTTTCTAATAATAAGTATGACAATTTTTTAATTAATGTCGGTATAGTCTGTATAAATAAGTTGTGTTTTACAATATATTAATTTTCTATTCATAAATATGTTATTTTTTGTATTTCGGATCCCATAATAAATAATTAATTAATTATTGATTCTTTAATGTTAAACCATTTAATCGGGTCGGTTCAATCAGGTTTAGATTCGGTCATTTCAGGTTCAGTTGAGTACGAGTTCATGTCGTTAAACATTACAGGTTAATTGGGTCAATTCATTACTGTTTTCGTGTGGGTTCGGGTCAACCCAAGAAATTAAGAACGTCTACTTTTTGAGGATTATTACATAAATATTACAAATAATATTTTTTAAGAATAAGATAATATTTGTATACATTTTAATAATTAACTTAATTATTTTAATATTATTTTTATTATATAAATTATAATACCTACATCATATTCAAATAATATATTACAAATTTAATTTAAAAAAGTCCCCGGGCAAGGCCCGGGTCATCAACTAATTTAACATCTATTTTTAAATAGAATGGCTTCCACTGGCCCGACCCGTTTTAAAAATTGACCCACCCTGCCCAAGTCCTAATTTAATCCAATCTTTATCCTATTTTATTTTTTTATTAGGTAAGAACTAGTGATAAAACCGTTTCTCAAAAAACAAAAAAAAGAGTGATAAAACCGCTTAGCCATTATCCCACCTTATGCGAATAAGAATTTATAATTCTGGGTCGATACGGATGTCTTTTAGCAAGAGTGAATGATCAAAGTTTCCAATTTTATTAGCCACTCTATTCGCCTCTCGAAAATCCTCTACTCCTCTAGTAATCTGCACTACCAAATTTTTTTATATATGTGCTAGGATCTCAGAGCTTACGATCTCGATTCTCAAGTGTAATGACATGTTTTCTTGATGGTGTTAATGACCACCTCGTTGCCACCTTCAATAGATGCCTAGGTTTTTGGCTTTGATAATGTCATGTCGGAGTGCTACCATTTCAACTTGTAAAATTGAATTTTGGCCACCTTTCCCCCTCCTAAAGAGATGGGAAATTCGAGTGGCCTCGAATGTAGTAATTGTACGAGGCTTCCCCAAAGCTTAGATTAAATTCGTCAAAGTTTAATTTAAAGAAACCAGATTGAGGGTGCTCCAAAGCTTAGATTAAATTCGTCAAAGTTTAATTTGAAGAAACCAGATTGAGGCTTCTCCAAAGTTTAGATTAAATCCGTCAAAATTTAATTGAAGAAACCAGATTGAGACTTCTCCCATTTCATATTCGACCGTGTTTTTTTTGGGAGGGGGGGGGGGGGGGGAGTTGAGCATTGAGATGCTTTTATGTATGACACATAAAAGTACTCATATAATATATTAGAGCAAAATAGATAAGTTTTTTATCCATAAATAAGATCATTATAAAATATTTTTATATAGTTTTTCTATACGTAAGTATATATATTTAATTATAGATTATTAATATTAAGTTTCTATTCATAAGTATAATTTAATATCCCAACTATCCTTTTTAATTTAATATCCCATAAGAATTCATTTTAATATCTCTAAATGAAATAGATAACTTGTACACTGGTTATTAACCGCTGCAAAAAGCTATTCACGCCTGATGTAAAATCCGTTTTTTGTTCTAGTGGCGCTATTTTATATATATCTATTATGCTTTTTATTCCATGCTAAGAGTTGTTAATTGAGATGGTAAATTTTGTTCATCAAAGTTGAGTTTCACAACCCTTGGTTGAGGTTTAGTCCATTTTTTTTAGGCTTTTTTACCGGAAACCACCCTTACAATATGCCATATTAGCGTAAACCACCCTTTCAATGGCTATTTACTGCGAACCACCCTTAGAATGCCCTCCGTTACGTTTTGACCACCCAATTAAAATTTTCCGTTTGCAAACACGTTAACTCCCGCAATGACTCTTTTGCCCCTCTATTTTCCCCCAAATTACACCCCAATCTTCCTCTTTCTCCCTCTTTCTCCCTCTCGACTGCGCATAGTCCCATTTCAATTCCTATCTCCCAATTCGATTCCTAGGGCTCAAAGCTCTCTCAACTCACACGAAATTACTAATCGATAGCTAGGGTTCTTCTTGCTCGAACTCACACGCTCCATTTGTTGCAGTTGATGTTTGAGATTGAGGCAACCTGAGATTGGGGCTTTCGATGAGCTTTTATCTGTTGACAATCGAGTACATTGCGACTGGAAGTTCGAATTCTGCATCATTGAAGGTTAGATACACCTACAATTACTTAATGCTACCATTTCTTGTTCAAAATTATATTTGAGCATGATTGTTGGTGTGTATGTGTGATTCTCCATTTTATAACGAATGGTTGGCGTGACTAAGGATGTAATTAATAGAGTAGGACAAAATATGGTTAGGATGAGGTCCCTTTCTGGCACATGTCTGAACAAAGTGAAAAAATGGCTAAAAAAATGCAAAGATTCGTTTTTTAACATTATTAAAGTCTTTGAACTGTTGGCATGTGAATTGGATGAATGGTGGGGACATTTGTGGTTGCTCACTGCTTCTCCATTATGTGTTCTTTATTGCTACAGATGGAGGTGAGTTTCAGATTTATGTATGAGGGTCAGTTTTACACCTCAAGGTTTGGACAACTAATGTACAAGAAAGGCAAAGTTTATGTGTATGATAAAGTGGATTCAGATTGTGTGTCAAAAGTTGTATTGGAAGCAATGTTGAAAGAAGATGTAGGAGTAGTTAGTGTCTATGAGCTTTGGTTCTTACCACCTGGACAGACAATCCAAAATGGTTTGAAGCTCATTGCTGGAGATACAGATGTGATGGAGGCTGTCTCCAGAGTTGGAAATGATAAGCTTGTGCATGTGTATGTTGTTGGGGAGAATGAGGCCAGCCCAAGTGTTCTGAGAAGTAAGGGCCCAGCTGAGAGTGGATACCCAAGCCCAGTAACAAGCCCAACTCTTACTCCATCGCAACCAATTCCTGAGAGCATGACATACACCATCCCACCACCATCTCAATCTACCCCAATTGCATCCTCAAACAAACCTACCAAAGCCGCATCCACAAAAAACCCTACCAAAGCTGCCTCTACAAGGAAACCTGTCAAAGCTGTCTCCACAAAAAAACCTACCCCAACTACATCTAAGCAAGGAGCATCTAAGCATAAAGCCACTCCATCCATACCAGATCCAGTACAATCTGATGCAGAGAGTGAAGATGACAGTGAAGATGGCAATGAAGATGATGTTGTTTTAGGCTCAGAATCCTCTACAGATGCTGAATTTGACTTCGTGGAGAGTGGAGATGATGATGATGACCTGTTCTGGCAGAATGTTGATGAAACAGTTGGAGAATTTGGAGGTCAGGATTATGTACTTGAGCCAACCTGTGGAGATATTGATGGTGATCATGAGGAAGCATTAGATGATTCAGAAGATCTTAGGAGTGTAAGTGACTCAGATGGGCCTCCAAGACAAAGGTATCCTGAATTCAATCATCATGTTGATTTTAAGAAGAAAATCACTTTCAAGGATGGTATGATATTTGCATCTAATGAGATCTTTAGAATGGCTCTTAGACAACGGTCTGTAGAGAATGGTGGTGATTATTACTACTTACACAATGACAAGTCCAAAATTACTGTGTATTGTAAGTTTAGGTGTGATTGTCCTATGAAGCATGGTAGGAAGAAGTGTGTTTGTGACAAGGTGTTGTGTCCATTTAGAGCTTCTGCTAGGAAACTGTCTATAGATGGTAGTTTTCAATTGAAAAGCATACACCCTAAGCATGAATGTGGTTGGCAACATGTTAACACTAAGTTGACTTCTAAGTGGCTAGCATTGAAGTATTTAGAACACTATAGGGATGATCCTGAGTGGAAGTTGATTGGATTCATAAATGCTGTGAAGAGAGACTATGGTGTGTCTATATCATACATTCAGGCATGGAAGGCACGTTTGAGGGCAATGTTGCTAACACAAGGGGATGCTAGAGTTCAGTATGGGAAGGTGTGGGATTATGCCTTAACAATAAGGAAGTGGAATCCTGGAAGTTCTGCCTTTGTTAAGGTGTGTAATGATATCATTGAGAAGCCAGTGTTTGAAAGGTTGTATGTTTGCTTTGATGCATTCAAGAAAGGGTTCATAGAAGGTTGTAGGCCATTGATAGGCCTTGATGGATGCCATTTAAGAGGTGCATACACTGGCCAAGTGTTGGTTGCAGTGGGAAAGGATGGGAATGACAATATCTTTCCCATAGCTTATGCAGTGGTGGAGGCAGAGAGGAAGGAAACATGGGCCTGGTTTTTGGATATACTCATAAGAGATATTGGAAATGCAAGGCCTACATTCATGTTAGACAGACAAAAGGTATGAACATCTTCTTTCAAACTGTAAGCTTTATTGATTACTCATTAACTTCAATTTTGGAAATTGGTTTATTTTCAGGGGTTGATTGAAGCATTGGCTGAAGTGGTGCCCACATCAGATACAAGAGTATGTGTGAGACATATGTACAACAACTTCAAGGTGAGGTGGCCGGGAAAAGCCTTCAAGGATGCTGTGTGGGCATCAACAAGGGCTTACACCACACAAGAGTTCTTGCAAATAATGGAAGAAATCAAGAGGATGGATGAATTGGCCTACAAGTACTTGATGGATGCAAACCCTAGGACATGGTCTAGACATGCATTTCAGCCTACATGTAAGTCTGATATGCTTCTCAACAACATTTGTGAGAGCTTTAATTCAATTATAAGAGGTGCAAGAGAATTGCCTGTCTTAAGTATGTTTGAGTGGATAAGAAGACATCTAATGAAGAGATGTTTAGCTAAGAGAGAGGGAATGATGAAGTACACTGGAGTGTTCACCCCTACTGCTATGAAAAAGATTCAGGCTGCTAAAGAAGAAGGATTGAGGACATGTACACCATTTTGGGGTGGAGGGGACATATTTGAGGTAGATCATCGAGGAAGGACATTTGTGGTTGATTTAGGTGAGAAGACCTGTGGATGTTACAAGTGGGAACTAACTGGAATCCCTTGCTGTCATGCCATGAGCTGCATAATGAAGGAAAGGAGAAGTGTAGAAGCTTATGTTCATCCTTTTTATACCAAGGAAGCATATCTAAGAGCTTATGGCTCAATTATCAGTCCAATGCCTGGCCAAGATCAGTGGGAGAAGTCTGATGTAGTTGCTCCTGAGCCTCCTAAATACGTGGTGCAACCTGGAAGGCCTAGAAAATCCAGGAAAAGAGGGATTGGAGAAGAGCCACCCAGCAAGAATAAGAAGGTTAGGGTGTCTTTGCCAAAGTATTGCTCACATTGTGGGCAAAGTGGTCATTACAAGAACAACTGCAAGAACCCAGCTAAAGGACCCACTCAACCTAAGCCAGCTAAGAGAGGAGGAAGACCACCAAACAAGGATACTGTGCTCATAGGAACTCAAAAAAGAAAGTACATTAAAAAGGTATTTCTCTTGCTTAATTTACATACTTGATCATTACCATACTATGTACTTGGATGTTTGAATACCTTGTAATTCTGTTGCTTAATGGAGTCCAGGTTACTCCTCAAAACCACAGTGTAGACCTGGGTACCCAAGTAGCAAGTAATCAGTCAGGTCCATCCACCCCCCATGAAAGGCCTTCAATTGCATCACAAGTTTCTACAACATCAGCAACAACATTTGATGTCTCTGCTCAGGTATAATCTTCAATAAAATCCAGCCTCTTACCCTTGCTTGACAAGTATAGCTTACACCCAAATTCTTGCATTTTGTAGATGTCCCAACCACAGGCTTCCACACAAGGTGATGTTGGGAGTGCCAATTTCACTCAACCACTGCCTAGGAGAAAGATGATTGCATCTAAGAAAGCACTTGCAATAAGGCGTTCACCCAGGAAACAAGGAGGTTGTCAAGCCAAGCCCTAGATTATGCCTAGATCTGATTTGTACTAATTTAAGTATTAGACAGTTTGATTCCCTTTTGCTTTTAACTAAGACTTAAATGGCCCTTGTAATGGCCCTTGTAATGGCCCCTTTTGAGAATCTGTGTGCTATGTAAGACACATATCTATGCCACTGCTGTGTAAGACCTTAATGGCCCCTTTTGGTTTAGCATCTATGTCAATTGTCAGGTGTCTTTACCATCTTTTATTTATCAATTCTATTACAGGGAACAATTTGTCTTCCTTATCACCATCTAGAATGTTGCTGCTATGGGTAATCAGTTCACAAAAATTATGACAGTAAACAATGGCACAATTTCAGTTCAATTTCATTAAGTACTTGCATATTACAATATGAACAAAAGCAAGTCATTACAGGTACTTGCTCATTACAAGAATGAACACTAGCAATTGATCTTCAAGAACAACTTTTACAATGCCTAAGTAGTAGCCTAAACATGAACATGCTCTACTTCAGTATCACAACAATGAGAAAAATCAAAAGAAACACAACAAACAGAACAGCAGTAGCTCCATTTGGAGCAAGAACATTCAAATTATGACTTTTGCTTCCTTCCAATTGCAGCTCTAGCTTCTGAATTGTGGCCTTGTAAGTTGCAACCTCTCCTACCAACTTTTCGAGCTCCATCTGATGCGTGTGAGTTATAGCTTGCAACTTCCAATTCTCACCTTCTAATTTTGCCTTCTCCGCCACTAAATTGTTGATTACAACAATTGCTCTCTCAGTGTATTCCTCATCCCTCCACTCAAAAAAATTGCACTTCTTAGGTGAGCGGTACATACGACAACCATAAAATCTTCTTCCAAAATTCTTTTCAGTATGAGCAGTAGACTCCCTAGCCCGAATTCCACAAAAACAGTACCTTCCTTGGTGATTGAATGAGGTAGAGCTCGAACTAGACATAGGGGCGACTTACAAACGAGTTTGGAAATAGTTGTGCAGCTTTGCTTCGAATTCCTCAGAGATGGATCGTGTGAGATCGAATTTGGAGCCCTAGAAATCGAAATGGGAGTATGCGCAGTCGAGAGGGAGAAAGAGGGAGAAAGAAGAAGATTGGGGTGTAATTTGGGGGAAAATAGAGGGGCAAAAGAGTCATTGCGGGAGTTAACGTGTTTGCAAACGGAAAATTTTAATTGGGTGGTCAAAACGTAACGGAGGGCATTCTAAGGGTGGTTCGCGGTAAATAGCCATTGAAAGGGTGGTTTACGCTAATATGGCATATTGTAAGGGTGGTTTCCGGTAAAAAGGCCTTTTTTTTATTTTTACGTTTTCATCTTAATGTTTTTTCCCTACATGGATGTATATGATTGATGATTTCTTGTGGATTTCCAATTTCTTACATAAGTTATAAATCTCGTCATTATGTTGCAGTATTTGAAGAAACCATTAAGCTTCTTCAACAAGCAACATCTAAACACAAATCAAGTCCCCCGTTGATTAAGTCGACTAGAGTGACCTTGACTTTACTTGAATTAAGCCTTTTGATGAAGAGGATTAAGAGGCCTGGAGAGCTCGACAGTTAGGGATGGCAATAGGTCCCTTGGAGGGGATTTCCCATTACGGGTATAGGGATGGAGATTTTTTATGGGATGGGAGTGAATATGGAAGGAAAAATAATTTTCCGTTAGGGTATGGGGTCGGGCACGATCCCGTTGGGAGAATGGGGATTTTTAATGGGATGTGGGTGTCCCCGCCCCAACCATCAACCCAAACCCGTTGTGGAATCCCCTCCAAGGGACCTATTGGGGAGTCCCCTTCTGGGGACCCATTGGTGAACCACATAGGGAATTCCCATCAGATGACCCATTGGGGATTTACAAAATCTTTAGATATATTATGTACTTGATATCTATGAATGGTATGATCATTGGATAATGAAATTATTGTCTTGTTTGTTTTTGTAAGCTCTTGTTAATGGCTTGTTAATCATATAAGTTTGATCGATGGTTTTGGTAAATGGTGTATTAATAGAATATTTGAATAAATAGACATGAAAGTAAATGGAAAATAAAACGAGTAACGCATGAAGATTAGAAATGGGTAAAAATCAAACGATGATGGGGAATCCCCGACAGAGATTATGAATGGGGAAAATCAAACGGGTATGGGAAATCTCCGACGAGGATTATAAATGGGGAAAATCAAGAGGGGATGTAGAATCCCCAATGGGGACGGGGAATCGACGAAGAGGGAGATGGGGACAAATTTTATTCTATGATTGGGAACGAGGAGAGTATGGGGAACATATATCTAACAACAACAACAACAACAACAACAACAACAACAACAACAACAACAACAACAACAACAACAACAACAACAACAACAACAACAACAACAACAACAACAACAACAACAACAACAACAACAACAACAACAACAACAATGTCCCAGTGTACTTCGCTTCAGCAGAATCCGGGGGGCCAAGATAGGAACACCCCTGGCTTAAAGCTGAGGGGGAGTGCCCTGAAAGGCTCGGGTAGGACCACCAACTAGAAACCTAGAGAGCACAATACCACAATCGACACCAAAACCAAGCACCTTACCACAACACACCAACCTCAACAAAAGCATAGAAAAAGACACACAACAAATCACACTAACAAAACAAAACACTAGAACCAAAATGACAAACAAAACAAAGCACCCCATTTCTAAATGGTGATGAAAATGGGGAGGGTATTTCCTGCCCTGAACACACCCCATTTCAATCCCTACCGGTGGTACATAAACTCATGTCGTACGGGGTTGTTAATACTTGCTGCATTTGAAGCAATTTATGATGGTAACATGCTTTATGAAGCCTTCGATCATGTCAATTTCGGAGCATAAAAGACTTTTGCACATGATCAATTTGGGTACATGGCAATGCCACATTTGCAGTATAGATTAGACATGGTCTAATTTTTTTTTTTAAATCTTACAAGAGCTAATAATAGGTTTGAAGAAGTACATACATGGAAGTAGCAGCTTAGTTTACTGAATAAATAAATGAACAAATCATCATGGTTAACGAGAACATAAGCACCAAGCAACCAATTAAGAGGGTAATTATTAGAGTAGTGCGAACTAATTGACTAAAGTCATTACAGTGTATGTAGTATAACTTAAATTTACAATAACAAAATATAAATCAACCGGGAATATTTGTGATCACCATGTTGAGCAATATGCAAATCAAAGTGCATGTTTATATAGCGATACAGATATGCACACATGTAACCCTAAGAACTACTGATTTCTATACGTACCGGAAAATCTAATAAACCTAAATTCCTAATAAATTTGGCATTTTAATCATCACGAATATAAAAGTACAAACTATGAAAGAGGTTAGAATTCTCACCTCAATCACCAGGCAGTGACTGAGATCGAACAAAAAACGTTGCTGTTCAGTTCGAAATCGACGAAGAAATAAATTAAGAGCTATAGATAAGAGGGGAGGGAGGCTGCAAACGGAAGAGGTTAGAGATAACGAGATGAAATATGGTTTTTAGGAACCAATTTATTGTTGGATTAATATGATTTTCTCTTACCCAATATATCTTATAAATTCATACCTATATTTGCTAACTAATGTTATACCTTATAACTGATATTCCTTATAAGGTGTGGATTGATTTGTACCTTAATTATCCCCTCTATCACTACATCTATCCCTTGCTCTCTATCTGCATCCTAAAATAACCGCAACAATATTTGTCCCCGAATTTGGATAAATACATTAGTATAATGCCCTTGATATACACGAAAATTTATAAAATTTAATACATAGTATTAATCAAACAACTTAGAGCATGTTTGGATCACACATTATAATGCAAAAGTCTGCACTATAAATCGGGATTTAATGCGATTTTACATTAAATCTTGTATTATAATGCATATTTTTGCATTATAATGCGCAATCCAAACAGACCCTTAATATTATATATTATTATTATATCTATTGTTATTATATAATAAAATGGATTAACGAAATCAGGGGGGACAATTCTTGTATATGTTTATTAAAATGGATTAAAGAATTGTGGATGAGTCTAGTTTATGTGCGCTTGTTTATATATGTATTATGTTTTTTATTCCATGCCAAGAGTTGTTAATTGAGATGGTAAATTTTTTCACTATCAAAGTTGAGTTTTACAACCCTTTGTTGAGGTTTAGGCCATTTTTTTATTTTTATGTTTTCATCTTATATGTTTTTTTTTCCTGGATGTGTATGATTGAGGATTTCTTATGGATTTCCAATCTTTTACATAAGTTATAAATCCCGCCATTATGTTGAAGCATTTGAAGAAACCTTTAAGCTTCTTCAATAAGCAACATCTAAACACAAATCAAGTCCCTCACTGATTTATTTACTGTTCCCCAAAAAGTCATGGCAAAAGCAATCCTTGATATTAAAGTATTAAACCAAACATAAAACTAAATACATTCGACGTTGTTGTGTAGACTTCCTTTTCGATTGTGAGTTGAATCTTGATCCTCTTAGATTGAGACACTTTCCAAATACATTTGGTGTCGACTAGAGTGACCATGTATTTACTTGTATTAAGCCATTTGATGAAGAGGGTTAAGGGGTCTGGAGAGCTTGGCGGTTAGGGATTGCAATGGGGGCGGAGATTCCCCATTGCGGGTTTGGAGATGAGGATTTTTAATAGGATGTGAGTGAATATGGAGGGGAAAATATATCCCCGTTAGGGTATGGGGACGTGGACGATCCCGTTGGGAAATGGGGATTTTTAATGGGATGGGGGTGTCCCCACCTCAGCCCTAGGCCCGGACCCAATCCCGTTGGGGAATCCCTACCAGGGGACCCGTTGGGGAAGCCAATGGGGAATCCCACCACATCTTTTAGCTCTTCCTCACCATGAATTCGGAATATTTTTCTATTTCATTGGTATCAAATGCACCACCAAAGCAGTGTTATGGTCTCAAAGTCGTTATTTAAGTTGTCTATAAGATAATCTGTATAGAAGGGTAATTGGTTTATGGCATTCAAAGAGCCTAGCCTCATTTGGTAGATCTTTTTTTTTGCAATTTTCAAAGTAAAGTTGTCGAGAACTAATCGTCTCTACCATGTCCCCAGTACAACTAGAAACAAAAACCACGTGTATCATCTCAAAAGTACATGAGGTTCTGATAGTCTGATTTGGATTGAATGAGGAACGACTCTACTTCCCTTTAACGCAAGCATCACATAGTTCATCCTTTTAAGTAAGAACTTTTGGAAGTCCTATCACCAAGTCTTGAGAAAATAGCTTGTGAATCCCTCGATGATTTGCATGACCAAACCTTTTGTATCAAAGATTACTTTCATCGACAACCGTAGCAAAACATAACTTCTCTTTTGTTATTGGACGGGACTCCTTCACCTTAAAAGGTTGCTCAACCTTCGAAATCAAACTTATGAAGGTATTGCTCCAAAAACGTACCAAATGACCCGATTGGAAGAACTCCATTATGGCTACAACAATGTCCTCCTTGATAATGTGCTAACAAGCTTTGTAAAAGTGGCTATCAAACTCGTCCATTCCGGGGGAGTTTTTGGCACCGATATGAAAGTAGGCTCCCAAATATCCTCATCCGAGAGAATGTTGCAAAGAGATACCACATCCCCTTCTTTGAGAACCGACCCATCTAGCTCAACCAAGGAATTTTCTTGTGCCATCCCAACATCCCCAAAGAGTTTCTCAAAAAATCCTACCACCTCTTTAGAAATATTCTTCGACCCTTCTATCTCCCTCCCAACATCATCCTTTAGCATATGGATGGTTTTTCCACCTTTCTCTCCTTAATTCTATTAAAGAAGATAAAAGAAGTTTCCTCCCCATAGTTGCGCCAATCCATCTTTGCCATTGTTTGGTGACATTAGTGAGCTTATCCAAATTCAAATCTTGCTCCACCTTATCTTTCTTCACCTCTTCTTGTTTTTTTCACATTTGTGAGATCCTCATTGAGCACCTCTTGAGACTTCCTCAAACTCTCCATATTTGTCTCAACCAACCCTTCCAAGTTTCTATGTTTAGTTCTAGACCACCCTTTGAGATCTCTCTTGACCTTTTGGAGCTTTTTCATGAGAACAAATTGAGCGGTTCCTACCACCCAAGTACTCCAAGCCCTTCCACCTCCATTTTCAAGGATTTAAGCTTCCAAGGCTGAGTCTTTCCACTCTTCTTTGCATGCTTCTACTTATAGCTCTTCTTTTTCAAGATCACATCAAGAAATTCAAAATCTCCATTCTCATCAAATTCTAAATTACTAAAGGTAGATCCTTTTAGATCATAACCAAGTGCATAGTCTCCCTTCTCCTCGAATATGTCCCAAATGAGTCCTAATGGAAAATCTTATGTCATTACAACCAAAGTCCGAAACTTGTGCCACCTCTGTATAGGCTAACGTATACCTCATTCCGTGAGTCTGAAACGAAGGAGATACATCATAACATATAGACCAATGTATTTTACTAGGCTTTTGCTTGATAATAAGTTCTCAAACTTTAAGTCCCAATATGGATCCGCGTTCAAGGAGCAAAACATTAAAGTCAAGGGATCTAGCAACACAATTTGGTTCGTAACTTTTATGCAAATCACAAGAGGGCCCAAACCACCAGATTTCTTAGGAGGCAGAAAGATGAGATCATCACAACAAATTGGGGCGATACCAATTGGGAAAGTATACTCATTGTCATCTAGATTGCTCTTGGTGTCACGGGACATATGTTTCTTGGCATCAACGCTCTTAATTGGAATCACTCCACCAACAAACTGAACAAATGATGTGGCATGGCTTATCTTATAGAAGAGAAAATCGATGCCTTCTTTCTTCTGCTTCATCTTGATTGCTTTGCATGTTGCATCATTTTTTAGAATACATTATTCCAAATAGAAAAAAGTTTTCCTGTGGGAAAATTTTTATTTGACCTGAATATTTGCAACACACTGATCAAGGCTTGCAAGAAACCCATTACACGAGTCACACTTGTGATCTTGCACGACGTATTCCACACAATAAGATCTCATCTGCACTATTTTGTAGAATTCCACTTCGATTGTGAGTTGAATCTTGATCCTCTTAGAATGAGACTCTTTCCAATTACATTTGACACCAGCTAAAGTGACCTTGGTTTTATCCAAATTGAGCATTTTGATGAAGAGGGTTAAGAAATTTGGAGAGCGTGGCGACACATAAACCCATGTCTTAGATGGTTTTAAATACGTGCGGCATTCGAGGCAATTATGATGGTAACATGCTTTATCAAGCATTCAGTCATGTCAATTTCGGAGCATAAACAACTTTTGCACATGGTTGGATTTGCGTATATGGCAATGACACATTTGCAGCATAGATTAAACATGATCTAATTTACTCTCTTTGTTAACCTTACAAGAGCTAACAATAGAATTGAAGAAGTACTTACAGGGAAGTAGCAGCGTAGTTTACTAAATAAATAAATGTACAAATCATATTGGTTAACAAGAACAAAAGCACCAAGCAACAGATTAAGGAGGTAATTAGAATGAGCAATCATTACAATGTACTTAGTATAATTTAAATTTACAAGTGAAAAATATAAATCAACCAAGAATATTTGGGATCGCCATGTTGAGCAATATGCAAATCAAAATGCATGTTTATATAGTGGTACAGATATGCACACATGTCACCCTAAGAACTACTGATTTCTATACGTACCGTAAAATCTACTAATCCTAAATTCCTAATGAAATTGGCATTTTAATCATCAGGAATATAAAAGCACAAATCATGAAAAAGGTTAGAATTCTCACCTCAATCACCAGGCGGTGACTGAGATCGAACAAAAAACGTTGGTGTTCAGTTCGAAATCGACGAAGAAATGAATTAAGAGCTATAGAGAAGAGGGGAGGGAGGCTGCAAACGGAAGAGGTTAGAGATAACGACATAAAATATGGCTTTTAGGAACCAATTTATTGTTGGATTAAAATGATACATATTCTCTTACCTAGTATATCTTATAAATTCATACCTATATTTTCTAACTAATATTATACCGTATAACTGATATTCCTTATAAGATATAGATTGATTTGTACCTTAATTATCCCCTCCATCACCCCATCCATCCCTCGTTCTCTATCTGCTTCCTAAAATAATCGCAATAATATATAATAAAATGGATTAACAAAATCAGAAATTGGGGCGGGGGTATTTCTTGTATATGTATAATAAAATGGATTAATGAATCATGGATGAGTCCAGTTAATGTGTGCTTGTTTATATATGTATTATGTTTTTATTCCATGCCAAGAGTTGTTAATTAAGATGGTAAATTCTATTCACTATTCAAAGTTGAGCTTCACAAACCCTGGTTGAGGTTTAGTCCATTTTTATATTTTTACATGTTCAAATTATTTGGTTTTTATTTCTTTCATGGATGTTTATGATTGAGGATTCCTTGCGGATTTCCAATCATGTTGTTTGTGGAAGAATCCCACCACATCTTTTAGCTCTTCCTCACCGTGATTTTGGAATATTTTTCTATTTCATTGTTATCAAATGCACCCCAAATCAATGTTATGGTCTCAAACTCGTTGTTATTTAAGTTGTCTATAAGATAATCCAACATTTAGATCGAACGATGGTTAATTTATATTTTTATGTGGCATTCAAAGAGCCTAGCCTTATTTGGTAGATCTTTTTTTCCAATTTTCCAAGTATAGTTTTGGAGAATCAATCGTCTCTACTATGTCCCTAGTACAACTAGAAACATGTTCATGTGTATCATCTCAACAAAACGTGAAGTACTGATAGTCTACTTGGTTATTAAGCAGAACTCCTTAACCTTAAAATGTTGCTTAACCTTTAGAATCAAACTTATGAAGGTATTGTTCCAAAAATGAAGCAAATGGTCCGATTGGAAGAACTACCTTATGGCTCCGACAAAATCCTCCTTGATGATGTGCCAACAAGATTTGTTAAAGTGGCTACCAAACACGTCTGGTCTAGGGTATTTGTTGGCGCTAATATGAAAGAAGGCTCCCCAAATCTCCTCATATGAGAGAATGTTGCAAAGAGATGCCACATCCATTTCTTCGAGAACCAGCCCATCTAGATCACCCAAGGAATCTGCTTGTGCCATTCCAACCTCCCCAAAAAGTTTCTTTAAAAATCGAACCACCTCTTTAGCAATATTCTTCGGCCCTTCTATCTCCCTCTCACCCTCATCCTTTTAATTAATGCATGGTTTTGCCACCTTTCTCGCCTTAATATTATTAAAGAAGATAGAAGAAGATTCCTCCCCATAGGTGAGCCAATCCATATTTGCCCTTTGTTTGATGGAACTAGAGAGCTTCTCCAAATTCAACTCTAGCTCCACCTTAGCTTTGTTCACCTCTTCTTGTTTTTCCACATTTGTGAGATCCTCATTGAGCAACTCTTGATCCTTCCTCAAACTCTCTACATTTGTCTCAACCAACCCTTCAATGTTTCCATGTTTAGTTCTCAACCACCCTTTGAAGTCTCCCTTTACATTTTAGAGCTTTGTCATGAGAACAAATTAGGTATTTCCAACCACCCGAGTACTCCAAGCCCTAGCCACTAAACCTTCAAACTCCTCATCATGTTCCTTGAAAACTCATGGTCAAAGTAGTCCTCAATATTGAAGTATTAATTATTAAACCAAACATAAAACTAACAAGAGAAGGCACATAACCCAATTCAAGATCATCAAGCAACTCATGCAAGGGCACTCAAGGCACATCCTCCTCATCCGCCATCGATTCATTTTCTGAAGGCACATAATCCTTGTTATGGTACAAAGAAATTCTAAATCTCAACTCAGTATCCTCTTCCAAATCCCTCAAGACCTATTCATACTCATCATTTGATCTATGATCATCCTAATCCCCTTCCACCTCCATTTTCAGGGATTTAAGCTTCCAAGGCCGAGTCTTTCCACTCTTCTTTGCTTGCTTCTACTCATAGCTCTTCTTTACCAAAGATCACATCAAGAAATTCAAAAAATCCATTATCATCAAATTCTAAATTACAAAAGTAGCTCCTTTTAGATCATAACCAAGTGCATAATCGCCCTTTCTTATAATATGTCCAAAATGTGTCTTGATGGTAAATCTTGTGTCATTACAACCAAAGTCCGAAACTCGTGCCACCTCAACATAGGCGAACACATACCTCAATCCGTGAATGTGAAACAGAGGAGATACATCATAAACATACAAAACAATGTATTATAGTAGGCTTTTGCAAGATAATCAACTCTCAAACTTTATGTCCCAATACATGATCCACGTTCAAAGAGCAAAGCATTAAATTCCTAGGATCTAGCAACACAATTTGGCTGGTAGCTTTTGTACAAATCACGAGCGGGGCTAGACCACTAGATTAAATAGGAGGTAGAAAGACAAGATCGTTACAACAAATTGGGGTGATATCAATTGGGAAAGTGTACTCATTTTCATCCAAATTGCTCTTGGTGTCATGAGATACAAGTTTTTTGGCATCAACACTCTTAATTGGAACCACTCTACCAACAAACTAAAGAAATGACGTGGTATGACTTATCTTAGAGAGGATAAAGTCGACACCTTCTTTCTTCTACTTCATCTTGATTTCTTTGGATGCTTCTTCATTTTTAAGAATACATTGTTTCAGATTAGAAAAAAGTTTTCCTATGGAAAACGTGTTGTTTCACTTGAACATTTGCAACACAATAGCCAGGGCTTGCAAGAAACCCAGTACACAAGTAACACTTGTGATCTTGCATGACGTATTCCACACAATAAGATCTCATTAGCACTATTTTGTGGACTTCCTTTTAAATTGTGAGTTGAATATTGATCCTCTTAGAATGAGACTCTTTCCAATTCCAAACACATTCGACGCCGGCTAGAGTGACCTTGGATTTATCTAAATTGAGCCTTTTAATGAAGAGAGTTAAGAGGAGCATAAACTCATGTCTTAGGTGGTTGTAAATACTTGTCGCATCCGGGACAATTTATGATGGTAAAATGCTTTATCAAGCCTTTGGTGATGTCAATTTCGGAGTATAAACATTTGCGCATGGCTAGATTTGGGTACATGGCAATGCCACATTTGCAACATAGATTAGACATGGTCTGATTTTTTTTAAAACCTTACAAGAGCTAACAATAGATCTGAAGAAGTACATACATGGAAGTAGGAACTTAATTTACTGAATAAATACGTGTACAAATCATCCTGGTTAACAAGAACATAAGCACCAGGCAACCGATTTAGGAGGTAATTATGATGAGTAGTGCGAACTAATTGACTAAAGTGATGCGAACCCGTCTTCTAGGAAGTCGAATCCACGAAAGGATCTCGTCTTAGAAGCGTATTGGGTCTCGTTTTGAGTAGCGGAAGTAAGAATGAATGTCGTGATGACTTTGAGAAGGGAGATTGAGAAAGTAGATAAGAAGTGATCTAGACAAGGGAGTCTAGATCAAGAGGAAGAGAGATCGGGGACAGGTGACACACAATTGAGAATAGCAGGAGCAATCCTCAACTAGTAAACTCGAAAAAATATTATGTGTGAGAAACTACAAAGGGGGTGTGCCTTTTATATAGAAACGACACACGAAACCCTAGATCTAAAAGGTGGTGGACTTGGGCTTGGATGCAACCAAGACCCAACGTCCATAATACTAAAAATAACATAAAACCCAAGTAAATGTCTCAAAGTAACTAAAATAGGAAAGATATGAATAGAAATATGCTAAAAATAGGAAAATACATAAAAAAGACTAAGTCCTTCGTCAAGGGGGTCTTCATGGTCTAGGCCGTCTCGAGCTGGTAGGGACCGAGTCCGATCCAGGATAGGGTCGCATCATAAAGCCATTACAATGTGCATAGTATAATTTAAATTTACAACAACAAAATATAAAGCAACCGGGAATATTTGGGATCGCCATGTTAAGCAATATGCAAATCAAAGTACATGTTTATATAGTGGTATTGATACGCACACATGTAACCCTAAGAACTACTGATTTCTATACCTACTGAAAAATCTTCTAACCTTAAATCCCTAATAAACTTGGCATTTTAATCATTATGAATCAAAAAGCACAAACCAAGAAAATGGTTAGAATTCTCACTATAATCACCCGACAATGATTGAGATCAAACAAAAAATGTTGCAGTTTGGTTTGACATTGGTGAAGAAATGAATTAAGAGCTATAGAGAAGAGGGGAGGACGACTGCGAATGGGAGAGGTTAGAGATAAAGAGATAAAAGATGATTTTTAGGAACCAATTTATTGTTGCATTAATATGATATTCCTTTACCCGTATATCTTATAAAATGATACATATATTTGCTAACTAATATTATAACGTATAATTGATATTTCTTATAAGATTTGAATTGATTTATACCTTAATTATCCCCTCCATACATCGCTCTTTATCTGCTTCCTAAAATAACTGTGGTAACATCCATCCGTGAAGTTGTTTAAATACATTAGTATAGTGCTCGTGCTATACATGAAAATTTATAATATTTCATACATAATATTAACCAAACAACTTTATATTACATATTATCAGTTATTATTGCTATTGTTATTATATATAATAAAATGGATTAACGAAATTTATAATGGTGGGGGTGGAGGGTAGTTCTTGTATATGTATATTAAAAAGGATTAACGAATTATGAATGAGTTTAGTTTATGTGCTTGTTTATATATGTATTCGGTTTTTTATTCCCCGTCAAGAGTTGTTCATTGAGTTGGCAAATTCTGTTGACCATCAAAGTTGAGTTTCACAAACTCTGGTTGAGGTTGAGTCCAATTTTATATTGTTACGTATTCATCTTAGCTTATATAGTTTTTATTTCTTTCATGGATGTGTATGATTGAGTATTCTTTGCGGATTTCCTATTTTGTTATTTGCGGAAGAATCCCACCACATTGTTTGGGGAAATTTTTCATGAAATTTAATTTTCGTGATTACTAAAACAATATAGTTTAAGTATGAGTATGAGTTGGACCCATAGTTTAAATTATAACGTTTATATATCGACAAGTCTTATGCCAATTTGGAACCGATATATTTCGAATTCGGAGATTAATTAGTGAAAAATTGATAATATTTTCAATTGGTTCATTTTTGTCCATAAAACAGTATCGTAAATCAAATTTTATAATAAAAGGAGGTATATTATCATTGAAGTTAATGATCTTTATTGTCCTTAATTTTTGTAGGTAACTTGGTAAAACTTGGGCTTCAAGGTCCCCTTTTGATTTCATATAATTTATAATTAATTGGAATATACAGTATATAAAGAGGCTTTTAATTACTTCTTCCAAAAGTTGAAGAGGTGGAATGTATAAACAATTAGCTATATAACCACGTTTGTAATCTCCTCTTATATATTTAATGGTGATTGAATTCCATTCTTTGCAACTCAAACGTTGCATTTTTATTTTATTCTTGTTGTTAAACCACATGCCGATTACATTTAAACAAGGCATTCATTTGACCATTGAAATTGATGAGAAATGGCAATTTTATTGCTTAAAGGAATAATTCACTCTTAAATGGATTCAAAGAAACTGTTACCACATTAGCTTGACAATTCCTTATATATAAACAAAGCGGAATATCTTCATCTACGGACAGAGAGGAGGCGAACCAAGAAAATAAAGAGGAGAGGGAGGACGTAAGATAGGATCAGAAAAGGAGAGGAATAGAGGATTTAAACTTAAAAAAAATCAAGTTTTGTTCATCTTGTGCAACGTTTAAATAATTCCCTTTCACTTTTGTCCATCTTTCATTTGTCTTATGAGAGTGGGTTAGAAAAGGAAGCCCAAGAGAGATTATATATCTTTTGTCGTCTTAGATCGAGCCATGTTGACGACCTTCCCCGCGTCAATTGTAGTCGGTTTGAAACACTCATGTTTTTATCAAATCATAAAAAAATCGAACAGAGTGTTTCTTTTTAGGGACATGATGTTTCGTGAAACGACTTTAAATCAAAACAGAGCGTCTCTTTTTAGGGGCATAATGTTTCATCAAATGACAAAAAAAATCGAAACAGAGTGTTTTTTTATAGGGACATAATATTTCATCAAATGTGATGATGTGATGACATATTTTTGTCTAACATCTTCGGTATGACAAAGTCTCCTTCTAGGGTTCGTTTCTCATACCGCGGCCCGAAATGTGTTCGTTTTTCATACCGAAACGGGTTCGTTTCTCATACCGAAAAAATACGAGCTTTTATGTCCATGTGTTCTTGTCCTATGAAAATTTGAAGAAGAAGAAAAAACATAATCATGGGAAGAGGCTTTGCATACAAAGTGATCATTTGGAGGAGAAACCAAATTAAGTGGAGGCTTTGCATAAATATATATGTGCGGCTCCTATTAGCTACTTGTCAATTTCAAAACAAGATGGCAACTTCATAGTAGTTGCAGTCTCGTTCAAATAAAAGATAACAAGTTATATATGGTTAACACGTTTATGACACAAGGAGACTCAACAATGGGTGTATGTTTGAGCTTATATATTACCTTGGCCATAACGATTAAGAGGTGGTGGTTCAATCGAGTTCAATGTTCAAAGTGTTGTAAATTCCTGTTATATGTAAGGAAAACAACCATACTTAATTAGTTTTTGAGATTCCAAGCAAGGGGCAAGTTGAAGTGTACAAATCTAAGAAGTTGTATGTACACCCAAAAGAAAATAAAAAGGAATTTCTGCTAATGATGGCTAAAGTTAATTAACAAGTCCAGAGGTGATTTACTCACAAAAGCATAAAAAGAAGAAGAAGAGGAGGCCACTAATTTGCCAAGTCAAGGGGTACTAAAGTTGATACAAGTGTCAAATTACCTTGAATTTATATATTTATATAGTATAGGTATATACAATGTTCATAGAGATAACACTTGAAAACTTTCCCTTCAACATATATGTATACGTGGATATCCCACATGGCCACATACATGCTATGTATTTCAAATCAAAATTAAAATTAAAAGGAGGCTTCCTAGTTAGTATGGATAGAAAGTGGTGATTGATAGTTGGAGCCGAGTCGACCCTTTACCGGAGATCGATCCTTTTCAAAGACATTTCATTGACAATCCTAAATAGGTCACTAGTTGTGCTAGGCTGCTAGCTAGTGATCCAAGAGAAAAAGGCAAGTATCCATAGTCACTGATTAATTATGCAAAATTAGTGATCAAGGCTCTAGTACATGTAAATTGGTGGGTCATCAAATTCAAAAATTAAATATTTGAAGTACGTTATGACTTAATGTCCTTCTATGAACTACATAGGAAACTTGGTAAAAATTTAAATATGTATCAAGATCAGTCGCAACTGTAAAATTAAATCACATCAAATATAAAAGGTGGTTCCTCATGAAAGAACTACGACGATTTGATCCCATTAAGGGTACGTAGGAATCTCGACATATAGCTAATGCTCGTCGAGTTCAATCACAACCTCAAATTGAAATGTCTATTAAAGAACTACGTAGACTTGATCCCCTCAACGGGTACATAGGAAATCCAAATTCAAACTCAAATGAGTATCGGATTAAGTCACACCCAAATTAAAAAGAATAAAATCAACCCAAAAATTATGTTGGAGAAATTAAACAACCCTTTCTAGAAGGTGAAACTAATTTTCTCCATGTCATGCAAATGATAGTTGAATTGGGCTTAGGTAACCCTTCCTAGAAGGTGGGTTTAGACTCGTTTCTCTGATGCATGAAATCCAACCAAAAATTAAACTTTTGAACTACGTAAGGCTTGATTCTCTTAAAGAGATATATATGCAACTCATTATAACTCGGGTGCAACTCAAATTAAAAATCAAATTCAAAAGTCTCTAATGTATCTATATTATTAGTTAAGTTGTAAAGATGTACAGATAAGGTCGAACTTAAAAACCATATGAAATGTGTTTGTGCATTGTTGTTTTCTTTTAACATTTTTGCCTAATACACATCTTTTAGCTCTTCCTCACCGTGATTTCAGAATATTTTTCTATCATATGCACCACCAAAGCAATGTCATGGTCACAAACTCGCTGGTATCTAAGTTGTCTATAGATAATCCAACATTTGGATCGGTCTAAGGTCAATTTGTACAGAAGGGTTACTGGTATGTGGCACTCAAAGAGCCTAGCCTCTGTTGGTAGATATTTTTTTTGCAATTTTCCATGTAGAGTTGTGGAGAACCAATAGTCTCTACTATGTCTCTAGTATAACTAGAAACAAATACATGTATATCATCTCATAAGGATGCTAGGTACTTATATTTTGCTTTGGTTTGAATGAGGAACGACTCTGCTTCCCTTTAACACAAGCATTACATAGTTCATCCTCTTCAGCAAGAACTTTTAGAAGTCTTATCACCAAGTATTGAGAAAATAGCTTGTGAACCCCTCAATGATTTGCATCGCCAAACCATTGTGCCAAAGATTAGTTTGATCGGCAATCGTAGCAAAACATAACTTTCCTTGTGGTTATTGGGTGGAACTCCATCTTAAAAGGTTGCTCAACTTTCAGAATCAAACTTATGAAGTTTTTTTTCCCAAAAGCGCAGCAAATGGCCCGATTGGAATAACTCCCCTACGACTCCCACAATGTCCTCCTTGATGATGTGCCCACAAGCTTTGTAAAAGTGGCTACCAAACCTGTCCAGTCCATGGGATTTTTTTGGCACCGATATGAAAGAAAGCTCCCAAATCTCCTCATCCAAGGGAATGTTGCAAAGAGATGTCACATCCCCTTCTTTGAGAATTAGCCTATCTAGTTCACCCAATGAATTTGCTTGTGCCACCCCAACCTCCCCAAAGAATTTCTCAAAAAATCCTACCACCTCTTAGTAATATTCTTGTGTCCTTTTATCTCCATCCTATCTTCATCCTTTAGCAAATGGATGGTTTTGCCCATCTTTTTGGCCTTAACATACCCTTCCAAGTTTTTATGTTTAGTTCTTAACTAGCATTTGAGGTCTACCTTGACCTTTTGGAGCTTTGTCATGAGAACAAATTGGGCGGTTCCTACCACCCGAATACTCCAACCCCTAGCCACTAAACCTTCAAACTCTTCATCTTTTGTCCTATAGTTGAAAAAGAAAAAGGGGAATTTTCTCACAACATAAGTGGGGTTGGCAAACACTATGCCTGAGGTGTGATTGAGGAGCCACGAATCCCCCCAAAATGCATAAAATCGTCCAAAGCAATTCTTCCATGCCTTGTTGACCAACACCCTTCCTATCTTTGTTGCCAATGAATTGCTTGGTCGGTACTTAAGAGTACTTCCATATCTAAAAGCAAAGCGTCCCAAACAACCCTCAACCGACTCCTCTCTTCCAAACCATCCTTTGTTCACTATTTTTCATGGTGAAGTTACACCATGCTTACCCAATTTAATCTCATCCATGAGAACCTCCGTTAGGGCTACTACAACCCTCTCCTAATCTAAACCATCTCGCAAGGTTCTTCCTTCCCCCCTTAGCATTTTTTCTCCTACTCAACACAAGATTAGCCAAATCTACTAGCATAGACTTTTTCCTCTTGGAGCTAGAGGACCCGGTCTGCCTAGCCCCATCAACCAAGCTACATGAAACCTTAGCTTTTAATCCCATGACACTGACATTGCCATCGGTACCTTCCCATGAAGCCCTAACAAACGTAGCTTGTTATCATGCCCCAACTCACCCGAATTAACCCTCTCAAGATCATCTTCAAGTAACCTAAGACACTCTCGACCAAATCTGCCCTTACAATCTACCAATATAGCCCTAGCAACAACTCTACCATCACCCCTACTTATCAACCAACTCAGTCGGCTTGATGTCACAAATTCTCAACAACACTTGTGTTTTCTAAACCCTCTTCAGCTCTACCTATACCGCAAACAACATCAATCAACCTAGAAATAAGGCAGGTTTGGTTCGAGATAGCAATCAGAACCACATCAAAAAGGTCTAGACTTAACAACCAAGCCGCTTGCAAGAACACCCTGACCTTTCTCAAGCAATCCAGCAATATCTTAGCCTAACTTATCAATATCTCGATCTTTCTCAAGCAAAACAACAACATCCCTTATAGACCCCTCAACTTTTGTACCTTTCTCAGCCTTGTCATCAAAATCTCGAGCCACACTAGCACTATCATGGTCCACACTAACAAAACCCATTGTTTCTTGAATCAACTCAACCGAAGACATATCATCTCGAGTTGAGGTTGCTATGGGACCTCATTCTCACCCTCATTAAGCAAATTTTTAGGCTGAGTGGTCATTATCGACTCAGCCACCTTCTCATCCATCTCCTTGCTCTTAGGCATCCACATCCTTCTCGGTCTCTTTTTGAGATAGCCTTGCTTTGTGCCCATTTTCTTGCAAAATCTAGGGGTGTGACCACTGGCCAAACCCATTGCGAAGCTCACAACTCCCAAGGGAGTTTCTCGAATCCTACCAGCTCCATCCGACCGAATAAAACGGGCATACGGGCTAAACAAGTTGGCATCACATGTGTTTTGAGAAAGAAAACGGGCCCATCAACAGTCCACCACGTATTGGGCGTAATCAGCCCACTTTAGTTTTTCCCGCCTTCTTGTTCTTCGGGTTTTATTCCTCTTTCTTTCTGTTTCCTGGTTCGTCTCTTTCCTCTTCTGGCCTCTCCTACACCAAAGGAGGTTGCGTAGAGTCATGTTCCCCTCTCCCGTTTCGTTCCTGGATTTTGCGACGCTGATTCCGTTCGTTCTCCCTCACTGCCTCGCCAGGATCGATTGATTTTCGTTCTCCCTCACTAAACCCTACACCAAAGCATGGACTCTGACAAATTGCTTTCCGACCTTGCTGCTGGTGAACCAGGAATTGGGGGAAAGTTTCATGCTTATCTGCGTCCATTAAAAGATCTATCGAACAATAAATTCAACCCAGCTGAAGCTGCCTCTCAGATCAAGAAATTCCACCCGTTCCTCACCCAAGCCCTAGAGATTCTACCGAACAAGCTAATTCCTTTTGTCAAGGCTAAAGAACTAAAGGCTACAGAATGGTTCACTGTATATAAGCTGTGTGTATCCCTTTGGGAACTCATACACCGGCTTGCTAAAACACCATTCGTAGGTTTTGATAAAAGAGAAAAATTGGTCGAATGTCTTGTCTTCTGGTCTCGTTGGGAGGAGGGAGAATCGGAGGCCTTGACCCTTTTCAAGAAATTGAAGCCTGAGGACTGCAACAATGTGTATTTGCCCAATTCTGACCCCGGGGCAAAGTATAAGATTAAACTAGCCAAAACGGTTGGTCATCTTTGCAAATGTGTCGCCAATTACAAACCAAAGAAACCTGAACCCTATGTCCGCCTTCATCAAATTGTCACAGAGTTTCAGGCATGGATTGGGTGAGGCTAAGTTTTTATCTATTTGTTTACTCGTTAATTGTATCACTTTTAGTTTAGCATTTTTAAAATGGGCCGATTGGATTTATTTGACAGTATACTGGATAAGAAATACTCCCAGCACGGGCTCAAGGTTCTCATAACCCAACTTCTGACTATTACAAGCAATTTTGTCTCCGAGTTCGATCAATTTGATATTGCAATGAAGATGTGTGACATAATCATCACCTTACCTGTGCAAGGAGCTCATCACCTCACCAAGCTATGTGATTCCCTACATCAAATTGGTGGGCATATGTTTAACAGCAATGATTTGAAACAGGTTATCTTTACTCTCTATCTACTTCATTATGAAACAAATATGTTCTTAACAAATACATTCTTACTTTTCTTAGAAACTGGATGTCATACATTGAAGAAAGAATCCTTTCCTAACGTTACTCATTTAGTTAACATTATCAATTTTAAACATGGTTCCTGATATGGTTGATGCAACTTTGTGATGCATGTGGGTGTAGTTTTTAATTGTTTGTGCTCCTAAATCTGATATAAAGTAGATGCATAATGAACGAACTGATTTCTTGATTTAGTGACTTCTAAAAAAGTAGATGCAAACGAACCGATTTTACACTTGGTTTCTGATATGGTTGATGCAATTTTGCTCTGGTGGACATGTTGGCATTGATGGCTTGATTCTCTATAATGTGAATTCAGTAGTATATATTGACCAGTTACCTATTATTATATACATAATACATGTAGCATGAAATGGTAAAAGCTTACGCCTAGGTGACGAGTAGAACATGACCTTCCTGAAATGTCATCATTAAGGTTCATTTGGTGGGTTTTAAAATTTCGAATTTATGAATTTATGGAAATTATGCTCTCTAGTTTGATATCAAGTTTTCTTCTACTTTATCCGGTTCATATTCTTCAACCTAAATTCAGTTGTTGCATGCTTATATTGGTATTTTTAGCTGCTCCAGTTGTTTTGTTTAATTCTTTGTTTGGTATTCTTTGATTAGTAAAGTAGTTTATAGGCCATGTTAGTTATAAGTAGTATTAAAAAGTTGTAGTTTACCCATAAATATTTTAATCTCTTCTTTCTAAAGTATATTATTTCCCTTTGAATCCAGGCGTCGGATGTTTTCAAGCTTCATTGTGAAGTTACATGGGCTATAATCAAAGCAAGATTGAAGGATTCAGGAACTGATGACAGGTTAGTATTCTTCGGCAAGTGGTGTGAAGGACTCCAATCACTGTTTCAAGTTCTCACTGTATGTGAAGTCTGCACTCATCACCAAGTGCAAGATCTTATAAAAAACTGGACTGAAAAATGGACTGCTGAAGAATTTTGTACTGCACTACCAGGTCCCATCTCATTAGTAGAGCAATGGGTAAAGGTATATAGTGCCTGTACATTTCTATTTTGTTTCTCAGTTCTTAGCATGTTTTTTTTCTCCCTAATTAAATTGCATTATTTTCTTAATTATTCGATTCAGGTAGAAATCGTAAAACATGATGAGAATGGTGATGATGCTGGTACGCTGTTAGGCAATGTGTTTCTATCACTCAACAAAGCGGCAAGAAAGAAGATTTTGCAGCAGGTTAACATGCTCTTTAGTTTATCCTGCAGAATGTTGATAAAAAACTTAATTACAAAATATTTTTTGTCACATCATCTGTCAGTGATATTTATTTGTCCTACTGTTATATATTGTTAAATACAGGAGCTTCTGTTTTATGTGCAAAGGCAAAATGAGAACTGCGATTTCTGTGAGAGAATGCAAAGTATGATCAGTAATTTACTAAAGGAAGATGGGTTTGACAAACCAATTCACTGGTTAGAGGAATCAAGCAGTTTAAGCTTGTGCGGAATCATAGGGACAAAATACTCAATAGAGTATTTGTCTCAAGCTATAAAAGTCTCTAAGGACCATCAATTAGCTATGGCATACGCACTAAGATCACTTTGCACTGATGAGTACGAACCAAACTCTGAGGTATGATTTTATTTTTCAAAACTCAGCGGTTATTCATGGTTCATATCTGCAACTCAGTTCAGTTAACAATGTTTGATTATATTATTTATTTTTTGTTATATGTAGAGAGTGATTCAAGATATTCGGTCAGCTCTCTCAAATTGGCTGAGCATCATTACTTCAGATTGCTCCATGGAGCCTGGAAATATGATCAATATACTTTATAGTATATTAGATTTGTTATCCCTCAAGGTTTGGAACCTGTAGACACATGAATACACACATATGTAATCTAAATGATGTTTCCTCATGGCGTTGTTTGAAACTGACATAGGCTTTTTGGCTCGATATGTCCAGGGTCGGGTAGACTTGCACTGTGATGTATACAAGGTTATGATTGACATCTATAAACGGAGAGGAGTCTCATTGAATATTCTGTTAGCTAGATTGTGGGAATCTAGAAGAATCAGTCATGCACTTTGCCCTTCTCCTATACAAGAGCCACTTTTAACCTTGCAAGAACATTTTGGCGAAGAATTGAAGTCAAGTCACTTTTGGGAACAGCATTGTATTGCTTCACGTTCATTGTTGGTGGGGGTTGATAGCAGCAATTTCTCACCTTCAAAATCAACAGTTAATGAAGTGGAAGAAATGGCTTCTAAACTCATTTCAAGTGTAAGCAAGTCTCCAAGTATAAGCATGTTTCAAGTTTATACCACCTAATATGACCCAGTCACTTATAGCTTCTCTTTTTTTTCCCCGTCTTGTAGGGTTCTACATACTCAGCTTCATGCATATACTATGATTTGAGTGAAAAAATGGTTTCAAATGGGCAATCAATTGAGGTACACATAATTGTAATTCTACGCATCTTAATGCTGAAATATGCATTAGTCTTTAGAATTTTGCACATTGAGTGTATGTTTCATATGTGGTGTTACTATTTAGGCTCTTCGGTATGCAATGGGAGCCTACCAGTTACGAGTAGAACTATTCAAACAGAAATTTGTATGGTCTTCCAAAGGATGTGGTGGAGAGTACATTGAAACTGGGAAGCATATGCTAGTCGATAGAGTAACTGCGAGTGAACTATGGTCCTTTGATACTAATCCATGTGACTTGGATACCTGCTATGTTAGCCCGTGGAAAGCACTTCAGTGCTATCTGGAGAGCCTCCTTCAGGTTCATCTTTCCTTCCTGAACCTTTTTTTTTCAGATGAGCCTTTTTTTCACTAAAATCTGATATAAAATTTGGATTTTTCATTGGACCTGCAGCTTGGGATTATCCATGAAATACTAGGGGATGCTGACAAGGCCGAAGCTTTTCTGGATCGGGGAAAAATGCTTTCCTGCTCACATAGCTTGACTCTGTTTAAGATTGTTTTCTCTTCCTGTTTAGGTAACAGCCAAAAAAATTCTTTTTCTATTTTTTTGTTCCCTGGTATGCAATTATTACTTAAAAAGAAACAGTGTTGGTCCCTACTAATCCATCATTTTCAAATATTGTTTTAGGAGAACTTTACCACAAGAAACAGCGTTGGGCCTCGGCAGTAAAAGAACTTGAAAGTGCCATGGAATTTCTGAATGATATCAAGGCAGATGGCTTTTGCTCAAAGTGCAGATCGATACTTGAAGTAACTGTTGCAAATAATCTTGGTGATTTACATCAAAACCAGAAGTGTAACTCTGAGAGTCCATCTTTAGGGACGTTATCCATTACTGATCTCTACAAAGAAGCTCTAACCAAACTGCATACATCTGAATGGAAAATGTCTCTTACCTGTTTTGAAGATCAAGATGTTAATGCCGCACTCAAAGATGGCGAGGGCACTGTCGAGTGCGGTTTCTCAAATAATGTGTGTCAGAATGAATCTACGTGGGATTCAGATATGCTTAACTGTGTGGTATCTTTAGGACCTGATGGGTGCATATGCGAAACTAAGGGGTGCTGGCGCTGTGTTACTGAGAAATTTTCAAGATCTGGCTTAGTGACAGACGCTATTAAGTTGAAGTGGGAACTAGTGCACCGTCGTCTTTCACACAAGCTCCTCACAGGATTAGGTATGTCTATTTATTCCTCCATATTGGTAGTTTTAGTGCGAATCCTGACACTTGTTTTCCACTTTACAAGTACAATAATTGGTGATTCTGTTATTGTAAATGATTAGAATGAAGGTGTAAGTTATGAAATCCGATATATTGATCTTCACTTTACATGTGTCTTCTCTAATCACTCCAACCAGGAAAATACTTGGAGAATGATGGCCAAGTTCATGAAGCATGTGAAATTATATGTCAAAGTATATCAGTGATAGTCGGACCAAGCCCTTTCTGTCGTGCAAGCAAATCAACTTTCTTGCCTGATACGATGGGAAAGGAAATCAGTGCTCAGCGGAACCATTTAAACCTGTACCATCTGTTGGCAAAGGAAATTGCAGGAGATGTACTTTGTGTTGAGCGGGCACTAGTACTTTACAACCTGTGCTGGTTGTCTTTAAAGAAGCGTAACAAAGATACCAGGTAATAAATTGCTTTTTTTCCTTGGCAGTTAGATTTGCTTTAAACGTCTAGTAGGCTGTATTGGTTAGGCAATAAATTGCTTGGCCTACATGGCTACACACTTGGAATGTAAAGAATTCAATATGAAGGGCTAATTTTGCTTTTAAAAAGATTGAAATGACAAATGCATTCTTTTGTTTAAACATCATGTTTCCACTGGAGTATTGCCTGACACTCACATATGCAACAGAAACAATCACCATGTGCTCACTGACATTCCTATATCAAAACTAGTGTCTTGGTTGATGCTTGCATTCGTCCTCAGCCGTGAGGTTCCTGCAGTTTTAAAGAAGGTAATATATTCTTGCACTGTGAATTTTTCAGATATTCCTGCTGTTCTATAATTACTGATGCTGTTGTTCCATGCAACACAGTTCCATGCTGTTGTTCCTGCTGTTCTATAATTTTTTAGAAAACTGGGATTTAAAGCCTAGAGATGTAGCTGTTTATAAATTACAAAACAAAGAAAATTGATGGTTACATCTACTAGCATCATACCATGGTGTCACATCTAACATCTACATTCCATCCCATATACTTAGACAGATGAAAAAGCTTTTGATTTCATTCGTAATATCTTAGTCTCAATAGTAATGTTTGCAAAAAGGGCAACTTTGGATAGTCCTGGACTCCTGAATTTATTGGAATTATAGATCTACTTTTTACTCATTCAAAACATGCACACACACAGAAAAACTGAGTTTATATGGATCTAACTTGAGTTGTTAAATGCGATGGTAAATTCTGTTCAACAGGTCCTTAGGTTGCTGGCTGCTATTTTCTCACTGTCTACAACAAGTGTGCTTGAAGCTTCATTATCAACTTCTTGCCAAGACTTGGGTGGACGTCATTGGGCTTGTTTCTTTCATCAAGCTTCACTTGGAGTTCAATTCAATTACCAGTTCCCCATAAAAGTAATCCATCAGCATGCAAACACTGAGGTTAGATATATATCTCTTTAAAATTCTGACTATTACCCTACAACAGAGTCAGAACTTGGTGGGTGTAATACTGAAGTTATTTGATGCAATGAACTCTGTACAGGTTTCACACATGGCATCAGCATTGCAGAAGTTACCCAGGTAAAAATCTTGTTTACGTTTAAAACATGGTTTATCATCTGTCGAATGTATTCTGATGTGGTCTTTCCCTTCCCCTTTTACTCTATGCAGGCTCGCACCAAATTCTGTTTTGGGCATTGGTAACTTTGTAAGAGAATTTTTTGAAGGCCTCCCTAGCTCCACAATTATTTGTCTAAACATACTTGGTTATCCATACACTAGTATGTTTCAAGAGTTAGTCTCTTGCTCATCAGCTCCTGCATTCATTATGCTCTCTCGCTTAGACCATACCCCTGCTCCTCCTATTCATGTTGTTCTACCGGTGCGTCAAATACCTGGAGGTAATTTTGCTGAACTGCATACACATGTATTTCCTTTATATTTTTATATATAATATGTGAATATCTGTTTATTTGATATGTCTAAAAAATTTCAGACGGTGTAAAGTATTTCGGTGAGGATATTGATCAGCAGTGGTATTGTCCATGGGGTACTACTGTGATTGATGTCATAGCTCCAAAATTCAGATTGCTAATGGAGGAGCTTTTCCATTTATCAAGACCTCGACCATCGTCAAGTAGTTCTTTGATGCCTACACAGCGAAGGGTTGATAGTGATCTCTGTCAATTACTGCAGTATGTCATACACTCTTCCTCTCTATTTAAATAATTTATGACTTCCACTACTTTTTAATTTGTCTATATTTGCATTTAATAACTATATTTCTTATGTGTAACTTAATTGTGTATTAGGAACATGGAGAGCTCATGTTTTGTAAATGCTTTTAAATATGTTCTGCTTGATGAATTGCTCAACTCTAAAGCTGTGGACACCATCTGTGAGGACATAGCAAGAGAATTCAAAGATGTAGATATCAGCACTCTGAAAATCTTTATGCTTGGGATGGTCAAGTATGGATACAAAGTCGAAACAGATAGAGATAGAGCGATATTGAACTTCTTCTTCAAGAAAGGCTGCTTTTTCATTGATGTTCACGAGGAAGACTGTGTTGATATATTACATGAGATTTCTTCCAAGGTATCCAAAGCCCTAAAGAAGATTAAAAGAAGCTCTATCAGTGAAAGATTCAAGTCTATAATCTTCGTTCTAGACTTTGATGTGCAGGTATGTTTTTTTGGTTTATATGATTTCAAATAATATTAAAATGTTCAAAAGATTTGAATTATATATATATTCCTTATTTCAAGTGAAATTTGAATATCCACATTTTATACTGATAGGATTTAAGATTAGAGTCAATTCATTTAATTCCAGTTTTTTATTAAGGCCATTAGCTAATTATTGCTATTATGACTTAATAGTTAATAGGTTAGTTTCAGTTAGGAGAGTTAGTTTAGAGTCAAAGGCTGTTTTCTATAAGCCTTTGTTGGATTGCCCAATTTAATACATTAAGTTGTATTAAATTCATAATTTAATGCAATTTAATACTACTTAATGCATTAAATTGGGCAATCCAAATAGAGGTAAGTCGGTTAGTGGATTAGTGTTTAGGAGCACTACTCATTTTATGGGTTTAGTGGTTAGTTTTCACGTTAATTCCTCCCTATTTAAGTATGAATGAAAAAGAGTCGTCATGTAATTTCTTGGCAAAATTCCTCTTTGGTGAAATTCTTACCTAGAGTAGTCTCTTCAAACGAGATTCTTGTTTGAGTGATATTTATAATACTCTAAATTAGTTTATAACATATTAAGGAATTTACCCATATTAAGGACATTGTAATACATCACTCTTGTTTGAGTGATATTTCTTGTTGCTTGATGTAGATGGTTCCTTGGGAGAGTTTACCCATATTAAGGAACCAAGAGATTTATCGCATGCCTTCAGTCTACAGTATGTTGGTGGGACACAGTTTTGAGCGAAAATTCAATCCTGTGTATTCATATTATCTGTTGAATCCTGATGGTACTCTGGTCGACAACGCCAATTTTGAAAAGTTGTTCAAGGATAAAAAGTTGGAGGTGATATCGTATTTAAGTTACTATTTTTCATTAATAATTTCATTTATCCTGTATATTTTTAAAAGCTAATCATTTGGATTATTGTATAGGGTAAAATTAGGTGTACACCCCCCGTTGAAGAAATAAAAGCAGCTTTGGAAAAGCGAGATCTCTTCATATACATAGGTCATGGGTCTGGTATGTTTATTCTACTTATTGATTGTTTAATTGTTTTTTTTTTGGTAAAGAAAGGACACGCCTTCTATGAATAAACTCAAACTAAGTACAAACAGTTTGGGGGAAAGATCTACCCAGGATATCGTCTAGCAAAATAGAGAGTGAGCCAACAAGTGGCTCAATAAGAAAATGAAAGCCAAGCGGATAGGAATAAGCAAGCTTAGTGAGGGAGTCTGCGACAACATTCGCTTCCCTAAAGACATGGTAACAACGGGCATTCCAATCCCGTTTAAGGGAGCCTTGGCATTGGGAGGCCAGGCTAAAAAGAGGATGGGTCGGACAAGGGTTCCTCAAGAGCAGCTTGATTGCAAGCGTAGAGTCCATAAAGTCCCATCGGATACGATCGTAAGCTTTCTCTAAGTCAATTTTTAGGAGCATCCAACCCTTCTTCCCCTGTTTCTTCCTCATGGAATGCACCAATTCCTGGACAAGCACTATGTTATCCAAGATAAGGCGGCCTGGTAAGAAGCTACCTTGCATTGGACTAATCAAGTCAGCAAGGAGCGGCCTCATTCGGTTCACAAGAATCTTGGTAATTAATTTGTAAATTACGTTACAAAGACTGATTGAGCGGAATTGACTAATGACTTTCGGGTTAGCCACCTTAGCAAGAAGGATAATCAACGTCTCATTAACCCCTGTATACAGCTTACCCGTTCGAAAGAAGTCTTGAATAAACGACCGAACCGAGGGGCCAACGGAGTTCCAACACTTATGGAAGAACAACGGCTGAAATCCATCGACATCGGGAGCTTTGAGGCTCCTCATTTGCTTGATGGCAACATCAATCTCAAGCATAGTCACAAGCACAACCAGAGAGTCCCATAAATCAGAAGTAATCGGCGGAAAGCGGCCACCCAAAATCAGGTGCCCATCAATGGTACCAAGCTGCGGTGCATAACTTTCCTTAAAGAAGTCGACCACCATTTTTTCCACAAGAACGGAATCCTCCACTAAGTTCCCCAGTTCATCACGCAAGCGATCAATCCGGTTTCTTCGTCGTCTAACAATTGTAGCCATGTGGAAGAAGGACGTATTACGATCCTCGGATCTAACCCACTTTTCCCTTGATTTTTGAAGCCACAACAACTCCTCTTGTTCCAAAATTTGACCCAACTCAGCTTGCAGCTTCCCTTCCAGCTCCAATAAATAAGGATTAACCCCATTCATATAAGCTTTTTGTATACCTGCCAACCTCTTCATAATAATTCGCTTCCTGGTATGAATATTACCAAAGACATCAGAATTCCATTTAAGGAGAACCTCTTTAATCGCATTAAGAGCAATAGGAGTAGCTGAATTATTATTCCAGTTGTTAACAATCACGTTGTTGAAGTCGGCATGAGTGGTCCAAGCAGCCTCAAAGCGGAAAAGGCGTCTCTTCTTGTCAATCCTACGCACGCTGTCAAAGGAGACGAACAAGGGGGAATGATCCGAGCCAAACATGGGAAGGTGATGCACCGTAGCATCCGACCACTCCAAGCGAGCAGACACATTAAAAAGGACCCGATCAAGACGCCTAGCCTTAAAAGTACCCGGAGACTTCCCGGTAGACCAGGTGAAAGTTTAACCCGTGAAGCCCATGTCAAGCAAACCAACAGAATCAACCCACTCTTGAAAAGTGTTTGTGTTCGGAGAAAGCGCAGATGAAGTACCAATGCTTTCCCAACTATTAAGAACACAATTAAAGTCGCCACCCACGAAGAAAGGACCCGTAGCATTGCTTGTAAGAACATGTAAATCATGCCAAAAGGAAACTTTTGTTAGTGTCATTCGGATGTGCATAAACTAAAATCAGATCGAAAACCTTACCATTGACATCAACACAGGAATGGATGAAGCGATCGTACAAACGGATAATTTGAACGTTGGTTATGGCGTTGTTCCAGAAAAGCCACCCCCTGCAAATCCAACAACCTCGACTCGAGAAGAGTGTGTAAAGTCCAAACGCTCACAGACCTTATCCGCACGTTCACCCGAAATTTTTGGTTCGAGGATTGCGAGAATATCAACATTATGTTGTTTATGCAGATATCTAATTGATCTACGAAACCCGTCATTACCGGTTCCACGACAATTCCAAATAATGCACTTCATGGGGAAACCAAGGAAGGCAAAGAACGAACAATTAGGCTTGAATATCAACCTTGTTACTTGTAACATCTTCTTGCATCGAATCACCCTCAGGAACAAGATTAGGGGTTGCTTGCGAGAGAGCAAGCATCTGGTTACGAAGCATTGCGATCGTATAATTTGCGTCAACTAGTTGAGAGTTTTCCTGATTGTCATTAACCCGTTGTTGCTGAATATTCTCCACGGGTTGTTGGATCATGTTTGGCGTACTCGGGTTTGGGTCTACGACCTTCTCCGGCCCGCTACCCGCCAATCCATCACGGGTCTTGTAAGGATTGAAAGTTAATGGGGCATCAATATTCCTAGGCCTCTTATTTTTTGAAGGCCCACCCGTAGACTGGGCTTTTTGGCCTTGTTCACCCGTGGTCTTATTTTTACTCTTGCGCCTAGTATGGCTCTTAGAGTTCTTCCGATTAGTATTCGATGGACCCACCTCGAAACTCTTCAAAGAGGCATTATTGTCATCCACCGCCAACGAGGATTTACCTTTCGGTTCAGACGAGGTCGCAACCTTTTGGCTTGGCTGGGAACTCAGTTCTACCATTAATTCATTTCGCTGTCCCTCGTCACGTTTCTCAATGGCTTGAAATCTGTTGTTGGCGCTGCCTGGTGGTGTGCCACCTTCGCCGGACTTGCCTTCTCCTTTCCCATGGTTGCGTTTTCTTTGAACTTCCATCCAAGGGCCATATTGTGCATTGGCGTTCGTAACATCATCATCTTGGTTCACAGTATTATGACTTGGCGTGGTAGACCCCGGTGCGGAAACAGTTGTCCCCTCCAATCCTTGTGTGTTGGCGGTGGCATGGACAAGCAAAGGGCATTGTGACGCCAAATGCCCATATCGGTCACGTTTGAAACAAATCAAACTGAGGCCTTCATATTCAAGGAAGAAGCGTTGCCCATTAATCGTAATCGTGCCCTTGAGTGGTTTGGTGAGATCAACCTCAACGCAAACCCTAGCAAATCGGCACCGGTTGGAGAACAAGGTGCGAGTGTCTACCCTTATCGGCCGTCCAACCCCAGCAGCAATTCTCATAAGTAATTCCTCTTCATAATACACGAGGGGCAACTTAGCGATCCTGACCCACGCCAGCGACGTCCACCACCATCGGAGTAGACTCCGACATGGAGGGCGGGATGAACGAAAGAAGCGAGTGTTTTCCTTAGAAGACAACGTCTCTTTTTCTCCCTATTGTTTAATTGTTTTGAAATATCAATATCATATATGTTTGTTATGTTTATTATGTTTATTGCTTATTTGATTGTTTTGAATTATGAATATCATTTTTAATGGTTTCGTACAGGATCAAAGTATATTCCCAATTACCAGATCGAGACACTCCGAGATTGTGCTGGGGCGGTCCTCTGTGGTTGTGGGAGTGCTAGTTTGACGCTAGATGGGGATTATGTTCCGCGAGGTGCTCCCTTGTCTTATTTGTTAGCCGATTCTCCTTTCATTTCTGGTTATCTATGGCCAGTGGTTGGTGTTGAGGCTCACGAATTTACATACTCACTTCTACTCTCTTGGTTCAAGGATAGATCTTACCTTAGTGAGTCTGATAGGAGAATGATGATTAGAACGAGCATGAATCAAGCTCGTAATAGGTGTAGTGTATTTCCTTATATGGTTGGGGCGTCCCATGTTTGTTATGGAGTCCCAACAGAGTTCAGAGCTACTTAGTTGATAGAATTTCTTTAGTATACTTCAATTGACCCACTTAATTTACAATTTTTGTATAGTTTATACCTTTATATTTTGATTGGTAGTATGCATTCTCACATTTAATTCTCCTTCCATGCCTTTTATGTGATTGTTAATTGAAAAGATGACAAATTAAGACAAACTAACCCAAAAATATAAGAAAAAATAACTTGTAATAAAGCCAAGTATCCACTTTGAAGCAAATCCTTTTTATTAAACATTCCTCGTAATTAGGTACGTCACTTTATTCCCCTCTCTACCTCTCTCTTCTACAATTATTTCAATGCCACTTTTCTGATTTCAAATCCTTTGTATTCTATCAATTCGTTTCTGGATCTCAATTCTTTGTTGATAGATTTGTCGATGTCATAGCTCTGTTATGATTTGACAGAGAATTTGGCTAATTTGCCATTGATTTATGGATTAAGGAAAGAAAAGAGTAATATTAGGTTTCGATAAGAGAGAAGGAGATAAAGAATTGTGTTATATCATTAAGCGTGCCTATAACAGAAAGTTACAACCCTTTTCATACTAGCCTTCCCACAATTTTCACAATATTACACAATTCTCCCCATAGTTCCTGAACATAACAATCACATTACGGTCACTTTTGGATTTAAATTCAATCGAAACGAGACTCTTCTTTCTCTATATCTAGGGTTGCGTTTTTCTCTTCCAGCCTGCCCTAGGCGGCGCTACCAGCTTCAGTGGTGGCTGGGGAGTGGGGAGCGTGAGCGTCAGAGACGTCTAGTGAGGATAGAAACACCTGTGGGGCTTCCTTCAGCGGCCAGTGTACCAGAGGGAGTTTGGAGACAGTGAGGC
Organism: Fallopia convolvulus; assembly: GCA_964016875.1. Classification (NCBI taxonomy): domain Eukaryota; kingdom Viridiplantae; phylum Streptophyta; class Magnoliopsida; order Caryophyllales; family Polygonaceae; genus Fallopia; species Fallopia convolvulus. Next base: position 56,765,163 of record OZ024727.1, on the reverse strand, counting down.
GAGGGAAACACGGTGGTCCGTGGTTATCGGTGTTCTTCTTGCTGGCGGCGATGAGTATGCGTGTAACACCCTATTTTTTACTAAGGGATATTACCGCTAGTGATACTAGATTAACCTACCCAGAACCACCAAGGCTTTAAAATACATAACTTAAATGAAAATTGATTTAAATGCGGGAGTTTTATTCATTAAAAGAAACCATAGTTCATTACAGGAATATTTGTTTTACATAAGATGTGGCAGCGGAAAGTAAAACTCATATTTTAAATGGATTACTGAAAGTACAAGAATACTTCAAGGATACTCATGTGATGATGAGTTCCTTGGTTTAAGATGGGAGAGTCGGTGCACCACCTTTTGGATGTTTTGCTCTTGGAGAAAAAATTTTCATCCCTTCAACCTTGTCTTGCCTTGATCGTCAAGTCTTGAACTTACTCTTTTGATCGCGTACTGTAACACCCCGACTTAATATCGGGGCATTACCTGGTAGTTTGACCCTAACAGGTCCTACCTGAACTGGTTGACAACTAGAATACATGGACCTTGCAACTCGGGCACGACAAGAAAACTATTTAAAACATCCAACTGTCGTTCAACAAACACATTTTCAATAATGTCATGCATGAGATCCCAAACATCTAGTCAAATCACATCCAACACCAGGAATCCGCTAAAGTCAACAAAAGGGTGCAATATCCAAAACAATTAACAAAGCTAAACAGAACTCTCAACCCACTCTGAAACCTAGTGACACGCGTCAACGATCCGCTGCAGCATCTGGCCTAGGCTCCAACACGGGACCTGTATGAGTACTTGGAACTGAAAAATAAGTCCCCAGGGGTCAGCTACTACCCTAGGCAAGCTAGATAACAAGCGGCAATGGTAAGACGTTTGAAAAACAACAATTATCCAACAACATAACCTTTAACAAGTGAATTGAACAAAACATAATAGACCAACACACATTTCCACAACCTAGAGAATAGGTGAAAGGAAAGGCAACGAGACATACCACAATCAAACTAACAAGCACAAAAGTAAAGCATTCGTAATAATAACCAACACTTCGACATTCAACAAATAAAGGGAAATACAACGAAACAAGCAATTCATCAAGCGTAACAAAAATTCACAAGGTCGAAAACCAACTAAGTAATCACACACACACACAAAACCATTCACAATCCTATTGGGAAATGCAATTCTCCCTTCCTCCACCGCATTCCCATCTACGACGCTAACTCCCTGCGCCCGAGTGCAGAGGCAGGCCCTCTCACTTTTCATACACGTCTTCCTTCCAACCCCTGGCCAAGCCTCCAGTGGAGCACTTGCCAAAAACAAGCAATCAATTTTTATTTTTAAAGGGGCCCGGCCGATACACGACCATGGCTAGACGCCTCTTCGCCACCGACAATCATCGCACATGATCGTGCCGGTTACGCTGTCAACACAGAGAAAACAATACTATTTCTTTTACGAGAAAAAGTTTGAAATGGAAAACGCATCACATCATGCATGAAAACATTTCACATGGAAAACATACATTCGGGACTAACTCCCAAAACCAATCTCACAATCAAGACATGAAATCTAACAAGACTAGAATAAAGCCGAGCAAGTCGAGAACGACTTACCTGGAAGACGATCCTCGAATGAAGTAAGGAACGCGACGATACTAAAGACCTACGAATCATAATGTTCACGGTCAATGACTAACCGCGAGAAGTAATTTTCGATTCTAGGCAAGCACAACTATAAGGGCCTTGTCAAGAGCGAGCCTCCGTACTTTCATGGTATCCAACAAAAGCGATTGCCTCGATTCTAATATTTTTAGCCAACATTAACGTAACAAACTTGAGAGTCAACATCAACGACTTCTCACATACTAAGATTCCCAAAACTTTAAATGCCTTGAATAGTGGGAGGCCGAGGCACGCAATTCAAAGTCTAAGTTTAAAAATCATAATACTAGGTCACAAAGCTTTCAATCAAAGCAAAACCAAACCGAGCGATTTCTACCAAGTAATAAAAATCCAAGACTAACATACTTCCTACTCGAGAGCCTTATTACTACTCGCATTCTAGGAAGGATCCACTTTAATTCAATTCCGTTTACTCATTATCTGAATCGAGAGTTAATGTCATCAACAAGGACATAACTAGTCTTTTGTGCTAGCCCAACAAAAAATTCCAATACAACCACTAGTAACTTATTCAAGTCAATTATGCCCAAATTCAATCAAAATATTATCATAAGGAAATCGGATAAATTTACACCATACACCTAGTAATTTTTGTCACAATGCACCAAACTACATTCAATTCGGTTGATCGGGTCAAAGCTAATATCCAATCAATTGATCGGTCACAAATGCACATTACATGGCAGAAAGAGAATCAAAACAACACGTAGTGATTTACAAGGCCAAACCAACGAAAACAAGGATCCAACGAGAACGAGGGTACCCGACCTTACGAGGCTCGAATTCGCACAAATCTTCGGATAGTAGTGGCTCTTCTTGGATTGGGGGCGCTGGAACAAGATCTGAGGCGGTTTTGAGCTCTGCGGCGGCTTGATGGGTTCGAGGTCAGATCGTCGGCGAACAAAGGCGAGCCAAACAGTGGTGGTGTGAAGAAGTTTAGGGCGTTGACGACGAGCTAGAGGGGAGACGAGATTCGATGCCGACTTACACGTCTTCAAATAGGAGAAGCCAAACTCTCTAAAGGTGAAGTAGGAAGAGAGATTTAGATGCCATTAGCGCAGAAAGGAAGAAACGAAGAGGGAAGATGAGGCAAGGCTTACCGGCGGACGAGGCGAGCGAGCACGAGGTGAAGACAACCGGCGGTGCGAAAGGGACGACAAACAGAGAGTGGAACGGGGCGGACTATGGTCAGGGGGTGGTATTGCGACCCCAACCCACACCAGTTCGAGAAGACAAAAGGAGGTCGAAGAAAACGAGAGAGAAGGGGAAGAGTGACCTGCGGTGGTAGCTTGGGCGCTTGGCTGCTCTCTCTCGCCTGAGATAATGAGCGGCGCATCACAAAAGAAGGGAGAGTAAAAGTGCTAGGGCAAGGGTAGTTTAGGAAGGAAGAGTAAAAAAAATGGGTTTGGGCCTTCCAATTTCGGGCTTTTCGGCCCAAATAACAAAGAAAGGAAGACTAGAATTAATAAAGAGGTAGGAATTTGAACGGAACTAGCGAACAGAAATTCGGGTCTTACATACTACCCCCGTTAAAGAAAGTTTCGTCCCGAAACTTCCGTGGCTAAAAGTGGAAGCCCGAAAAGATTCCTGAGGTTTCATAACCTCTCCCCCTTGAAGAGGTTCGTCCTCGAACCCTCAAATTGCTAAATACAGGTTAACATAACACGGGAGAACAAAACGCATTCACCAGTACTATAACTAAGAAGAAAGGCAACTAATCCATACACATGTTCGAACACAAACAAGCAAACAACAAACACGCTGAGCATCACTAAGTCATAACATACGTCGAACTTACTCCCGAGTAACCCCTAAACTCTATTCTTAAAAACCTCTACTAAACCCGAGTACAGATCGGGGTAATTCTCTCTCATCCTATCCTTGGTCTCCCAAGTGGCCTCCTCGACACCTCGCCGAGACCACTGGACCAACACCAACTGAATCTCCTTGTTCCGCAGCTTCTTAGAACGCTTGTCAAGAATCGCTATCGGCTGCTCTCTGAAAGTATGATCGGGCTCAACCTCCAACTCTTCATAGTTGAGCATGTGACTGGGATCCGGAACGTACTGTCTCAGTTGTGACACATGAAAGACAGGGTGAACTCCATCCAAGGCGGGCGATAGCGCTAGTCTGTAAGCTACCTTGCCAACTCTCTCCAGTATCTCAAACGGTCCAATGTAGCGGGGACTCAACTTCCCCTTAACTCCAAATCTTCTCACACCACGAGTAGGCGACACTCTTAACCAGACGTGTGCCCCTATCTCAAACTCTAGTGGTCGACGTCGCTTGTGTGCATAGGATTTCTGGCGGCTTTGTGCAGCTAGCATATGCTCCCGGATCAAGGCCACCTTCCTAATTGTTTCCTCTATCATTTGTGGCCTCTCTCCTACAACATCTGACGGGTCATCCCAACACAAGGGTGTCCTGCACTTCTGGCCATACAAGGCCTCATATGGAGCCATCTGAATCGAGGAGTGCCAACTGTTGTTGTAGGCAAACTCCACCAATGCTAGATGATCTGACCAGTGACCTCCCCAATCGAGAACGCAGGACCTCAGTATGTCCTCTAGAGTCTGAATTGTCCTCTCAGACTGGCCATCTGTCTGCGGGTGATATGCAGTCGTGAAGTGCAATCTTGTCCCAAGTGCCTCATGCACTTGTTGCCAGAATCTGGAAGTGAAACGCCCATCACGATCTTACACAATCGTCTTGGGTATACCATGCAGTCTAACTATCTGATTTACGAACACCTCTACCAGTTTGTTAATTTTCCAAGTCTCCTTAATAGGCAAGAAGCGAGCAGTCTTGGTCAACCTATCCACTACAACCCAGATGGCATCATGTCCCTTGCTGATTCGTAACCCCGTGACAAAATCCATGGAAATATCCTCCCAGTTCCACTCTGGAATAGGTAGGGGTTGGAGCATACCACCCGGCCTCTGGTGCTCAATCTTCACATGTTGACAAACCTGACACTTAGCCACGAATCTTGCTACATCTGGCTTCATGCCATCCCACCAGTAGTATTGTCGTAAATCTTTGTACATCTTACTCGCTCCAGGGTGAATAGAGTAAGGTGTAGCGTGAGCTTCTTGCAAAATCTTCTGTCTCAACTCTTCATCTCGAGGCACACAGATCCGGCCGTGCAAACTCAAGATACCATCTGCTCTCTCTACAAAATCAGGTGCTTCTCCACCGCTTAATTTCTGCTTCAGATCCTGAATCGTTGGACACACTTCTTGTTTCTTTCTCACTTCTTCAAGCAAAGTCGGTTGACACTCCATAATACTCAATCTACCCTGGTAATGCTGAATTCGTACCTCAATTTCGCACCTCATCAGCTCTCTCTGTAGCTT